>JABTTQ020001211.1:0-717915 GCA_016081115.2 Rehmannia glutinosa | reverse complement strand
TAACAGATTAACCAAAATTTCATAAAAATAAAAAATATATATGTTATATCTATAATTTATGATATAAATAAATAAATAGACAAATGAAAATATGATATATAAATATAATTATATATAAAATACATGTTTAATATAATATTTCGACTAATTTTGAATTTTTGAACCAACTTAACCATAACCGAAATTTTTCAAAACCTTTAACCATTCACCGAATCAAATTAATTTGGTTACTGACCAAATTAACCGAATTGATTCGATTAACTGTTAACCGAAAAAAAAATCAATTAATTGAACACCATTACTTGAAGGAGTGGAGATTAGATTCGAACATAGGTCCGTTAGGCTCATCTCTAAAAATTTTGACCAAATATATTTTGTAGTACAACATTTGTCAACTACCAAACATCGATCTGATAAGTCATGTAAAGCACCATTAACCATGCATATTTTTAATAACATCATGTACACTAAATGTATATCAATATAATGTCTTTATTTTATGCCCTTGTCATGTATTAGTGATTTTGAAATAGAAGATGAATCAAATTCGTAATGGAAAACAAACTGAAATTAGGTGTCTTGTGTTTCCTATAACAAATATTCTAAACCTTTATTAGGGTAGGAAATTATCTAGCAGAATATCCACTAAGTTAATGCCCGTAAGTCGTAACGGCGTGTAGCCCGTAGATCCAATTCTCACATTTGGTTTGCCATAGCTAGGTTAACTGCAATGCGGAGCCGTTAACCTTCAATCTATATATTACAAAAGTTGGCCATACATTTATTGCCACATAAATATTGCAGCCTTGCAGCTATGGTTGTGATTCCTGTTACCTTATTATGTGGACACCCTATGCACAACTTGTTCACAAAATTGTTGCTTGGTGTCAATAAGAACTACAGGATCTTAGGGGTATACCATTGTAGCTGTTAACTTTAGTTCTACTTTGAGATGTTTTATATTTGAACCAAATTATGACCTCTATCCATTTTTCTGTGTCGCGCCTTATATAAAGATGCGAAAAAATTGTCTCAGTTTACGTAGTACTTGTTTCTTACACAAAAACTTTTTGCAGTGAGTAGGATCTTATATAGGATTTTAATTAGAGTTACAAAGGTGGTGAAAACATATTTTATTGACGGAGTTGTGTGTGAAGGATTTTGGTCGAGAGCATACAAAAATCTCTATAATCTCGTCTTCCATATAGGCGTAACATTTTCAAGTTATCAAAACCATATAAATTGTGTGTCCTTTAAGCTTTGTTCTTCATTAATTTCTTGTAATTTTTTCATACTATAAGGTTTATTTGTGGTACGTCGAGCCAAAGAAAGGAAGATGTTGATAGAATTGAACTTAGACCTGTTGGGCAATATATATCTGCTAAGGGGATTGTTGTGGTTTCTTACTTCGACATACTTCCATTTAGGTTTTAATGAGGTTGGACTAAGTAACATATGGTCCATATATCTCACTTTGGATGTTCAAACTAAATGTATTTATTCTTGAGCAGGTAAACGAAGAGGAGAATTAAGTAGCCAGAAATATTCTTGAGCAAACTATTGCTTTTCCCGGCTAGGCCTTTTGAGACGTACGATTGTTTTCTGTCATATAATTTGGTTTCTTACATCCAACTACAGCGAACAACATTCATACCTACAATTTGTTTTTTCCCAGACAATTAATTATTCATATCATTGTTTGAAGAAAACCCTTTGATTGATTTGGATGGATGATCTGAATCACCTTCTATGTAAGTTTCCGCAAGTGTTTTATTAATCCACTTAACGTTTTTTTTTTCTTTCTGTGTTTTCATTTTCTGTAATAGTAAATGGTTTATTCGTTAACGAACATATTACATGGAGGTAATATTTGCATTTCTTGATCATCCACTAGCTAGGTTTAGATCATATTTAATTTGCATTGGTAAGTTGGTTGTGCTTTGCTCTCGTATTTGTTCTGATGTTGGAGTCTGTCAATGAGATTGTGCTGTGTCTTATCCTTCAAAAGTCTTACTAATTTCTCCGATTAAGCAACTAGAGGATTTTGTATGTTGGATCCATCAAATAATTTTTGATAGGATTGTGGAATTTATTGGAAACTCTCTTTTTTTCTTTCCAAAAGACGGAAATGAAAAGAAAAATTAGTGTTTCATCTGGTGCTGTAATAATGTCAATCTCTTATACATGTGATACTTACCTGCTATATAATTAAGAGATTAACATTAAAATAGAAAATGAAACATCCTTTAAATTAGGAGGGTGTTATGTTTGAATTCCACTGAAATTACGGTTGTTTTTCACAATTTTCGAGATTGGTGTAATGAAATATGGAATTATACTGGTGTGTGTGTGTGTGTGTGTGTGAGAGAGAGAGAGAGAGAGAGAGAGAGAGGATGTTATCTGATTAATTTTATATATGGACTCAAGTACATGGGCTTAGGATTGGTTGCATTTCAGTGTCGGGCTTCATCAGCTCATTAAACAAGCCCTTTAAACTGAGCCCAGCTCGCCAGCATCAAACTTCGTAGGTGATAGTTCTTTTTTATAATTCGATATGATATTAATTTAAATTTCAAGTGTGGGAAGATAGTTCTACGTTCAGTGTAAATAAATCTGTTAGAAAACTATTCCCCATGACATATGATAGGCATGTGGTAATTTATTTGATTCTAGAATGTCATGGAATAAATAAAAAATTGACACATACAAGATATATATATATATATATAGAGAGAGAGAGAGAGAGAGAGAGAGAGAGAGAGAGAGAGATCAGATATTTCTTCTCGCCTTCCTTATAATAACAATAATTGTTAGGACAACCATAATAGTAATAATGCATGAAAGTTGATTCGGTGTCCAAACTTTATTCACATGAATTAGGGGTGGAGTGGGCGTGTCACTAGCCAATAATTGATGCAATCAATGCATGTTCGTTAGCCACCCAATTTTCAAAAATAAAAAAAAGGATTGTTAATAATGGACACTAATCAAAGCTGGAAACAGCTACTTAACAATAATTGCCCAAACCCACACAGTTATAATGCTACTGACCTGTTTACAGCCTAAACATGATTTCGGGTCATTGGATTGGCCTCGTGTTTGATTTAAGGTACATCAAAAATAAAAAGTAAAGTAAAAGACCAAACAACTACGTTTTAGACAAATCTGTAACGTCGTGCCAGATTCGTGTTAGTCATGTTCGAGTTGGATTCGTATTTTTCTAAGTAACTTCAAGTTGGGTTCTCGTATCGGGTCAGGAATTGACATCCCTAGTTCGTGATACCATGTCTTTATGGACCGGGCCCATAGAGCATTGATGAAATTGAATGAAAACAGACATCATGCGGCAGAGCGTTAAATGCAACTACTCAACAACCTATAATAGCCACAAACCTAAGTATATCCAAGGACAATTAGGTGGGACTATCCTTTATTTTTCTCAATGTAACAATGATGGGACCGGTTCAACATTACCACCATTAGATATTTAACCCCCAGAAGAAATGATGACAGTTTATATTAACACGTTTGAAATATTTTAAACCACCAACATAAAGAAAATCTACAACCCATGCATTTGGTAGATTTCTAAAATAGTGTGCTCTTAAACAAAAAAATCTACCATGGAGATCATATATCATTATCTCATAAAGTCTAGATTCTTCCAAAGGTTGTAAAACAGCACTCAACTAACTTCTCAGCTAAAAATAAAAAACAAACAAACAAAAATTCTAACATATCAGCAGAATTCAAGCCTAAAATTGCTTTGGCACATGACCAAAATATTCACTACAAACAGCTTTATCAGAAAAGAATGGAAACACGAGCAAATCGCTACTACTAAAAGCACAATTTTAACCGATACTAACATTTACCACTGAATCCTATAGGTCATTTCCAGGGCATACGATTTCCTATTCCACAAGTGTGTTTCACTTCCTAAAATCTACCGATATTATGTCTATACGCACAACTCCCTGTTCAGACAGCCTTCTGCCAAGCAAATGAACATGTAACAGTTCACACCAAGATAAAAGTGAAGATGAAATGAAATCCGTCAACAAATAGAAAGGCCAGCAAGTTTCAAATATTTATTATGGCAGTTAATCAGCTAACATAAAGTACGTAGCTGAAATTGATGATACATCTCCAAGTGAATTTTTTGAAAGGACGCCATCACATAAGCATACAATCTTCAAACCTACAATATTCACAGATAGACGACTAATACAGGTAGATAGATGAAGAAGAGTCAAAGGCTAATTCTTACAATATAATCCAGCTGCACTATAAGCACGCGTAAAAGCATATGCTTGAGTTCAAAATGAAAGCAGATGCCTATCATCCATAAGTTTCACTGTAGAAGATGGATGCTCTAAAGGCTCATAATCAACCGAAGACTGAAAATTCAGCCATGATAGGAAGCGAAATGAACTTTGCTGACTATTCACTTGTTGTAAGCTGTCCTCAAGGCAAAACTGCATAATCTGCTTTGTAAAACCTCCTTCTTCAGAAAACCAAAAGCTGCTTCTTCCCTGGAAGTTCCGTTGGCATAAAAGATGAATTTAGAATTACCAAATGAAGTTATAAAAGTACCGAGAAAAATACAAGCTCAGATATACACATACAAAAGGAGCAGGACATGGACGGGATACAGCACAGTAAAACTAGAATGCTCACTCACAGGATATCGAGAAAGAGAACCTTTCTTTTAAATAAAAATTAGCTTAAAGCTTTATAAAGTTGAAAATATCATACATACAAGTATCCATATTCCATAACCGAAAACAAAAAATAATCAAGAAAAAAGTCAGGCATTGCACAATAGAGATAAGCTTTTTTGGGGGGATAAGGGACTTGAATGAACCATCACGATTTTGGGTTTTCCTCTTACTACAAATTCAATTTTTGCCAGTCTTGACAAGTGGAATGGGACTGTATCCTTATTCTTGTCCGATTAATCAGTTCTCCCTGTATCAACCTAATGGCCAATCACAGATTACACAAGAAGAAAGTTTCTCAATATGCATGAGAACAAGCAAAAGTCATCCCGGCAGCTTCTTTCAAACTAGGCCATCTAATAAAGGTACATGAAAGTAAAATGAATTCCCCACCCAACCCCACCGGATAAGAATCAAGCCTAACCGTACAACTGAAATGATAGAAATGTAATATCATGGGCAAACGAGTACCTTGACGATGAATCAATGAGGACACTAGGAAAATGCAAGTGCTGTCTTTAGTGATAACAGAATTGGGATCTCATTGAAAATACAACAGACAAATCTACTCACAATACTACAGATAAAGTATCTGATTATGAGATGTAAGCTAAGAAACTCAACCTGTCGCAATAAACTACTCGCACAGATTATGCACGATCATTGGATATGCAAAGCGGCATAGGCAATGTTAAATCAAACTTGTGCCTTAACAACGAAAATGAACTTAAAAGGAATTCACACAGATGATTTCAGGCACATGCAACCAAACATAGATAAAGAAGTTTGATGACATATTCCAATTCCAAAAAATAAAATGAGTGAATTATAGATAAATTTCACAGATAAAAAAAAGTGTGAACTACCGAAAGCAACACAATTAAGTCCATATTGATAACTAATATGACATTATACTATCACGGATGAATCCCAACACAGTTTCTCATTTGGATTCTATAAGATCAATTTCTACATATAAACACAGATCTAAAAGCAATCAGAAACTTAAACTTGTGCAATGATCTGTGGCTACACCGAAATTACCTCAAACATCCATTTGCTTATTCTTGCTCAAATCCCATCTCAAAATGAGTTCATTTCGAGACAATAAGTCCTCCTCTTCACCAACATCCTCGCAGCAGTCCCTAATGGCTCTTCAAATGCTGAGGCAACCCAGTTCCCTTCTGAACACACCACCTCCTTCGGCTGCTCACTAGGCCTGATAGCAACCAACGTCGCCCCTTTTAATACCATACCGTTTGGCAATTCCAACTGTGGTGCATACCACAATCTCATATTAAGAGCCGGAACAAGGGTCCTCTTCGAAGCCGACGAGGCTGACAATGGCTTAACCCTAAGCTCCTCCAACTGCTCTTTGTTCATAGACAACACACCTTGCCCATCAGCATCTGTCAAAACCAAGTTCTCCAGAGTCTTATGCTCGGCTATAATGGGCTGCAGCAGATAATGCCTCGCCGAGGCCGCGATTAGCGAGCTAATTGTCCACACAACACGCAATTTCAAGCCCCCATTCGTGTAGAATGACTCTGGTATACTCCCATTATCATTATCCACTACGTTATTGTTTAAATTGTTGTTTCCATTATCAGTATTATTGACATTACACGCATCCAAACAATCGCAGCCACTGTTCACGTTCTGAACGACACTGGAAGCTCCAAGTATAACACAATTATCAAGCGTAGACCCGAAATCAGCCTTCCACTTAAGCAAAATGCCCTCATCAATCCCTAATTCTCCACTCGGGAGTTCAATCCTGAGGAGCTTGATTTCGTTGAAATTTTTCAATACTTGAGTAGGTGAATGGTGGGTGACGCTGTTTTGGTCAGTTTCGCAATCGAAATCGTTCGAAAGTGAGGCAAGGCGACGGCCGGAAGGAGTAATGAGCTGAGTGAGGGACTGCAAGGGTTTGAAGAGTCCGGAAAAAAAGATACGAAATAGGGAGGAAATAGGATGGCGAAACTTGTCCGATGCGGCGGACGAGGCTGAAGAGGACGAAGAATTGGCCGATGGATCGTCGTCGGAGATAACGCAATCGACGCGGACGATGACATCATCAACCTGGGGAACGAGATATTGGAATCTCTTCGAAACGACACAGCATCGACCCAAGGCTTTGACGTCGCCGATTTTGTTGAAGATCAAGAGGATGACGGAGTCCGGCAGCCGGTCGAAGTGGTCGATCGGTTCAGGGTGGATTCTGCCGCCCAGATCTAGCCGAATCGAACCCATTTTCTGCAACAATTCTTTTATCCCTTTAACAACTACGTCCGTATAGGCGCGAAACAATGGCTGGGCTGTTTGCAGGCAAGATCTAAGGGGTTGAAACAGAGGAGTTTAAGAAACTGTGGATCTGAAAAAACATGAAAAGGGGATCCTCAATTCTTGATTCCTTTTTGTTTGGTTTCTACGTGGGTTGGTTAAGGGTTATAAAAGGTTTAGATGGGTTAGGGGGGGATAGGGAAAGTGAAGAAGATGATGATGGATGAAAATGGTGGAGGAGAATGATACACCGTTGGTGTGTGTTTTTTCTGTGTGCGAGATGGAAGATATGCGATGAGGGATGTGAGTGGAGAAGGTAAAACGACAATCTGATGTGGCGTTTGATACCGTATTGTTTTTGACCGTACTATAAAGAAATTTATTTTCATATATTTTGTTTAAATATTCATATATATATATATATATATTTTTTCTTTTAATGATTCATGATTAATTATGTCAACTTGACAATTGATGTGTTTTGTTCAATTGCTTTTATGTAGATTTATACTAAAAAAATCAGTTAATCACAAATTCGGATAATCTTATTATGTATTATTTCATTTTTTTTTTTTGAGCAAATGTATTATTTCATTTTTCAAATATTATCAATACTACTAAATGTATATTAATGATACTTCAAATATGAAATGAGTTTACAAAATCCATTTTGGTTAATTATGAATTAGTTCTTCATATATTTCGCCCATTCAATTTGCTTGTATTGTCTAAATTTTTCTATGGGTGAAAGCAATTCAATGTTTTCTTGACAATGTCAAGACAAGTAAAAAAGATTGGATGTGAATTGTTATTATTAATTTAATGGCATTTTCAATAACACCTAATGCCTAAATATCAAGTATTATGATAAATTCATAATAATTGTATATATAGCAATAAAAAGTGTAGTTATTTATTCTAAATAAAATCTTCTATTATAATTTTTAATTTTTTTAATAAGTTGGGAGTAGTGGTTAGAGGAGATGAGATAAATTTCAAATAAATTGAAAGATATAGGGTTCGAATACTGGTCAACATCCTTACAAAAGATAAACAATATCATTTGAGCTACAAGATGGTGGTCAAAAAAATTAAATATTCTATTATAATTTTTATTGTTTTTTAATATATCTGTTTCATACTATTAATTGCTGTACACTTTATTAATAAAAGTATACACCTAACTAATAATTGATCCAGAATATTTATCATGAAATATATGGGCACCATATAATTTTCTACCATGAGTATTTGTAGTTCATTATCATATCATTATTTTATTTTTATTTTTTGGTTTTTGCTTTTATTTGGTGCAATGATAAGGAGCGTGGTGGATAAAGAAAGTGAGGAGAATGGAAGTCACCATCAAGGAATTTAAAGAGAGTGGCTCCTGAGCTACCAAAGAATGATTTCCAATCTTATCTATGTAGCTTAAATTTGTGGTCATGTCCAAATACTAATAAATATTTTCTTCTTGCTTTAGTGTTAATAATGATATGATTGAATAGCACAAAATATATAGTTTTTTTCTTTTCTCTCAAATCATAGTTGTCTTCTACTTTTTCATCTTCTTATTATCATTTTTTTTCGTTATTCCTTCGTGATTTTCAATGTTTTTTAATATATCTTAATAATAAATTTGTCACATAAGTGGCTTTTGTTTGTCCTCAATATATGACTTTTGTTAATGTTAGTTATATAAGTTTTATCCCCGCATGTGGGCTTTTGTTTAGAATTTTCAAATAATCCTTATCTGATGATTTGTGATTGAAGCGGAATCAATTTTTGTCGTACATGTTTTGTCCAATACATTTGTTGTGATTTTCTGATTTTATGGATCAGTTAAATCTGTCTAGGTTTAATTTTGTTTTAGCTTTGCATATTTATGATTCATGTACCTTGCAACTGTTTATTACTCGATGTTGCATGCGGCATTCACTTGCGTGTTTTTTCTGATGATCGAAATTCATTTTGATGCTAAAAAAATGGTATGATTAAATAAATAATTAAAAATCAAATTAGGAGGATAATTTGACAGCAGAAACAGGGCAAACAAGTAGGACAGATTCCACTTTTCCATATTGCTTCAATGTTACACTCGTGTTTTTGTTAACCAAAGTAAATCATTATTGGGATTTTGATTTTTTTCTAATAAGATCTATCACGTGCACTCAACAGCAGATTTTTCGGAGACAAAACTAAGATGAAAGTAATTGTTATGTAATGTAATGTATTTTTATACTTCATCTTGAATACTCGTACATTGAACAGACCAATTTTAAGGTTTAAGATTTGGCTGATACTATATATTTTATGAAATAATAATTAAGATGTACTTAATTTGTAGCAGACCTACCGTCCACAAATCTCAAACGATAATAATAATTCTTGTATAATGGATTTCCCATTACTTTCATAAAATATAATAATCATGAAAGCATTGAATAATTTTCTAAGATCATATGTATATATTAAGTTGATATACATGTGGATATGTTTTCTCGGAATAAATATACATTGACATTGAATAATAAAAATATTTCTACAAAATTAATAATTATAAATATCTAATTAACAATAGTTAATTGAAAATTTTTCAAGTATTAAATTGAGTAGAAAACAAGTTTAATTAACATGAACTTTACGTAACCTGCTGATTTGATGTCTTCCACAGAATCTAAGGATATTTTGCGATTAATTTGATTATATTTTAGTTTTTTTTTTTTGGAGTTTTAGTGAAAGTTTGTTAATTTTTTTTAAATTTATTTCCATAAACATTCTATAATTTTTCTGCCGGGGAGATGACTTCCATAATCAAATTAAGTTGAAGTGTAACCTTGATTCCTGACTTCATCGCAATGAATTAAGTTTAATTATTATCCTGAGTTTATTTGGGTTTTACTGTTTAGTTTCAGGATTTTGTATCAGTGGCTGTATTAATTTGATCAATGAGAAATACAACTTCCTTATTTTTTTTAAAAAAAAACCCCAATAAGTTATCGATTAGCATGTGCATAATCACACATGTACGAACACGAGCATGTAAAGGAAATTATATATAATAATATTAATATGCATGGTGGCAATTAAATTTAGAGCTGGAAAAGATTTATGAATGGTTCAATTATGTTGAACCCTCCTGATCACATGGTTTGATGGTTACCATCCACATAAATACAGTAAATACAAGTACAAAATTTAATGTAAACACATGTACTTTGATCCATCAATCAGATGTTTTTCTTAAAAAAATAATTTACCAGATCATGGGCTTATGCAATAATCAGATTTGTGTACCAAATTATCATGTGCAAATGTGCAAACCCTATCCCCGATTATTTTGTTGTCAAAAGATATAGAGCCCATGCGTTACGGCATGTGTTCATGTTTATATATATGTCTACTTTTTATTTTTATTTTTCAAATATTTATGCAAAAAGTTCAGTCTTCTGAGTTCTAATACGGTCCCGTGCAATCCGTACTTTAATATAGAATCAACATTGCTTGGAAATCAACGCTAATAAGCGTGTAGCATTGAAATTTTGAAACTTTGTTTGACGTAAAAATATAATTTCAGTTGCGATTTCTGATTTTTCTATCAAAATCTTTCTCTGGGTCCATTCTTGTTAAATTTTGTGTTGTAACAGAATATTGGGTGCTAATCATGTAACTTCTAAGTAGGAAAACACATATGAGAAGTTCGTCAATTAATCGGCCTGTTTGTTAGATAATATTTTTCGGTTTTTTAGACCTGGTCATGTAATAGATGCTCATAAATGCTCAAATTACAAAGTTGGTGAACTCACTTTCAGTACTGTAGAAACTCAAATTACAAAGTTGGTGAACTCACTTTCAGTACTGTATAATGTATGTGATTTGATGGGGTAAGTGATATCTCCAGTCTAACACTCATCGGGCCTTGTGCTTATCTTTTAACGGCTATATCGACCACCTCAAGGATGTCAGCAATATCGAATCTCCCTAATAAGAATATGTTATATTGTATAGTCAGGGGTAACAACGGTCATGTCGGGATCTCAGACGTTCACTCCCGTCCATTGTTGTTTGCCTCGTATCTAGATCAGGTAGACCCATGGATCAACTTGACCAATCCTCTAAAGTGGACTTTTACTTTATAGTGGACCATAATTCTTGGGTACAACGTCAAACTAGACACAACAATTCCTCAGTTATTGACTAAATTGAAAAGAAGCATATAGGCCTTCATTTGCAAGAATGGTTCAATTCAAAAATTCAAAGTTTCAAGAATCTAAGTCCTAAGATCCATTACATACACCTTCATTTGTTCTTATTTCCCAAAAAAAAAAAAGGAAACAGAACCGAATTTATTCTAGATTACACTGTCGTCTATTTTATACTATAAATAAGAAATATTTTTTAATGTCTCCTAAAAAAGAAAACCCATCCCTTTCCGTTTTAAATTTGCCTCCTCTTTTAGGTGAGAGGTAATAATTTTTTGGTCCATACTATACTACCAATTAGTATACACTATCCCATCTTCTTTTTCCATGGATTCCTACTTAGAAATGTTGAAAGAGACTTTTGGAATTTAGAGCATAAAGATGAGCCCATCCCCACAATCACAAATGCCAATCAAAAGGAGACAATGTGTCCCTTTCAAACCCCACATTGCCCTCAACTAGAGTTTGTGAATTGTGATATATTAATATACAATATAGAAAATGATGTTTCCATGCCAATATAATTAAAGTTGAGTTTTTGATGAGCAATTATAAAATAATATATAATAACAACAAAAACATCTTGTCAAATTCATTCACAATTTTTATTTCATAATTTATTTTTTATCAATTTTTCAAGCCTGTTTGCCGTAGTACTATTACAACAATAAAATATTTAAAACTTTTATGTACAAATTATGATGACCGTGTAGCAGCTAAGCTTATCTCTATGATTAATATCCAGCTAAGGGCCTTAATAATACCTAAACCAGGTCACATTTGACTCTCATAAGCTTTTATAGAACTACGGTAGGTTAATTAAATCTTCTTAAAATATAATTTCGTAATTATTTTTTTTAAAAAAAATCAGCATTAATGTGCCTCCACGATTGTTTAACTCTCGAATATATATTTATAATTGCATGCACACATCTGCATCATGTCCAATTTTTATTTTTCTTAAAGAAAACTATACATATATTATTTGTGGTGCGAAGAAAAAGTCGGTTAATTAATGCTGAAAAGGTAGTTATTGACCTCTTTCAAATTATACAAGTAGAGCACAAGTGCATGTGCTAAGCTACGATGGCCCAGGCCCATCAGTTGTATTTTGTAATCAATTTTAATCCATTAGGGAATTTGTAGGCTTCTAATAGTGTGGCCCAATAAGCTAATGTGTAACTGGCCCGTTATCTATTTGCTACTTAGCTCTATCTTCAAGATGAACTAAAAAAAAAAGATGAACTAATTAATTCAGCTTCCTCTATATCAAGGAATGGATTATTGAAAATTCACATTATTTTATGACTAGAACCTTAAAACCAAGGTTAAGAAAATTAAATTGATACTACGACATACTAATGACCCTAGTAATTATCCATCGACATAATAATATGCATAAGACCATCTCCAGCAGTTTTCACTATTTTAGTGCAAGTTCTGCACTATTTTATTGCAAAATATTTCCATAATATTAAATTTTAGTGCATATTTAATACACTAAAAAAGTTAGCTTAAAAAAAAATTAGCTCAACTATAGTGTTAGCTATTTCTGACACAAAACTGTTCATATCCCTTAAAATGGCGCGGCAATAAAATTGCTCCATGTGCAAATCCAAAAGCCTCGAGTTACATATACAAATTAATAACAAAGCACAAGACAAAAAGATCAAAACAAACAAAATGATGATTAAGAACCGCATTTATCATCTCCCGAGGATTAATCTAAAATCGATTCTTTGTTAGGTATCACAGGATCATTATGAAACTAAATGGATGAATTTGAGAGAAAAATACCAATTCTATTTCACACAAGAATAGATTTATAGGGAGATTTACAAACTCACAAAAACTCTCAAAACTCACTCAATCTCTCAAGGATTGATTTTGATCACTCTCGAGGATCTCTCTGATATTTCCACTTACAAGGGATGATTACAATCAAGAATGAAGACCTATTTATAGATGGATGTGGGAGGGTAGGTGGTTGAAGCTTCAACAATGGTGGGCTTGTTGGGAAGCTTCCTACTTTCCTTGTCAAACTTGATCACCAACTCTTCAAAGATGGATGGCTTCAGATGGAGGATGTGGTCGAAACCTAAATTGAATTCTTCAATTCTCCTCCACCCATATCCTCAATTAGCATCCTGCTTATGTCTCTCGCATAACTCGAAGCTTTTCTCGTGTAACCACCTTCGTCAACATGTCGATGGATTCTCCTCGTGTGGATTTTAACGAGTTTCAATTGTTGTCGTTCTATCGTCTCGCGTATCCAATGATATCGAATGTCAATATGTTTTGTACGGGAATGGTACATGGAGTTCTTGCTCAAGTCCGAGCACTGATCGTCACAATGTACCTTGTAATCTTTTTGCTTAATTCCAAGTTCTTGGAGATAACGCTTTAGCCACAACATTTCTTTACCGGCTTGGTAGGATATTATACTCGCTTGTTGTGGATAAAGCAACACACTTCTCGATCTTGACGCCATGAACAACTCCCTGCGAAAGTGTAGAGAAATCCACGAAGTTGATTTTCTCTGTCACAAGATCTCTGCCATATCGCATCTCAGTATAGCCCTCCAAGACCGATCGGCTCCCCGTAACAAAGACATATTTTAACGTACCCTTCAAGTACACGAGAATCCATTTCACCGCCTCCCAATGCTCCTTTCCGGGTTAGAGAAAAACGACTCACTTTTCCATGTGAGCAATATCTCGGTCTTGTACACACCATTGCATACATCAGACTTCCAACTGCTGAAGAATATGGCACCGATGACATTTCCCCGATCTCTTCCTTGGATGAGGGACATGCACTCTTGCTCAACTTGAAATGATTGGCTAATGGAATGCTTACTGGTTTGGCGTTGTTCATATTGAACCTCTCGAGCACTCGTTCAATATACTTCTCCGAGATAGCCATAACCTCCGGTTCTTTCTGCATCTCGAACTATCTGCATTCCCAAAAATCATTGGCCGGACTAAGTCTTTCATGTCAAAAGACTTGAAAGTTCTTTCTTCAGCTGACTAATCTTCGTTGTATCTTTTCCCACGATCAAAATATCGTCTACGTATAGTAGAAGAACAACGAAATTTCCATCTGCAAGCTTTTGAATGTAAACACATTCATCTGCATTAGTCTTCTTGTAGCCTTGACTCACCATACACGAGTCAAATTTTGTGTACCACTTTGCGCTTGGTGCCTGCTTGGACCATACAAGCTCTTCTTGAGCTTGCAAACGAGATTATCACCCGAAATCTCAAAACCTTCCACGCTGCTCCATGTAGATCTCTTCTTTGAGATCTCCGTGAAGAAATGTCTTGTCTTCACATCCATTTGTTCAAGCTCCAAGTTCATACTTGCTACTAAACCAAGAATAACTCTAATTGATGTCATCTTGACTACTGGTGAAAAAATCTCATCAAAGTCGATTCCCTTTTTCTCATTGGAATCCCGACTACCAAGCGAGCTTTGTGTTTCACCACTTTTCCGCTACCATCTTTCTTCACTTGAACACCCATTTGTTTCTTAGTGCCTTCTTCCCTTTAGGAAGTTCTACGATCTCATAAGTGGAATTCTTCTGCAGAGATTCCATTTCATCTTGCATTGCTTGCAGCCATTTTTCTTTGTCCTTATGAGATACTACTTCTTGGAAACTCTCCGGTTCTCCATCTTGATGGAGAAGGTAATCGTTACGAATATCTTCTAGATGGAATCCGCCTCGTTCGATTCTACGAACTTCCGGAACAATGCGAGGAGATCCACCACCATCCTGGCTTTACGATGGTATAGGAACAATTGGTAGAGCGGGTTGTGGCTCCCCTCGCTCAACACCTTCTTCTACCTCTTCATATTCTCGCTTCCGGTATATCTTCGGCGCACTACGTCACCGCTCTCACGACGGTTAAGTGCTGCATCCGAGATTTGAGCACCAATATTTGACTTCCGAGACATTGTGGGCTTTTCAATGTCTTCTATTGTCTTACTTTCATGGAACACTACGATCCTCCTACTTACGATCACCTTCTTTCTCCTTTGGATCCCATAACCTTTTGTATCAAACTCTTCATCTCCATAGCCAATGAAAATGCATGGAGTGGTCCTTGCATCAAGCTTCTGCCGAGCTCTTTGGATACATGTGCATATCTAAACATCCAAATACTCTCAAGTGAGAGTATGACGGATCCTTCCTGCACCATAGTTTCTAGGAACTTCAAAATTCAATGGTGCGATGGTGATCTACGTTGATCGGGTAGCAAGCAACTCATTTGCTTCTCCCCGAAATGGCTTTGGCAGCTTAGCCATCATCGAGCATGCTCGAACACGTTCCATGATTGTCCGGTTCATTCTTTCAAATGACACCGTTATGTTGAGGGGTGCGTGGGGATCGTTTTCTTCATGTCGAATGCCATATGTTTTGCAATAGGCATCGAACGCTTTAGAAGTGTATTCGCCTCATTATCTCGATCGAAGACACTTCCCGACTTTGTTTCCGTTTCACGTTCTACCATGACATGAAATAATTTGAAATATTCAAACACACGATCTTTTGTCTTGAAATACACCCACAACTTTCGAGAAGCATCGTCAATAAATGTCGAAAAGTATTTGTTACCGCTAGTGATTCAACCTCCGGGGGACCGCAAACATCGAGTGCACCAAACCGAGCAACTCGATCTTCTCGTTAAAGAGAACTAAACGAGACTCTTTGTTGCTTACCAAATAAACAATGATTGCAAGGATCGGTCTGCGCCTTCCTTGTCAACATTGATAAGCTCTTCTTTATCGGGGTAGACAACCCTTTCTCACCATGTGACCAGGAGTCTCAGTGCCACAAATTTTGAGAAGCCTCTTTCTCGGCAATGTTGAGGCTATCTCGTACATATTTTCACATGAGTCTTGTACAACGTGCCACAAATGTGTCCTCGAGCAACTACCATAGTGCCTCTTGACAACTTCCACGTGCGCTTTGGTGAAATGATTATCATAGCCTGTTTGTGCAGAGGCAATCCACGAAAGTAGATTCAGAAGATCGGGCACATGTCGACATCCTTCAAAGTGATTGTACTCCCAATATTTGTCTTTATCTCGTATATCACCAATTCCTACAATTCCGGAGGAACTGAATTTCCCATCTTCACCGCTCCAAAGTCACCACTTTGTATGTTGTGAAGTAGTCCTTATGAGGAGTTACGTGGTAAAGACGGCAATGAGATCTACCACCCATTCTCATCTTCTCTTGAGATATGAAGGCATGCCTCATCATGGGTTGAACAAAGCGCTACATCTCCAGGGAATGATAGCTAGCGTTTCTCCACCCTTATTCTTTCGGTTGGGAACCGCTCCGACCTTGCTCCTCTAGCCATTTATAGCGATTCTTCTTCATATGACCCTCTATTCCACGGTGATGACATTTATATGTTGGTTTTACGCCATCGGTGGATCTTCCCTACTTTTGCCTCTCCCTTTGCCTCTACTACTTCGTTGTTGTTTCCGTGTTGTCTCCTCGATTTTCCATCACAAGGGCATGGGTCGATCCGTGCCCATGTCTCTTTTCTTTTCCGCCTCCTCATTGAATAGGGCATCCTTAACCATAGACATGGTGAGTTTGCTTTACGGGGCGAATTCTTGAGAGAAACAACTAGTGTTTCCCGACTATCGGGAAGTGAACGAGAAGTAGGAGAGCCTGCATTTCATCTCCAAGTGGCATCCTACAGGCGATAATTGGTTTACCAAGCTCGGAACTCACTAGTATGCTCGGCAAAATGAAGTTCCATTTTTCACTTCATGTTGACTAAGCGCCTCATCAACGGGGCCTTATTCCGAGCGGTCTTGCCTGCCTGTACATGTCCTCCAACTTCGCCATAGGGCATATCGCGTCTGTCTCCTGTGCGACATGGTGAAAACACTATGGTCAATCCGTTGTCGGATCGACCAATAGATTTTTTATTCGACTTCTTCCACTCGGTTGACTTGGAAGATCGGGGTTAACACCTTTAGCTCTATGGGATCGAACAAATCTTTACGATTGAGTAGATCTTCCATCCGGGTTTCCATAACGTGTAATTGGTAGCATTGAGCATAATCATAGCTCCAGAAGATGATGTTGACTCATCCGTGGCCATTTTCACCTTCCAACAATTAGTTCACAAAGATAGAGATTGAATATCACGAAACGGAGTATACCGTCACGTCCGGAATGGTAAAAAATGGTGGAATAGACACTCTGGGGTTAAAATTTCAATTTCTGAAAACTTGGGATCGATTTGCAATTTTCTGAAAATATAGGGACCAAACTGAAATATCAAGAAGTTCAGGGGCCAATCTGTAATTTCTGAAAGTTCAGGGACCGTAATGAAATTTCATAAAATTTTGGGATCAAAATGAAATTTCCAGAAAGTTTAGGGGTCAAAAAATGAAAAATATAAAACTCAGGGACTGAATTGTAATTAACCGGAAATTTGCATGCTCATCGTCTTCTCCGAAATTCCGACAGCTCGTGACGCGGCCGTCCGGCGTCCGTTTTTCGATCCGAAACACGTACAGACTCGTGATCGACGAGAGGAATCCAATGGAATGCTGAAAATTGAGTTTTAACAAACTTTGTAAAACTCGAAATTTCAGACCTCTGCAACTTCCGGCGAGCACTCCGACGAGGCTCTGATACCACTTGTTAGGTATCACAGGATCATTATGAAACTAAATGGATGAATTTGAGAGAAAAATACCAATTCTATTTCACACAAGAATAGATTTATAGGGAGATTTACAAACTCACAAAAAACTCTCAAAACTCACTCAATCTCTCAAGGATTGATTTTGATCACTCTCAAGGATCTCTCTATGATATTTCCACTTACAAGGGATGATTACAACTGAAGAATGAAGCACCTATTTATAGATGGATGTGGGAGGGGTAGGTGGTTGAAGCTTCAACAATGGTGGGCTTGTTGGGAAGCTTCCTACTTTCCTTGTCAAACTTGATCACCAACTCTTCAAAGATGGATGGCTTCTAGATGGAGGATGTGGCTGGAAACCTAAATTGAATTCTTCAACTGATTGCACCTCCAAATTGTGCTGGTTTCTGCCAGCTTGAAGCCTAATCTGTCTATTAAACCGTCGAATAAATTCCTCAACTCTTGTATTAAGTTCTTCATCAGACATTCTTGAAAACTCGTTGTTTTCTTCTAACATTGTCTCTTCATGTCTCTCAGACAATGTCCTATTCAGACCCAATTTCTCCTCAATTTCCATAATAATGGCTTTGTCCGAATTACTCCGTACACATCTAAATTTCGATTTTTCCGGGCCGTAATTTTTTTCTTCAATACTGATAATTTGAGGTTCATATAATAATGATTTTTCGTCAACAATTTCTTTTTTATCACTTGTTATTGTTTTATGCATATTTTTCATGGGTTGGGTCTCGAAAAACGGAACAGGGCTATTTTTTGTTCTGTAAAAATCATTTTCTTTGGAGGAAGACGAAAATGCGAAAAAATCAGCTGCGATTATGAGAATAAGGGTGTTTGATATGAAAAACCAGAACTTGGTGGTGGAAAAAAGGGTGGAAGGTGAGAGTTTGAAAATATAGAATACAGAAACGTATATGAAAATAGATAACAGGAAGGTGCAGGAGGATTTCAGAATTTTGGAATGATTCTTGGGGTTCTTTTTAAAATTTTTGAGATTCAGGGGGTTTTTGGGGAGATTTAAAAATTGCATGGCCATTTTTGGAGAAATATATGTGGAGTGTTTTGAGTTGAAATAATCAGGCTAGTTCGTACAGGATGGGATTTTGTGGAAGTTTTGGAAATGAGGAGGGGGATTTATAGGCGGATCTGAAAGTGGATAATTGATTATGTTTGAATTACATTTTTAGCCCTTGCCCACCTGAGATTATAGCTGAATCAAGTTATTGGATGTTCGATTCAAGACCGATCAGACAAAGCTCATTCAGCTTGATTCGTTAACATAACGAAACAAGTTTGAACATATTTTATCATTCGATAAGATATATAGCTCAGCTCGAGCTCGACTCAATTGGTAAAAAAGTAAAAAACTATATGAAAAATATCAAGCTACTCGAGCTCGATTCATGTTCGCTCGACTAAAGCTCGTTGAAGTTCGATTTGATTAATAATCAAACCAAATCCAAATACAATTTTTGAAGCATGATTAAAAGTCAAACAAGTTTGAATAGCAAGCTCGACCCGACTTTTTTACGACCCTCATTGAGATTATGATCTCAAGCTGCACAAATCATATCCGAGCCATGGGGATATTTTGAGTACCCAATTAGGGTTTTGATGTATATTAAGTGCATGTTTTTTGGAGTCATTTGACTCATTTCGTAAAAATCTATTCTCAAATCGGACGTTTTAATAAGTGGAGTTTTAAAAAATCTTTAATTATGGCTTTTCTATATTGAATTTTATTGGAAGTGACTTATCTAAAAACTTATCATAAGTTGAGACCCAACAACTATTATTATAAAAAATAAAATTTTAGGTTCAAATGACAATTTGAAAAGTGCTCTCAAGTTATAAATTGCTTATATAATTTAATATTTTGACTTTAATTACTGATCATAAAACAATTATCTTGTTTAAATAACGTAATAACCTACCTCAGGGGTTGTTCCAGTGGTGTGTGCTCATCTTGGTGAGTTAGAAATTGCTTGATCGATTTTTTATCATTGAAGTGTTTTAGGGTGATCCACCTATAATTAGTCTCATTCTATAGGCCAGTAATTATCTTGTATAATTAGGTGTGTGGGTATATCTTTGGCAAGAAAAACAATAATCCAAAATGCACCCACCCACGTATTGTAGGTGAAGGTTTCATGATTGAGTAATTATTGGAAAACTTCCACCTGTATCTTTATCTCCTCAACTGTACTTTTCACACATTTGATACGTAAATCCACTAATTTGACGTTTTTCCATATAATCCATCTTCCAAAATAAATATGAAAACGGACCACCTCTTTAAATATTCGATTTTCTTGGCTTACACGGACACAAAAAATTATTTTAGGACATAAATCTATGACGTGGCTGCCAGATCAAACTGCACAAACCGTTGACTTGTGCCACGTGTAACTTGATGACATAAATATAAAAGTGGCATTTTAATCATCTCGGCATAAAAGAGTTTTTTTATTTAGCTTTTATTTCAGATTTCTTGGTCAACTAAATACTAATGATCTTAGTTGATAAACATTGCCTAAGTCAAGAGGATGACATACTCGTACTAGATTCATACCCGATATAATACTTTATCTAATATTTAATGGATATATCTACACATAATTTATTCTAGATTTCTCATATTTTCAACATTTTTGTGTGTGGATGTAAGTTATCACATTTTATATTCGAGTACTTATGAAATTTTAATTTTTATGTTTTAAACATTATTTTTAATTTATACATATAATATGTCTATATTTTTAGTAGTAAAAAAATATATAATTTTATATGTATATTTATACTGTATTCGTATTCTTGAAATTTCAAAACATGTCGTATTTTCGTACCCATGTCATATTGTATTCGTATCCCGTACCCGTTCAGTGCTTCATAGAGCCACACACTCACAGGTTTTACCATGTTTTAATGTTGGCTTTGGGAGCCAACCGAAAAATGGCGCGGTGGAAAACGAGGTTGGTTATGTGACATCAATCCATTGATAACTTATTATATTGCGTGATTAGATTAGATAACCCCTTATTATTGTGCATTTTCAAATGGTTGTTTAGTTTCAAATGGGTTTTGTAAGAAAATTCCACCTAGTTACATTGTGTCTCTAAACACTTGGTTACTAAATCAGAGTTGCTGGTGGTTAATTCTTTTTTTTTTTAATAAGTTGGGAGTACTAGTTGAAAGGGAGGGGATAAATTTCAAATAAACTGAATGATACCGGGTTCGAACCCTGTCAATATCTTACAAAAGGTGAGCGATACCACTTAAGCGACAAGCTAATGGTTGTTATTAATTCAGAGTTATTTCATCACATAACCAATATATCTATCTTATTTAAATTCGGAGTTATATCATCACATAACCATTATAACTATCTTATTTAAATTCAGAAATCAAAATTTTAATTAATTTCTCTATATGTAAGAGTTTGAAAGATTAGGTTTATAGTAATAGTATCAAAACATAATAATCAAAATAGTTTTTTTACGGCAACAGCAAAAAAATTTCATGGGTTTTTGAAGAGTTTCATGTTTTTGGTTTATGTGTTGGGTTATGTCTGTTTGCTTTGCTACGCTGCAAACCTATAAATATAGTAAAGAGGAAAGTGGATCATCTGTTGAGATTGGGCCGAAGGCAAAAATTATCTGTTAGTGGGATTGGGGCACGGCCCACCAACAAAGTTCTACGAATAGTCACATAATTTTGCTAAGGGAAAAAAGGAAAAAAAAAAAAAAAGGAGATCCAATGACTAAATTACCCTTGCTTCGACTTAGACACACGAATGTGATTAGGAAAGAATCTTGAAAATCAACACTAGGTTTGAAAAGGTGAATACATTGTTCTTTTAATTTTATTAATGTATGCCAAATGTATTATAAAATATAGTATCGATGTATACTTAATGTGCATTGAAAATGTTGGAATAGAAAATAAAATATCGTTTAAAGAAGAAGTCTTATATGAGATTGTCTGATGAATTTAAGTTCACGAGACGAATCTTAAACAAATACAAAAATAAGAATTATTTTTATGGGTATGATTTAAATCGTAATTTTATTTAAATATAGGATCCGTCTCATTGATTATATCCGTGAGACCGTTTCGTACAAATTTTTGTATCATTTAAAATAGATGACTTGGACTACGAAGGAAGGCCAAGATAGAGGGCTTCTAATTTAATTAACCCAACTTCACTTTTTTATGGTGCTTCTTTTCTTTCATCGTATTGAATATTAACTCCATTAATTGAAATAATATCTACTACAGTAATTTGGTTCTTCCGGTTTAATATCTCCTCCAATTACCACAGCGAATACAAAGATTGATCGGAAAAAAAAAATACAAAGATTGAGGCAAAATCTCCCACGAAGAACAATAGACCTTTAATTCAAATTTTGTCCAAAAGTTACATGCAAATCAATTATTTTGTCCTTTAATATTTGTCCGATGCAAGGAGACACAAGAAGCCAAAAGATAGAGAGAATGCCTATCCGTAGCTGCCGACAACAAAAATTATTCTTATAGACTATGGTTTTGATTTACGGTTAACGAGATGCTACTGATTGTGAATATACTTCATTGCCCAAAAGAAAGAAAAGGAAAATAAAAGAAACAAATTTATTACTAAAAGATGATTTAGGGGCGAGTCCACATATTAGGAAATCCATATTGAGAAAGAAAAAAGGAAAAAAAGGTTTAGGCTGCTATTGGATGTGGAAGATATTTCATTTTCGTTCTGCTGGATAACTTTTTTGACCAAACAAGCGAGTGTTTATGAAAATTTTTAGAAAATATATTATTATCTCACTTTTACTTTTTCTCATTTTTTTCTTACCAATCACATCTACACATTTTTTCACAAAAAAACTAATCATTATTACACATTCTCTCACAAATTTCACAGTTCACTCACTCACACATTTCTAATTACCACTCATATCCAATCATTATTTAATTATTTTTAAATCAAATCAACTTTGATCATTACTTATTCATCTCACATCCAATCACGCCCTCAAAAATCATCTTTTGATTTTGAATTTTTTTTACCACTATTCTCTAGCAAAATGAAAATTATCAAAATGACAAAATATTCAATCGCGCTCTTAAATGTTTAGAGGCTAGATGAAAAGCTACGAACTTAAATTTCTTTCCATCTGAGTTCTCTCAAGTCTCAACCTTCCATGAAGTAATGTTCATTTTCACGTCTCTCTCTATCAATATTATAAAAAGTATTAGCGGCTTATAGACGATAGATTGGGATGTAGATGGGTCTTGGGATGCGGGATTAATTAAGCGGACTTATTCAGAAAAAAAATCATAGGCGGACAATAAGGATTTAGCGCCTAGGCAGAAATTAATCGGGAAATGACAGAGATTTTTACAATAGAGCTCTCTATATACATACACGAAACTTATAATGTGTATGTCACCTCAAAAAAAAAAAAAAAACTTATAATGTGTATGTACATTAGTACATATTCCTCAAAAAAAAAAAAAGAAGTGTATGTACATATCGCTACTCGCAAGCAAGAGGGAACACCTTTTATAAAGTTGTGGCTTATATTCAATCTCCGGCAAATTAAAATCTGTCCAACGGTTGAAAACGACAATCTGAGTACTTTTCTCTGCATAAAGCACTATGACTTTAATTAATAATCTTGGACTACTATTAACTGTACAATGTATTTCATATGATATTTCAATATAATAATTAGATATTGTTTTACAATCCTTGATAAAATATTTTATCATATTATACACTTGGTATTCATGGTGAATTCAAACACCACCTATTACACGAAAAAAAATTTCGAGATCTTGTATGATAATGGGATAGTTGCAGTTTGATCATGATCAATTTTGCACTTTGACTACTAAAATTTGGATTTTTTTTTCGCATGCTCTACTTTAGAAATTTCGCCTTAAATCTTTCGGAGATGACTTGGACCAATCATGAGTTGACACATACCACTTTTTATTGGTTTAGAGGACGAAGCATTTTTTGTTCGGAAAACTCTCATATGGGTGACATTCACGAAGTGTAAAACTGGGCCTAATAGCAACTAAAGTAACACTGGAAAATAGGGGAATCCACTAATTTAGTGGAGAAATCTCTCCAGCAGTCCCCTAAATATCAAAAAACATCTACAATTTTTACATGCAGCGTGGATTGTTCACACGCTATAAGTTTTTTTTTTCATTTTTTTGTTAATTATTATATTATATTCACATAGATAACAAAATAAAAAATAATTTATCGATTAAAAATTACTTAAGTAAGAGAAAATTTATCACACATATTCATAAAATTACAATTAACTTTAAAAGACATCAAATAACCTAAAATTTATACTTCATCCTATTCACAATAAGTGTCTTTTTAGCAAATGAAAAAAATCTTCAATAAGAATATCTATCTCACATTTCAAGGCTAGTGAGAAACATATTTTCCCAAATCACCCTTAAAATTATTGTTTTCCACCTAACACTAATGTATAAATTTGTTTGTTCCAAAGTACATTAATAATTAATTAAGGATATATTTGATATTTTAACACAATCCTTAATATATGTGTTTTTCCTAAAAAGACACTTATTTTGAATAGGAGGGAGTAACACATATTCATAAATATAAAAATATGTTAATTATATATATATAAATTGATAAAAATATTAATTCAATATAATAAAGAATAAAAATAGAATATTCTATTTAAATATAAAAATATGTTAATTATATATATAAATTGATAAAAATATTAATTCGATATAATAAAGAATAAAAATAGAATATTCTATTTAAATATAAAAATATGTTAATTATATATATATATTGATAAAAATATTAATTTAATATAATAAAGAATAAAAATAGAATATTCTATTTTACAGTAAAATATAAAATTGACTGTTGGAGTTGTATCATAATTCTTCAAAATTTTCCTCTAAAATAGTCGATTTTAATCTAGAAATTCTCTAAATTTTCCTCCAACGTAAATTCACACAAAATAGTACAACTATTGGAGATGCTGGTAGATAACATGGAAGTAAAGAGGAAAACAAAAGGAAAACAGAAACCATCTGAGCTCCATTATATATACACACCTACACACATACAGCTGCAAGATTGGCTCCTGAAAAAACCAATATACTAAAATCTTAACCCCGACGAATTAAAGACCTCGAGTAATTAATTAAAACACGAAAATGGGCAAAATCAAAATGGAGAAGATAATAAGTCCGGGGACGTTGTTTTATATCTACAAATCCCTCTGGCACTTATCTCTTCCGATCCATTTCACATATATACACATTATACTTGATTTTCCAAATCCTCTGAGCTCACGAATGTTCCATGAAATCCATACGGAACTCTTGACGGAAGCTTTACAGAAGCTTCCAGATTCAATGTCATGGCGTTTATAATCAGCAGCTCTGATTTCCAGGCTTTCTCATCATGCACAAATGTAAGAATATACCCATCATCTTCCCCGTCGGAGTTTTTCGAGTTTCTCGGCACAAAAAACGGCTCGCCGCCGTATTTATTCTCACCGTAAATGAATTTCTCGACTTTTCCGGTCGAAAGCTCGACTTTTGCAAAACCGGACACTTTCGGCCACGGCTCAGCAATTGCGAGATAAGCGTACCTGGTTTTCCGGCCGAGCAGGTTCCGGTTCACCATTCCTGCTTCTAAATTGATTTGTTCCGAGGATTGATTAATTATCGGTCGCCTGGTTGACTCGCCGGTTTTTAAATTGAGCCGGATTTCTGACAAAACGCTTTTCAAATTCTCGTCGCATTCGTTGAAAATCGAGTCCGGCGGAGTCATGCATGACCCGATAACAACAACGACGTCGTTTTCGTTTTCGCGCTCCTCCCACGCGTTCCACACGTGAAAGCAAAAAGTGTCGGGGCAATCAACCCATATAATATCTTCCCCATTTTCAGCATTCTTCGACAAAACCCCAAACCTGGATTTCTTTTTCTCGTCGTATATAACAGGCGAGCCACCTTTAATCATTTCTTGCAATTTGAAAACCACTTGCTGATCGGAGATGACGACGAAGTTTTCAGTTATGGTGAAATCGTGAATCATGGTGGGAGTTTCTAGAAGTATTTCCACGTCGGGCGTTTTTTCCCCGTCAGGGGAAGATTTGAAAAACTTGAGATATGGCTTTTGAACTACATTATAGCTTAAAGCAAAAAGCTCCCCGGAAAATGGATCGATTTTCGGGTGTGCGATCATCGTGCTTTTTAATTGCTCCCCGAAATTATATCTCCCAATTGTTTCAAGATCCCCTGTGGGACTTACCCGGACTTGATAAGGAAGATCATCTTCTGACATGGCTAATAATCTCCGATTAAAGTAAACTAATCCAGCGTTTGCTACACCTGTTCCCTGGCTGTGATCCAGTAACCCGAATAAACCCCTGGCGTAAAATAGCATCAGCCGCGCTATGCCAGAGTGTCCGTGCAGCTCCCCGATAGCTTTAGGGAAAACGGGTCGACCCAGTTCCCGCTCTTGGATCAGACGTCGGGTCTCAGTGAACCGGCAAGCGTAGCTTGCCGAGTTTTTTGCGGCGTTAATGGTGACGGCGTGGATCATTCCGTCGCCGTCGAAGAAATGGTGGCCGGCTAGTGGCTCGTGAAACGGGTTGGCGCCGTTTCGCAAATAAACGCCGTTAATGCATTCCGGGATCGTGCCAGTGGTGTGGAGATCGTGCGCGACGGGGGTCTCCGGCACTGGAGCGAAATTTCCGGCGATTTGGACGGCTGGGTCGGCGGTTTTCGGGAGCTTATGGAGACGCTCGCGTGAGACTAACGCGCGTTCCATGGCGTCTAGGGTTTTGGCAGTCATTCTTTGTAGTAAGTTCCATTGTGGTGGACCTGGCGGCGGTTGCGCCGCCGGGTGAGGTGGGGAATCTTTTATGGGGAGTGTTGGTTTTTGGAAGGGCTGTTTGGGTAAAGTGAGAATACAGCTGGATTTAGGTCTTCTGGTGGGCTTTTTCATTGAGATGGACTTTGAAGGGAAACCCAGCTCAACGAGAGAGGTTGATGGAAATTGGGCTCCGGCCCATGAACTAGAGTTTGGTTGTGCCACAGAAGATCCCATCACGTGTTTATGTTTGCAATCAAATCTGAGTTTTGTTTGTTGAAATAGGAAAGAAATTGATTTGGGGAAGAGATGTTATTTAATTTTGAAGAATGGGAAGTAAATTTTTTGGGGAAGAAAGAGTAAGAAAGAATAGGGCTTAAATAGAGCATGGAAGAGGAGTAATTGTATTGTACTTTGGTCTACCTCAGATATTTAGGAGAAGGCCACGTGGTGGGTTAGTGGAAAAGGATTTGATGATCGATAAGTATACAAGTTGCTTAAGCTTTAGGAACTTTGCTACAACTCCATCAAACTTTAGGGGCTTTCCTGCAATTCAATGCTTAAGTCAGCACAGTAAAATATAGCGAATATAAAGCATTAAAGTGAATACTAATGCTTATTATATTAATTATCGTATTGTGACTTACAAACGAGATGAAGAGGTCTTTATATACATAAGTAGCAGACCACTAATTAATAGACCATTATGCATATTACGATGCCTTTTCAATCATTATCACTTTACTTATAAAAAATATGTTTTATGCTTGAAAATTAATATAATGTTTTTATAGATGTCATGATATAGAGATGAAAAAACATTAAGAAAAAATCTCATCCGTGACAATATTCAGAATTTGAATTTATGTAATAGTGAGGTAAAAGTCGTGAGGGAGGCATATAATTGGAGGTAGACTTTACATTATGGGCCAATAAGAATCAGAGCTAGAGTAGAGAGGATATTTGAACATATGAAAAAGTTCAAAAAATCAAGTGAAGTGTACTTTTTAGTTGGCGGGACCATACTTTTTCCCTACCGAAAGACAAGCTCCAAAAAGTCGGTTCTCCAGGTTATAACTTTTGCAACGTAGGCATCGTTTTGCCGTCATCTAGAAATTCATATATGATCTACTAACAATTAAAATAAAAATAAACAAAAAGAGCAAGAAGAGGAAGAAAAAATAGGGGCGAGTTATGCATATATTAGAATTTTTTTGATATAGTTGGTGTTTATATAGAATTTTGAAACATGTATCTAACACGATGTTTCAGTAACGATATAACTCCGAGTCAAAAGATCATACATAAGAATTGTTAACCATTCACCCCTATGATATACAAAGGCAAAGATAAAAATTAGGGTTAATTACACTTGCAATTTAGCCTAAGCAAATAAAATTTATCTTCTAAAATTTATATTTTTAAACATATTTTATTATTGTTAATTTTACTAATGGAGTTGAGCTCGAGCACCGAACAAAAAAATATGTTCAAGCTTAATTGGTTTTGTTCTTTTGTTAACGTACCAGCTCAAACGAGCTTTTAACAATCGATTTCGAGCCAAGTATCAAGTAATTTGGTTCGATTTTCAACCCTAACTGTACCTATTGAATGGATATTTGCAAAAAATACACAACCATGTAAGAGCATTTGAAAGTCTCTATACATGGCCTCTCCTTTTGTTTCTTGATCACCTATTCTTATAACCCACTCGAAACCGGATAATTTAATTGGCATCTCTTACATGAATAGTAAGTACCATCATTATCTTTTCCAGGAAATATCTGTGAACAATATTATTGATATTTGATCATATCAAATCAATATCTCTGTCATTGATGCTACTATTTACTAGCTAGCTAGCAGATTAATATATATATCTGCAATACTTTATTATTCGCGAGGATTATATAGAAAAAAAATTAAAGGAACAAACAGGTACTAACTATGATGAAACAGCGAGTGTTATAAGCACAAAATTATCAGAAAAATGTCTCCATTTCTGCTCTCTAACAATGTCCTAATACTTTAAAAATCGAATAGTGGTTCACTTGTTAAAGATTCTCAAGTGACATTTGAGGTTCGATTTCCACCCAATTCCCTCCCCATTAGAATTTAATTTGTATCTAAAAAAAGTGATTTACAACTTCTAAACTCAAAAGACAATTATATCCAATAGTAGCTGATAATTACCTTTTTTTTAAAAGTTTGCAAACACACTCACAATAACAAGCTAGTGTTATTGTATTACTGTTAATTACCATCATTAGGGCCAGTCTAAATTGAAATTTAAAATCATGTCTTCTTTTCTCCGTGTGCACATTTGGGCTTAATTGCAAAATTCTTCCCGAAACTATAGAGGTATAGCAATTTTGGCCTGTAGGTAGAGTTGATACAATGCAGCTCGGTCCGGTATTTGGATTGGACTGGGCCATGATTTTCTAGGTCCAACCTGATTGGCCCATGGGTCGGGGATAGCCCAAATTTTAACTTGATCCAATAATTTTTGTGTACAAAATGCACAAATGGGCTGGGCTGAACTGGGCAAACATTTCCGCATCCCGAGCAAAATTTGGGCCGGCCCGACTCAATTGTTTTCAAAAGTCCGATGGACTAGGGTCAGGCAATATCGGCCCATTAATGCCAGCTCTACCCGTAAGATCAGAGTTTGCTATTGTGAGATTTTGACACCGTAAGTTCTAGTTTGTGCAATAATTTTGTCCCTGCAAGTTCCAATTTTGTGCGATTTGGATCCCAATAGATTTTTTTCAATATTTAATTTGTTCTCACAATGTCCTTGAGCCTTAGCCAATTACCCATGACTGTTAAAATTTACATGACTGAATTACTATTTTGACTAAATGGCGAAATTTTCGAGGATCGGAACTGTCACGTCAAGAAGTTACTAGACTAAACTAAGACTGACAATCTCTTGTGTGCGCATTAATCCTAAATTTGTCCTGTGATTGTCAAGAGACATTTATAAAGGGATGTGCTTTCACTGCAAACGCCAACAGGGGGTGCAACTTGCATAACATAGTACGAATAGAAAGGGAAATGAAGGCAAACAGTTGCGAGATAGAACTCTTAAACGTAGACACTATATACATTTCTTTTTTTGTAAAAGTAGGTTACCTGAACAACACATGGGCTCTCATAATTAATTGCCATTAATGGCAGAAAGTAGGACAAATGGTTTATCCACTTGTGGAACAAGTGACAATTCATTGGCCAAATAGCCAGACATTTATTGTCAATCACACCCAAGTTGCTGTTACAAATGTAAATAATGCGCTCACATTGAGAACCAATAATGCATGCCTTAGTTTTTGTTTGTATTGTGTTATCTATCCACTCCAAAGTTGTAGTCAAATTAATATCAATTAGGGTTTTCTTGAGTTATATCAAGTTTTTGAGACTTGAGAGATTCATTAATTAGGGCATCAATGGTGGAAGTAGCCAACACTTTAAGTAGGGTGGTGAAAATCACAAAATGGAGTGGACTGATAGAAAATATAAGAAAAAATAATACAAATTTTAACTAATTTTTTTTTTAAATTTAAATTCTCACTTTAAAAAAAAGGTTGGGTCAGAGCGATTGACCCAACCCTAAATCCGTTAGTGGCAGCAATTTATACCTTTTGTACTTTCCTTTTTTTACCAAAATTCCACGTCCAAACATATATCATTACTAATGATACCAAATTTTCAAGGCGATCAATTTATATGTCTTAAATCATAAACTTTAAACCATGACCAAAAGTATAAATTAATTCATTCTAAATTATAACTCTTGAGCGTGAGTACGAAAATCAATGAATTAGGTAAAAAGAGACGTAAAAGTGGGATTAGGATTTCTTAAATTATAAGTCAATAAAGCAAAGAGAAAGTTAATTAAGTTAGGCTCCTTAATCAAAGGAGAAATTAAATTTGATGTCTTGGTCTAGGCACTTGAAAGCCGAGACTTTTAATTATTTTCTTCCTATTAAAAACAAAAAATGCATATTGTATTTATTTCGTGCAAGAAATTGTGAATTTTTTTTTATAATTCCACTGTTTTTTTCCAATGTTGATTCTGAAAAAGCTAGATGTTGTGGATTATTAACCTTAAAACTGTTTCATTCAACAGGTGATGGTGGATTTCGAACTGTCGCCGTAAACTTTCGATTTTTCGTAGCGTAAAGAATAATCTTTGATCTATTTCCACCATTAGAATCCATTTTTTATATATTTCTTTTTCTCTGTGACAATATAATCATGTTTTTCTTGTTTTTCAGGACAGTTTCATGCAGCGCTGACAATGCATATCTTTTTTGTCCTCGTACATTGAACATGAAAAGTTCCTCATATATTATTTTCTTCAATGTACCATGCTTTTGATCAATTTTGCATCATATGATCATATGGTCAACTGGAACTTGAGAATTGTTTTCAGAGAGAAGCTTGTTAATTTTACATGAGATAAACAAACTGATGAACAATATATTGAGCATCATTTAATTTAGGATTAATTACAAAAACTATCTCTGATGGTTAATTAGTTATAAAATAAACCCATAAATGTTTGAAAATTACAAAAACAGAATAAAAAAACCCTTGAAATTTGATTATGTGTTAAATGTAAAGAGGTAATATATTGCAAAACAAATGTAAGTGAAACGTTTCAAAAATATTTGCTTATGAAGGGAGTAAAGTGTAATACAACTAGAATCAATATGTGTGTTTTTTTTAATTAACCTAGGTAGTTTTTGTAATTATCCCTTTAATTTATCGTTGCAGATAAATGAGGGTGTTTTGACCGTAATTCCTTTTTGTGCCTAAATTATAATGTTGATGATGATAATTCATTTTACTCATGAAGATTATATACATTAAAACTTCTATAATTTAATACTCGATTAATTAATAATATCACTTAATTAATATTTTTGTCCAGTCCCAATTTGGTGACAACGTGGTAAATTAATAATTCACTAAACTTATAAGATAATACAGCTACGAGAATTCATAGAGGTCCCATGAAATATATGAATTAATAATCATTAAATATATATATATATATATATAATAAACCTATGATTAATTTTTGAAGACTACATAAAAATGACTCAATTATTATTTGTTTCTTGTTAAAATTGATGTCACCTTAAATTTCATCTCACTTTTATTAAGTAGTGTGAACTTTTACTGTAATTTTCTCGTAATTCAATAAACAATAAATTATTTAATGTCGCCATTGTTGTTGAGCTTTCTAAGGATTGGTTCAGAAAAAACAACTCTAAAATCCCAAATACAATTTGTGGGTTTGTCGCAAAACCTGATCCAAGAAGAATTGACAAACAGTGCGTTCAAGTGGTTCATATAATTGGCAAGTTGGATAGCAAAAGCAAATATTCACAGAAAGAAAGGGCCCCTAAACTTTGGAGACACATCAATTAATATAGACTTATATATAGTCAGTCAGTTATCTAAAAAACAATAATAATGATGGTACAAAGTGAAAGTTTTCATGTGCTTCTCTTTAATCTCCTTTTGTACTGAAAAATAGGGCAACTTGGTACCAGGTGCTGATAGAGTTCTCACTTTCCCACATATGACATAGTTCACTATTACTATTTGACCCTTTGTAATCCCACATAGAATTTTGATGAAAATTTTGTGGGTTTCTTAACTATAAATAAGGCCCTAATATTTGGTTTTAAGATGTCTTTAAAATCTTCTCTTCTATCTCTATATTTGAGGAAGTCTATATTTGGGAAATCCTAATTTGTGGGTAATTTTGCCCAAGTTGTAATTTGTTCGGGAGATTAGTAAAGTGGTCGTTGCGGTTGCGGTGCCGGAGACGTAGGCAAAATTGGCGAACTCCGTTATCAATTAATGCATGTTCTTTCCTTTATGTCTTTTTTGTTTACTGCAATTATTTTCTCGGTATTCTTGTTGTAGTTAGTATTCAATATTGTTTGTTGTAGTGGGGTATTTTTAGTCCGTTGTTTATAGTCTTGTTTAAGTAGGTTAATCTAAGGAGACCGGATTTTAAGTGGGACCGTTGTGACCCCTCCGGCCTTTCCCGGGAGCTTGCTTTATTCATGTTATTTGTTGTGTATTATATACTCGATACCCCAACAAGTGGTATCGGAGCCGGGGTTCGGCCTCGGCTCGTCTGTCTTTTTATTTGTAATATTGAATACTACTATTTGAGTTCGAAATGACTACGGACACAATAGGTGCATCAAAGATCCTCGTCCGCCCGGGAAGGATGTTAGTGCCAAATATTAGAATTTCGGTGGAAACATTTGACCATGCATTTCATGTCGGCATGTGGCAAGCGAGTGCTTTAGATTGTCTTTTTTCAAAAAGGTTTAGACATCGCCATTGAAAAAAGAAACCGGATGAAGTTGACGAAAGGAATGAAAAACCATTAACCGCTGGCATGTGGAACAATCCGATCGTGTTTATCTGGGAGCGAAATATGCATTTAAAAATGAGAATTCTCGCTTACAAACTTGAAAGGCTTTGGAGGACAAATTTACGAAGAAGAGTGGTCGAAACAAACTCCTCATGAAGAAAACGATTGTTCCTTTGAGTACCGCTCAGTACTACTATGAAACGACCATATTGCAATTAATCAATTAGTTGCATTTGCTTAATTTAGATGTAACCTTTAGTAATGAGGATTTGGCTTTAATGTTGTTATCATCTCTTCCTCGATGAATTTGAACATTTAGAAACTACTTTACTTCATGGGAAAGATGATGTATCTCTTTTTGTAGTTTGTCTTTGCTTTGTATAGTTATGAATTAAGAAAAAAAAAAAACTAACATAGCGGCGAGATGATGAAGCTTTGGTTGCAAGAGGCCGTTCAAAAGCCAAAAGAAGGGTAGAAGAGAAGATCGCGTTCCAAAGCCAAACTTGACAAAGATGTGTCTTTATCACGAGAAAGACACTGGAAGAAAATCACCCAAAGTTGAAGAATAAAGGAAAAGCTCCTCAAGATGCTTGTGTAGGCGAGGTGAAAGTGAAGATGAGTTTTCACCGGTGGTTTCACCTTTAATTTCCCGTTAAGCTCGAATGGATTTTGGATTTCGGATGACGACCTATCATATGTCTCCCGTGAAGGAGTGGTTCTTCAATTTTGAAGAGATCAATGGTGGAGTTGTCTATATGGGGCAATGACAATGCTTGTAAGACAAGCGGGATAGGTTCTATCCGATTGAAAAATCACGATGGATCAACCGAGTCTTGACGGATGTTCGAGATGTACCAAATTTGAAGAAGAATCTCATCTCTTTGGGAGCCTTAATCAAAAGGCTTAATTGTTACTTTGCGAGATGGAGTTAAAGCTACATCCGCTCGCGTGGTGATGAAAGGCATCAAGAGAAATAATTTGTATTACTATCAAGGTAATACTGATAGTGGGACAAAGAACGATTCGCATTCCAGGAATGAAAAAGAGTCCAAGCCGAAGTTGTGGCATATCACGGTAGCACATCTTTGGTGAGAAATCCTTGCAAACTCGCAAAACAAGGATTATTGAAAGATGTTAAGGTATGCAAACTTGACTTTTGTGAGCATTGTGTTCTCGGAAAACAAAAGAGGGTGAAATTTGGAACCTATCCACAATACGTAGGTATTTTGGATTATGTTCATTCAGATGTTTGGGGACCTTCTAAGACACCATCTTTGGGAGGAAAACATTATTTTGTCACTTTCATTGATGATTTTTCCAGGCGTGTTTGGGTGTACACTATGAAGACTAAGGATGAAGTGCTTGGAATTTTCCTTAAATGGAAAACACGAATTGAGAATCGATGGAAGAAAGATCAAAGTTCTACGTCATGGATAATGGTGGAGAATACACAAGCGATCCCTTCCAAGAAGTTTGCCATAAGTATGGCATTGTTCGACTTCACGGTCGGAGGACACCACAACAAAATGGGATGGCGAGCGCATGAATCGAACTCTTGGTGGAGAAAGTTCGATCTATGTTGTCCAATCTTTGGGTTGAAGGCGACAAACAACACTGGCCGAAAATTTGTTATCGCAACATCTCATAAATCGATTGCCATCATCCGCATAGGTGGTAAGACACCTTTAGAGGTATGGTCCGGAAAGCATTCATTGATTATGATTCTTTACATGTTTTTGGTTCTCTTGCTTACTATCATGTGAAGGAATCAAAGCTAGAACCGAGAGCTAAAAGGGCCTTGTTCATGGGGATTATCTCGGCGTAAAGGGATACCGTCTTGGTGTCTCGAGTCGAAGAAAATATTGTTTAAGCGAGATGTTACCTTTGATGAACATGCCATGTTGAAGATAGTAACAAGTGAAAAGACCGATAGTGCTCTTCGCAACATGTGGAGCATACACCAAAGCGTGGAGGTAGAAGAAATGGCTATAATTCCATAAGAATGATAATCCGTCGAGAGGATTTGTCGGATGATGATGAAGAAGTTCGGACCAAGAACCATTGGATCAATCAACCCATTGCGATAAGAAGGCCTGACGAAAATTCACAAACCCGCTCGATTTGCAGATATGGTTGCTTATGCACTTCCATTATAGATGATGATGTTCCTTTCACTTTTCGAGAAGCGATTCAAGTCCGAGAAAGTGAGAAGTGGAAAGGTGCCATGGAGGAAGAGATGCAATCTCTTGAGGAAGAACAAAACTTGGAAGATGACACAACTACCAAAAGCGATAAGACAATTGGATGTAAATGGGTATTCGCAAAGAAAGATGGATTTCCTAACAAGAACGATGTGCGTTACAAGGCAAGGTTGGTAGCTAAAGGCTACGCTCGGAAGGAAGGAATTGATTATAATGAGGTATTTTCTCCGGTTGTTAAACATTCCTCCATTAGAATTTTGTTAGTTTAAAAGACAATTGAATTTGGAGCTAGCTCAACTTGATGTGAAGACGGCGTTCTTACGGTGATTTGGAGGAGGAAATCTATATGACTCAAATTAAGGATTCAAAGTTGCGAGGAAAGAAAATGTTTGTAAGTTGATCAAATCGTTATGCGGATTGAAGCAATCTCCGCGACAATGGTACAAACGATTTGATAAGTTCATGATGGGGCGAAGTACACACGAGCAAATATGATCATTGTGTGTATTTACACAAGCTACAAGATGGATCTTTTATTTACTTACTTTTGTATGTTGATTGCATCACGAGCCAATCGAAATTGACAAGTTTGAAGGCTCAATTGAATTAAGAGTTTGAAATGAAAGATCTCGGGAGGCGAAGATACTTTTGGAGATAAGTAGGGACGAGCGAGTGGAAAACTTTGTTTGACTCGTAATATCCGAAGAAGGTACTACAACGTTTTGGTATGACGAGAGAATACAAAAACTCCGTAAGTACACCACTTGCTCCTCATTTGAAATTGAGTGCCCAACTATCACTGAAGAATGATGAAGAACGAGACTACATGGATAAAGTCCCATATGCTAATGCGATTGGTAGCTTGATGTATGCAATGGTGTGTCACGAGTCGGACATTTCCGCAGAGCGATTAATGTTGTGAGCGGTATATGCATGACCCTGAAAAGGTCATTGGCAAGTCGTGAAATGGATTCTCGATATATTCTTAATATCTTGTAGATGTTGGTTTAGTGTTTGAGCGGGATGGTAAACTTGGTCAAAGTATAGTTGGATATTGATTAAACTATCGGTGATTTGGATAAGCGAAGGTCAACAACGACGGATATTTGTTCACTTTGGCAAAAGCACAAGTCGGTTGAAGTCTACTTTTACGATCGACGGTTGCTTTGTCTACAACAGAGACAGTATATGGCGGTCAATGAAGGCAATAAAAAAGGCTTTTGGCTTCAAAGTTTGCTTGAAGAATTGGGAGTTGGTCAAAATCACATTATTGTGCATTGTGATGATCAGGATCAGGCGTATTCACTTAGCAAATAACCAAGTTCTTCATGAAAGAACGAAGCATATCGACGTTCGTTATCATTTTGTGCGGGAGATTCTAGAAGAATGAACCATTTTACTTGAGAAGATTCATACTAATGAAAATCCCGCAGATATGTTGACCAAAGTGGTGACATCAATCAAGTTTAAACATTGTTTAGACTTGATCAACATCTTGCACATTTGAGTTGGCGCCCGAAAGCGCGTTTGGAGACCGTGAAGACCGTTTGAATTGAAGAGTTGAATTTTTGAAGTGGGACTACAATGAGTCAAGTGGAGATTTGTTACTATTTGACCCTTTGTAATCCCACATAGAATTTTGATGAAAATTTTGTGGGTTTCTTAACTATAAATAAGGCCCTAATATTTGGTTTTAAGATGTACCAAAATCTTCTCTTCTATCTCTATATTTGAGGAAGTCCTATATTTGGGAAATCCTAATTTGTGGGTAATTTTGCCCAAGTTGTAATTTGTTCGGAGGATTAGTAAAGTGGTCGTTGCGGTTGCGGTGCCGGAGACGTAGGCAAAATTGGCCGAACTCCGTTATCAATTTCCAGTGTGTTCTTTCCTTTATGTATTTTAGTTTCTCGCAATTATTTTTGGTATTCTTGTTGTAGTTAGTATTCAATATTGTTTGTTGTAGTGGGGTATTTAGTCCGCTTATAATCTTGTTTAAGTAGGTTAAATACAAGGAGACCGGATTTTAAGTGGGACCGTTGTGACCCCTCCCGCCTTTCCCTGGAGCTTCTTTATTGATATTATTTGTTGTGTATTATATACTCTCGATACCCCAACATTCACTACTTCAAAGTTGTCTGTAACAAGATGCCAAAATTTCTGGAATAAGCTAGTTGCCCATGCCTGCCTATTTCAGCCACATGTCCTTTTTTTTTCTTTTTTTTTTACGGTGTTTTATATGATATTTATTTCATTACGAGAAGTTGCATATATAATAATAACACCATTATCTCATGTATACGTGATATTTACGTAGTAGTATATCAAATATATTGAAAATCCTCTATGATCTGGTTTGTAGCTTTAGTATCAAAATAGAGTTTATAACTGTTTTTTTACTTGATATTATAATCAGTTGTAAGTTTCTATTATAATAAATAAATAATTTCCATTTTGATTCTAAAAAAATTAATATTGCTCGATTCTTTTGCTCTTAAAGCTTGCTTGCTTTTTTCGCATGAGAAACTCTGTCGAAATCGAAAGGGTTACTGATCAACCTTTACTCTTTCAAATTAGTCATTTGTTTAAGAAGTTGGAAGTACTGATTTGAGAGGAAATGGTAAATTTAAAAAAAACTGAATGATACCGGATTCGAATCCCGATTAACACTCTTATAAAAGATGAACGATATCACTTGAGTTAGAAGCTCGTGTCCTTATAATTGTGGCCATTTTCAGATTGTCCACTAAGTTAGGCATTAATCACTTCCACATCATGTAAAGCTGACTTTTATAGATTAATCAATTATAGCTTCACGTCAATAAATAGAAGACTAATTAAAGATTTTCTTTGAGGTAGATAAAATATGTGGACGAGTGATGTGGGTGAATGATGCCTGTCACAAATCCAGACCTAACCAAGAATCAGCCAATCAGGTTCAGCTGAAAAATTATCTTCTTACCAGATCAAACTTTACTGTAACAACAAAAATTCTTGTTTCATAAAACGTTGTTCATGAGTGTTTGGTGCATCTATGGAAATACCCCTTATTTTTCACAATGACTAGTGATCGATAAATATATATAATTAATGACAATTTTAAACGGATCAACTTTGCACTGAAAGGTAGAAATTTGTGGTGTTAGGACAATTGACCCGAGTTCGACTTATAAAAATCCGTTTGTTATCTCCCATATTATTCCCCACTGTATTAAAATACAAATTTATAATTATTTTCTCGTTTAGTGTATTACTACATAAATTAAGTGTCCTATTTCCATGACTGCGAACCTATAATGGAACTTTGGGCTTATTGCTATTGATGTCCAAAAATCCTTGCAACATTTTTATCAACAGCGTCCATATAATATGACTTCTTCAATGGGCTTATCTTCAATTAATTGGGCTGAGTGGTTCTCAATGCTTCTGGGCCATGTTAGTCCATTTATAAACCAATTTTAACCAAACTCCTATCTGGGCCATCTAATGTTTGTCCAGAAGTAATTCCATTTAACATCGTCCACCGACGAAAATCATATTTGAATCATTCTAATATTCTATTTCAAAACTAATTAAAAGTGCAAAATTACTCTGAGAAAGCGAGTCCATACATGCTTCATATTTTCATATTAATGCTACGTTTACTTTTTGACTATTAATAAGAAAAAAATATGTTTTTTTCCAAATGATGTATTGTATTTCTATTTTCTTTTTTCTTTCCTTTTCATCTCCAGATGCTAAGATTCAGATTAAAACTTATTGCCAGTTACTTAGATAACACCTAAATAAATCTATGAACTATTATTAATACACATTAATAATATATTAGAATAAATTGATAAATATTTGCTCCACATTGAATGAATTTGTCCAAAAATCGCAATGGGTATGAAGCGTCTATTCCACGCGCTCAAATGGCGGGTAAGACTTGTGAAAATAAGTGGGGTTTGGCGCATGGTACAATTTTCTGAGGCTGGACCATTTTGATCTTCCATTGAATAAAAATATCAGATTATCATCATTCCTTTCAATATACTCCAGCATAATAAAAGGCTAAAAGCCATAGAATTTTCCAGCTAAATAAAGACAAAAAAGGGGCAAAAAAAAAAAAAAAGAACCCTTTTCCTGGTAAATCATTTGTTTGCGTAAAATCCGTGAGAACCCCTGTTTTAATCAAAGTGTTCGTCATTCATCTGTAAGTTTGATTGTTTTTTTCTCTTTTCTTAATTGTTTGTTCTTTACTTTGCCCTAAAAAAGTGCATTTCTTGGTTTACTTTCTGCTTTACCCGTGTGTTTACTTACTGTCTGCCATTTGGGTTTTTGGATATCTGAATTATTGAAATCTTGTAACTTTTGGGGCACGGGTTTTCTTGAAATTTGAGCTTTATACTCTGTAAAATTGTTCAGTTTTCTGTATATTATGAACTGGGTTTTTGAAATTCTTGAGTATTTGAGACTATTATGGTGAATCTTGAAGAAAACAACTGTGCTGCTTATGAGTCTTGCATTTATGGTGTTTATTGCTTTCATTTCAGTCGCGTAAAAGACTTTAAAGACTTAAAGGGGAGATAAAAGTAGTGGCCGAAGTTCCAAGGAAGAAAAATATATCATCTTTTGTGTTTGATGCACATGAGGTTGAATTGTAAAGCTTTTTGATCTTTATCATCAACAGTTGAAGTTTACGAGCACTTTGAGAAGGGAATTTGGGGGAATTTTTTTTTCTCCCTCTGATTAGGGAATATTTATAATTTGTGCCTTGAGGGTAGATGTATTTGGATCCATGTGAACTCTAGCTGAGTATTTAGATTTACTTTAGAGTTGAATTATGTTTTTCCCATCCCCTATTAAATCTGGTTCGATGAACGATTGAAGAAAACAGACGGGACCATTTGTGAATTAGATTTTTGTATAGTGAGTGTAGAAAGATGCAAAGAGTGCGAGTTTCATCACACCAAGGTCCAGTGCACAAGCTCGGGGATTCCCAAATGACCTTATCCCCAAAATTCAGATTAGCTACAACGCGCTCACCCCTACTAGATCCCGACTTAGATTTCGAACTATCTGTTATGGGAGAGCCTCTAATTCCCGGGCTTCCTGATGACGTTGCTTTAGAGTGCCTCCTCCGTGTTCCCGTCAACAAACACGCATCCTGCAAGACCGTATGCAAACGATGGCATTTATTGTTCGGCAGCAAAGAACAATTTTTCACCTTGAGAAAAGAGCTTGGATTTCACGATCCTTGGCTTTTCGTCTTCGCGTACCACAAATGTACTGGGAAAATCGAGTGGAAGGTTCTCGATCTTATCCATTTCTCGTGGCACACGATCCCCGCCATGCCTTGTAAGGACAAAGTTTGTCCCCAGGGTTTCAGGTGTGTTTCAATCCCGCACGAGGGTTCCCTCTTCGTTTGTGGAGGTGTGGTTTCTGACGTGGATTGTCCGCTCAATTTAGTACTAAAATACGAAGCTCGTAAGAACCGTTGGACCGTGATGAAAAAAATGATCACCGCGAGGTCATTTTTTGCTAGCGGTGTTATCGACGGGATGATATACGTTGCGGGGGGGAATAGTACGGATTTATTCGAGCTCAATTCGGCCGAAGTGTTGGACCCTAAAAACGGGACGTGGCGTCCCATAGCTAGCATGGGGACGAACATGGCCTCGTACGACGCGGCGGTTCTTGACGGAAAGCTTCTCGTGACGGAAGGATGGTTTTGGCCGTTTTACGTTGTCCCGAGAGGACAAATTTACGACCCGTTGACAGATAATTGGGAGAATATGGCTGCGGGTTTACGAGAAGGATGGACCGGGTCGAGCGTTGTGATACATGGGCACTTGTTTGTTGTGACGGAGCACGAAAGGACAAAAGTGAAGGTTTATGACTCGGGGAATGATTCTTGGGATGTTGTGGAAGGGCCGCCTTTGCCCGGGGAGATATGCAAGCCGTTTCGTGTTAATTGCTGGGAATGTAAGATTTATGTGGTTGGTCGAAATCTTCATGTGGCCGTGGGCCATATTATGAAGGTGTACACGAATGAAAAGAAATTTAGGTTTTCGGTTCGATGGCAAATGGTTGATGCACCGGGAAGTCTGTTTGACCTAACGCCATCGAGTGCACAGGTTCTGTTTGCTTAGAATTCGGGTGTTCTTTTTTTGGTTTTGTTTTGTGCTGCTTGTTGGTGTTCGAAATTAATTGTATGGGGATTGTATGAATTAGAGAGATTATGTTGTATGGGTGGTTTTTGTTGTATAAATATATATATCTACAGTTATTGGAGTTGATACGTGCTTATTTTGCTTCGACTTGTTCTTGAGATGTGTCTTGAATTACGCAGCGACGAATTAAATCTTTGCTCGTGTTCGTCTGAAACGAAATTATCGTGGATTATTCGTAATTGTGTAATTTTGAATGTCTTCTTTTCATTTTTCTTCATGCTTATTAGAATCTTATTAGAGCCTGGAAATGCATTTCCATGGCACATCTGCTGGCTGCAATGGAAGTGGAAAACAATATGTAGTGATTGCTATGTAGCACTAGTCCAGCCATAGCTTATTGCTATTGTGTTTAGGACGGACTTACAAAGAAACCCAGTTATCTATCAAAATTATAAATATCCCCACCACAAGAGGGTAATTTATTTCTATTTTTCAAATTGCATCTCAAGAAGGGGTAATTGTGAGGTAAACCCCTGAGGTTTAGCTTAATTGTGATTGTGCATTCAACTTTTGTATGTAGTTGTAAGCAAATAGATTAAAACATTCCAAATGATAAAGCTCATGTGGAACCACAGTTATTACAGTTTCATTCATGTACCTGCACTTTTTTTCTTTTTTCTTTTTTTTTATATTGCATCCAAACACATTGCACCTAAGTTTGTCTTTATTCCTTTGTTCCTTTTCACTGGATGCAACGTGGGGATGTCATTGTTCATTGAAAATAAACGTGCTGTTATTATTTGTGATGGTTCGGTTCAGCTCATAAGAACAACAGGATCGTCCACAAACCACAGTTTTTCCTTAAAGAATTGATACCTTAATAAAGTTTCACACCATAACCTCAATTTTGCAAGAATGTGTTCTTATAAACATATTGTATGTGATGTTCCACGTGAATCGCGGGAGAATGTCAATTCCTCCATCGAATTGTGCAACTATTTTTGGGCTTACATGTAATCATGTAAATAGTTGGTTTATTCCACCAAGAGTATTTATCTGAGAAGTAATCTACAAGACCGTAAATAATCTACAAGAGTATTGGACACATGCTGTAATTGAACCAAAATTCATTTTTAATTTCACTAATACCAAAAGTATTGTTTTTTTCATATATTTTTATTTATATTATTTTATATTGTTATGCACTTCTTTACTTACTAAAATAAATTATAATCATAATTTAATATATTTTTTTTTTAATTCTTCATTCGATTAGCCAAATAACCAACTTCGGAAGGAAATTCAGTAAAATTTATAGGAAATAATTATTTGCATTCGATATGCCATTTTGGCATGCTGAGTTTTTGGCTGTACCGATTCAGTTTAGTACGGTATAAACCGAATTAATATTTAATACCCTGGTCAACATGGCTAATTTACTTGTGTAATAAGTTATAACCATTTTCATGAGTGCGAAATAATCAAAATCTGTTGGGGATCAACCTTGTGATCTAGTAATTGAGATGTTTGTTGTAAGAGCGATTGACCGGAGCTTAATCTCGTACGAGCGCGTGCATCCCGTCACCCTCTCCTATTTCCCCATTGTACTTAAAAAAAAAAAAAAAAAAAAAAGCATGTTGTCTATTGCACGGGAATTTTATATATGTTCAAACTGGAATAAAAACCTATGACCCACCCACTGGCCACTACCATAAAAACTTCATAATCATATCACCCGTGATAAAAAAAAAAAAAAAAAAGCATAATAACTTAAGTTGTTTCATGTAGTCCTGGATAAGAGACAGAAGTTGAGAACATGTTAAGGAAATATACTTTACAGTTACACTGAACATCACAACAAACAAAAATAACAGCTATTGAGAGTTCCTGTACACAATTTGTCATGGGATTCATCAACTTCCAATACCGTGATAACCATCATGCATTCCCATGTTGTTTTAGTAGGAAAAAGCTATACCTTGTGGCCGACACATCATGCAAGGTAGTTGTATACTTGCGGGTTATTTTTGTCACGCTCCAGATACTCTCTGTCTATGAGACTCTCGATCCTTTTCTTCAAGTCGGCCGGTTTTATCGGAAACTTGAGCTGTATCATCAAACACAGAAACAAATTCAGTTTTTTTTACTATTGCGTAAACATTAATTTGTTTTCAGCTTGTATTGCCAAAAATTGAAAGTGATAATTACAAAAGCTACCCCTAGGTTACCAAAAGAAACTAGCTATCTTTCAAATTTACAAATGGACCTTGATATTTGTTTGTATGGGAGTGTTTGCAAAAACTTCTGCTTTTATAAGAAGTAATTTATTGTAGCAAAAGTAAAAGTAGTTGAGAATCAAGAATCGATAGTTTCAAAGAGAATTAGAAGTTGAGAGTGTTTGGTGAAAAGTTGTAAAAATGCTTATTTGTTTGTAAAAATCAAACCAATCAGAAATCTAAAGCGTCTATCTCCTTGCTTTAGAGTCTGATTAAATGAAGCACAAGTTAGATATTTGCAAACACTAGAAATTGACTTTTTTCAGCCAAAAATTGAGATGCACTTTTTTTAGTGATTGCAAACACTCCCATCATTGAGAGGGGATATTTGCTAAGCAAATACAAACCTCAAGGGGGTGTTTTATAACACCTTAAGGGGGTATTTGTAATTTTGAAAGATAATTGAAGTTTTTTTTGTAATTAGGCTAAACTTGAGGGCAGCATTTGTATTTATCCCAAAGCAAAAAGTGTTTACTTTTCATCTTTCTCACACAAACACCTAACTTCTTAGAGTGTAGTTCAAGACAACTGAGACCAGAGTTTTCATTACCTGCTGAAAGAGTTCAGTTATCAACAGAGTGTGACTCAGCACTTTTCTTGTCTTCATTATACGAACAATAGCAGCATCAACCTGTATGAAGAGTGCAGCAAAACTAGTTTAACTTTTCACTGCGAAAACAAAACAGAGGATCTTTGAAGATTTTGCACGAGAGATTTTTGGAGATGTGGTAGACCTGATATTGACGGTCTTGGAATACCCTTTCTGTAGTGCTCGCATTCTCCTCAACTGTTTCCTTCATCTGAATGGCATTTACCTGCTCATATAAAGTAGTTCAGCCATTTAGTACCAATTAATCTAGCAAGGCCATGATTGTCGACAACCACATAAAAAAAAAAAATTGTTGCACATGAAATTCACGTATGCAAAGGGATAATGACAAAACGTACCATTGAGAATTGACATAATCACGGAAAAACCCAGCTAACTTTCAAAATTACAAAAAGTACCCCCGAGGTTTGATTCAGTATAAATATGAGGAGGGATTTTGAAATATTTTTTTGCTTATGAAGGGGTTAAATGTTAGACAAATAAAAACCTCAGGGTATTTTTATAATTTCGAAAGTTAGCTGGTTTTTTTTGTAATTAGGTCAAACCTCAAGGGAACTTTTCGTAATTAAACCTCATGTAAAAGAACAGAATTTGTCACTGAGGAAACAATATATCCTACCTTTATACGATATAAAGGAGCAGCAAATTGATCGTTAAAGACAAAGGAGTCCTCATCTTCCACATCTCTGCCCTTAGGAATCTGCAGGGATAATTTTGTCAATTAAATGAGAAATATTTTCAGTTCAAGGAGATTGAAGACACGTCTCTCCAGCAATGAACACTCACTTTCTGAAGAACACGGAATTTTCCACATGCAAGGGACTGCAAAGTCCTCCTCAGCTCTTTATCCTCAATACCAGTAGATTCCTTGATATCTTGAAAGCTAAGCTTTTGTGCGTCATTAAATAGCATTAACACAACAGTCTGAGTCACAGAACAGCAGATGCATTCACATGTTGAAGTCAGACCACTCATAACACAGGAGAAACTTAGGGATAATTACAAAAGACCCCCATGAGTTTGATTATGTCTTAAATTTAAAATTGTAATATTTCAAAAAAAAAAAAATGTAAAGATGTTTCAAAATTACAAAAAGCCCCATCAAGTTTGATTTTGTCTTAAATTTAAGGGGTAATTGTAATATTTCAAAAAAATAGGTTTGATTTTTTAAATGAAGGGGAAAATGTAATAAATATGAATCAAACCTCAAAGGCTCAAAGGTCTTTTTTTTTTGTATTTTCAAAAACCTCTGGGTTTTTCTGTAATTAGCCCAAACATCAGTTTTTTCTTTTTTTAATTATCCCGAGAAACTTATGAGCCAACAAGACATAAATAAAGACCAACCTGAAATAGAGAAACTGCCAGCTCCCTTTTACCTTTCGGAAATTCTGCTTTCAGAACACAGTGACCCAATGAATTTTGCCACATTAATCGCCGCCCATTGTACTTACTCAAGTAAAACTCCTTAAAAATATCCTGGAGGGCAATTTGGATTACAACAAAACATGGTTATTTTATGCAAACAGTTGCTCTGCGTCAACATTAATTGCAAACATATCCACTCTGGCAAACCTGATACACATTGAGTTCATGGGGCAACCGAACATCCATTGGAGGATAGGTTGGCCAATACCTGCATCCAGTGACCAGTCAACCATACATTTGCTCATTTCACATAAGACTCGTACCAAAGTGAAAATTATGTAATTTTTTTGAGAGCTAAACTTAGCAGTGAACTACAGCAACCTACCCAGTTGTTAAGACATGGACACTCATCTCAATTCCAGATGGGAGTTTTGTCCGAGCTTGAGATGATTGCTTGAATGACTCATTTATCTCTTTCGACAATTCAATGTCCTGGAGTAAGGATTTTGAATATCATTAGGACGCCAAAATAAACAGAAGGGATAATTACAAAAATCGCCTTGAGGTTTGAGCTAATTACAAAAAGAAAACAGCGGTTTTTGAAAATTACAAAAAAAAAAAACCTTGATATTTGATTTTGTCTTAAATTTAAGGGGGAAACGGTAATATTTCTATAACTCTACACAACAGTTTGATGGGTGTTAATTTTTATTTGCTCGCCCACATATTTCTTGCAGTAAGTTTCCTTTAGATGTACTTTGAACTGATTTAAGAAACTAGCAAAATTTTAAAGTAAACATAGCAAGCTAGGAAAGGAGTAAAAAGACCTAGTGAAACTCTCCCATGTGGTTATTGGTAAAACCATGTTTTTGATTTAGAAGGAACGAGCTGCTCCAATTTGGTCTAATTACAAAAAAAATCCAGAGGTTATTGAAAATTGCAAAAAGCCCCTTGAGGTTTGATTCCGTCTTACATATTTCACTTCATAAGTGAAAAATATTTCAAAAATCCCCCTAACATTTATAGAAATATTACAGTTACCCCTTAAATTTAAGATAGAATCAAACCTAAAGTATTTTTTAATTTTGAAACATGCTAGATTTTTTTGTAATTAGCCTAAACCTTAGGGGGGTTTTGTAATTATCCCTAATAAATAATTCATTTAATCCTGTTTTATCCGATCAAATTTACAGAATTAGATCAGGCCTAACCTAATCCTGTTCATTAGTGTCCAAATAAATCCCTAGTGTCTTAGAATTTCTCTGACAGAATGTATATAGAAACCAATAACATAGTCAATTCTTGGTCAGCAGCCAATCTAGAAATTACAGTTCAACGGAGCTTCTGTAAGAGATGTTTCAGTTTAATGAAAGTTTAAGAATCCTGTCACTTGGTAGCTCAAGATACATCGAAATCTCAGTGGAATACTGGGAAAACTGGGTGTTCTCTGAAAACCTTTCACCACATAGCATTAAAAATACAAGTGCATCAATCAGGCTTTTAACCCCAAAAATTAATACACACCTTAAACATTCCTTCAAGTTTGTTGGTAAATTGACTGCCACACTCAGTTTTCAACTGCAATAACAGATACCAATTTTCACTTCCGTATATATACAAAAATTTGGTGGGATTTGGGGTAACTACCAAGAAAAAAGGAAAAAGTTTACCTTAGTAATCATTGACTTCTCTGCATCGATAGAAGCACTTTTACCCAGCAATAGTCTTTTAGCGAGATCTTTCTTATAGAATGCTTCAAATACATCCTTACCCTACATGAACAGTGAGACAAAAAAGTTCAACTGCTTGAAAATCTGAATGGCAAGGTTAATTCATACTAACACAATATCTACCGTAATGAAAGCTTAAGTGCATGCATGTACCTGTATATATCTGAACAAGACCAAAACTTTGTCAAGTGTACCCTCCAATTCCTCCTCTGATGTACCCTTATTTCCAGCACGAAGCTTCTCATCGACAAACTTGGCAATTAGCTCAGCAGGTCGGTTCTGGAAGAGATTAAAATTTCACATGATTATTTTGATAACTGGTCACAGATCAATATCACCTGAATGGTGCCAAATTGCAATGCGGATATTGTTTAGGATTGAAAAAATTCAGGTCCCCAATGATCCAGAATCACCAAGAATCATTTTTTCCCTCACCTGTGATTCCAACTGGATTCATGCCCCACATTGCTATTACATCGCCAAATTTATCGTTTTATTTTATGATTAAAGGCAAAAAACAAAACACAACTCACAGCAATTACGACAACTTTAACTCACCATATAATTGCTGACACTTTAGAGTTCTGTTGCTTTCTCAACTCCATATTGTTTTAGAATAATTTACAAGAAAGGGATCTTGTTAGAAAGTGTAATTTCTTTCACATTTTTTCCCTTCCCAATCAATCTAAAGGGCAACATAAATCACATCCAAAAAAGTGGACTACTTCTACAACTGAAAAATAATATTACACATGCCAACTAGTACTCAATCTATTGGGTATATTGAAGTGGTCATTCGAGAATATTCATCCATCTGCCAAAGAATTTTAACACTTCATCACAAATGTACGCACTTTTGAAGTCACAAGTAGATACATAACCAATATACTTCGACATGGAACTTCTAAATTTGCGCATAGAATAGTTTAGAATGATAGTTTACTCTCTGTACAGTAGGAAACCATACGAAAGCGGCAAAATTGTAGTACCTGGCGGATATTAATGAGATACTCAAATGCATCTTTGATGGTATTGCTAAAAGATTCATTTTTAGAAAAGCTTTCTTCCCATATCCTATCAAGATTTGCCTTAAATTCCAATAAGCTGGGCACCATCTCTTTGTCCTTTTCTTCATCCATGACAATACTCTGGCCAGTTTTTCGGATGTACTGATTAAGGGATTGCCTCAACGATTCTAGAGCATTGACCCTGGAGAAGAGTACATACATTCTCTGAAGGTCATCTATACGCTTCCCGTCCATCAGCAACATGAAACCCTGCACAAGTAGATGGTAAGTATAACAAGTTACATATGCAAGCACAAGACGAAAAAAGTGACAAATACAGATGGAATTGAAAATTGATCTGATAATAGCCACCTTATCCAGAATAGCTGATATATGACGCTCAAGTAGTTGCCTTTCTGCAGTGGCTACTAGTGGCTTTCTTGTACTAGCATCCAGGTAGAGCAAGCATCGTTCATGTTCTTCTTGCAACCTTAGCTGGAAAAACATAGATAGACGCATCAAGAGTGACAAAGTGGAAGGGGTTAACAGTAAAAGAATACGTTGAAGAATCCAAGGATGGAAAACTCAATCTTAAGGATGCAGACAAGATTAATGTTTTAATAAGCAGATAGCAGAATGCAGCATGAATTCACACCTCTACATGCTTCAGATAATCCGGAACATCTGCCTGTTGCATATATTTGACACCTTCAGCTGCATAAAATTCAGATGTACCTTCAAGGAATGGCTTCTCAAAACTTTCTGGATAAATTCCCAATGCGGTGAACATCTTCAAAAGATGATTAAGGAGAGTTCTATCAACTGCTTCGCCTAGTCTACAAGAACAAACAAAATAATAATATTAGACTACGAGAAATCCTAAATAAAGTAAGCTTGATTCATCTATGCCCGTCAAATGGTATCTAAGGGACTGATATTAACAACAGGCACTAATAAAAAACCATTACGATTATGTATGTCAGACTTATGTTTAGTTACAAAACTTTAATTGTTCTTTCATAGACGTAACTGCATAAGTAAAAATATTATAGTATATTCTGTAGTAAACAAGTGTCAGGCTCTGAAATCTTGTCAATTACCTCTCGCCCTCAATCATTTTTAGAAGACCAAATACAGTTTTGTGCTCCACTTCTGAAGCTAGAGAAAGATGTTTGTGGAAAAGCTGCAACCCCATGTCCCACAATGAGCGCACATTTGGTGTTTGCTTCACATATGTTCTATCAAGATATAATGCTATACCACGGATCATCAACATCTGGTCACAGAAGTCCTGCCAGCACTTCTCAACAAGTGATAAGAAAACCACCAGATCTTCACTTTGTCCAACCAAAGATTGTAGAGCAGCGGATATGTAGGCTTCACACTCTTTCTCAATTCTTTGGTAGAGACTTCCCCCATCTTGTGCAGGCAAAGGTCATTGACCGCCTTAAGATCATATGCTGGTAAGTCAGCATTTACGAGATACCGTATAAGGATAGAAAAACGGAACAGTTGTGCTCACCTGATAGAGCTTCTCCAAGTCACATGGATTAGGTTGCTTCAAAAATATGGCACCAATGGCAGACTTGAGTGTTGCCCATGTATTTTCCTCAAAATTACTCGGCAGTGTCGGTTTGGCTTCAGACACAAATCACAAAATTAATCATTATGAATACTTATTTGAAGCAAAGGACTAAACGTTTATCCACAATATTTCAGTGTATATTTTTCCGAGAAAAAATTATGTCAGCTAAACAACAAGATTGCACCGCAATTTAGAGAGAGAAACAACGTTATATGCATTTCTCATGGATGCTTCACGCAATGAGCAAAATTCAACCATAACGCTCTGCTTTCGACTTCCCAACTTCAGGAGATTCAATTTAATTATCTATCCGGCAAGACAAATTACATCACTTTATTAAATAAAAAATGTTATAATATTTGATATGTTGCTCCAAGCACAAAAACTGGCCATCCTTTAAATAAGTGTGTTTCAGATTATGCATCAAGCACTTCTCAACCTTTGATCAAAATATGTTGATCTAGTTAACCAAGAGCACCGATATATATGTAAATAAATAATCCCTCAAAACAAATCTTACCCAAAAATAATAACTCCACTAGCATTCTGGACACAACTAAAGCTTATGCCACATCTAGAGTATGTATCATCCCAATGTCCACAAAGAACGAGTCACATTAAAAGTATGCATTTTAGAAAGGTGAACTTCATTGCATAAAATAACAATATATACATTACTGCTTATAAGCACAGTGTAAGTCTCAAGCAAGTGAACCTAATTTATAAAATGGATCTGCTGAATTCAGTAACTGTCCCATTTCCCAAAAAAGAGATGCTCTGATTTCTATATGGAACTGCATAGTAAGAAAGTAAATTTGCAATTCCCTTTGACTGCTCAAAATAATTTATTCTGGAGTACAACCCCCAAACTCTAAAATCTCTGAGTTTCATTGTTAAAATGCATAAGCCAGTGAGATTAAACTGGAACCAATTCAATTAATGACTAATTGGCAGCTTAAAGAATTGACCAATTCATGCATATGGAAGTAACACCCCACAGTTTTAGAAAATGAGAAAATTCTAGATCTCCGCATATTACAAACATAAATAGAATAACAGACAAAAACCTTCAAATAATTACCTCACTCACGGACAAAATTTCAATCTCAAACCAGCCAGTCAAACACCAAAAAACCCTAACAATTTCACTTCAATTTGACAAGCACAAACCGTGAAAATTGGCAAATAAAATTCTGGAATCTTTTCCCTGGAGTGGGTAAACTTAAACACATAACAAATATATCGCATAATTAGAAAAATAACATCACTAACAATTAAAAATACAAAAATGAAAAATTGAACCTTTAACGAGCTTAATTACAAGCTTTTTCGTAGGCTGCGGAGGCGTGGCCTTCTTCCTAGACAGATTGGCGGTGACTCCTCCTCCGGAAGCAGCACCGCCACGCCCAAAAGCGTTTGAAGGAGAGGATGCCTCCAATGCGACGTCGTTGGGATCGTCTTCGATCATTGGGGAGAGGACGGGAGGTTCGGCGAAGTGGACATGTGGAGTAACCTGCTGCTGGCCGTTCTTGTTGCCATCGGTTGAACACGCGACCGCCTGGGACTTGGCTTTTTTCATTGCCGGGAAAATTGGGGCTGCGGCGGCGCCGGCGGCGTTGGTGGAGGAGGAAGAATAAGGGGATAAGGAGCGCTTGCTGGGGTTGGTGGAGGTGGAGGTGGTGTGTTGAGACATAGAAGAGTGATGAAATCTCAAGAAGAGCTCCTCATTTTAGGAGAAAAGAAATATGAGATTAACGCTTCAATATGAGCGAAAAATGAAATTCCATTGGCAGTAAATTGTTCTAGAGATTTTAATTTGTTTTGATTTGATTATCCATTTTTCTTCTTTTGTTTTTGTGTTGGGCTTGGGGTTTATCTGGAAAGTGAATTAGGTGGTAGGCGGATATGGGCTTGTGGTTTTATCTGGAAAGTGATCTGGATTGGGCCTTATAAGACTTAGAGTTATTAACCTAAGAAGAAATGAGAAGAAAATAATATCTAGTTCTTTTTTTTTTTTTGAGGAAAAAATAATATCTAGTTCTGCGGGCCCAATTAAGTTTAATTGCTAGAAAAGCCTACAATAGGGTCAATCAAATCGTTCTATACCTTTAAAGAAATAACAAGTTGAATCATTTTTATATTTAATTTCTTGCTCGTATCAATAAATTGCAAAAACAAGTGGTATTATACGACACATGGTTTTCTATTTCAAGCTAAGTATCATATCATATTTCAAATATGATGTTACACGTCAAGTGTATTGATGACGTCATTAGTTTATAGTTTTTGATTTTGGGGATTTGGATTTTCCACGTGTCAAATAAATAAAATGACCTTATGTATTAACAGACTACAAGTATGAAACTTTGACAAGGATAAAAGAACATACATGTGATTAAACTCATTAAAACGAACTGAGTAGTTCAGATATATATTCCTTTAGCTCGAGGCAATAAATGCTTTCTTAATTGCTTTGAACACAAATATGTTCGAACCATTTTTCACTAAAAAAATGAGAGTATAGGAGAGGTAAATCATATATATATATATATAGTATCACCAGGCATGTGTGTAATCATTCATAAGGAAGGTGGCCCAACTAATTCCATGATCCTAAGGAAAAATGAGTCGTGAGGGCAAGATGAGTGATGCATGTAATTGGTATTAAGTATTAACTAGTGGTGTCGACTTTATGGATTTGAGTTTTTGCAGAATATCCTACGAATTAGAGCTTCCTTGACTTGACCACATGTTTTGGACGAGGCGGGTAAGTCAGGGACCAAAATTGCCCATTTCATGGCCCATGCTAATTGCTAGGTGGGACGTTCATGTTAGGCGTAATGTGTATCTAGGCTCATTTACTTCTCGTCATTATGTATTCTATTCATATGTACAGTACAACAACATTTGACAACATTTTTTGAAATACCATATGAAATATAATTTGGAATATATGATTCAAACTCGTATTATACTTATCACGATGGATTGCATTTCTTAAATTGTACATAAAAGACATTTGTTGTATAATTGGTTTTGATTGAACCAACTAAATTCAAACTAATAAGAATTCAAGCATCTGGACTAGGTTCCCAAGCCAAGTCACCAAAACCAAAAGGCAAAAAAAGGCAAACAAGTAAAGCAAGGATCGAATTCCCCACATACAATTTATATATCGTCTTAATTATCTCCAATATTTTCATTTCCACCTTCCCCCTTTTCTTGATTAATTAACTACAGAAAAATCAAGAAAACCTTTTTCTCTCTCTTTCATTGACAGAATCACAGAAAGCTCTATACTTTGACTCTCTCTTTCTTTCGAATGGAAAAAAATGTTGCTAGCAATAAGATATCCATGTCAAAAATTGTTCTTGGATTATTTCTAACTTTATCAGGTATATCCACCCTCTCTCTCTCTCTATATATATATATATATATACATATGTTCTTGATCATGACTTCTCATGGTTTTTCATTTACACTTAGGGATAATTACAAAAAAAAAAAAAAAAAACCAGAAAAGTGTTAAAATTACAAAAAATACCCCTAACATTTGATTTTGTCTTAATTTAAAGAGGTAAACTATAATTTTTCTATAAATGTATGGGGGCTTTTGGAAAAAAATTCTTATGAAAGGAAAAAATGCGAGACATAACCAAACTTAAAGTGACTTTTTAAATTTTGAAACTTATTTGGTTATTTTATAATTACTCCAAACCTTATAGGTGATTTTTGCAATTATCCCTTTACATGTATTGACTTCAATTTTAATTTTTAACGGTGTGTTTGGATGATCAAATCAAACAGGTTTTTGTTTCCAAAGAGAAGTCGAATCACTAGGGATTAACTACGGTCAAGTGGCCAACAATCTACCTCCTCCAAACAGAGTTCTTGATCTCTTACACGCCCTGAGGCTAACAAAAGCCAGAATCTACGACACAAACCCTCAAGTCCTAACAGCATTCGCCAATTCCAACATCGAAATCATCGTCACAGTCGAGAACGAAATGCTAGCCACCTTAACGGACCCGAGCCAAGCCCTCCAATGGGTTTCCACCCACATCAAACCCTATTTCCCCGCCACCAACATCACCGGAATCGAGGTCGGAAACGAGGTTTTCACCGGCGGCGACACCACGCTGGCCTCGTACCTCGTGCCCGCCATGGTCAGCATCCACTCGGCTCTAGTCCGGCTCGGCTTGGATCGGCTGATTACGGTATCCACGCCGAGTTCGCTAGCCGTTCTCCAGGACTCGTTCCCGCCGTCAGCCGGCCGTTTTAGAGCCGAGCTGAGCCGAATAATGCCCCAGCTGCTTCAATTCTTGGCGGCTACGAAAGCCCCATTTTGGATCAACGCGTACCCGTATTTCGCGTACAAGGACGACCCGAATAACATTTCTTTGGACTACGCGTTATTCGACCCGAACCCGGGAGTGGTGGACCCGTACACGAATCTGCATTATGACAACATGTTGTACGCTCAGGTGGATGCGGTGATATTTGCCATGGCGAGAATGGGGTACGGGGGAATAGAGGTTCGGGTTTCGGAAACGGGCTGGCCTTCAGGGGGCGACCCGAATGAAACCGGGGCTACGGTGGATAATGCTGCAATTTATAATGGGAATTTGTTGAGAAGGCAAATGAGAAACGAAGGGACGCCGTTGAGGCCCGGGATGAGGTTAGAGGTTTATTTGTTTGCGTTGTTTAATGAGGATATGAAGCCCGGCCCGACTTCGGAGAGGAATTATGGGTTGTTACAGCCCGATGGAACGATGGTGTACAATGTCGGACTGTCCGGATTGACTTGACGAGTACTTCATCAACTGGCCGATTTCCTTAAGCTTCCATTAATATTTAATACCAAGTAGGTGACAATACATAGATTTTTTTTACCTTAAAAAATGTAACAGTTCTATTTTACTACTCACTGTGTATATATTATACAGATGATATATTTGAAGAATCGCTTTTCCCTTTTAGCTGACAAAGTCGAAGATATTAATACTCACTAATTCCACACAAATTTAGCCAGCTTCAACGTATTAATACTTGTTCCTGAAATCCGGGATCACATTTTGCTTAATGAATAACACGATTCAACATATAAAACTGACCGAATAGAAACGTCATTTGTGGAGTCGAAGAATCTTAGGATGATGACGACAAGAGACATCTCAAACAACTCAACAGCTCAAGATGAAACAGATGTGCGCCTTCACTGGAGTATTTGGCTGCCATAGTCTGCATTAAATTTCTCATAACGATGTGCATGGAGATGAGCAGAAGGTCTAGTGTTCCTCAGTGCCACCTCAATGTCTCCGTGTGTAATTGGTCCAACCTTTGGCATATCTGCTGCATGCAGAGACATTATTAGAGCGCAAATTATCATCTGTACCAACTAAAGATGTTGCAATCTACAGGATCCTATGTGTTGAAGAATCACACTTCTGATCTACCAACTTACATGTGGTGAATCGAAGTTTTTAAGTTTCATCTGGCCAAGATCATACCGGTGTCTTCTTGATTAAGTGGTTTCAGTGGCAGATAATATAATTTTTAGATTCCACCATCAGTACTATTTGAGATGGCATGGTTGTGCTTCATTCACATTTAAGCCACCATTGAGACATATTACAAACATGAAAAGGCAGAGGTTGGGATGCAAAACTACTTTTGTCCGAGTGTATACCGCATGAATTTAAATTATCATGTATCAGACAACTGAATACTTGTGAATCACAAGCATACCACCAACGAGATGTTCATAACTCAAAAGTGCATAACCAAGTTTAGAATGTCAGTTCATTCTAGTCCAAAAACTTCTACTCCAGCTTTGAATTCTCAAAATCATGCTTCCCTTGTTGCTTTATATTTAAATAACCAAATATTGACCAGATTGTAACTACTGCAAAGGATTACACCGCATTACTTTCTAGGATTAATCATTCCGTCCCAAAGCTTCACATTTTAACATCAAAGTCCAGCTTAAATATTTCGAACTCCGTTTGCTGGAAAGATGCACATGTGAGTTTAAGACATATCAGCATATTTTTAAGAAGCAATATAATATAGCTCAAATTAAAACTGCAAAGATATCAAGCTCTGGATTTGCATGTTATGAGTTTTCTTTATTCGTCTTTTCTTTGCATTCTTTCTTAAATTCCAATATTTTATCCTAACCAACCAGCCTAAGAACAGCAGTAATCATAAATTAGTGAAGGCATACCATCCTCAGGCACTACTTCTTGTTTCTCCTCAAGAAATGTCATTAACCGTCGGAGTGGTTGCATAGCAGCCTCTTTGCATAATAGACGAAGATCTGAACCAGAAAACCCTTCTGTCCTCTCCACCAATAAATCATAAGGAAGTTCCAGCTCAGATGTTGATGACAGTAATTCCTCAAACATCGCTCTTCTTGCTTCTGGTTCTGGAAGAGGTACAAGGATCTGCATCACGTGGAAAACGAAATATTCATTTCCCATCCATTCACCAATTCTTTTCCTATATAACAGTCCATATTTAGATAAGTATACCAAGTTGTTATTTTAACTTTTTCTTTCCCTTCAGTAAAACGGGAAAAGATAAAAGCAATAAAGCAAATTATGAAGTGATCTGCATATAAAACAGTTTGACATAAGTATTTCTAACCAGAAACTTGTCAATTATGTTGGTTCTGTACGAGGAACTAATATTCTGCAGTGGCATGCATCTCATGTTTCCAACAAAAAGAAAAAGAAGAGAAGTGCTTAAGCAAAATATGAATTGATCAGAGCTTATAGAAGTTTAGACAAAATATAACTAGAAGTTGCTGATTATGTTGCTTTTAATTAGAAAAAAGTATGCACCAAGTCATCTGAAATCATACCCGCTTTTCAAGACGCCTAAGCATGGCTGCATCTAGTTCCCAGGGGAGGTTAGTTGCTGCCAGAACAAAAACGAGTTCATCTGTCTTTGTCAAACCATCCATCTGTAGTTTAGACCAAAGGTTCTCAGTTTTTTCATTGAGTATAGCTGTAATTCAATCTCTATTAACAGTCAATTTATAAAGAAAAGGATAGAATAGCAGATCAATCTGCCATGCGAACAGATAAGACACCTGAAATTAGAATGAACTTTTTTTCCTCAGTATTACCAGTTCTAGATGCGTCTTTGTATCTACAGCATAATTGTGTTAATTTTTTATATGAACCATTTGCATTAAAACTATATAAAAAAAGAACAAACTGCTCTTTATCATAAATTTTCAAGTAAATGTAAATGGGTAACTTTGAATGTTTAAGGCATTCATTTAAAGCAAAAGTATGACTATTAGTCACCTCATTCGCATCTTTGGGACATAGGTCACACCACCCAAAGTATGATTCACTCCATCACCTATTTCGATTCACTTCAATCAAGGAGGGCAGGAACTCTAATGGGGTTCAAAGTTTTGTAGCTTACATCAATTTGACCAAAAAAAGTCATGTTTAAGAGGGAAAAAGAACGATGGAACTGTGACATCAAGATATGAAAAGAAAAGGGAGATGGGTAGGGGTGTGATGGCCACATTTTGTACGAAAGTTGGGGTTAACTTATAATCAGAACAATGCCTGTAAAGACAACTTTGAAAGATAAACTTTTTTGTAATTAGGCTAAACTTCAAGATAGTTTTTCTAACTCACCAATAATAATAATAATAATAATAATAATAATAATAATAATAATAATAATAATAATAATAATAATAATATCATAATAATAATATCATCATCATCATCATCATCATCATCATCATCATAATAATAATAATAATAATAATAATAATAATAACCTGTATAAGCAACTCAGTCTTCAGACGCCTGCTTGCTTCATGTTCACTGCGCCCTTCACCTCGTTGGCTGATAATTGCATCAATTTCATCCAGAAATATAGTTGATGGTGCATGATGCCTAGCAAGCTCAAACAATACTTTCACCAATTTTTCAGAATCACCTGCAGGGTAATACATCCTAAACACATTGAGGGTAACATGAATGCGAGGTGCCAAACATTCATCTAGTTCTATAGAATTCTAAAATGCATCCTCTTTTGTCACTTTTTGACATCATGTTACTTTTAACATCTGGAATGATTCATATCTTGGGGGAATGAACTGTCTTAATAATCCTAATAAAGTTTACAAGATATAATCTGCAGAAAGCTACAGTTGAAGGCAAAGAAGAAACAAAATCATTGATATCCAAAAGAATTTCACAAATGATTAAGCCTCAAAATTAGAAGATAAAATCATATATGTGGTAACACTGAAGTGTACTTGATATTAGCTAAGAAAGTGATCTAATTACTCTTAAGGATTAACTACAAAAAAAATCCTTGATGTTTAGTCTAATTACAAAAAAAAAATCAGTTCTATTTTAAAATTACCAATACCCCATTGACATTTGATCATAGGAGAATTAACAAAGCAGAATATCTTACCCCTCCATTTGCTGACAATTGATGATGCAGAAATGTTGAAGAATGTGGTTTTGCACTCAGTTGCAACAGCTTTTGCCAGCATAGTCTGAAAGTTTGAAGATGATGTCGAACATAAAATGCGGTTATAATTACCGTCCAAAATTTTATTTTGAGAATAAAGCAAAATTAACAATGGACCATGTGGCAGAAATTGGGAATTAAGAAAGAAGGGCTCATCAAAGTAACAGAAGTCAACAATATTTAACCACAACTATTGGAGCTGGGCACGTATTGATATTCTTCAATATAAATTGTAAATGACTAAGATCCTATTTCAGTTTCCATTCTTGAGTTCAAACTCCGTGCAATCGTAAGAAAACAACTAGGGCAAATTAGACATACAATAAGAACTTTACTTGCATCAATGCACGTTAAACCAAAATCAAATCTTCAAAAACCATGTCAGCTGAGTGATAACAAATTTCAAGGACAGAGGAATAAAAAATGATGCACTTTTTCAAAAACTACTACTTGAACAAAGTTTAAAATACTAATAATCATAATAATAATAACAATAATATAATCCCATATGAGAGATGAAGTGGAAGACAAACCTTTCCTGTTCCAGGGGGCCCAAAAAGGAGAATACCTTTCCATGGTGTTAGAAGACCAGTAAAGTACCTGTAAAAGTAGTTAGAGGTAAATATTTAGATCAAGTTTGGAAAATCCAAATTCAAATGTTCTGCAGGAAAAGAGGCACTCAATTTTGAGACTAACTTTGGATACTTTATTGGCATAACAACAGCTTCTTTGAGTAGCCGTTTGGCATTCTCTAACCCTTTTATGCTTTCCCATTTAACATCAGGACTACCTCGAATGATGTCTCTGCATATGATGGAACAAGAGAATATCCACAGATCAATAGTCGTATTAAGTTGATCAAGGTGAAGAAGGTTATTATAATAACACAAATGGGTGATTATAGGTGTGAAGGCAATAGTGCAATTATTTACCTACACAAACTTTCTGCCAAATTACGCACTTCTGCTGACTCAAAAGGAGGAAGCAAAGACTTCTGCCTGAAAGTGAACATTAAATGTCAGAGATGCTTAGACAGTCAATACTCTCCAAAAGATATCATGCCCTCAAAATTGGTAAATGTGATATGAACTTCAACTTCTTGTATTCCAACATAAGCTCTAAGTAACTAGCAATAGACTAACAATTCTTAAGCATATTTACTAGATGAAAACTGTTTGCTGGCCCCCTTAAACATCATGGTCGAGATCACCCATTCCCATAAAGTGCATAACTTAATCAACATTCATTAAAACGTTATTTGCAGAAAAAGAGAGAGGATGATCATACGGCTTTTCATCTACTCCCACAGATGAGACTCCATTAGAGTGCCCCAGATTCCCCCGATTCTGAAGAACAGTAATCATGTCAAAACATTACGTCAAGGACTCAATAAAACCAAAAACTTGCATCAATATGAATCAAATGCACTTTACCTGGTTACTGTACTGTTCATAGATAGCCAAGTCAGATGAGTTCTTCACATGTTCACTCCCAGTTGATGTACCATTTGAATAATTCCCATTATGTACAGTTTGACCATTTGCAGCCGTATCTTCTGCCTTAACCTCCTTCTTCCTCCCAAACTTGGAATCATAAAACAACTTAAATTCCTAGATCGTATACCCACGAAAGAAACGCAATAAATTTTTGTATTCTCTTCATTGAATGAGACCACTTTATCTACTCCTAGTAGAAGAAATGGATATAACAGAAGATCCAACACCTCAACCATAATTTTGGTTAGACAAAGTTGCACCTTATTTATAGTGTACCTAGTTTCTCAACAAACCATGTAATACAAGTACGTATTAAGTAACATTAAGAGAAAATTGATTGGTATACAACACAATTAGAGCTGGATGAATTGAAATACTCCATAGAAAAACAAAGAGAAAGTAAATCTGAGACCTCAATGTTCGGAGAATGACAACGGTGGTGCAATTTTCACCATAAAAATCCAAGTACAACTATTGAAGCCTAGGGTATAACAGTTGGTGAAATGTCGATTGTACTTGATGTCTTGATCTATAGCAATAATTCATCAATACAGAAATGCTGATACCTAATTGGATGATAAACAAAATGCAACAGCTCGCCGAATCATTGTTTCGATACATAAGTCAATGCAAGTGCAAGCACCAATCAAACAGCCAATCATGTAAATACAGCATTAGAAACGGGGTAAACAAAATGAGAAGCACCTGAAAGGACCAGCGGGTGGGCATAGGCTCGTCGGCCATCAGAATTACGGAGAATGAGATTTCTCAAGAGACTCTTCTCCCTCTGTAGCACAGACACACACACACACACCCGCGCGGATGCGTGCGTGTATATACGTTGAAGTAATGTTCGATCTTGAGCCGTCACACTATATGCACAGTGGAGATCGAGCATGTGCTTTCCCTATACATATATCGAGAAGAAATGGGAAATTGAACACAAAAACATTAATATTAAAATGAAAATGGTAGAGCTGTAGTTTCGTGGGGGTTTATTTGTCAGATGGGAGTGGACCAGAATCTGTTTCTAGGAGTTGTACAGCAATGCGGAATATAGAAGAAGAGGGCTAAATTGGGAAACGTGGATAAATGTCGTTTTGAGTTCAACTTTCGTAGGATTGTGACGTGTGTGTCCGTTTTAATTTTTATTTTTTGAAACAAAATACATAATCAAAAGTATGTCAATAGTAAAAACACTTGAGAAAATCATGAGTGTTTGGTGAAAAAAAGTAAAACAACTCATTTATTTGTAAAATTCAAACTAGATCAAACACCCCTAAAACTGCTTTCTAGTGAGTTGTACAGCAATGCGGAATATAGAAGAAGAGGGCTAAATTCGGAAACGACCTATTAAAATGTCGTTTTGAGTTAACACCAGGTTCATTCTAGCCGACGATCTGAATGGAACCAGGTTTTCTAGCCGCACGATCCGAATATTACAATAGTGCCGATTATCACGGCCATAGACATATAATACACGTGTTCACTGCTCCGTAATTAAATATTGTATCAAAATCAAAAATTAATAAATAAAAAATAAAATTGCGGTTTTATTAATTTAAATTTTAAATACTTTTTGTAACTTTTTTTTTTAGAACCAAAAGGAATATATCATTGATTAAGCAAATCTAACTGCAAGTCTTTACAAATAAAGAGATGAGATATATCACTTCACTCAACGACATCAGACACAGAATATGTTACTCGAGCTAACACATGGGCAACATTATTCACTGATCTCCTAATAAAAACACATTTTACATTTTGCATATGTAAGAGAATATTCCTACAATCTGTCATAACAGCAGCAAAAAAGGATTCATCTTGAAAATTTGAGCGCAAAGCCTTGATGCCCACTGCTTTTTCAGAATCTGACACCACCTTGTAGGGCTCAAAAATACAAACTTGCCCTTATCTCTCACTTACAGCAGCATAATCCAGTTTAATTGAAAACTACTCATCAACATTACATGAACCAACTGCTTTTGCAACATCAGAATCAACCAGTCACCAATCTCAGTAACCTGTACACCCCACCTTGGTGCTAACAAAATTAGCAAAATTCAACAAACTTGCCTTGAACTCAAATGTATCATTTCATTATTCAGCAGCATAACCATTGATATCTTCTTGTTTAATTTTTGTAAAATTTACAACATCAAAAAAGAAAGAAAAAGGTTTGGTAATAACACATGAACCAACTAAGGTTTGGTAATTGCCACTTAACATCCCCATAAAAAAGGAGTAATAAACCAGTCACCAATCTCAAAAAAAAAATTACTAGTAAAATTTTTCAAATATTTTTTAGTTAATATTTATTTGTATTTTTTTGCAACATCGACCAACCCCCTTGTACACCACCTTCCCATAACAAAATTATAATGGCGCATAACAAAATTCAACCCCCTTGTGGGGTTGCTGTGTACATTTCTCTCATTACAGCAGCATGTAATGTCTTCCTATATAAAAAAACTAAAAAAGCACATAAATATTAACTAATTTTTTTTTAAAAATACATTTTTTTTAAAAAAGTCTTGAACTTCTGATTCCAAATGATATCATTTCTATTATTCCACATAGCCCATAACAACATTGATATCTGAAAAAAAGATATCAATGATATCTTTTGGCCAGGAGCTTTTTTTTAACTATATTAATTTATTAAAAATATACAAAAAAAAAAAAAAAGAAAAAGGTTTGGTAATAACCCAACCATGTCAATTATTTTATTTTAGTTCCATGATATTCAGACGTGCTCAAACATCTCAATTATATTCCACTGAGTAATTTTAACGTATATAATATAAACACCTCAATTTGAGTTGTTGCTTTTACATAGTATTTAGTTTTTGTTGGTGTCTAGTAGCGGTGACAATGGGATCGGGTAAAACATGTTAATTATAGATAGTAATGTCATGAGTAAAATATGTACAAATAATATCAAATATATTAAGTGGGTGGATCGATGTGTCTTTCATGTCTTATACACTATATAGACAACGTAAGTCGATGATATCATTGAAAACTGGTAGCATCAACATTGAGTTAACCAACTTCTGGTAATTGCCACTTAACAGCCCCATCAAAAAGGAGTAATATGTGTATATGTGTTGATCCAATCTCAGTAACCCACTGCGACCCTCCCACTGGGTAGGATCTACTAACCCACTAGACATGAGTATCAATTAGGACGAGTGTGGATCAAGGCTTAGGCGGATTGTGCCAGATACTTGTTTTATATATTATTTGTGGATGGTTTTTGGTTTTATTTGTGGAGTTATTATCAAATTAAATCATGATTTAATTGTAAAAATGTATGTATGTACTTTTTTTTTTATTTTTGGACCTGGTATGTATGTACTTTCTAATATATAAATTTGTAAAATATTTTAAATGAAAAACACTAAAAGGCCTAAAACTATTAGTTGGGCGAAAAAGAAAAAGCATAAAACACATTCTTGTGGTTTAGACACGAGTCTTCTTTCCCGGTCCATCTTTATTATCCAAATACTTATAAGAATTAAATGGGCCGATATGAATCAATAATGGGCCTATTTCAAGGGCTTGATAATAGGCCAGTAGCACCCGGCCCATATGGGCCATATCTTTACTTAGTAAATGCCAAGTGGAGTTTGTAGATGTCTTAAGATTCGTCTTCTTAATTTTTTTCTGTTTTTCTCTTTCCCTGTTTTTTTTTATCCCACTTGAGGAAATAGAGTGATAAGACATTGAAGTCTTATATAGTCTTAAAGCTATTATGTACAGTGAGGTCTTGAATTTGTATCTGATCTGACTGGGAGAATAGACCTAACATAAAAAAGTGGACCATTGATCCCCTTGACAATCTAGTGGCTAATACTACTCCACCCCAGATGATGACACTTGACGCAATAAGAATGTTCACATATGCCAAGAAAATCTATAAATACCATGTTAAAATAAACAAATGTAACTATTCACTCTATTATAATTACGTCTTACTTTTATATTTACTGTTTTTATATTTATGTACCTCACAAAATTTGATTTGAATTATGTTGAAATGAAAAACACTTAGTAAACCACCTAAAACTATTAGTTGGGCGATAAAAGATCCATTTCCGGTCACCCAAAACACAACTTGTGGTTTACAAAAGTCTTGACCCGGGTAAATCTTAATCCAAATCGAGAGAGGCAAAAACAATAGTGAATTGACAAATATCTTCTACTAATCTATTTGCTAATTTCTAATTTATAGTAATTGAAAAAATAAAGCTGGATGAAAAATTCAAATCCCATTTCACTTTAAGACATTTACCTAAGATTTATCACCTTTGTGGCTTACATTGTTTAATTTATTGCATATACTTGTAGATAGTCCATTGCATCATTATCATGAATACACAAAATCAGGTTTCCAGAGCAAATTCGATGAATTGTCTAAAAACATGCTTTAGACTAAGATTATAAGCAAATCCTTATAAAGGGGTGGTGGGGGATGGGGATTCATGGCTTAGTCCTATCAATAAGACTAACGATGGTAATGATAACATTATTTATTTTAAAATTTTCCTAAAGCTGGAAATCGAATAGTAATCTAGTGAGTAAGATTCTCAAACCTAGATCATAGATTTAGGGTTGGAATCCCATTACTCTCTCTCTCCTCTCAAGATATGTTTAAAAAAAATCTAATAAAAAAAATGATGAAGCCTATCAAAAGTCCGAATCTCTAAACCATGTTTTGATTTTATTTTTTATTTTAATATAGATTTCGTTAGTGGTTTTTTTTATTTAATATTTTTATACTTTTGTCCAACCCAAATTATATAAGATCTAAAAAGTAAAAAAAAAAGAAAAATCAACCACCCCATCATTGACGTTCGATTTTATTTCAAATCTTGACACAACACTAATTTCTAATTTATAATAATTAAAAAATAAAGCTGGATTTCAAATCCCATCTCACTTTAAAAATTTACCTAAGATTTATTTTGTGGGTTATATTGTTTAATTTATTGCATTTTGTAGATAGTCCATTTTTATTCATCATTATCTGAATACACAAAATCTGGTTTTCTTTCAAATTCGACTGACATGTCTAAAAACATGCTTTAGACTAAGATTATAAGCAAATCCTTTCTAAAGGGGTGGTGGGGGATGGGGATTCATTTAGTCCTATCAATAAGACTAACGACTAGTAATGATACATTTTTATTTTAAAATGTTCCTAAAGGAAAATCGAATAGTAGTTTAGCTGAGTAAAATTCTCAAACCTCAATCATAGGGTTTGGATTAATCAGTTTGCTCCACCAAAAGATATGTTTAAAAAATCTAATAAAAAAAATGATGACTAGGTAATTAGAATCAAAAACCATGTTTTAATTTTTTAATATTAGATTTTGTTAGTGGTTTTTTTAAAGTTTATATCTTGAGGTGAGAGGTGATGAGAATCATTTTCCCCAAATTACCAAAGGGTTTTGAAAATTATAACCACTTCGATCATTGTTCGAATTTTATTTCAAATCTTGACACAACATCCAAAGATCGTTTTAGTAATCTTTATTGGCGTAAAGGAAAAACCCGGGCCCCGGCCAATTATGTTTAAAAAAATTTACTAAAAAAATTTTTTAAAAAAAATATATTATTTTTTATATGATTTTTCATGGTTTTTTATTAAACCCAAAAATTATTTGGTTATTTTTTTTAATTATAACTAAGTTTGACAACAAAATGAAAAAGTCAATCAATCATCATGTCAATATAAATTTCTACCATTGGAGTTTAAAATTGATCATATTTTAGTTTCTATATATGACTAGTAATTGTCCACATTTGATGTTGGTATGTTTGGAAAACATATAGTGCAGCTGGCGTGAAACTGTCATTTTCTCAATGTGATGGGGTTTGGATATACAGTTTGCTCCACCAAAAGAATGATTAAAAAAACATTATTACAAACAATGGTGACTAGGTAATGAAGTCAAATCTGAAGTTTAATCAGACAAGATCCCGGTGACTGTGTAAGTGCATCTCTAAAAGTGGCTTCACACTGTAGATGTAAGATTCATTTTCCTCCATTACCAAAGAAAATTTGAAAATTATAATCCACTTCGTTTCGTTTTATTTTTAATTTCATTTTCATGTTTATTTAATTTTATTAAGAATTAATAATATTTGAGTAAAGTTTTATATAAAGGAAAAAATAAAAATCAATTATGTTTATATATTAATTGTAAAAAATTAAAAATTAAAACATACTTATTTTATGATGCTTTTTTGCCAGATGTGAATATTAAAAGGTTTGAAAAATTATTTGGTTAATTTTTTATTATAACTAAGTTTGACAACAAAATGAAAAACTATAAATAAGTTGTGTTTTCTTAAAAGTATGAAAATACAAATGCATCTTAAAAGTTTTTAAAAGTTTGGCAATTAGATACAGATTTCTTTTTATGATAAATAATATATTCACTGCCGGAGAAGGGGGGCCATACTAGCCTCCGGCCTAGGCCAATCTTTGGCCCGATAATGTTAAAAATTAGAAAGAAAAAATGAATTAATTATAGCTTATATGTTTTTTTTTTAGTTTTTGATGCGACACACACAAATTCCGTATGCTAGCTCCGTCGTTGTCTCAATTCATTCGCTCCAAAATGATTCTCTGGCTTTTGGTTTTTTTCTTCTTCTAGTAAATTTGCCGTTGTATGATATCCAAACGTGGCCAATTAACCTAAAATAATATTCTTACGGTTACATGAAAATAGGTGCCAATTAACTTTTTATAATCCCACCACTAGCTTGTAGCTCAAGTGGTACTAATCCTTTATAAGGGTGTTAACCATGGTTCGAACCCTACATCTTTCAGTTTATTTGAAATTTATCTCTTCCCCTCCAACCAGTACTCCAACTTATTTAAAAAAACTTCTTATAATCCAAAAAAGTATATGTATTTAAAATTTGATCTTTTTTTTTAAAAAAAAGTTTAAACTAGAATCTTATAAGTTTTTTTTTTAAAAAAAAACACAAAAACAAAACAGCCTGGAACTGGGTAGTTGAATGTAAAACTGGAGATGGACGGCCAATATTAGGAAGTCATAGCCATCATGAATATGATTGTTGTACCAAAACCGTCCCTCCAAACTATAATGTCTAAGAATCTTTGGAGACATATTATTTTTCTTGAGAGGGAATGTCTGGAGTCCATATGTTGGGTCATTTTCCTTGAAAAAGATGAATGAAAATAGCTTGCTTGACATGGACTTTCACGATGAGTTTCTACATATTATACTCAATTGGTAGGTAGCATTAATTCTAAAGGTATGGCATTTGACATCGACACCCATTTATGTGGTCCTCGTAGTGATAAATTAATTAACTGCATGAATCCAAACTATTTTCAAAGTGATGTGTTTCCAAATTCAAGTTCCAAGTGTTGGTATTTAATTAATACTAAATGGTTCATATGTCTAATTGGAGCTCTCAAAATAGACCAGACTCGATGGCCAAGCCTTGTCAGCCAGGTAAAAAGGTCATACTAGGCTTTATTTTTGGAGGCCTCAAACATTTATAAGCCAACCTAGTTGGCATGATATTTTATGTGTATTTTTATGCATTGGGTTAGACTTGACTCCAAAATATCGGCACAACCCATTTGACGACTCTATGCCCAACAACTTCAATTTTTAGATAATTCGGTCATTCGATATGGTATCAAGGTTGGACCAAACAAAAGGTTGTGGATTAGAATCTTACCATCATCCACATAATAATATTCCATGTGCAAGACTTCGTACGTGCTGCATGTGACTCACCGCCACCCATGTAAAAATGTTTACACACCTTAAATATTAAATGGCGTGGTCATTCAATATTGACGAAATAAAAAATCCAGACTAATATTGTAGGAATAAGAGTGAACCATACTAATATTGTGGAAAATATATAGGAGACTTTAGTTGAAATAATAAACACGATGACATAAAGTAACCAAAAAAAGTTGCCTCTCAATGGCGTCGACAAATGCATAAATTGCTTTAGGTTTCCGATCGTGGATACAAAAAATGACATGTATACGTAACATTTGCATTACCAAGTTGTTCTATTCCATATCACCGAAGTGTGTACATATGCCATTGAGTGTATCATTATTGGATTTTAACACACTCGTTGACGCGCGCACACATGTATGTGTGTGGAATTCAACCAAGATGTACTCCGAGTACATACTCACTTGAGTGACAATGAGAATTGAGACATTGCACAACTCCAATTAAAAGCACAATAAAGAAAAGTTAGGTGGTGACATAAAGGATGAAATTTAAAACCAAACCTAAAACAAGAAAAATAAACCTATTTTTTGCCACATACGGAAAGTAGATCTGGGTCAGCTCTTTGGAAATTAACCCATTTTAGGAGTTGGAATTCCAAAAGTTTGGCAATCCTATTTCAAACAAATATTACAAAGAAATAAAAATTAAAAAGATTATGGCCTATGAGCTGCAGATTTCATAAAAAGGCCCAGCCTATTATCACCCAACCTAGTCCCGTAAGCCGACTTCTTGTACTCGGACCAACTAAATTCCTCGTACAAACTTTCTTCACCTTCTTCCATTACACAACACAAAGGTACAATCTTTTCACTCAAAGGTGGGCCCCCAAAATAGATCATTGACAATCTTGATTTCAAAATATCAGCCAACACTCTGTGCTTCACACTCCTAAACCTGCCATTAGTCATTACCTGCAAAACAAAATGACCTTCAAGTAAAAAAAAAATGAAATAGATAATTCTTAATTAATAGTACATTAAAGGGATAATTACAAAAGCCCCCTGAAGTATGGGCTAATTGCAAAATAATCCAGAGATGTTTCAAAATTATAAAAAGTCTTCTAAAGTTTCTGTCTTAATTTTAAGAGGAAACTATAATATTTTAGAAATTTAGGGGGGGGGGAGGTAATTGTGTGTTTGCTTATGAATAAGAAAAATGTAAGGGTTTTTTGCAATTTGGCTTCATTGTAGTTTTGGTCCATAAATATAAAGAGGTGGCATATTTAGTTATGTAATGATTGTGTGTAGCAATTTTGGTCCTGTATGTATTAAAAATTGGCATATTTGGTCCACTAACTAAGTATGGTATATAGCAATTTTGGGCTTGCAGATTTTGATTTTTTTGCAGTTTTGGTCCTCAAATGATAAAATATGATTTACCCATTTGGGACCAAAATTGCACAAAAATAAAACTGATGTGACCTAAATTGCACAAAAATAAAAATTTTCAACCTAAATTGCTACATAGCATACTTACAGGACCAAAAATGTCATCTCTTTGAATTTAAAGGACCACAATTGCTACATAAGATACTTACGAGTTCAAATATGCCTCCCCTTAAACTTACATCACCAAAATTGCAATTAAGCCTTGCAATTTTCAAAAACCTCTATGTTTTTTTTTTCTTCATGTAATTACCCCGAACCTCATTTTTTTTTTTTTTTTTTTTTTTGGGGGGAGGGGGTAATTATACTTAAATTAAATGATCACCTGCAAGGAATCACCAACATTGAAGAAAAAGAGGAGGGATCAGGTGGGACAGAAACCCATGAACCATCTCTGAGACAGATTTGAAGGCCTGATGTATTGGTAGACCTTAAAACAGATATTATTTGTGGGTCCGTGTGTTCTCCAAACCCAATCAAATTTCTACCACTCAATGCTTGAAGCTCTGGGCAAGGTGGATAGTAATTTAGCCTAAAACAAGAATCACTTTTTTCATCACTTATCAGCTTACTCAAAACATTTTTAGGCCCAATTTGAAGTTCATCAGCTATCATTTCCAGTACTTCACAGGCCATATTTTTTATGGCTGAAACATATTCTTTCACAAGACACCTGCCAAAATTAGCAAGAAATATCAGTAAGTTTTTTTTTTTTTTTTACATTTTTAGCTTCAACATATATGTATAAAAATAAGGGATAATTATAAAAAGTACCAATGAGGTTTCACCTAATTACAAAAAAACCCAGCTAACTTTTAAAATTACAAAAATATCCCCGAGGTTTGATTCAGTTTGCACTAAGGGGTAAACTGCAATTTTATTATAAATACGAAGGGGGATTTTGAAATTTTTTTTTGCTTATGAAGGTTTAGATGCTAGACAAAATGAAACATTGGGGGTATTATTTGTAATTTTAAAAGTTATGTAGGTTTTTTGTAATGAGTTTAAAACTCGGGTACTTTTTGTAATTATCCTTAAAAATAAAAGAATTTCTTAGGTCTTAGAACCCTTAGGTTTTGCCTTATTACAAAAAAAACTCAGCTATCTTTTATCAAAATTACATATACCTTGACATATATTTCTAACTTACAAATTGAAACTTACAAATTGAAGATATTGTCATGTTGGGGTAATTTGTATAATACAAGGGATAAAAAAACCCAAAAAAAGTTTCAAAAACAACACTTACATTCATTGAAATATTACAGTTAACCCGTTAAAATTAAAACAGAATCAAACTTTATGGATAGATTTTGTATTTTTGAAACTTCTTTGGGTATTTTTGTAATTACCCTAACATCATGGGTAGTTTTTGTAATTGTCCTAAAATAAAAACATCAAGGGGTATTTGTTTTTGCAAATTATCCCTTTTTTCTTACCATAAAGTTTCTGAAATTCCTGGAAAAATAGCTTTAGCATCATTCTGTGAAATGAGTTCTGGGTTGGTACAAAAGAGAAGATACTCAACCCAGCCCACATCGCCGTTGGGCCCGATTTTCTTGTTACCATAGCCGAAAGGGTTAGGTGGTCCCAATTTATCCTTCTCTTCTTTGGGTAACTGAAAAAATTTAACAGCCTCTGCCTCAAATCTGTTCAACAACTCCATTGAAACGCCGTGATTGATCAATTTAAAGAACCCAAATTCTTTGCAGGCTTCAACAATAAGGGTTTTACAATTTGGGCCCGAAAGGTCTATAATTGGGATGTTGGTGAAAATGTCGGAGGTGGATTTGCATGTTTCAAAATGGGCTAAATTATCAAGAATTGGTTGGGATAAAACCACCATCTCTATGATGAGAGAAAAAGGGAGAGAATATGAGAAAATATTGTGAAAATGTAAAAAGTAAATTGGGAAATTTATAAGGTGGTAGCTTGTTAAAAGCTAGTGCATGGAATCTATGGAGGGATATCTGGCTTTTTAAGTACGCTTGCCAAACAACCGTGGCTAGTCCAGTAGCCACAGGTACTATTCTTTTGTGACGAGTCTTAGATTCAAGTCTTTACGATGATAGGATCGAATTTTTTTAAAATAAATAAAGAAATGAAATGTACGTTTGGCAATTTATATCATCAAGGTTCAAGGATAGGCGTTGTCTAGAAAAGTAAATATATACAATATAAAGTATGGAATATATGTACTAAAGTATTCCATATAATAATGCACATTGGAAATATTGAGTTGCACATTGGAAATATTGATTATTGAGTTGCAGAATTGAATAACATTCTGCATTGGCTTGGAAAAATTTATTATAATTTTCCATATATTAATAGAGAAAGTGGAATACAAAAGTGGAATAGGAAATCTAAATTCCAGAATATCTGCATTGACTTGGAAAAATCTTGTAACTTATCAAAATTTTACACTTGATACAAAATTATAATTTTCCTGTAACTTATCACAAAAAAACTTATCAAAATTTTACACTTGAATACATGTTAGGAATTTATTATAATTTTCCATATATTAATAGAGAAAGTGGAATACAAAAGTGGAATAGAAAATCTGAATTCCAGAATATCTGCATTGACTTGCAGAAATCCTGTAACTTATCAAAATTTTACACTTGATACATGTAAGGAATTTATTATAATTTTCCATATATTAATAGAGGAATAGGAATACAAAAGTTGAATAGGAAATATGAATCCCAAACTAGCTACATGGACTTGCTAAAATCCTGTAACTTAAACATTTGATACAAATTATCAGGATTGAATTGCGCAAATATCTTGGAAATTATTGAGATTTTCCATATATTATGCAACCAATCAGCAATGAATTGAGCAACAATCTTGGAATGAATTAATTTAAAATATGAAAAATCTTAATAAATTATTCGAGGAATTTGATAAGTATTTTTAATTTTAGCCCAATGAATGTTTCAGGACCAAAGCAACACCTACCCATAAAGTTCAAGTGGTCCAACAATCTACCATCAAACTCAAAGTGGTAAAATTGTCCAATAGGCCGAATATTATAGCAAATGCCTATGAGACCCAAGTTCAACATTAAATAGTCACATCCGTTCCTTTACAAGACACGTAGTCTTATGGACTATGGGAAAACGTAGATTAGACCATAAGATTAAATAGTTCAACATTGAATCTGTGAACCCACCCCAGGGGGGTCCTCGTGCCTTGAGCGCCTCAAAAACCGGTTCAAAAAAAAAACCGCCGGTAGAACCGTGATAGAACCATTTTTTTCTAAGGTTAAAATCAACAATTTTGTTTTGGTAAATACATGCTAAAAGAAATGTTAAATGTTTATTATGATGTTTTATTTTCGTAACTACGTGAAAAAAAAAAAATTGTGAACCCAACCCATTTTGATTCTTCCGAACCCAAAAGCATATATAGATTGTTTAATTTATTGATTAATATTAGTTTGAAACTTTATTGATAAACTATTATAAGACATCAAAAATTATTTATAATGGGAGCTAGAAACAAAATGTTTTGGTTAAAACTCAAATTCAAACGTTCGTTAATTAGATAGGTGTGTTCGAACTCGAGCTCTTAAGATCGGGACAACTAGAATATGGTTCCAAATTCTCCAAAATTAAACTCGAACTTTAGGAGGATAAGAGATGACTTAGCTTATGGGAGCTAGATTTTGTCGCGATTAATAAATAGTTCAACATTGAATCTGAGAACCCAAGCCCATTTAGGCAAAAAATAATTTCTAATTGAAGTTTGGCTTTAAATTGCTCATTAAAAGATATTTATGATGGGAGCTAGATTAGACCGATCTGCTCTAAGATGTATAATGCCAAACTCAATATTTTATTGTATTCATATTTTTCTAGCCTTTGAGATGGCCAATTTTTTTTTAAAAAAAAGTATTTATTGGGGAGGATTTTTAGTTTATCACTAGAAGTGTCAAATAGGCCAGATCTGACTATAAATTGATTGGACCACTTCTTTGCCCACCTAAATTTAAAATCACGCTACACTCTATGGGCGGATGGTCATTTGGTCAATAAAAAATGAGTTAATCACTTAGATATAATCAATGATCATTTAACTAGCAAAAAGTTCCAAATTAATTTAACCAAAAGTTATTGCGTGTCCGAGATCTTAAGATCGACACCTAAATATACAAACCCTAATGTAACACAACATGGTAGGACCTTCGCAGCCGAATATACTCTCTGACAGGTTGGACAATTTCCATTAACTAATCACTAATTTTCAAAAACAATTCTAAAAAATAAATATTCTTAAAAAAATACTGAAAAACAAATAAATAAAATGTTACCCTTTTCATATTTCCATAAATTGGTCACCCCTAAGGTTTGGGCTAATTACAAAAAATCCTCGGACTCTCTTTCTTTTTTTTTTTGTTTTTGTTTTTGTAATTACAAAAAAATCCAAACATCGTGATTCCTCTCGTATTTTTCTCTGCCCAACCAATTTAGATATAATCAATAATTATTTAACTAGCAAAAAAATCCGAACTCGTTGCATGTAAAGCTTTAATTTGACACCTAAATGTTCAAACTTTAATGTGAGCACAACATGGTAGGGACCTCCGCAGCCGAATATACTCTCTGACAGGTTGGACAAGAAGTTTCCTTTGTCCCTTGTCTTTTAGGAAACATCGAAAAATAAATAAATATTCTTAAAAAAAGAAACACTAAAAAACCAAATAAATAAAAAACCACGAAACTGTTTTCAAAAAAAAAAAACCACGAAACTCAAAAATCCATATCATGAGGTTTAAGTTTAATCCCCCATTGGCTGAAAAAGCGTAACATGGGTAAATGGGGAACACAACATTCTCTAAACCACTCATCTTCCAATCAAAACTCCTCTGTTTCTCTCTCACCTTTCTCTCCTCCTCCCTAATCGCCGCCGTCTATTTCACTTTCGCCGCCACGAAATGCATTTTCCGATCATCGCCGTTCGATCCTGTTCAAAAACCTCTCTTCTCTTACCCTTCGTCTTACGGAGAACACAAGTATGCCATTCCCACGACGCGTTCGTCTTGCAATTCCCCTGTTTATTTTTCAGGTAAATGTAATAAAAAAAAAATATAATTAATCTAATCATTCTGGATTGGATTTTGGACATTTGAATAAATGGGTTTTCATGTTTTGTTTAGATTATTGGGGGGTTATGAAGGAAATGCAAGAAATATGGGAGAATACGACGACGTTAGGGGCAGGGTCTCTGAGGTATATGCAGGGGAATGCAGAGAGTTTTGGTGGGAATTTGAGTTTTGAGAAGAGGATGTCGCATTTTGATAATCGCGAGTATGGTACTGAAATCCCGTGTGGATTTTTTAAACGCTTTCCGATCAGTAATTCTGGTTAGTTTTCACTAAATTATAGTTTTTGAGACTGTTTTTTTAACTCATTGTTGGTTTTCTTTTGGCTTTCTGACTTTTGCAGCATATAATTGTAGCTCACCTAAATTTGTTGCCCATTTATTTTGCCAAGAAATTAAACTGCTTGATCAAATTATTCAATTCTTGGACATGTGCAATTACAATTCAACTTGTTTATGTTGTAATAGTTTATTCGAACTGTTTCTCTACCACGAGCTTGTGGCTCAAGTGGTATCATTCAGCCTTTATAAGATGTCGATCGTGGTTTCCAATCGGGTATCATTCAGTTTTCTTGAAATTTATCCTCTACACTCCAACCACTACTCCCAACTTTTAAAAAAATTCAACTTGTTTCTCTTGAAACTTAAAAATCTATAATTAAATACTTTCAAGGATCAATCATATTATAAAAAACCTCAGCTATTTTTCAAAATGACAAATTACCCCGTTGATATTTGTTTCTGTTGTACAAATTGCACCATCAATAAAGAGGTATTTGTTAAGTAAATTCAAAATTCAAGGGATCGATGGTAATACCAAAAGGTGATATTTGTAATTTTGCAAGATAATTGGATTTTTTTTTTATAATTAGGCTAAACCTTAGTAGTAGTTATTGTAATTTATCTTTAAAATATATGTTATTATTGAGGAAATGCTTGTAAACTCTAAAAAAAAGCAATTCTCACCTTCTAGATGACAAAAAAGATAATTATTTTTGCATCTAGAAGCTAAGAATCACTATTTTTTTTAGAGTTTGCAAACACTCCGAGTTTCTCAGTTTCATGGCTTTGTTGGTGTGATTTTCAGATCAAATTGCAATGGAAAAATGTGACGGACTAGTAGTAGTCTCGGCTATATTCAACGATCACGATAAAATCCGACAGCCAAAGGGCCTCGGATCCCAAACACTACAAAAAGTATGCTTCTTCATGTTTCTAGACGATGCCACTCTCAATAGACTACATTTCCACAGCCTAATTTCAAGAAAATCTAAGCAAAACAAGATTGGTGCATGGAGGATTGTTAAGGTCTCCAGTGACTACTTGTACGAAAACGCCGCGATGAATGGCATAATACCTAAATACCTAATCCATCGCCTTTTTCCGAATTCGAAACATAGCGTATGGGTAGACGCGAAGCTTCAGCTGGTGATCGATCCGATTCTTTTGATTCATTCGCTCGTGGTGAGGGAGAATTCGGACATGGCGATATCGAGGCATCCTTATTTTGTTCATACGTTGGAAGAGGCGATGGCGACGGCTAGATGGAAGAAATGGTGGGATGTTGATGGACTAAAGGTACAAATGGAGACATATTGTGAGAATGGTTTGGAGCCATGGAACTCAAAGAAGCCTTATCCCACAGGTATAGTTTTTGCATCTATGTATGAATGTATGATTGTTCTTTTGTGGCAATTAATTAATGAAGTTATTTATCTTCAAAGAAATCAAGAATTCATATATAGTAGTTGGCTAGTTGCAATAAAGAAAAGGCCAATTATAAATGTTAATGAATTGAGAAGATGTGAGTTGTGCTAAAGTACTATGCTGAGAACTGAGATGCATGTGTTGTCCTAGTTGCTTTAAAAAGATATGTTAGCTAATCATAGAGCCGACAAGAAGAAATGAGTTAGGAGTCATGCCTAAAAGTCCACCGGGTCGTTATTTTGGGAGCCTAGTCAGGGCCATGCTTAGCCAAAAGGACTAAGAAGAAAAATTGGGCCAGGTCGGGTAAAAAAATTTGTCAGGTCGTTATTTTGGGAGCCCAGTTCGGTCCATACGTTAAAAATGCTTGTAAAATATGTCGAGCAAGTCGAATCAACCAGGTTGGGCTAGAATTACAGCACAACCATATAACTGGGCCGGTTTGCCGGCCTATATGGCATGGCTAGTTTTGACAACTGTAGATTCTAAACTTAGTCATGTTAATTATTTCTACTCCAAATAAGAGAAGTTTAATAATGGCTTCTATTTTTCAAGCTTGCTTGAGTGAGCCCTGTTTTTTGATTGTTCTGAAACCCTAGCAATTACTTTCCAAAAATGGTAGAGTAATTATTAAGAAAAGCCAGCTTCTCTTTTTGGAGTGTTCTTGGACCATTATTATCTGGAGTTTGCTTTTCTGCTTCTAGGGTCTTCTTTTTTATCCATTATTCTAATTTTCATTTTCAAAAGATTCTGTTTCAAAAGGGCATAAAAAAAAGAGAGAGGTTCTTATAGCATAATTTTTTTTTTTTGAGGGAATGTTCTTATAGCATAAATTGCATGGACAGAATTGTCTTAGACAGCCAGTGTGTAATCTTACTTTACATTCCTTTGGGCGGGCCCTTTAACTGCAAGGCCTTTGGTGCACGTATTCTACTTTACATCATAGATAAACAATAAATATATTAAAAAAATGTTCTTGATTAATAATTTAATAAAGGTTCATGCAACGCTAGCGTGTGTTTATGATATAGAATAAACGATGAATTCTAAATTATATATAACAGGGGTTGTAAAATGTGCATCATTTTGTGATTGAAAATGCAAACTCATTGTATGGCAGCTTGTTCTATTATGGATGGTAATGTGGCAGGTCCAAATTTGAACCCATCAGAAACCGCCCCATGCTGGGTCGGTTTTTAAGCTATAAAGGGTTCCTGACAGCTTTTTTGTTTTATTTCAGACCTGCCCCACCTTGGACCCGCGCCGTTTAGCTTGTTATTCTAATGTATGTGTATTTATGTAATATTTTCTTTTTAAGAATTTTTTATTGTTCTTAACTTTAAAAAAAAAATTATACGGGTCTGGGGTGGGGTGGTTGCGAGTTCTCTAAAACCTTGGTGGGATGGATCGGGTTTTGGCATACCCACCATCCCTATGTTCTATTAATGTGCTTCTACTATTTGTTTAAAGAAATCTCAATATCCTTCCAAGAATTAGATTAAAAAAATTCAATTCTTGTAATTTTTTTTATATTAGCATAAATGAGAAAATAATATTTCAATCTATTTATGTAAAATTTCAGATGTCCCAGATAGTGCTCTAATCTTGAGGAAACACAATGCAGCCACAAATCTCTTCTCCTGCCTATTATTCAATGAATTGGAAACATTCAACCCAAGAGATCAACTTCCCTTTGCATTTGTGAGGGACAAAATGTACCCAAAATTGAACATCAACATGTTTGAGGTTGAAGTCTTTGAACAAGTGGCAATTGAATATAGGCACAATATTAAACTGGGTGGGCCCATTGTGGGACCCAGACTCAAGAGGGCCAGCTCTGATTTGTTTGCAAATGGGACTTGTAGTAAATGTGAAGGGTATCTTTTAAAGATGTGGGGGGAATCCCATGATTGATTTTTGTTTGTTCTTTTTTGTGTAAGAGAATCAGTAACTGATTTTTTCACATAATTATATGGGTTAGCTTTTGGATGTTTTTTTTTTCTTTTGATGACGGGAACCCGCAACTTTTGGATGTGTTTGGTTTGGAGGAGGCAGGAGGGAGAGGAAACTCAAGGTCAATGCATAGAAATCTGGTTTTAATAATGCCTGTTTTTCATTTTTTTTTTTTTTTTCCAGTGTGATATGTTTTTTTCCTCTTGTTTTGTAAATGGAAAAAAATTGGTAATGCATAAGAATTGAATCAGTGATTGGGCTTTCATATCTTGTTAGATCAAAACTTTATATTAAAATAAAAATTAGAAAAAAAATCTTTTGTATTATTTGATATTCTAAAACAACATACAATAACAATTGTACTTTAAATGATAATGAACGATAATTTTTTTTATTAGTTAGACGTGGTTCAAATTTCGTGTTCCAACTTTGTGTTACACTTCATGTTCCGCTCACCCGGATGAATGATGAGTAAATACTTTTAAACAACTACCACTCATGTTTATCTCACTAACACATGTCATTCATCCGGATGAATTGAACATGAAGAGGAACAAAAAATTGGAACATGAAATCTATTCCCACTGGTCAAGGCTCACTACTACATGCTTCCAACTGTTTTATTTCAAAAGCTTTTTGCGGTTCAGATTGGAAATCCCAAAAAAGTCCTGACCTACACTTACTTTTGTCTTGCTCAACATGCCGGAGGATTGGGCTAGGCCACTAGAAACGTGGCACGGCAAATTTTTAACAGGTCCACTTCAATTTTATGATTGGGCTCATTGAGATAAGTGAGCCGATTCAACCCAACTCATTGCCAGATTTACGCCAACTAACCCTAAAATTAATTAAATAAAAACATAAAAACAAAATTCCTCCAATGTTAAACACACTACTAAAGGGGTCTTGTAACTAACCCTAATATTAATTAGTTAAAAACAAAAACTAAAAAAAGGAAATTCCACCCTCGTTACCCACACTTTTTATTTTATAATTAATAATTAATTAAAAAAAATCCACTCACGAAATCCCCACTCACGTAGTCACGTTGCCCCAACTCAGCCCCCCGTAACTTGCTCCGCACCCTCCGCCGTCGCGCCGCAACCGCCCCATCTATTTACACACTCCAATTCCCATGGACTCAACCATACACTCAAAATTCCACTAATTTTCTTCTCAATTTCCAAATTTACCCTCCCTTAGTCCCAAAATGTCCTCCGATCAAATCGCAGCCCACCGAGAAAACGCCGAGATATACGGCGAGACGATATGCAGGCAGAAAGCGCTCGAGCTGCTCGAGAAAAACAATATCCCCAAAGGTATGCTCCCCTTACACGAAATGACTGAGGTAGGCTACAACAAGGGCTCCGGTTTCATGTGGATTGTTAGATCCGTGTTTTTCATGGTTAATTAATATTTTCTTTTATTTTCGAAAAATATAATTTTTGGTGTTTTGCCTTTCTTGGTTACTTCTTGAAAAAGGATTTATTAAATAAAGGAAGTTGATTTAGAAAAGAATTGTATTAAAACTGGATTCTTAAGTTTTGGATTATGGAAGGATCGATTTTTAGGGATATGTTTAAAAGAGTTCTAGTCCTTATATGATTAGGAATCCTATTTCCACTATGTCTCTTTTCTTTGTTTTATAGGGACTCAAACTCTTCAATGGATTGCTATATAAAGAGGGACGATTCCCACATAATTCAAGACGTTAGAATTACAACCGAGAGAGCATATATCCGAGAGAGATCGATTCTGCAAGAGAGAAATAAAGTCCGATATACTACACGATTCGAGTGTTGAAGGAAGTCTTTGTTGAAGTACGTTCAACACCAAGATCGAAGTCTTTGTTTCTCTCTTTTCGTCCATCCATCTTTTTCATAGGAGTTCGAATAGTTCATATTCTATCTTTTTGGACGAGTTGTTTTACAAAGTTTAGATCTACTCATACAAAGGAGTTTTGATAGGTTTCGTCTAGTTGAGTCATTCGATTGAGTTCTAAAACAATACTTCAACTAGTGAATATATTTCGCCCTCAACGTTTACAAGTATTTTTATACTTGTAAACAAATTTTATCTCTCGTGTTTTAGTGTTTATCTAATTGGTACAAGTGTTCTGTTACGCACTTGTAACAACACTCTATTCTCGAGAAAGTTAGGGACCTTAAATTCTTTCAATTGGCATCTGTGAGCCAACACTTGATTTCACTTAAGTGTTGATCCTAAGTTCGAGAAAGCAATGGATAGTCAAGTTTCAGCTATGTTTCGTCCACCTATGTTGGATGGATCTAACTACTCAATTTGGAAGATCAAGATGCGGGCTTTTATAAAATCAATTGATGAGAAAGCCTGGCGCGCTGTTCTGGTTGGATGGACTCCTCCAAAAATCATAGATGTCGATGGCGATTACATAAATCAAGATGAAATAAGTTGGTCCAACGAAGATATTCAACTTGCGAACTACAATTCAAGGCTCTCAATGCGATTTTTGGTGCGGTCGATTTCAACATGTTTAAAATCATCTCGCACTATAAATGCACCCAAGACGCATGGGAGGCTCTGCAAAAACATTGTGAAGGTTCTGCAAGTGTTCGTCTCTCCAAGTTACGACACCTGACAGTTAGGTTTGAAAATTTGAAGATGGAGGAAGATGAAGATATTACATCTTACCATGGACGACTATGTGACATCGCAAATGAATCTCAATCTCTGGGTGAGCCAATCTCAAATTCCAGGTTAGTAAGCAAGATGATGCGTTCCCTACCTGAAAGGTTTGATATTAAGATTGCTGCGGTTGAAGAATTATCAAACATTGCAACACTACGACTCGATGAGTTAGCTGGAATCCTCAAAACGTGGGAACTCAATTTTGTCGACAAAAGGAGACCAAAAGGAAAAGCGTTGCTCTACGGGTAATACCTAATGAATCTAGTGAATTGGCTCAATTAACTAAAGAGGTTGAGGAATCTGAATTAGGTGAGGAATCTATGGCTATGTTTGCTAAAAATTCAAGAAAATCATGAAAAACAAAAGCAAAACTCGTTTCCTTCCAAAACCAACAAACCTTTTAAACCTAATGCTCCTAAATACCCTCAAAGGAATATGCCGATAGAAATCAAGATAAAATTGGGAATCAGTTTGATATTGAAAAGGTCGGATGTAGAGCATGCACCTTTTGGGCACTATGCAAATGAATGTGCAAATACTTTACGTAAAAAGGGTATGAATTTGAGTGTTACTTTGAGCGATGATGAGTCGAGAGGAAGAAAACTCGAGTCGAAATGATGACAATCTTTGCTCTCATGACAATCATCAATGAGAAAAGGGCGATGCAAATCAATCCATTGGGTGTCTCGAGGTGTTGCTCGAGACATTCCAACACCTAACAGGTATACTCTTTCTAACCCTTCAAATCGTTTTGCTTAACATCCGCCTCTCTAGTTGAAACAGATATCCAGTGCACTCCGATAATGAAGAACATGACATCATGGACGCTACGAAGAATTATACCACGATTGGGAAAACGTGTTGAACACATCGGATGCCTGACAAAGGAGAATGAAAAACTTACAAAGGAAAACGAGGAGCAGAAGAATTCCCTGACACGTCTGGAAATCATGCTAACCAGGAAAGATGAGGAGTTAGAAAAGGTAAAATCTGAACTTGAGAAATCTCTTGAGACATTGAGAAAGCTTAATTCTGGCAAAGCTAAACTTGACGAAATCCTAGCTCTAGAAATACAGAGAAAAAGCGGCTTGGATACAAAACTCCTACTTTTGTAAAAGGATCTGAAGACTCTAAGGCTTCAAATTCTTCTATTGATGATCCTTCTTGTTCTAGTGAAAAGCCACAGAAAAGAAAAAGACATTATATCTGTCATTACTGCTATAAACCTGGCCACATTAAACCATACTGCTATAAGCTAAAGTCTGATCTAAAACGTCAAAAATTTTATGGTCAAGTGTTTTCACGAGTGTCCTCACACACTTCTAACAACACCTCGACTAAAACTATTTGGGTCCGCAAAACTGAGTTGACTTGTAATGTTATATATACATCCTTGAGGTCTAACATTACAGGATCTTGGTACTTCGATAGTGGATGCTCTCGCCACATGACAGGAACCAAAGAATACCTAACGGACTATGAATTGTTCGACGGAGGTCAGGTCACATATGGCGGTGGTGCTCGAGGACAAATAGTTGGTAAAGGTACTCTGAATGTAAAAGGTCTTCCTAAGCTCAGAAACGTTTTACACGTTGAAGGGCTCTCTGCGAACCTACTTAGCATTAGCCAACTTTGTGATGATGATTTGTATGTTAAATTTGATAAAAATTCGTGTGAAGTATTTGACAATGCTAACGTTTGCATCTTAGCAGGTTTAAGATCTCATTGATAATTGCTACCAATTTGGTGGTATTATATTATCATAGTGTTAATTTGAATGAGACGGATTTATGGCATCAAAAGTTAGGACATGTGAACTTTAAAATGATTGAGAAACTTGTCGATATGAAGTCAGTAAGAGGATTACCAAAACTCGAACACTAAAAATACCTCGTGTGTGGATCTTGTCAAAAAGGTAAACAAACCCGAGTGTCACACCAAGTGTCACAACACTTTCACACTACCCGCATTGTTTTGAACTTCTTCACATGGATCTTATGGGTCCTATTGAGGTTGAAAGTGTTGGAGGAAAGAAATATTCTTTTGTGTGTGTGGATGACTTCTCTCGTTTTACATGGGTTCGTTTCTTACGTGAAAAATCGATGCTTTTGAGTCTTTCGAAATTTGCATAAAAAGGTGTGCAATTTGTACAATAAGTGTCACTATTGCTAGAATAAGAATCGATCATGGAAAAGAATTTGAAAATTCATCTTTTTCAACCTTTTGTGATAGGAAAGGTATTTCTCATGAGTTCTCCGCACCCAAAACTCCACAACAAAATGGGGTGGCGGAAAGGAAAAATCGAACACTACAAGAAATGGCACGAGTCATGTTAAGTTCGAAAAATTTGACCAAACGTTTTTGGGCCGGCCTTAAACACTATGCCATATTACAAATCGTGTGTATTTGAGGGTAGGAAGTACTATGACTCCGTCACGAGATACTTTTTTAGGTAAGAAACCTAACCTTAAATATTTTCATGTATTTGGATGTGTGTCTATGTCTTGAATGACAGAGATGAACTTGCTAAATTTGACTCTAAAAGTGATAAGAGTTTGTTCCTAGGATATTCCACTAACAGTCATGCCTATAGGATTTTTAACCTCCGAACAAGGACAATTATGGAAACTGTGAATGTTGTTTTCGATGATCTAGCTGACCTTGCAGGAAAAACTGAAGAAGACTGTGTCTCGATCTAATTGAGACAAATATTACATCTAAGTCGCCTCGAAATCAAGTTGAACCAAGTGTTACAACAGATGTCGGCGCTTGTGTTCCAACAGTGTTGAGACACTGCAGCAGCCTGTAAACACACTTGTGGAAACAGATTTCAAACCGAATCGATCATGAGAACGAACAAAACCAAGTACTTGATGATCATGGATCGATCGTACTGGAGACATACAAGCAAAATTCGGAAAAATCACCCAACTACTCAAGTGATAGGTGAAGTTCTTACGAACACGAAGAAAGGAGAAGGTAAACTACCGTGACATGGTAAGAAATGCATACTTATCTTCAAACCGCACTCTGGTAAGAACTTGCTGCTTTATCTCTAATTTTGAGCCTAAGAATATCAATGAGGCTTTGAAAGATGAATTTTGGATTAATGCTATGCAAGATGAACTTGATCAATTTGCTAAAAATGATGTATGGTATTTAGTTCCTAGACCGATAATGTGAATGTGATTGGAACTAAATGGATTTTCAAAAACAAAACTGATGAATCGGAAACATTGTGCGTAATAAAGCTCGCTTGGTGGCTCAAGGGTATACACAGTTGAGGGGTTGACTTTGATGAAACCTTTGCTCCTGTAGTCCCGAATTGAGTCCATTAGACTTCTTCTTGCTATAGCCTGTCACCTCGATCTTACACTTCACCAAATGGATGTTAAAAGTGCTTTTTTAAACGGGATTTTAAATGAAGAAGCTTATGTTGAACAACCAAAAGGTTTTGAAGACCCCTATAAGCCAAACCATGTGTTTAAGCTTAAAAGGCTCTTTATGGTCTTAAACAAGCCCCTAGAGCTTGGTATGGTAGATTAACCGAGCATTTACTCCAAATGGGTTTTAAACGTGGTGAAGTGGATAAGACTCTTTTCATTCAAAGAACTAATCATAGTATTTTAATTGCTCAAATATATGTGGATGATATTGTGTTTGGTGCTTCTAGTCAAAAATTGTTAAAAGAATTTGTTGATTGTATGTCATCTACATTTGAAATGAGTATGGTTGGTGAATTGAACTACTTTTTGGGCTTACAAATCAAACAATCGAAGGATGGGATTTTTATCTCTCAAAGTAAATATGCACGAAATTTGGTGAAGAAATTCAACTTAGATAGTGCATCTCATATGAAAACTCCCATGGGTTCGAGTCAAAAACTTAGTAGAGAAGATGTTGCTGAAAGTGTTGATAACACTTTGTATAGAAGCATGATAGGTAGTCTGTTGTATTTAATCGCTGCCGTCCCGATATCATGTATAGTGCGTGTTTGTGTGCTCGTTATCAAGCCAATCCTAAGATCACTCATTTGAAAGCCTTGAAAAGAATTATTCGATATATTGGAGGCACCACTAATCTAGGAATTTGGTACACTAAAGATACAAACACAAATCTAGTTGGTTTTAGTGACTCGACTTGACGGGAGACGTTGATGACAAAAAAGTACAACCGGTGGTTGTTTCTACCTTGTAATAATTTGGTATCTTGGTACGATCGTAAACAAAATTGTGTTTCTCTTTCATTTCAATATGTTCTTTGTTGGGAGTTGTTGTTCCCAATTACTTTGGATGAATCAAATGATTGAGGATTATGGTCTTCATAGTGATATCTTAACCATTTATTGTGATAATTCAAGTCTATTGATATTTCAAAGAATCCGCACAACACTCTCGCACAAAACACATAGACATAAGACACCACTTTATTCGTGATTTGGTTGAGAAAAACATTATTCGCATAGAATACATTGGTACTGAAAATCAGTTAGCTGATATTTTCACCAAAGCTTTAGATTTTGAGAGATTTTCCACTCTGAGGAAGTCTCTTGGTTTGTGTGCGATCTAACACTGTTCGTATAAGTGTTGCAGCCTACACAGTAACACTTGCTGCAACACCTTTTTCCTGTTTGCTTTTTGTTTTATCTTGCATTCATGCATGTTGTTAGATTTGCATCCGCACGACGAAAAATTAGCTTGACAAAGTTCTGGTAATGTATCCAAGAGGGTTCACCTGATAAGCTGATGTGAGTGGATGTTTCCAATTTACAAAATCATTAATATATTTTACCCAGGCGATGAGTTTTAAAAAATATTTCGATCATGTTTTGAGGCCTTTGAGGGAAACAAATACCTCCCACACCGAGTGCAAATAATCCTTTTGACCAATTCTTATCTTATAAAAGTGTTTCAAGCGGCATGATCTTGTGATAAAAAGCTACCTTTGGGTTTTTGTGTGAAAGCTACCCACCAAGCAAATCGGCATGAATCTTGGAAAAATCATAAGAAAAACTCGAAAAATCCTATATGCTTTGGGTATGCGGATCACTATTCATTGAATCGGCGTAAAGGTGTCTCTCAAGGTGTTACAACACTCCTGACAATGTCGCCTAATATTAGTCCCTCACTTGTGTGTCGTTTTTTTTTGTTTTTATTCCATATCTAGACATAATTAGGACATGCATTTTGGTGAAAATTGATGAATAACAGAATTTCGGAATCCCTTGGATATTATGCAATCTTGATTTTTCTTTTCTTAATTATTGAATCTTGTGATGATTTAAGTTTTGTGGTGTTATATGGATTGTGTTATACATGGATATATTTGAAATTATCTCAACACTATCTTATCTAAATTTGCGGTTAAGTATTTCATATATTTTGGAGACTTGTAATTTAAAATCAAATTTGAAAATCAGGTCTTAATTTTTTCTTCCCGTTCTTTTCTGGGAAATTGGATATATTTGGGTCTCCTTCTCTCTCCTAATAACCGTCACTTGTACTTAGAGTACTTAATGTGATTGACCTGTTGCTTGTCACACTTCATATCACATCTCACTCTCTCTCTCACAATCTACAAACATACACAGTACTTCTTCTTCCCAATTCGTCTCTGAAATTTTTTCTTCTCTTTGTATATTTCACTGTCTACTAATCCACAATGAAGAGAATTATTTCAGGCATTTCAGGAATGTTCAGTCCAACCGCTAGTCCGTCGTCATCTTCATCGTCTCGGCTGCAGTACGACTCCATCAACTCTGCGAAATCCACCGCGAATCGGCGTCGATCAACCCCAAAGTGCAATCTACGCCTCCACCTCCGACACAGAGTCGATGCAGTCTTTGCAACACCCCGCAAAGACCCTCGACTCAAAATCTTGAAACTCCTGCTGCATTTACGGAACAGGGTGCCCCCATCGACGAGAACCCAAAATTCCCTACTCCCTCTGTTCCAGTCGAAGAATCCACAAATTTACCAGAAACTGAACCCACATCCACAGAAACCCCGTAAGATAACTCCAGCGATGAGGACTTTGATGCTCGAAAGGAAGATGATAAAGATGATGACACCGACCCTGAGCTAGTACCGGACGAGAAGTTGAAAAAGGCTGCGTCAAGTGCGCCTCAAGGTGTTGATACTCCCGTTGCAACACCCGATTCAAATGCACCACTGAAACTACAACTCCTTCATCCGATACATCTGCTGAATCCTCTGCTGCTTTGACTGAGGAGTTTGAGATAAGTAAAGCCTACTCTTTCTCTTTTTACACTGAAGGTGCTTTCAACCGTTTCAAAACTATGGAAGACCGCAAATTTATTTGTGAAAAGCGAATTGAGCATGATCTTTTTGAGAAAAATAACATTGTTCAGTTATTTCAAAGGCGCAACTTGTTGAGCACTGTAACTACTGCATTACCGTTTGTTAGGAATGTGGTATTAGAATTTTATGCGAACTTGGAATCTATTGCCAAAAATCGTAGGTCTGCGAAGTATGGAAAGGTGTTTGTTCGAAACAAGGTTTATGATTTTTCGCCCCAAATTATTAACACCTTTTATGGCACCCCTGACTTTGAAGAAGGTGCCTTAGTGGATGATTACAATGAGGTTGTTCGCACAATAACGGGGACCGAGTTCAAACTTGGCCTGTTCATCCTTCAAAACTTCCCGCTTCTAGACTCACGCTCTTTTACTCGTTCTACATAAGATTTCAAAGGCAATATTGATTCCGACCTCTCACAAGACGTCGATTGCAAAGGAACAACAGTTGTGGTGTTGTTTAAAATTGGGACAGGATTCCTTTGAATTTTGGACGATTGGTGTTCGACATGGTAATGGGGTTTCTTTGAATCTTCCGTACAACATGCTTTCCGTATCCTTCATTGATCTATTTAATTTTGACCTCTCAAGGTCTTAACCCGATTAGTGGGGATTCCTTTTCACTTGAACCTCAATCAGCTTTTACAATTTCTCATAAATTGTTCAAAGGAGATAGGGTGAAGGACCTACCTCTTCGCTTCCCCGGTGAAGATGTTCCGAACCTATTCCTCCCGTGGCATCCGGGTGTTCCACCAAGTGTGCCATCGGATTCTCCCAACACTTCTAACGTTTATGCCTGCTTTTGATTTTCCAAATGCTACATCTGTGGGTCGAGTCTTTTATGCAGGGGACAATTGGCCTTTTGCCGAAAAAATCAATCCGGCCAAACAACACATTCAAGATTTTGAGAACTTCAAAGCTCATTTACTTGGCTTGCTCTCACCTTCTTCGGACAAAAAGGGGAGATGAGGTGAAAGGCGATCAACTTGAACCAAGCTTGATGGAGGAGATCTGTGGCGGGCGCAAAGGATGGAGCTAATACGAGGAACGGATAAAGGAAAGGAAGCACTGGGGATGATATGGACTTAAACTTTGATTTTGAAGACGATTTGTATAAATTTGATTAACATCCTGTTTGAGTACTTACATTTGTTTTGGCATGTTTAACACTTTTGCTACTTAAAACCTATCTTTGATATTCTAATATCTTTTGATGTGCTAACATTTCATAATGCGTATTGAACCGCCTAATGATTGGTGTCGATATCTTTCTCGCATTTGGAGTCTATTGACTCTTGCTCTCATACACCGATATTGCATTTACATACTAACCATTTTTGCATTTGAGGTGTTCATGTAAGTGTTCTATCCTGTGTAGGAACACTTTGTGAAGCAGGCGTTTTTGATTAAGGGGAGAAAATTTTTGTTTTCACCGATTTTCAACTAAGGGGAGTTACTTACTTATTTTTATAAATCCTTTGCTTGAGTTTGATGTTTTGTCCGAGAAAGGCAAAAAGGGGAGAATGTTAGATCCGTGTTTTTCATGGTTAATTAATATTTTCTTTTATTTTCGAAAAATATAATTTTTGGTGTTTTGCCTTTCTTGGTTACTTCTTGAAAAAGGATTTATTAAATAAAGGAAGTTGATTTAGAAAAGAATTGTATTAAACCGGATTCTTAAGTTTTGGATTATGGAAGGATCGATTTTTAGGGATATGTTTAAAAGAGTTCTAGTCCTTATATGATTAGGAATCCTATTTCCACTATGTCTCTTTCTCTTCTTTGTTTTATAGGGACTCAAACTCTTCAATGGATTGCCTATATAAAGAGGACGATTCCCACATAATTCAAGATGCATCCCAACCGAGAGAGCATATATCCGAGAGAGATCGATTCTCGCAAGAGAGAAATAAAGTCGATATACTACACGATTCCCGTTGAAGGAAGTCTTTGTTGAAGTACGATTCAACACCAAGATCGAAGTCTTTGTTTCTCTGTTTTTCGTCCATCCGTTTTCATAGGAGTTAAATAGTTCATATTCTATCTTTTTGGACGAGTTGTTTTACAAAGTTTAGATCTACTCATACAAAGGAGTTTTGATAGGTTTCGTACTAGTTGAGTCATTCGATTGAGTTCTTACAGAACAATACTTCAACTAGTGAATATATTTCGCCCTGTAGCGTTTACAAGTATTTTTATACTTGTAAACAAATTTTATCTCTGTGTTTTAGTGTTTATCCGCTGCGGGTTGGTACAAGTGTTACTGGCACTTGTAACAACACTCTATTCTGAGAAAGTTAGGGACCTTAAATTCTTTCATGGATTAAACAGAAGAATAGCAAGACTCATTTGTTCCGTGCGCTTAACCGCAGCGTCTGGTACGACACCGTTATTACGGCGTTCATCGAGGACCGTCGGATGAAACGCTTGACAGGTGTCAAGAGTAAGGAGTTTATGATTTGGTTTACCGCTTGTGATATTTCGATTCAGGACCCTAGTTCTGGTAAACTTACGATCGGCACCACTGCTGGGGTTTCCAGAACTTTTCCGGTGTCGGCTTTTGAGGAGGAATGAAATGGGTATCTGATTGCAGTTTGATTTATGTTCAATGAAATTACTTGTTTTTCTTTTTTAGTTTTTGGTCAAGGGCTTAAGCGGGTAAGATGATACTACCCATTGTGTAACTAAATAAATGAGTTTTATAATGTTGAATTAACACACACTTAATGTGTTGATGATCAACTACCCAAGTGGGTAGCTTTCACTAACCCCACAATTAATAATGACGTGTTTACTCCACTGAATTGAAAGGAAGGATTGAAATAAATGTAATTATTGGATTTATTGGACAAATAATGTGATATTGAGTATGGACAATGTTATGAACTTATGGTTATATCACATTATGTATATCTTTTTTATTAATTTATTTCCTAAATAAGTGTTATTTTTATTTTTTATTTGTAATTTCATTGTTATGTGCGTGTTTGGCTTGTGGATGTCTTGACACGTCGTTTTCTTTTTTGGCTTACAAGAACGAGTTTTTGATCTAACATAAATAACAAATCATATTATTGTTTTAAAAAATGTTCCACATCTGGAATAATAGATATTTTAGTCACTATAGAAATTTCAATTGTTGACTTTACTCCAATATTTGTTATTAACCATGAATCTTTTCATAATTTCATATTTTATGGATTTTAACAGATTTATAATCTCATAATTATGAATCTTTTCGTAATTTCACAATTGAATAATCCCAAAAAATTAAAGAAAAGTAAATGAAACACCTTTTTTTTTAAAGGAAAAGTAAATGAAATACCTAGAAGAAAAAAAAAAAAAAAAAGCTCGTAAATAAATTATGATAAATGAAATTATTCTTTAGATGTGTCCCGCTGGCCACCACCATAAGTCAAACACCAACCAACCCAAATACTAATTTAAAAAATAATAATAATAAAGAATATTCTACCAATCAAAATACCTGCATAAGGGCATCTCCAACCCATAACACCAAATTTGGTGTGAAAATCACACCAAATTTGGTGTTTTGGTGTAATTTTGCAAAACCCATCTCCAACCCACTACACTAAATCTTACACCAAATGAGTATTTTAATATTTCTTTTCATTTTGGAATAGCAAATTTATTTGTTTATGCAATTATTTCTTTTGCTTATATTTTATTATTATTAATGTAACTAAATAAAAACTTATATTTAACTAATATTACATTAATTAATTATATAGCAAAATTAATATTACAACTAATATCACAATAAATAAAAATACTAAATTGCACACTAGACAATAAAAAACGACAAACCTAAAACAAATATTTAAAGACAAAAAAAATATAATTTTGTTTATTAATTCAAGTTTAATTATAATGTTAGTGTTTTGTATTTTATGATAGATTTTGATGCTTTTTTAATTAAATTATAATTTTGTTTATTAATTATTTTAGTTTATCAAAATTTTAAGTTTAGGTTATAATAATTTATTGGTAAATGTTAACTATTGTTCATCCAAAATAATAATTATATACAAAATTTAAATAACTAAAACCATGTTATAAATGAATTATATATCAAATATGATCATAGGAATTAAAAGTTTGAAGTAGAAGAAATTGGAAGCAAGGGAATATTTGTATTACACCAAATTTGGTGTAAAGGAATAGTGTTACACCAAATTTGGTGTAACACTATTCATTACACCAAATTTGGTGTGATGTTTAGAGTTGGGTTGGAGGGTGTTTTTTAGATATTTGGTGTTTTGGTGTGAGTTTTAGAGTTGGGTTGGAGATGGTCTAACCCTCAAAACCCAACGCAAATTTCCACTAAATCTTCATCTCAATATCCAACTTTATCATCACCTCACAATGACCTCCGAGCAAATCGCATCCCACCGAGAAAACGCCGAGATATACACCGGCGAGACGATATGCAAGCAGAAATCTCTCGATCTGCTCGAGAAAATCAACCTCCCCAAAGGTCTCCTCCCCCTAGACGAGATAATCGAGGTAGGCTACAACGAGTCCTCCGGTTTCGTGTGGATAAAGCAGAAAAAGAGCAAAACTCACGTGTTCCGTGCGATTAATCGCAGCGTCTGGTACGACGCCGTTGTAACGGCGTTCGTCGAGGACCGTCGGATGAAACGCTTGACAGGTGTCAAGAGTAAGGAGTTCCTGATCTGGGTCACGGTTACCGATATTTCAATTCAGGACCCCAGTTCTGGCAAAATTACGTTTGCTACCCCTTCCGGGATTTCCAGGTCTTTTCCGGTGTCTGCGTTTGAGGAGGAAAGAGGAGGAGGAACATAGTTGACTATTTAGGAGGGTAAATTTGTAATTTCTCTAATTCGGTATCTGATGCAGTTGGAATATATATATGTAAAGTTTGCATATTTATTGGACAATTTATGTGATATGGAATAATGTTGTGCTTATATAATAATGGTGAAGCAAGAATATTTTGGTCAAGAAATGGAACCTTTCATTTTCCCTTTATTTGTTTTTACTAAGCCTAATTTACTCTCACGGTTTTAATTTTTTTTCTCTCTTTTCTTTCAATTGTGAAGATCGTGACATGTATATAACAATGCTAGATTGTTAAATTTTCACAAATATACAACATATTTATACTTTGATTAAATAATTAAATATTTTGGCAAGTATAATTTGGAGGGTCAATGGGTCAAGTCCAACCGAACGTAGTAATATTTAAGTTTGTTTGAATTTTTATTGAGACTAAAAAGTAGTGTTTGATTTAGTTTAATTATTAATCCAATAGAACTTGAATGAACTCTAATCGAACTGAACTCGAGTAACCAGATATTTTTATGCATATTTATTATTTTTACAAATCGAGTCGAGTTTGAGTCAAACTTTGTGTTTTATCAAACGAAGAAAAAATGTGTTTACATTAAAGAATAGAGCTGAAATGAACTCTTAATAATCAATCTCAAATCAAATATTAAAGATTTTCCAGCCCCATATAATTAGATGTCGTATGCTTTGCAACTACGAAATACAAAGAATTAAATAACTCTTAAATATGTAGCGATAAAATAGTAGGGAAACATTTGATACTGTCCTTGTGTGACATATAATATATTCCAATATTTGGCCCTCATCAAGTACTATATTCAGAGCTTTAACTAACAATTAACTGTGGAAGTTAGGTCATAGGTGTACCATTTAATTTCCATCTGGATTTAACCACGACTACATTTCAAACAGTCACTTTTAATTAAGTTTCCCACACCTATTCCTATATACTCCATTTCACTTAAGGATGAACCTCATCTCCGAGAGTCTTTACTATCCCACCTCTAGAGCTTCGTGGAGGAGATGAATCGAGGGTTATACCTTAACGAGTCAGAGTCCTGAGCTGCTTTTGTAGTACCAAATAAATTGGGGAAAAATAGAAATTAGGGCTTGATTACTTAACAATTAGGGATTTAAAAATTTTGGGGGAAATCTGAGAAATCTTATTGTAATTGGGCCTAATAGATTATTTTTAGACTTTATTAGCCCACTAGAAATTTTAACCCAAGCCCAAGCCCAAACCCAAGCCCATGCCCATGTCATCTATCCAAATATGGTATAAATTATAAATCATCCTAAAAATCTTTAATTAATATTTTAATAACAACCAAATTAATTTATAATAAATTCCAACCAAATCAATTTTCAAATCCCTATTGATCAGCATTCTTTTTCAACTAATCTAATATTATAAATTAAAAACTAATTGACAACAATTACCTTATAAAAGACAAATTCGCCCCTACTGAGCCGTTGAATGCTCACCCCAAATATATTTCTATTTCAGATGAATAATGGAGTTGGCGGGACACGTGGAGGCAGTGACCCGATTAATAAGAATTTGAATAATAAATTTTATATTTTTGTTTTATATTTTTCATCGATGAATATTTCTACTGTTTAGTATTGAAAATTTGTTTCTGGAATAACTCTTGGAATTTTTATTTAGCATTTTTTTTATTATCATTTTAAATGGTAATTGATCTTTGGAAAATTCACGTTTATTAAAAATCGCACTATTACTTTATAAGTCGTATTTTATTATGAAAACGGGATGTTACAGCTTTAGATTCAGTCACCACACAAGAACTCTTCCTCCACCCTATTACTAGGGGGATTCGAACCTCCACGCTGCGGGTGCCAGCAAAGCGGACATCACATCATCTATGTCATTTACCAGTTTATTAGCTATGCTCCTGGGGGCCTATATACTCCATTTATCGCTCTCTGCTTAGAATTAATTTTGTGTTTTTAATTTTTATTAATTTATTTATTTTTCTTTTGGGTTGCTTTTCTGGAGAACGGTGGGAGAGAGTTTAGGTATGTATAATTGTAATATCAACTTGTACATGTGTGTCATTTATCCCATACAATTAATAGAATATAAAGTGGAACAGAAAAGTGAAACAGAAAATCTCAATCCGAGTTTAGGGGTTTGGAACTTTGGATAGACTCAGCAACCACTCTACATTTCCTATGAAATAATCTTCGGTGTATGGCTAAACCAATTTCTTAAAATTCCAGCCACCCTATATCCTACGTTTTAACAAACAATCAGCCGCACATCCAAAGCCGTCCTACAGTATCACAACGCTGTTAAGCCTCAACCCTTCAAATTTATCATATTTAGAGGGTTTGGCAAGCATATTAAATTTCAGTATGAGAAAAATGGGAACAAACTGCTGGTAATAATATCAACATTTCACGTGCTAAAAAAATAAAAATACATATCAACATTTTCACCACTTATCTACCTTAATTAATTAATTACCCAAAAGAAATAGGGTTCCAGGTATTTAACTTCTCCCCAAAATTATTCCTCCTCTTAGTTGAGGAATTCCAATTCCCCAAAATTATATACTAGGAATCAAATTATCAATTAATCATATCATTACAACATTAAGCCCCAAAATATATGATCTTATTTATAACATATATATTAATACATGAAAATATGAAAATATGAAGTATATAATAATTACATACATATGCATATAGGAACAAGAGTTTTCAATAGAAGCAAGAATTTATTCTTCTAAATGGATTTTATTTGAATGAACCAAATAAAATCTTATCCAACAAATTGCAAAAATAGAACCAAATATAATGCACGACTTATTTGCAAAGTTGGTTTTGCAACTTTGGAGTGGTAACATTCTAGGACTTTTATTTTTTTCAATTTAGTAATTTAATTTTAAAAAAATGGCACATTGAGAACAATTTTGGCTGGAAAAATAAAAAAAATGGTCGGATTGTTGGTGTGGCCGCAACCTCACCAACCAAGATTGAGGATTTCAATTTTTAAGTGAAAAGCTAAGTTGGATGTTGATTGGGACATATATAAAATTATTTATTTATTTATTTATTAATTAATATTATTAAATTCAAAAATAACATGATAACCCCCAATTTGGGGTGGCGAGGTGAAAGCTACATGTAACCAATTCAACCAAGTTTTGAATTTTTCGATTAAAATTATCCTGAATGTGCCGAGTTTGTTAAATTAAAGTCCTAAATTACGAATTCAAAAAATAAAAGTTGGAAAAATGTCAATATCAGTATTCCGAAAAGCGTTAGGTGCTAAGCAAGCGACAAGCTGAGGCCTAGCTCATAGGAGGAGTCTGAGTGGAGTTAGGCGGTTAGACGGGATCTAATCGGAACAAAAACATAAGCGGAGAAAGGAAGCTATAGCGCCTAGACAGAGACTAATCAGAGCTAGGCGGGAATTTTATAACAGTGTACAATACGCAATAGTCACACCATCAATTGTGCAATTGATCCTATAATACACATGCATGTAATCCAAAAGTGCGTGCTGTATCAATCAAATCCCAACAAACTATCCAGGATAATTAATACATTAATGTACTAGAGGCCGGAACCCCAATTAATTACCAGCACTCTATATAAACCCTAATTCACTTCACCTCATTTCCCACCACAAAAACCCACTAATTTGCTCCCCCCCCAAAAAAAAAAAATGGCGACTGCAAAACTAATAGAAACCCACAAAAACGGAGCCGATATTTTCCACGGAGACATCTGCAAATCCAAAACCCTTGAACTACTCGAAGAGTTCTCGATCCCGAAAGGCCTACTGGCGCTGGACGGGATCGAGGAGTACGGTTTTAACCGAAACACCGGGTTTTTCTGGCTGAAGCTGAAAAAGAAAGTAGAAACCAAGTTCAAGAAGATCGGGCAAACCGTTATCTACAACGTGGAGATAACGGCTTTTTTCGAAAAGGGACATTTGTCGAAAGTGACGGGAGTCAAGGCCAAGGAGTTATTGGTCCCCATCGTGATATGCGACATTCTTGTCGGGGATCCTTCGCCTGATATGATCAAGTTCACGACTCCTGTTGGCTTGGCCCGTTCGCACCCCGTCTCGGCTTTCGAGCTCGAAGAGTGCGAAAATGGCGGGAAATAGGGATGACGGATAGTTTGTGAACTTGTGGAGTGCTAGTTTGGCTCCATAAGATGAGACCAAATAAAAATAAACACGTTATTTGTGTGTGCGTGTGGATGCGTGTGTGTTTGAAGGAGAACCATGTTCACTATACTTTTGTTGTTATCATGTCGTATGGGATTTAATGTTTTAATATATCTGTTTACATATTAACTGGATCCACTACAAGAAAATTGATTTATGATGATGGGAAATTTCGTCATTATATGTCTAAGATGTGTCACGAAAGACTTATAATGACGGGAAATCTGTTACTGATTAATGACTTATACTAATGTGAATTGTGTAAATGTCGCGTGTAGAAATATACATGACATCTTCATGTACACGCGACATGTATTGATAATGTTAAAATATATAAAAGATGGACCGCTAAATGGAATGTAGCGGATGTCAATTGCATATCAAGAGAACTCAGTTTCTTTGCCAAGCTAAATTGAACTCCCGAGAATCTAAGATTCAGGCCATGTGTATATTTAAACAATATTGGATATTTTATATGTTTGACATGTATTTATATATGGTGTAAAATACAACATGTAGTTTATATGTGGTTCTCCCTCTGATGGTCCATGCGATTATGTTGCCAAATAAATTTGTTCAATAATATGGCCATTTTGTTTTTTCTAATTTCAGGTGTTTTTGAGTCAAGTGGTTCAATTCATTTTCTCCTGGTTGTGTTATTTTTTCCAATTTAATAGCCTATTTTTATCTAAAACTAATGGAGATAATTTTGTATGTTAATGTAGTTCAGTAGTTATGAGAATAGACTGCTAGAATCCGGCCTGTTATAAAATTAGATACAATTTTTACCTCGTAATGCCAGTTTTTCATATGATTATTATTAGAGTATATACTTACATATAGATACAGGTAGTTAGTTAGTTATTTTAACTAATTTCTGTTAAGAGTGTAACTGTTACTGTTACATTAGTTTGCTGATACAATTCTCTGTATAAGTATGTGTAATCAAAGCATCAATAAACAAGTTTCTCTCATTTCACAAATATGAAGAAGATACACAATGTATAACATGGTATCCAGAGCACGGTAACTTTCCGACGGCCATATTTTTTTCCGTTTTCCGGCGAATTTTTTTTTTTCGTCGTGAGCTGCAGTCATGGCGTCTTCAGCCCCCACTATCTCTCTTCCTACCTTCACCACCATCACTCTGCGCTTGGATCGATCCAATTACACCTATTGGCGATCACAGGTTTTAGCAACCGTTCGAGCACACGGTTTTGATGGTTTTTACGCTCGTACTATTCCAATTCCTACTCGGTTCCTGCAAGGCACCTCCGATTCTCCTCCTGTTCTTAATCCGGAGTTTCAAGCCTGGATTCGCAGGGATGCCTATCTTTTTAGCTGGCTTTTATCCTCAATCTCGGAGAGTATGCTTGGTCATGTTAATAGATGTTCAAATTCTTCTCAGATTTGGTCTGTTTTGGAGAAATTATTTCAGTGTTCATCTAAGGCTCGGGTAATGCATCTTCGGTTGTTGCTTCAGACTACAAAGAAGGGTGACCTTTCGATTGATGATTATTTTTTGAAAATGCGAGGTATAACAGGATAACTTGCTTGTCACCGATCAAGTAATCGATGATGATCTCATTTTATATATACTTGCCGGTCTTGGACCCGAGTATGAAAGTATAGTGGTCAATTTGACAAATCGCAATGATACTCTTACACTTCGGAAGTTCGCTTTTCTTTCAGTCTCATGAAATGAGGATTGTGCATTCCTCCTGCTCCATCTTTGGATTATCATCTTCAGCTCATGTTGCTCAAAGAAGGTTTAATGGATCTGAGAATCCTGGTTTTCGTGGTGGTTTTGGTCATAGGGGCCGTGGAAGAGGAAGGTTCAGTAAGAACAAACCTGCTTGTCAGATTTGTGGTAAAACTAACCATCTTGCATCTAAGTGTTTCAAAAGGTTTGATGTTAGTTTTGTTGGTTTGGATGCTCCTACTACACCTGCTGCTCAAGCTCATCTGTCTGAGATGTCTCAAGCCTCTTCTCCTGGTTCTTCTTATGCCATGAACACCACCACTTATCCTGCTGCGCAGATAATTCATGGTACATTGACAAAGTGGTGCTTCGCACATGTTACATCCGAGCTTGGAAATCTCAAAGATTAAGTCTCCTTACCATGGCCATGACAAGTCGACAAAGAGGTAATGGTTCACATCTTTCTATTTCACATATTGGTTCATCCTCCCTTCCTACTATCTCACTCTCGGTCCCTTTCTTTACACAAAATTCTCACAGTGTTCTGATATCACCAAGAACTTACTTAGTATCTCTCAATTTACAAAAGATAATAATGTTCTTGTTGAGTTTCATGATACTTTTTGTTTTGTTAAGACAAAACAACTACAAATTTTGTCTTTGAAGGGTGTTCTCAAGGAGGGCCTATATCAACTTGATCTCAGCCACTTCTCTGCTCCTGTCAAGTTGTCTGATCCTGCTTCATTTTCACAATGTAATTTTGCTTCAACTTTTCTTTTCTTGATGTCCGCATCACGACTAGGCCATCCATGTAATTCTACATTTGCTAGTGTCATGAAACATCTTCAAATTCCTTTCGATTGTAATAAACTCAATTTCGTGAATCATGTAAAGTAGGCAAGATGCATTCTATGCATTTTCCTTCAATACAATCTAAATCTGTGGCTCCATTTGATCTTGTGTATTCTGATGTTTGGGGCCCTGCTGCCACTCCCTCTTGTGATGGTTATAAATACTACATCCATTTTCTTGATGAATTTACAAGATATACTTGGATTTTTCCACTTGTCTCAAAAACTGAAGTCTATTCTACTGTGCTGCATTTCTTTTCTATGATTGAGAGGAAATTTTCTTCTAAAATCAAGGCTTTTCAATGTGATTGGGGGAGAATATAGAAACTTTCTTCTCATTTTCGATCTCTTGGTGTTATGTTTAGACATCCATGCCCTTATACACATGCTCAAAATGGTATGCCTGAAAGAAAGCATCAGCATATTGTTGATCTTGGTTTGACTCTACTTGCTCATGCTCATCTTCCATTCAAATTTTGGTGGGATGCCTTTTCTACTGCCACTTATCTCATTAATCTTCTTCCTACCACTGTTTTACATAATTCTTCTCCATTTCAACAATTGTTTCATAGAGCTCCTGATTACTCCTTCCTCAAGGCTTTTGGTTGTGCTTGCTTTCCATATCTTAGGCCCTACAACAATCATAAGCTCCAATATAGATCTTCCAAGTGTGTCTTTTTGGGCTATAGCTCTCAACATAAGGGTTATAGGTGTCTTCATCCCTCTGGCAGGTTATATATTGCAAGAACTGCTGCTTTCAATGAATTAGACTTTCCCTATTCTCGCTTGTTTGTCAAGCTTTCTCCTTTAAATTCTTCATCCTCATCATCTTCTCACATTAATACTCCGCCTATTCTTCCTTCTCCTGCATCTCTTCCTACCCTTCAGCCCCTTCCAAATCATTCTCCTGTGTCTACTTCTTCTCATCATTCTCCTCATCATTCTCCTGTGTCATCTATATCTCCTCCACCTCCTCCTCTTGCAATTCCCTCTCATTCAATGGTCACTAGATCCAAAAATGGCATCTACAGGCCTAAAGCTTTTAATGTCTCTTCACCACCTTCTTCGAACCATCTTCTCGTCTCAAGCATTGTCGACCCCGGTTGGAAGGCGCCGAATGGACTCGAAATTTCAAGCTCTGATTAAGAATCATACCTGGGATTTGGTGCCTCCCTCTGATAATATGAACTTAATCTCTAATAAGTGGGTATTCAAGGTTAAACATAAGGCAGATGGTACAGTTGAGAGACTTAAGGCAAGGCTTGTTGCAAGGGGGTTTCAAAGAAATTCCTGGCTTGATTATTTTGAGACATTCAATCCGAAAGTGGTTAAGCCTCTCACCATTAGAATCATGTTCTCTCTAGCTGTTTCAAGGGGCTGGTCCATTCAACAGGTTGATATAAACAATGCATTTCTCAATGGCTCTCTTCAACAGGAAGTCTATATGGTTCAGCCTGAGGGCTTTATACATCCTGAGAAGCCTCATCATGTTTGCAAGTTGGTTAAAGCTCTGTATGGTCTTAAACAAGCTCCTAGAGCTTGGTTTGAAAAACTTAAGGATTTTCTTCTCTCTCTCCAGTTTTGTGTATCTTCTTCAGATAACTCTCTTTTTTATGTTCAAGCTGCTGGCAAACTCACTCTAATTCTGGTGTATGTGGATGACATCCTCATTACTGGTGATGATTCTGCACTTGTCATGGATATTATTCAGAAATTAAACTCAGCATTTTCTCTTAAACATCTGGGAGAAGTTCACTATTTTTTGGGACTTGAAGCTCATAAGGTGCCTGGTGGCTATGTTTTGAATCAGCCAAAATACATTACTGACCTTCTTGCTAAAACTAATATGCTGGATTGCAAAGCTAGTTCTACACCCTACTGTTCAGGTCAAAAACTCTCTCTCAATGACAGTCCCCCATTCTCTCTTCCTAGTCTCTACAGAAGTACTGTTGGTAGCTTGCAGTACCTCACCATGACAAGGCCTGATATTGCCTATGCTGTCCATAAACTCAGTCAGTTTTTACATGCTCCCACTGAGTCTCATTGGACTCGCTTGTAAGAAAGGTGCTCGAGATATTTGCAAGGGTCCAAATCTCTGGGTGTTACATTCACTTCTTCTCCCAGGATGAATCTAGAAGCCTATGCAGATGCTGATTGGGCCAGCTCTTCAGATGACCGGAAATCTATCAGTGGGTATTGTGTGTTTCTTGGACCCAATCTTATCACTTGGAGTTCCAAAAAGCAGCAGGTGGTGGCAAGGAGCAGTACAGAGGCAGAGTATAGGTCCATGGCCAATGCTACATCTGATCTTGTGTGGATTCAGTCTTTGTTTCATGAACTTGGCTTACATATTGAGTCCCCTACTGTTCTTTGGTGTGATAATTCTAGTGCCATCTCTTTAGCATCTAATCCTGTATTCCATCAACGGACTAAGCATATCGAGATAGACATCCATTTTGTTAGGGAAAAGGTGCAGTCTAAGGTTGTTGATGTGCGGTTTGTGCCTTCTGAATCCCAGCTTGCAGATGTTTTAACCAAGCCCCTTTCCCTTGTGCGGTTCCAGGCTATCTGTTCCAAACTCACTCTCCAGCTGCCCCCCAGCTCGGTTTGAGGGGGGAATATTAGAGTATATACTTACATATAGATACAGGTAGTTAGTTAGTTATTTTAACTAATTTCTGTTAAGAGTGTAATCTTCACATTACATTAGTTTTTTGATACAATTCTCTCAGATAAGTATGTGTAATCAAAGCATCAATAAACAAGTTTCTCTCATTTCACAAATATGAAGAAGATACACAATGTATAACAATTATAGTTATTTTTACAGAATTCGTGAACTGATTAGCATTACTTTGTAAGATCATTAGTTTACAGATTGCTCTGGATTGCATACCTTTATGCATTTCCATGTTACATAGTCTGTAATATTTGTTAGCTCAAATCACCGGTCACACTCTATACCTTCATACATATTTGAGACAAGAAACAAATGTTCACCATCTCGTATCACACTTAAGTCGTCTATTTCTGCATTCTCCGCATTTACTACTTTTCTAAAACCATCGCTTCCGAATTTCTCACCTGCAGGACAAAGAGAAAATAATGAAAATCCATATTTTTTTTATCGAGCAAAAGCAAAAGTAGTTGAGAATCAGTGTTTGCAAATGAAATCAGAAGTCAAGAAATAGAAGTCGAGAGTATTTGGTAAAAAAGTTGTAAAAATACTTATTTGTTTCTAAAAGTCAAACCAGAAGCAGGATACCTGCTATTCTGAGTAGCTCTTCTAGCGTATCAGGTAGAATTATTAGCTTTGCCGCTAGCTGCTTTTGGAAAACTTTGTCCTTCTGGAAATTCGCGTGAATGGTGACTCTCTTCTCTGATTTTCTTTCTTTTGAACTGCTTGAGCTGGAGTGCAGATTTTTCGTTTTATTTTCATGATTCAACTTGATCAGACCGTATACGCTTTCGTTTTTATGATGTTCTGCTAACACTTTTGGCAATATTCGACTGTCCTCGCATTTAATTGCTCGTGTTTGGTTCTTTTTCTAGCGAATATTGACCATTTCTAGATGCCCTTGGCGAAAACGATAAATTAGCATCAATTTCACTTCCTGATTGATTTGTTCCCATAAATCTTGAATTGGAAATATCTAATGTTGATTGTGAGTCTCCATTGAGATTATTGGATTCTTCAGGGTGACCATTGCAATTGAGACAATTTTTTAGGATAAGACTTGGATCCCCTTGGCCCTCAATGTTGAAACACTTCCATAATTTCAGTTTCTTCATGCCAAAAATAGTAATTCAGCATTAGTTAGCCAAAAAAAAGGATAATTACATAAACACCCCTCAGGTTTGGGCTAATTACAAAAAAAACCCAGAGATTTTTGAAATGTTTTTTGCTTACGAAGGAAAACTGTAACACAGAATAGAACATCAAGTGGAAATAAAATAGCTGTTTGCTAATATACCTGGAAAAGATTGTTCATAACAATGCGTTCATCTTCTGCGTTTGCTCGAAGAATGTTGAGAAATGTGATCTTGTTGAGCCGTAGTATTTGAGAAACTTCAGTTGTTCGAACACCGAACGGCTGAGGCTTTTCACATAGAACCCCTATTTCTCCAAACATTTCCCCTGTTGAAGCTTTTCCAATGATCTGTGAGCATATAGAAAAAAAATGGCATCATATACTATATAGTCCATTGTTTCCATTTATGGAAGTTTAATATATGTTGTAGGCTGATGTAGAAAGCCTTACTTGATCATGCCCATTAATCTTTGCAATAAAATCCTGTCATTAAAATTAATGGCAGAGGGAATGTTAGAAGCAAAAGATTTTGAGGTCTTTTACTGTGTTTAAGAGAAGTGATTTATTGACTATTTTAGTATAAGCGAAAAACAGTTGGAAATCTGAAGTTGTTAGTCATGAAAGTTCTTTTACATAATTCAAAATAAAACGAGAAGCAGAATCATAAATCTAAAATATTTCTCGTCTACTATTGGATTCTGTTAAATTATACAAAATCATAAGCAGATATTTGCTTACTTACCACTGCTCCAGAGACTAATATATAAGCATCCGTCGGAGCCTCATTTTGCAGGATCACGTCCTCTCTGGGAGGGTAATACTCAGCTTCCATTTCCGGGACCTTTCAATACAACGCATGAATAATCATTAAATATTGCCAAATAACACTAGCTTGTAGCTCAAGTGGTATCACTAACCCTTTATAAGGGTGTTAACCAGGGTTCTGATCTTTCAGTTTAGTTGAAATTTATCTCCTCCCCTCAACCAGTACTCCCAACTTATTAAAAACATTAAATCTTGCCAAATCCTCGAAAATCGAGTCTTTCACCAGAAAAAAATGTGATAAGAGACTAGAAAAAAGTACCAGTTGGAGAAGGAAGTCCTTCGAAACACCACGTAACAGGTCGACGTTTCGAACAAGAGGGTAAAACAGACAATGCGCAATGCTGGAACGTATGGCTTTCGGCAACTCATTCAGTGTCTCTTGCTGTTTCAATCCTTCTGTTCTGAATTTGAGACATATGTGTGACATGATTTGATCTTGAATATTCCTTGGCAACTGGTTCCTTTTCGAAAATTGTGAAGCAGCCTTGATAGTATCTCTCTACAGCACCACAAATTTCCCTAATATTAGCTGAAAAGTTTCAGTAAGTTCCATTATACTACACCAAAACGGCAAAACCAGATAGATTTAGGGGTAATTACAAAATACCCCCTGAGGTTTATGCTAATTACAAAAATACCCCGAATGTTTCAAAATTACAAAAAAAAACTCCGGTTTGATTTTAGAGATAATTACAAAATCACCGTCATGTTTGGGCTAATTACAAAAAAACCTAAAAGTTTTTGAAAATTACAAAAAAAAAAATTGAGGTTTTATTTCGTTTACATTTACCCTCTTCATAAGTGAAAAACATTTCAAATATCCTCCATGATATTTATAAAAAAACATTACAATTTCTCCCTTAAATTTCCGGCATAATCAAATTTGAGGGGCATTTTGTAATTTTAAAACATCTATGGGTTTTTTTGTAATTAGCCAAAACTTCAAGTATGTTTTTGTAATTATACCTTGACTTTATGGTGACTATAATATCAGGAGGTTGTTTTTTGAAATGTTCTTTGCTTATATAGGGGGAAAATATAAGATGGAATCAAATTTGAAAGGTCTTTTTTTGCAATTTCCAAAAACTTCTGGGTTTTTTTGTAATTACCGGAACCTCAGGGTATTATTGTAATTTATCCCTTTATATATATGTGGAAGAGAGAGAGAGAGATGGCATACAAAATTTCTGGTGCGGTAGGTCCAGTGAACCACAAGGTTTGTCATGTTTCCAATAAGATAAGACGTCAATCCCAGGTTGAACAGCATGTAGAAAATATCAAACATCATCTCTCTTGGGTTTTGGGCATGCAAATCCCCATAACCTGTAGTAGTTAACGTTACGATTGACCAATACAATGCCGTTACATATTTGTCCCAAAGTCTCATTTGTTTGAAATTAGGATAGACAGCACCGATCCAGGTTCTGTTCGGGTTCGGGTATCTCTCCGCAATCATGTAGTTGAAGCACCCGGCACAATGTACAGCAAACAGAGTTACCTGAAATTCGAACAAGAGAGATCAAATTTTGTGCAACTTAATTGGCAATACACGGACATATTTTTAAATTCGATCTCGTCATTGCAGAGACTAAAATTCAGGTCTTTTCACTGAAGAGTAATACATATGGCCACTTGTTCAATAGAGGGACATATTATTGACATGAAGATTCAACAACTTACGGATATGAGTTTCGTGCAGCGAGTCCAAAAATAGTTAAATCGGGTGTCCTTTTCGAGCCTATAATGGGACGAAGTCAGTTAAATGCAAACATGCTTCATCTTACATAATGCTTTTAAAATTTTGGGGTAATTACATAAATACCCTTGAGCTTCGAGGTAATTACAAAAAAACCCAGAGAAGTCTCAAAATTACAAACTACCTCGTGAGGTGAGGTTTGATTCTGTCTTAAATATAAAGGGCTAACTGTAATATTTTTACAATTGAAATGTTTTTTTCTTAATGAAGGTGTAAACTGTAATAAACAATCAAACATGAAGGGGACTTTTGTAATTTTCAAAAAATCTCTGGGTTTTTTTGTTATTAGCTCAAACATCGGGGTAGTTTTTGTAAATATCCCTAAAAAAATTGGGACCTTGCGAACAGGGAGCTGACTCGTCTGAGACGCCAGAGCCGTAGCATACTCAACAATTTGAAACCTAGTCCACCATTGTGATCTGTGAAGACGATGCTTAGAGATTGAAATGGAACTGTTGAGCATACATCAAAAGTGAACCAGGTTGATAAATACCTGTCACAAAAACAAGTTTAAGTGAATATGATATTTTTTGGCTTCTTCAAAAGTTATAAGTACTGAATATTACCTTATTGCTATTCTTTTTGGATCATCAATTAGAAGATACGACTGATTATCAACATACGCCACGAAAAATGTCAGAACAATGTCAACAGCAAAGAAGGCGTTGACAACGTTGTCAACGACGAACAGAGCGTCCCGTTTGCACGTTAGGAATGCGAACTCGAACGGAGAAATCCAGGCCGAATAGATGACTAGGAGAAGTAGAAAATTATCCCAGGCCCTGAAAATAATATATCAATGATAGTAAAATCAGAATAAGTGGATTATTTGTATAAGAGATGAGGCAATTAAGGTAATTTATCAATCACCTATAACGTGGATCGAACGGTGAAATTATGTATCGTCGGAGTTTTGTTGCTCGGTTGATTCTTGCTCCTAAGGATGGAAGAAAATCAAACTCTTCTGTGGAGAAAAAACTTGGGAAATTTTTCGAACACGAAAAAGGCATTTTGTGTTTTTGAGTAATTTTTTTTGGTGGTGGTGAGTTTAGAAATGGGAGTTTATATATAATGAGGGCGTTGTTGGTGGTTTCTGTTTTAAGGAAGTTGCGTTTTGGAATATGCTGTGAATGTATTATGCAGGTAATATGTGATTAAGGGCATTACTAGAAAAGTTATGAAAGGTTAATTAAGAAGGGAACTAATATTTCTATGTTTTGATTTAACACGGAAGTTGAAGTGGCAGACATATTGAGTTTTGTCTAAATCAGAAATATGCAGAGACGAACGAATTGTGATCGAAGAGTATGGGTCCGAGGGGATAAATAGATAGATAGATAGATAGATAGATAGACAAACACGGGAAATGTGGGATTAGCCGTGGTGTTGATGTTGGTGGAGGTGATGAAAACTCCATTAGGATAGTACTGATTATAAGCGTTGAGGACAAGATTTGAGTGATGATTAGAAATGGTGTTTTCATTTCGAAATCTAGAAATGGGCCAACAAGCTTGGCATAGAAGATTGATCGGATAGTCTTGTTATGTGCGCCACATGCAGGAACGATCTTTTATTGCGAATTCTATTACATCATCTGTTGCATTGCGCTAATTGTTGTATTGTGTGCATTCTACGGACAAGATTTTATACGGATGCCATAGAGCTCGCGTGCCCACATGGAGCTATAATTGGTTGGCTAAGGATTAACACATTATGAGATGCTATTAGAGCTGTCAAAATTGGTCCAGCCTCGTCCAACCTACATATATATGTAGTAAGTAACCTTGATACTTATGTAGCCATCAAAAAACATTGATACTTATGTAACATATATATTGCATATTAAAAACTCTTTTCTGTTTCAATCCTTTGTTCCTTTGTTTTTCCTGTAAGAATATGACAAAAGAGTTTGAGGTTGTTTATGCATGTTATTCGGTAGGCAATCAGAACCATGCATTTGTGAAGTGGATTCCGGCCATATATCCCACCGACCTTTAGATTGAGATTTCTTGCACTAATGTGAAATTCTTATGCATTCCCTCTAAGTCATGGCACTGACAAAAGAGTACATATAGATTTTAATGATATTTTCTCACGGGTTGGAAAATTGGAATAATACAATTGGTGTCTTGCTTGGACTTATGTTATTAGTTTGAGTTATTATGGACTCGTTTAAGTTGAACTTTAGAAATTTTTAAAAATTACAAAAATAAAACCTGAAGTCTGATTCCGTCTTATATTTTTCCTTTAATAAGAAAAAAAACATTTAAAAAACCCTCTTAACATTTATAAAAATATTACAATTACTCCAATAAAAATCTCTGGATTTATCTGTATTTATCCCAAACTTCATGGGTGTTTTTGCAATTATCCCTATATTATACTAAAAAACTTTGACTCAACTCGTGCATTTCATGATGAATTAGAGTCCACGAGCCATCTTTGACTACAACGTGAAACGATAATTTCCAAAGTTTTCGCGTGTAATTTGAGTTCAAATTGAAGAACCTTCAATGTAATAGAAAAAGGATATTTGTTCAAATATATACATTTATTTAGCCTACTCATCAGGTGAACATAACTGGGGTGGCTGGGACCGTTCTATTCGTTTTCTTAGTCGCCATGTATAATTAACTAGTCCAGCCTTTAACTTATGAAATAGTTAGATATGTAACTGTAAGGTTAACCCTGGTTGGGGCCTACTCATGATTCCCATGAAACATCCCACCTAGCAGAAAAAGAGGCTGCGTTAGATCATGAAAATTGTGAACAAAAATTGGCCTTTTGCTAAACATATTATTCTAGGTGCTACGTATTTGATTTATATTAAAAAAAAAAGTATCATCACTCATTTCCGTTTTTTTTTTTTTAACTTGAGTGAGAATAAATGAATTTTTATTCCATCCATCCAAATATTGCATCATCAAATCTCCGAGATACTATATTAGGTAAAACTTGTTACTTTTTTAATTTGTTGTGTATCCCTTCATCCTTTCAGGATCAAAATTGCACAAAATCAAAATTACATGACTGAAATTGCTACAGAGCATACTTAGAGGACCAAATGTGCTAATTTTTATGCTTACGAGACCAAAATTGCTCCACTAAATATGTCACTTTCTTACATTTACATACCAAAATTAATGCAATTAAACTTCATAAGGATAAAGATGCAACTTGATATGAGATTTATGAGAATACTGATTCTCATTTCTTGCACATTAATTAATAATTAATCAATTATGGTCCTATTATATTCTTAGCATTGGGGCTATGGCATTTTATGCTCACTCCTAGGCATTATTTGTTTGAAAACCTAACACTTTTCACATGCTGCAGACAAAGTTTTTATAGCATAGATAATGTTCCATTGGACTTTTTTAATATTTAATTAATTATATTAGGAGAATTATTATTGTTTTGTAATCTAAAAAATAATGATTTGAGAGAGCGTCACATAATCCCAACTTATTGAAAAAAAAGAGTGTCACATAATCCCCGGAGTAGGCAATGACGATAGACCAATAGGGATAGCGTGGTCCTAGGAAGTAAGAATGGTGGTCCTCATCCATGCCTAAAATTTATTCAACTTTAATTTTATGTCTCATTTAACTTGTGGTCCTTAATTAATTGATTAACAAAACATGAAGTCTTATATTCTCACTAACCCAAACGGATAACCGGAAGGATGGATTCTTGAAAATATCTGTTGCAGTTTTTTCAAATTAGGGAGTGTTTGCAAACACTTCTGTCTTTGGAGAAAGTAATTTAATTTATGCCGTGTGGTAGAAAATCAGAAGTTGCTGGTATTTGAAAATAGAAACTGAAACTTAATTATAATAAAAGAGAGTGTAATTTGGTAGAGAAGTTGTACAAGTGTTTTATTAGGTAGAATCAAAATCTAAATCATCATTCGCTTTGCTTTTCAGTTGCAGAAACCCACATCTAAAAATACTAAAAGATTATTTTTTGGAGCTAAAAGATGAGGATCGCTTTTTCTAGTGTTTGCAAACACTCCATTAACTCTTTATTTTAGTGTTTGCAAACAACACTAAAAAAAAGTGATTCTCAGCTAAAAACTAAAGAAAAAAAGTTACTTTTTAGTTTTGCAAATGTCAATTTTATTTTTTTACTTTTTTTCATTTAATCAAAGTAGAGGTGGTTCTAATTTTTAAATAAGAAGAAGCTTGTTTTTTACAGTCTTATATAATTTCTATCATAATCCAAAACTTTTAAATTCTACCTGCAAACATTATGAATTTCTGATTTTCAATTATTTTACTTTTACTACAATAAACCACTCTACAAAAATATTTTTACTACAATAGATCACTCTAAAAAAATATAGATGTGTTTGCAAACAGTCCCTTAGTTAGAGATTAGCTTTTTAAATGTGGTTTAAACACTGTGTGCATATTATTGATGAATTGTTTCATCGTACTCTCTCACAAACTGTGCAAAAAGTATCAGATCACCAGAAACTAGTTTTTCCCATTCTTCGGCCCCTCTTAATTTAGTGCATTTATCCACCTATTATGCACAATTCCCATGTGCCTTTGTGGCACCAATCCATTTCATCTTCTGCCCAGAAATCATTAAGGCTGGGAGCCTGGGATCTATCATAAACGTGATTCTTGTCTCTATGGACGTGCTAAATCAATTGATGATGGTACCATATTATTAGTGGGATCCACCTGCTCAATTTAATAATATATTTCTTGGCATTCCACCTAGGGGTGTTCATTTTTCGAATGGATCCGAAATTCGATTTGGTTCGAATTCGAATTTTAGTTTCGAATTAGGATTTTTGAATTTGAATCGAATTTCTCAACTCGAATTTTTGAATATTTGAATCGAATAACGAATTGAGGTTTTTCTTGTTCTATTCAAAAATCCTATTTATATTGTGAATTGACTAAATTAACCTTAAATTACATTTTCTTATTTCAATTCTTAGATTTCAATTTAAATTTATATGCATATATTTCACACTATACATAATTATTTATTGTATATATGTAAATTATACACTTGCATTTATAATATATATAAATGAATAATACACTAATGTTTAAATGAAAATGTAAAATTATAAATTTATGCTCTTTCCTTCTTGTTTTTTTAGTTTTTGTTAGAAATGATTATACTTAATAGTATATGAAATACATTTTACATTACTTCAAATTTTTATCTTTAGACCATATTCAAATAATCATTTTTTGTGCTAAAAATATATTTCAATTTTAGTAGTCAAATCTTGATATTTTCTTCTTATTGTCTCACGTGGAGGGCATGTGGTGAAATAATCTATAAGAATATTCCACAGAAAACATTACGATATCCATATCCATTGTATGGGAAAGTACAAAACTTGTGTACATACACTATACAACATACATTATACATTTATACAATATAGTCTTTGACTTTTTTCCTTTGTTTTAAATTCTTATTCCAATATGCATTATACATTATACATTTATACACTATATTACATATATTTATCTTCAGATCATATTACAATAATAAATTATATGATAACACACACTATATCTCTTTATCTACACACATACACTTTGTCAGTTTGATACCTCATACTCAAAGTATAAAATTTATTTATCAAGTAACTAGTGTTGGTATGAAATTGGCACAAAATGATTCATTAAATTTATATAGGGAGCTCGTTATGAGTTTATAATAGTCTTTAGGTAAATTAAACAATGAAAAATGGTTAGTCGATAATTTGTAATTTTGAAAAAACAAAATCTGTAATTTTATTGGGTATAGTTCAAAAAAATTATGTTATGAATCCAAACCTTATTTACTTTATCGATAAATTTGGATTTTTGGATTGATTTTGCAATTCGATTCGGAAATCGAAAAATCCAATTGTTTAAATTCGATTTTGATTTAATCGAATTAGGATGATTTAACAAATTGAGGTTTAAAATTTTCATTCGATTAAATTCGATTCGAGGAAGTCGAAGAATTCGAAATTCGATTCGATGAACACCCCTAATTCCACCATCTCTTCTCCTTTCAAGGCATGTTTTAAAAAGAATTCAGTATTTTGTGGCCGTGTTCGTTGATAAAAATCGTTGATAAATAATTCCTATTTGAGAATTGATTATCATAATGCTACCTATTGTGTATATGTAATAACACATTTTTGCTATTAATTAAGTAATACCTTATTAGTATTACATAAAGTCATTCATGTTGTAGTTAATGTAGCTAGTAACCACAAATCATTCTTTTCTCGCTTCTTATTTATATATATTAACATTCTCAAATGTATATGTTCGTCATAATATAAATAAATAAATTCAATAAGTCATCTGCCCAGTATACCTCTTCTATTCAAAAATCAATCCATGTTAAATTAATAACAATAATACATGCCTCAAAATTATTATGGGGCTATCTCCAAAATCGAGCTCCAAGTAAATCAAACTAAAGTATAGCTTGTGGAAGTCAGCTCATGTGATGAGCATGGTCCACGCTATTTTTAGTGGTAGGCAATGGTTTAATACCTTTTTTTTTGTAGTATACTACTTAATTACCCTTTCACTAAGAAATTAATAAAGTTTGCATCTAAAATCTATCTCGTTATCAATTTTAGTAGTCAACATCTTGATAATTCTCTTACTTGATTGTCCTATATACCTTTCTCTATGTATAAAGATAAGTTTACAATTTTTTTTTTTGTTTAGGATGGTGGGCCTAATGTTATTGGTGAAACGCGAAAAAGGGGAGAACAAGTACTTTTAGCTTACGAAAAATTTCTTTCTTTTCTAATGATCATGATAATGAGTGTTTTAACTCTAATGCTTAATTATTTTCCCAAAGTGTTTCCTGCTTATAACACAGACACAAAATGCATCTCGTGTTTGGAAATTAGTCTTTGGGTGCGTAATATCGGGGAATGGGGCAAAGCCGAGTAGTATTTCTCATTGAAGTAGCCAAACATGGCCTTGTGGTCCTGTATTTACAAGGAGCTAATTTGTTTTCATGCAAAAATGATTGATTTGGGACCATGCTTGTTACAAAAAAATTAAAAATCGATGAGTAATATAAGCTAAGGCGTTATAATTGTGATCGTGGAATCATTTGTAGTATACATGCGCACATTCTACTAAGTCCAAAACGGGATTGTTCTATAACTGAAAATGGAAATTTTGAAGTGTATATATAACATAATGTTACTTAACAAATCTGGTGATAATCTTGTTCGTGATATATAATGTAATGAAAGTGAAGGACCCATGATAATGATGCAACATCCTGAATAACCAACCCGTTTGTAAAGTAAAATCTCACGTAATCTTTCTTTTTTGCCCTTAATTACAATTGAAAGTGATTTATAAACTTTATTATAAATGTCCCTCATTGGTTGTCCGCAAAAAATGTAAAATTAAAAATCCACATGTTTGAAAATTAATTTGAATCTATAGCACAAGAAAACATGCAAGAATTCTCCATGTTGAAACCTTCATTTTAATTTTTATTTAATTTATCACATAACCAAATATTTATTTTAAACACAGAATATACATGAAACACAAATTTAAAATAAAAAATATATAATCAGACACATGTCCATAGTTACATAGTAACAAGCAAGGGGAATTCACAAAACCAGACAGTGGCCTTTGTCATAGTGGAAGCACTGCCCACAGTAAATAAATTGTGAAAATCCAATTTGCAATCATTGTACGATAAAATGTCACTCTCCAACACTACAATGGGTGATGAATTTCCCCAAGACCATCAGATCATACTGACTATCATTTGAATTTTTCTTTTTAAAGTGATCGAAAAGCACGTGAATAATCTTTCCTTAAATGACAAGAGAAAAGAAAAAGGAAAAAACATCAAAAATAGAAAGGATAAACGTACAGGATCTGGTTTGTGGAATTTTTGCAATCACTAAAAAAGTAACGGGAAAAAAATATTTTTAGTATTTTTTGTAAATGTCAACTTCGGCTTTTAATTTTTCTTTATTTAATTAGAATATAAAAGTAGTAAATGAGCGCTTTCGATTTCTGATTATTCTTTTGTTTGACTTATACAAACAAATAAGCATTTTTACAACCTTTAGCCAAACACTCTAAACTTGTATTTTTATAAATATTGTCAACTTCTATTTCTCAACTATTAATACTTCTGCTATAACTGGTGTATCTAAAGGTTTCCTATAAACATAGCTAAATCATCTTAGAGAAACGAGATTAAGATTGTTTGGACATGTTAATAGGTGACTTTTAGATGCACCCGTTCGATGTGTAGAGGGCAGGAATCACTCACCGAAATCAAAAAAGGCAGGTGCACACCTAAAAAGATTTGGAATGAATTTATTAAAAAAAGACATGTTATATCTTGAAATAAATGAAAATATGGTTTTGGACCGTAAACGATGGCGTGATATGATCCATATAGCCGACCCAACATAGTAGGATTAAGTCTTAGTTGTTATTGTTGTAATACATCTGCTACAATAAATCACTCATTCTAAAAGCATAAATTTTTGCAAAGACTCTTTTAATTCCCAAGGACAAGACAGGATTTGCAATAATTTCTGAAAAATATATTCAACCATTTGAATGACAGCAAAAAGGAGGATTAGTCTAAAGATATGAGGCACTCAAGCCAAAGTTATGGCACGATACATGAAAGGCCGGAAAAAATCGTTCTTGATTTGCCAGAATATCTTTACGATGAATCAGAAATTGCATTATGGGAATGGGAATTGTTTCCTAAGAAGCGTGCGAGCATATATCCCACCATTGTCTATACTAAATCTGACGGGGATTTAGTCGTGCTTTCGGGAAGTGAGATTTGTGCTACGTCTTTTATATTAGAACACCATCATTCAAAACCACGACTTATTGGTAGTGTACACTAGGAATTCAGAAATTTCATTCAAGGAGTTTCTCTAGTGATATGGGATAAAAATGATGGCTAGTTTTACCTGATAGAATTAATTGAAGGGATAGTTACAAAAACCTCCCTCATGTTCGTGCTAATTACAAAAAAAAAAATAGAAATTCTTGAAAATTGCAAAAATACCCTTCATAAGCACAACAATATTTCAAATCCCCGATATATAAAAATGTTACAGTTATCCTTTTAAATTTAAGACATAATCAAACATAAGAGAGCTTTTTGTAATTTTGAAATATTTTTAGGTTTTTTGGTAATTAGTAGAAACCTCAAGTTTTTTTTTTTGTGTGATTGTCCCTTAACTGAAATAATTCTTACCGAGAATCATCACATGAATTATCAAGAAACAAATTGAAAAAAGAATATTAATCGAAGCATACCTTAATCGCAATATAAAAGTGAAACCTTATTGAGTTAATGTCTTCCACAGTCAAATATAGATATCTATAGAGATTTATCTCATTAGATCACTTAATTGAGTTACTTATATACTATGTCAAATAGGAGCCCATCAATCCAAATTTGACTAGTATTGAGTCTCGACACATTATAAAGTCGCTCCCTTCCTTCTCTTCTTGCTCTCTTATCTGATTGAGCACAAATTTTATTCATCATCAATTTAGCAATTATCATCAGACATCACATAGATGGACACATAGAGTTCATGAGCACTAAAATCTCAATATCCGCAAAAATGATAATTCACAAATGGCACGGATAGCAATTCCAACACAAAGAGCCACTTTGAGTTCCAAGTGACTGCTACTTCTTCATGATTGATTTGCCTTTACCAGCATGCACAGACTGAACTCTTTGTTGTAACATGAAGATCTGTAAATGGGATGATAAGGAAGGCACTAATGCAATTCTGTTTACAGAAAAGCAATTATGATATTTGTACTGCAAAAAAGAAAAAAAGTTAAGTACAAGCTCTAGCATCATAAAACAATGGGAAAATTGCAAAATTGTCCGTATCTATACGGGCTGCAATATTAGTTGCAATATTAGTCTTGTAATTTTTTAGGATTTGACAATTTTAGTCATTTGTGACAATTTTATTAGTCAAAAAATAACAATTTTAATCTTGTAATTTTTAGGATTTGACAATTTTAGTCTTATACTTTTTAGTTATGGTGATTTCAATCCTATTAGTCAAAATAACCAATTTTGTCAAATGTGTATGTGTTTTTGTATCTCCATAATGGTGAATAGTTTAGACCAAGGGTGTTTTGGGAATAATTAAAATATTGAAATGGCCCTAGGAGCAAATTTGCATTAACTTAAAATTTACATGACCAAATCTGAAACTTATGGGACCAAAGTTGCAAAAAGAAATCATATATAAGACTTCGTTTAAAAGTTACAAGACAAATAATGTAACACCACTATAGATGCATAACTAATTTTGCATTTTTCGCAAATACAAAACTAGGTTTCATATCTTTCTGACTTGGTGATTTTATGCCATAGCTGAACATTTATGGTGAATGGAATTTGGTAAGAGATTCTTACGATTAAGAACCCCAATAAGCAAAAGGAACGCAAAGCACAATGCAAAATAGGTTGTTCAGTAGTAGGCCCAACAAGTAGAACGACGGGCCTTTAATTATTAGACTATGGGCTCAACAACTGAAAGGCTCCAAAGTGACGGTTGAATGGCAATACTGCAGAATTACAAGCCCAACTCAAGAACCCAAAATTTTGAATGAAAAAGCCCAGTAGACTTGGAAGTTTCACAAAAAGCTTGATTCCCCAGCCCCCAATGGTTAGGGATTTTGTGCCATATCTTGAACATTTATCATGCTCTGGGATGCTAGAATAAATTGGGATGGGGAATCAGCCCAATAAATGACCTTTGTGGGAGGGGAATAAGGGAACCAATAACTCCGATGATAAAACTTGGCCCAACAAGAGATGGGACGGGCAATGGTATTTATATCCCCCACCCATCATATAAATTAAATTAGATTGAATGGCAATACAACATTATTCAATATTTTAACTCAATTTTTCAAAATTTTAAATATATATATAATATATATATATGCGTGCATATATATTATTAATAATAAATATGTTTATATTTTTTTATTAAATTATAAAATTAAACCCTAAAAATTATGTGTTTTATATTGTAATGATTTTTATTTTTTAAAATTACAAGATTTTGTATTTCAAAAATTGTTGTATTTAACTCAATTTGTTAAAGTATTTTATATTGTGGAGTTATTATAAGATTAGCTAGTGATTCATGATATTTTATCTATTTTAATTATTAATTATTTTAAGTAAAAAAATATTTTTATTATTAAAAATAGATAAAACGAGGACCCGCATCTTTTTCAAGAGAAAGATATTCCCCATTCTCATCCTGAGCTATAAAGCTCGGTCAATGATATGGAATATAAATTGAAATGGGAAATATTAGTGTGGCTATTTAGGATATCGACCTATGGTTTGACCCAAATCTCTGCAACCCAACTATTCTTGCACGGCTTAAGAAGTGCTCTGGGATGCTAGAATTGGTTGTTCACCTTGGCTTATCCCTAAAATGGTAAATAGTAGGGAACCAATTTACATAGATGAAACCAAAGAGACAAATACCACTATTAGAAAGGGGGCGCAGGATTTTTCTTGTACGCGAATCTAAAATTTCTTGACATAGTTATGTTATCTTAGTTAGAATTATGTCATGTAACCCATTTATAGCTTAGTCATATAGTCATAAGCTCTCAAGCTCATGAGATAAGCTCAAACAGATCAAGCATCAAATAGTCAATAGAAAGATATGTCGGCCTGAGCTATATTGAAGCTCGGTCATTTATCGGAATATTAAATCTAAAGGTAGAGAAATATTAGTGTGGCTATTTAGGCATATCGACCTATTTTGACCCAAAAGTCTCTGCAACCCAACTATTCTTGCACGGCTTAAGAAGTGCTCTGGGATGCTAGAATCGGTTGTTCACCTTGGCTTATCACATATAATGACCTTTGTTTAGGCCTTATAAGCTCAGCTCGAACCAATAACTAAGATGATAAAACTTGTGCTTCATAAGTGAGCACGAACTCGACATCTCAGGGATTCATTTTATCCTGGCCCGCATCATATAAATTAAGCTTCTTCGTATTGATCAACATTATTCAATATTTTAGATCTATTTTTCAATTTTAAGAACATTAAAAAAATCATAAACTAAACTTCTTATGTATAATCAGGTCGTGAATAACCTTTTATTAATAAAACACTTAATGAGTTAATTCCACAATCAAAAAGCCCCTAAATACAAGGATAGCCGAATTAAGAAGAAAGGCACATACTTATTGTAAGCAATATCGAGGCATTATTACCTTTTTCCTTTGCTTTAATTTCTTTTGTCAAAGTTGCACACATTGTGTGTACAAAATTCTACTACTTTTGACTCTAATTTGACAGAACTTTGCTCCCGCCCTCGTAGATCGTGTAATCCCAATCCACCGATTAAAAAGTCCAACTAATCAATCATATTCTCTCCTTAAACAACTTTCAATCAATTGTTTAAAGTTACTACTGCTTTTTTTAATGCTTTAACTCGTGCTGTACAAAAAAATACCCATTTAGGTGGGGCCCAAAACACGGAATCCTTATATTAATGACATCAAGCTTTTGGATGCCATAGACCAAAATTATCCATCTGAAAACACGGAATCCTTATATTTAATGCACATCAAACTTTAATGAAAGAGTGAATACATTGATTGTGTAGTGGGGATATTTGCACTTTCAATTTTGTATTTTACTTGACATTTTATCTCATATTTTATATTGTAAATATTTATCTTTATTTATATACATGATAAAATCAATAATGTAACATAGAAAATAAAATATTCAATTAAAATAAAGATAATAATTCACACTTTGTAAGTGAAAAATTAGAACAAAACTTTACATATATGATATTTATGTGGTATTTTGATTAGTGTAGAAATCACTAAAATCAGTGTTATTCTTATATGTGTATTTAAGTGATATCGCTCACTTTTTATAACAATATTGATTGTTCAAGTTAATTTTTCATTTTTTTCTATTAGTTTTATCCATCCTATTTAACTATTTCTCCAAATTTTTTTTTTTTTTTAAAAATGAATTTATTTTCTGTATTTAATTATTAAAAAATGAACTAAAAACTGTGATGCTTTATATTTTATGAACTTGTACAATTATTTAAGTGAGAAGTATTAAAGCGATTAAAGAACAAACAGCTCGAATCCTGGATAAAAAGGACAATTGCTCTGTCTATTTCCTCTTATCATTTTCTCACTCTCTCTCCTTTCTCTGAGAACGCGTTCTGATCCCACTGTAGAGAACTGTACTCCCTCTGCTCGTAAACACCGACACACACACACAGAGAGAGAGAGAGATATTAAGGGAGTGTTTGGCATTAAAGATGGTTTGGAGCTCAACAAAATGCCTATGGACCTCAGTTTTTGTGTTTCACTTGGCTCTCTCTGCTGCTGCTGATGTTGTTGAAGATGGTATGTCCTCTCTGCCTTTTTTTTCCTTCATTTTTTCGCTTTTTAGATCCGATTTCCTCTTTAAGTTCCTCTTTATGTGTGAGATCTGAGAAATTGAACTCACTGCTTTATAATATGGTGTCAAACTTGTGAAGAGCTGTATTTTTTTGTTTTTTGTTTTTTTTATAGAAAACATAGGACATTGGAAAATTCGCTGTAATGTGATAAAATTTTCAGGAACATTGGATGATTTTTTTCTAGTTAGGGATTGAAGCATATTGTTCTTCTCTTACAAGAATGTTTCTGTAATTCTGTTTGAGACTTTGAGGAGCTTTTTGGTAGTGGCGGTAGTAGAAACTTTGGGGAGTGTGTAATGATTATAGTTTTCACGCTTTTAATATAGTTGGCCCACACCTTATTAAGTTTTAATCAGTGTTCTAGAAAGCTTTAGAATAGAGTCTAGCGCATAGACAGAGTCTGGGGGTTAAGCGGGATTTGGGCCGGATTAAACGAGGCCTAAATCGAAAAAATAATGTATGTGGATAAGAGAATCTAGTGCCTCACTGGAGACTAATCGAGCTAGACACGAATTTTTAGAACAGTAGTTTTAATTTCTTCATATTTCTTGTGCCAGTCTACATCGTGGAATGTTTTTCTTTTGAAATTTTCAAGTACCAGAGTATGTTAACCTTAATTAGTGTCGGAGAAAATAATAAAACTTAGTGCAACTAGAATGAACCCTTGTTCACACTTTAAGCTCGAGATTGGAAAATGCTGAAATTAAGCCATTTTGTTTCGCTTGGAGAATTTTTTTGACCAAAAATGTTTGTGTTTTTGAAAATTTTTTAATATCGAGTGTTCTAAAAAGTGTTAGACACTTTCGAGCCAAGTTCGAATATAGACTTGTGAGCTAATCAGAAAATAACGTGGCGGACATGTTCACGAACTTTCGAGCGGAACTATTTGTAAGCTAGAGTTCGGAGATTTTTAGAACTCGAATATACTATTATTTCACTTTTTTTTTCACTTTTTCTTTCACCATCTCGATCACATATATTTTTTCAATCAAAAAATAATCATTATTATACATTATCCACAAATTTTATTATTCATTCACTTTCAGAGGTCTAGTTTTAGTTAACTAATCAATCACATCCAATCATTATTTTACTATTTTAATCAATTGTTTATTCATTTTTTGTGCCAGTCTACATTGGGGAATGTTTTTCTTGTGAAATTTTCAAGTTTTTCAGGGTTTTTATCTTAATCTGTCGGAGAAAATATTAAAAATGATAATATATCCAACCCTTGTTCACACTTTAAACCCTTTCCATTTGAAATATTTCAGAAATAGTGAACCTTTTACTAAAATTTCATAGTGAACCTCAAAACATATCATAAATTAAAAGATTATATGTAGAACAAAAAAAAAAAGAATAAAATCGTGAAAGCATTTAATAAATGCCCTTAAAGCAAGGGCGAAGGAGCATGATGGGCCGGTTTATGGGCACCGACGGGCCCAAACTTTGACATTTCACAGTGTGATAAGATGGGGGCAAGCGAAACGTTATTGGGTAATGGGCCGCTGGGCTCCAGTTTTTGTTTTATTTTTCAGAAAAGGCCACCAACCCGTCAACTGGTTCACTGTGAAAGTCCATTGATTTACGCGGGTTCTTGAAATTGCCAAAAGTTGCGATGGGGCATGGTTTCCTTCTTGTCTTATTATTGGTGTCAAGTCCTTTTTCCATAAAATGGTAAAATTAAAATGGTGTAAAGTCTTTGCTACAGTACATACCATGTGAAAAATGATAACATGGGCCCTCTCCAATTTGTGTACCTTACTAATTATAACCACTTCCTCTGATCTATTTTTCAAGTTTGATATCACTTCGATTTATACGTAATTCCAATATGATAGTTTAAAATATTATATTAGATCATCATTTTACTTTCAATTCATTAGTTTATTCAAAAATAAAATATACATTATATTTTAATACATAATTTTGCAAAAATACTAAAAATAAACATTTGAGTTTAGTTTTTTTAAAAAAAAAAATGCTAATAGATTCTTGAAAATGGCAAAAATCATAATTTAAAAATTTTATGTACATTCGGAATCACGTGAATCTTATGTTGAATTTAGAAATATAAGATATTAAAAATATAGGGATAACTAAGAAAAAAATCTGAGGTTTAGAAAAACTAAAGGTTCTTGAAAATTGCAAATTTTGGTTTGATTTTAGCCCAAACCCCAGGTTTTGTTTTGTAATTTTCCCAAAAATATATTTTGAAGTGTACTTAAATTTGTGACAATAGTTCGTATCCTAGTACATTTGGATTTGGTGTACAAATGAAATACAAGCATGACTGATAATTGCACCACCTTTGAAATGTTAATTGCAGGTGCACTTGTGAATGGTGACTTCGAGACCCCTCCATCCGGCGGCTTCTCCTCAGACGGCCGGATCTCCGACGGCCCCTCCACTATCCCCGGCTGGAAAACCAATGGCACGGTGGAGGCAGTCGAATCAGGGCAGAAACAGGGTGGGATGATCCTCATCGTACCACAGGGTGCACACGCGGTCCGTCTGGGGAATGACGCCGAGATCAGCCAGGAAGTGAAAGTTGAGAAGGGCGCGCTCTACTCCGTCACGTTCAGCGCGGCCCGCACGTGCGCACAGCTAGAGTCACTTAACGTGTCTGTTCCCCCCGCGTCACAGACCATTGATCTGCAGACACTTTACAGTGTTCAGGGCTGGGATTCGTACGCGTGGGCTTTCCAGGCATCGGAGGAGGATGCGCGGGTGGTGTTTCGCAATCCCGGCATGGAGGATGACCCCACTTGTGGGCCCATCATTGATGACATCGCTATTAAGAAGCTTTTTGTGCCGGATAAGCCCAAAGGTTAGTCGGATCAGTAATATCAGTTCAAGGGTCAATTTCCTGGTATAATTGTGTACAGATTTCTTGTTACACTTTTATGTTCTACTTTCAATTCCGATAAAATGACATACATGAGTAAGATAAATATATGTTGTTGATTATTCACGCCTCTAGTTCATCCGAATAGTGAAATACAAAGTAGAATTAGAAATTAAAGTCAAATTGACAAATTGTGTAGTATTATTTTTTTAGGGATAATTACAAAAGCCTCCCTGAGGTTCAGGCTAAGGCTAATTAAAAAAACCTAGAGGCTTTTGAAAATTGCAAAAAACTCCTTTGAAGCTCGATTACGTCTTAATTTACCCCTTCATATGTAAAAAAAATCAAAAAACTCTGAAACTTCTAGAAATATTACAGTTATCTCCTTAAAATTAAAACATAATGAACCTAATGGAGCTTCTTGTAATTTTGAAACATATCTGGGTTTTTTGCAATTAGACCAAACCTAAGGGGTCTTTTGTAATTAATAACTATCCCAGATTTTTATGAACATTTAGTTTTATGTAAAAAATAACTCCTTGAGTTTGATTCCGTCTTACATTTACCCCTTCATATGTAAAAAAATCAAAAGACCCTCTAAAATTTCTAGAAATATTACCGTTATATTACCGTTAGCCCCTTAAAATTAAGACATAATGAACCTAAGGGGCTTTTTAATTTTGAAACATTTCAGGGTTTTTTGCAATTAGACCAAACCTCAGGGGGTCTTTGTAATTAATAATTATCCCAATATTTGGCGTACATTTAATTTTATGCAGCATTTTAGGCAAAATTTTGATTCGCTGAAGCATCAAAAGCATAGTCAATCATGAAACATGTTAACATGGTGACATGATGCAGTCTTTGTTCCAAATTCTTAAAAGGCCTAGATCATACTCAAAATCTGTTTATGATTCCAATTTGACATATAATCAGTTATTTGTTTAAATCATATACAGATAACGCAGTAGTAAACGGAGATTTCGAAGAAGGCCCATGGATGTTCAGAAACGAGTCACTCGGCGTACTACTCCCCACCAATCTCGACGAAGACACATCATCTCTGCCAGGTTGGATTGTTGAATCAAACAGAGCGGTCCGCTACATCGACTCATACCATTACTCAGTCCCGGGAGGCAAACGGGCCATCGAATTGCTCTCTGGGAAAGAAGGCATAATATCTCAAATGGTCCAAACCAGGCCTAACAAGCCTTACAGATTGACATTTTCGTTGGGCCATGCAGGGGACGCCTGCAAGCAGCCACTTGCCGTCATGGCCTTCGCCGGTGATCAGGCTCAGAACATACACTACACTCCCAATTCGAATTCGACGTTTCAGACTGCAAATGTAAACTTCACTGCCAAGGCTGAAAGGACGAGGGTCGCGTTCTACAGCGTTTATTACAACACGAGGAGTGATGACATGAGCTCGTTGTGTGGGCCGGTGGTGGACGATGTGAGAGTCCAGCAGTCCGGTTCGATCGGAGTTAGGGTTGTGGGATTGGGATTGTTCTTGGTTTTGTGCTACCAGTTGCTGGTTGTGGTTCTGATTTAGTTAGGGAAGGGGGTGGGTAGGGGGGGTAAGTTGTACTCTGCCTTGGTGACATGTTTTATGGTGTTGCATGGGAGTGTTGTTAAAACTAAGCTCCCTTGTTTGATGTTTGTGTTGGGTTTAAGGTTTCTGGTTTTTTCCAGTGATGCAAATGAAACGTTGGCAACTTTTGTGCTATTGGATTAGGTTTTAAACCAATGTTCTGCAATATAACAAGGGATAATTACAAAAAACTACCCTTAAGTTTAGTCTAATTACAAAAGAAATACAGTTATCTTTTATAATTACAAATACCCCTTTAGTCATTACAAATATTCCATTGAGTTTTGTATTTGTTATACAATTACCCTCTCATTGGTGCAAATTGTAAAGTAGAAACATATGTCAAAGGGGTGTTTGTAATTTGAAAGATAATCTGTTTTTTTTTATATTGTAATTTGGTTAAACCTCAAGCGTATTATTTGGAATTATCTCCTTGATTTGTCATCGTATTTTTTTTTTTTTTGAAACGAAATCATCGTGAATTTTAATGATAGCCTTTCTATTGTATTATATACTTTCCGTGTCTATGAGCTTTAAGAGATAAATTATGTTATTGTGTAATTATTGTTCAATCCTCTCCAACATATCAACTCCTAGCTGGACTGAATTTTGTTGTGTTAATAAAATTTTCTCAAATGATTTTTGAAAACTATTTCGAATAATACTTGAATTACATATTTTAAGAGTTATTGAATAATTTTGAATTCTAAATTTGTTGTTGTGATTGATAATTTGATTGTCAATGTGTTTTTTTTTTTTTTTTTTTTTTGGTGCAAGATTGTCAAGATTCCAGATAGCCTTTTTTATTCTTAATTTGTTTACTTTTGGAAGTTGAATGATGTATGTGAATATGTGATAACCTCAATAATCAGTTCTGGTACATATACATGATACATCTTGGAATACTTTTACGATTATTCTAATTAAGAATGTCGACATGCTATCCTTGGACTTATTTGTTTGATAATTGGAATTGTATGCTTGAATAAAGAAAGTTCGTATTATCAGATTGCGAATCTTTCAGGTCAGCGAAGTTACTGTCATTGTACATATGGGAAAAGTATGTCTAATCTAATTAAATGTTTTGAGTCGTTTTCTCATTTCTGTACTTGGATCAACAATTATTTCTACAAATTTCTGTTTCAAATTCAATATTCAACGAGGAGAATTTTATTGAGGAAAATTATTAGTAGATAAGTATTAAATAAAAAGTAAACTGGGAAAGTGACATGCCAGTGTATCTTTATTGTCACAAAAGGTAAAAACTCTGTGCGAATTTTGTACAGTTGATGCAGCAATTTTATTAGAAAAATGTGTAATGCAACTGATACTAGTAATAAGGTAGTGGCACAATAAACACGGTCAAAATGTGCAGAGTCTCCACCTTTACAGAAAACATTAATACAACTTATTAAAGACAATTACCGAAACCCTCAGCATTAAATGAAGCACTGCATTTACTATTTGCAACTCCAACCACCCTAATTGGTGTTAGTTCATGTTAGGGGTGTGCACAGTTTGGCATGCCCATCGAACCGTGCCGAAACCGAAACTTTGGTATCGAAATTTCGGTATTGGGTAAGGTATTACCGAACGAACACCTCTAGTTAATATACTATATGTTGTAACTTAGACAATAAACACTTCTTATATGGAAGGATTTAAATGACAAATCCTTTCAAATTCATGATAGTGAATTCATTGTTTTTGTTTGGTAATTTCATAATACAAATGAATTTTAAATTCTTGAGTCATTCAAATTCATCTTAGGACGAATTCTTTACCATAAATTCTCCCATCAAATTTACTCCATTCCATCCAAATACAACCTATGAGGCTATGATTTCTAGAGAAATCCTTGGAAATAGAGGAGTCATGACACGATAATGGGGTGGACCGATATAAGAAAATAGGATAGACTGGATAGAATATCAAAGAAAAATCATATAAATTCTAACTAAATCAATTGGGCTTCGCCAGTGATCATGTGTATGGTATTGGTATACTTGATTTGTAGATGATGACAAGTGTCCCATTTTATAGAAAATACGATAGACGTAAATTAAGTATATGTATATCGTGTGTAACATCTACATACTCGTTGCCGAGAGAGGGGAATACAGAACTGCGTGTCCAGTTGCCATGTGGATAATTCATTCTACTCTAATGTTTGAACATTTTTCCATGTGGTTTTTTTTTCTTTTCTTTTTGAAAGCAACATTTTTCCATGTGTTAAAATATGCTAAATTTGAAAGTAAAAGCAGCAAGAGAAAATCCTCATATGGTTTGTCTTGTACCAATAGGCAATAAGTCAGAATCCTCCTCATCACTTCATCTGTTCATCACATGCCCAGCTGGATTTCAAACCCCTCTAAACTTTCCATATTTAATCCTTTTTCCCCTTTCCCGCTTTCAATCTTCAAACTTTTTTTTTTTTTTCAAAAAAACCAAATTCAGCCCTGTCATTGCAGAGACTATTTAATTCAATCTTCAAACTTCAAAGCCCATATTTACCCCCATTATCCACCTCCACCCACCCCAATCCGATGTAATCTCCTGTTTCAAAAGGGTGTTTTCATCTCTTATTCCAACATACGGACAATTGTTACATATATTAAAATTACCATATTAAAAACTAACAATTTAAACTTGATTTATGCTTCAAAATTAATGTAGTGATTTTTATACATAATCATTGTTTTAAGATAAACATCATTTTGAAACAAAACACAAAAAAAAAAAACAAAAAAAAAGACTATAGCACCCCTTTCAGCACCTGATTAGACACTGAATGTCTGAATCTGACTATCCAACCATTTAGACTTCAAACTTCACATCTTTTTTGAACACTATAAAGCCACCCCTGCAAATTAAATTCAGATTTGGTCTCCCCAATTCATCTTTTTTCATCACACTACCATTTTTATGCACACCACCTCTTCCCACCAATACTGCAGTTGCCTCTATTGACCCAATACCCCCTATCATCATATCCCATTTCTTCAAAACTCACAACCAAAAACCACTAAACACACATATCAACTAAATTGCATTAACAGAGAAAATAGAAAGAAAGGGAAAAATGGAACTCACGTGGAGCATGGTTACACCTTACATTCCATACATCATCTCCATATTAGCTCTTCTTCTCCTTCTTGAACAGATCTCTTACCTCAAGAAAAAACGATTCTTGCCCGGCCCGACATTCGTTTTCCCTTTCATAGGCAACGCCATTTCATTAGTCACAAACCCCACAAAATTCTGGGACCTCCAATCGTCTCACGCCAAGTCGACCCCTTTAGGAATCTCCGCCAATTACATCATCGGACGATATATTCTCTACATTTATTCATCAGACCTCTCGCACAAAATCTTCGCCAACGTCCGCCCCGACGCCTTCCACCTCGTCGGCCATCCGTTCGGCAAAAAGCTCTTCGGCGAGCACAACTTGATTTACATGTTTGGGCAGGATCACAAGGACTTACGGCGTCGTATCGCACCCAATTTCACTCCTAGAGCGCTACAAACGTACACCAACATCCAACAGAGGATTATTCTCAAACACCTGGTGTGCTGGTTGAAAAAATCGGAAAACGGGTCAATCCCGCTTCGTATACTCTGCCGCGACATGAATTTGGAAACATCGCAGACGGTTTTCGTGGGGCCTTACTTGAACGAGGAGTCCCGTAAAAGGTTTAATACGGATTACAATTTCTTCAATGTAGGGTTGATGAAGCTCCCAATTGATTTCCCAGGGTTTGCTTTTAGAAACGCGAGATTAGCCGTGGGGAGACTCATCGAGACGCTTGCGGGCTGTGCGGAGGAGAGCGAGAAGAAAATGAAGTCCGGCGAAGAACCCACCTGCTTGATTGACTTCTGGATGCAGGAAAATCTGAGGGAATCGTCGGAAAAACCGTTTGAATATAGCTTCCCGGAGATCGGGGGTCACTTGTTCGACTTTCTGTTCGCCTCACAGGACGCATCGACTTCGTCTCTGCTGTGGGCAGTGGTTTTTCTGGATAAGCATCCTCGTGTTCTGGAGAGGGTGAGAAAAGAGGTGGCGAATTACTGGGTGCCGGAAAACGACGCCGTTATCACAGGCGAGCAGCTGGGGGAGATGAAGTACACGGAGGCGGTGGCGCGTGAGGTTGTGAGGATCAGAGCTCCGGCGACTATGGTACCTCACATTGCCGGTGTGGATTTCCCATTGACCAAGGATTATGTTATTCCGAAGGGTACGATCGTCTTTCCGTCTGTTTTTGACTCGTCTTTTCAGGGGTTTACGGACCCGGATCGGTTCGAACCGGATAGGTTCATGGAGGATAGGCAGGAGGACCGGGTCTATAAAAAGAACTTTCTGGCGTTTGGGGCTGGGGCCCACCAGTGTGTGGGCCAGAGGTATGCGATTAATCATCTCATGTTGTTCATTGCCATGTTTGCTACTTTAGTTGATTTCAAGAGGGACCAAACGGACGGCTGCGATGAAATCTCCTATGTCCCGACAATTGTTCCCAAGGACGATTGCAGGGTTTTTCTCTCGCAGAGATGTACCCGATTTCCTACCCTGTCATGACGGAAATGCCCCTCTGTGTTAGATTCTTTTACGTGTTTGGATGAAGAAGGTGAAAATTTGAAATGTTTGTTTGTCGGGGGTCTAATTGTCAATATAGAAAGGGCCAAAATGGAAGAATATTATTTTTGTTTGATGATTAAGTTTATTGATTGATAAATAATTTGATTGGGTGGCAAATATTCGGGGGTTTGTGTGGTGGATTATTGTTGTATTTTTAATTGAGTCTTTTCATCTCTTCTCTTCAATCATTATTCAAACGAATAAAAAAATTATTGTTGTCTGTTGTGGATTGGTTTATTTTTATGATTATTGTGTCAAACGAATTTTGTATAATTAGTTTTTTTTGTATAATTATTGTTGTCTGTTGTGGATTGGTTTATTTTTTTGTGTCAAACCATATGAGAAAACAAGATTTACATATGGTTTTTATTGATCTTGAAAATGCATACGATAGAGTCAACCGTGATATAATGTGGCGCGTATTGGAAAAAAGAGGAATAAAAATAGCCTACATAGATGCCATAAAAAGATATGTATGATGGTATAACAACGTATCGTCGACACCAACAGGAATATCTAGTGAATTCCCCAACACTATAGGTTTGCATCGGGGATCTCTCTCTGCCCGTACCTTTTTATCCTAATAATTGATGAAATCACTAAACACTTACAAAAATCCATCCCCGAATGTATGTTATTTGCGGACGATATAGTTTTAATTGATGAAACAAGGGAAGGAGTAAATGCAAAATTGGAAGTTTGGAGAAAGACTAGAATCAAAAGGTTTTACTATAAGTAGAGGCTAAAAAGTAATACATGGAATGCCACTTTAGTAAAAAACAACGAACAATGAGACGAATGTTAAAATTGATGGACATGAAGTGAGTATAACAAAGAGTTTTAAATACTTATTATCTATAATTGAAGAGAACGGAGAAATCAATAAAGATGTCACACATAGGATCCAAAGGGTTGGAATAAATGGAGGAGTGCATCTTCTATCCTTTGTGACCGTAAAATACCATTAAAATTGAAAGGAAAATTTTATAAAACGGCCATAAGGCCCGCAATGCTTTATGGAGCGAAATGTTGGGCGACTAAATATGAACACGAACAAAAAAATGAGGGTAGCGAGAGATGAGAATGCTAAGATGGATGTGCGGACACACTAGATTAGATAGAATAAGAAATGAACACATTAGAAACAAAGTGGGAGTAAGACCAATAGACGAGAAAATTAGAGAAACACGATTAAGATGGTTTGGACATGTTTATAGGAGACCTTTAGATGCACTTGTGCGGCGTTTAGAAGGGTAGAGAATCACTCACACAAATCAAAAGAGGAGAGGTAGGCGTAAAAAGACTTGGAAAGAAGCTATTAAACATGACATGTTATACCTAAAATAAACGAAAATATGGCTTATGACCGTAAACGATGGCGCGATATGATCCGTATAGCCGACCCCACGTAGTGGGATTAAGGCTTAGTTTGTTGTTGTTGTTGTTGTTAGTTTTTTTTGTATAATTAGTTAGTTGGCATTGAACTGGCAATTTGTCTTGATATTGCTATTCCTTGGGCCTTTCCGACTCATGGCTTTGACAATAGCCTATGATTGGCCTCACTCAACTATTCAATTTAAATAAATTTCTGGTTAATTATGTGCCTTTTTGTTTCATTTTTAATTTTTTTCTTCATGTTTTTAGTATCTTCAAATTTTCAATTTTTTCAGTAGTTGACCTAAAGTATTGTTAAATTTAAACATAAATTTTGGACGAAAAATGATATAAGTAATGTAAAGATACATTTAGAAATTACAAAGATAAATGGGCTTATTAAATTAGATTAATTGATACACATTTATTACAATTTAAATGAGAAATCTAAATTTTTGATATTTTATATTTTCAGATTATTATTTGAACAACATATTGTCAATGTGATTTTTTTAGATCAAATCATTATAAAGTGAGCACTTATAATTTCATTTGTAGTTGGATTAATTAAAAAAATTAATGCATATAAATGAAAAGGTTGCAAAGACAGTTGTTAATCGGTTCCCAGCCAATAATGTGGTCAAAGTGCAAATGGTAATAATTGATAGTTTTTAGTTCTATTTATGACTTACGAGCTTCATTTGTTCAAATTTATTATTTTTTTAGCATTTTAAAGTAAAAGTTGATTTTTTGAAGAAGTTGAATCCTTCAAAACAAATTGTATTCTAAATTAAAATTGTGATGCCATAAATAATAAACAACTATATTCAATCTTAGCCAAAATTCCGTAATAAACTAAACTATCCACATGATTAATTAGTACGGAAGGAATACAGATGTGTACATTAATCACGTTTGGATAAAGGTAGACAAATCCAACTCATAATTGTGGAGGATGACAACAGGCCTATACTATTTAAAAATAATTTCGTTATCATCACCTATTAATTTAGAAATTTAGGGTATGCATTATACACTTACACAGCCAATTCAAATCAAACAAATTGATAAGAGAAAAATTACAAAAATTATAATCGAGCACAACTTAAAAAATTTCAATTCATAAAAAAATCTACCACCACCACAATTTAAAAGTCTATATAAATCATATCCACGCCTACAGATATATACTATATTGTTTCAACTACTTTACGGTATGATATTAATATTCTATATGTAATAGGTGTTAGATGTTTATTAATGTCATCCCTAAATTTTACATCATTAAAATTCCCCTAGTTAGATTAATTAAGACTTTTCTGACTAGCGAACTGTTTTTTTTTTTTTTGATAACTCAAACTTCGCTTACGCTTTTGACTATCTTTTGAGACAACAACTCCGCTCATTTCCTCATTGTTGCCGCCAAGGTAAATTGCGGGATGCACTATGCCTGAGGGCAACAGCTCCGGCTCCTCATTGCTGCCGCCAAGGTAAACCGCGGGATGTGCACGCACTGGCCAGTGTTCTGACGGGGTTTTCTGACGTACAACCAGATCCTCCCAGGTAAAGAGAACAATTATGTTCGACCCCCCAATCTACTAATAACGATTTCTCCCCGAATCGAACCCACATGGATGTTATTCAGTATGAGTTCCCACCAAATCTTCACCAGCTCGCATATGCCCCGGGGAGCAATTTGATGGAACAGAAATTTGAACCCCTAACCTCCACCCCACAATTACTTGTGGTGGCCAGGTGGGCTAAGCCACCTGGTTGACTAGCGAATTGATTGGTTGAACATTTGTATTCCAAACTATTGGTTTGACATCAAATTATACAAATCCCACCCTCTCAGGATCTCGTAATTATAAAAAATATTTTTTCACTATGACGACCCCGATCTCTACACTTGAGACAGACGTTCTGTTAGTTTTTATATAAAATCACGGATAATTGACACGTGTATAAAAGAGACCATACGGAAAAAAAAATTAGGTTTGATTTATGCTATGTTAAAACTATAATTAGTAGTTGGTGGAATCTAGTTTCTATTTAATATTGAATATTAACTTGCTAATGTGAAGCTTATCCAAAAAAAAAAAAAAAAAAAGAAAAAAGTAGAATCATTCTTTTGCTTATAAATTATTTTCTTCTTCTCATATAAATATATCACAACTTCAACCAGATAAAAAGGAGATATATATTTTTCTCCCATCATTATAAAATGAATTGCTTTGATATTGTTTTTTAATAAGTTGGGAGTAGTAGTTGGAGAGAATGATAAATTTCAAATAAACTGAAAAATATAAGATTTGAATCTCTGACAAAGACTTCCTTCTGAGGGTGAACGATACTACTTGTCTTCTGGTGGTGATGATTTACTTTGATATTTGATTATTCCCCGGTTTATTTGATTCCAATTTGAACTACAAGTCTTCAACTAGATAAATTTATTTGATTCCAATTTTTTAGCCATCTCAGTACGTAGATAATAACCCCACTTCGTTTTCAATTGATTTACCACGACAAGTTAGGGTCCGAATCCGAGCAATACATGTAAATATCGAAGATTATTGCATGTTGGCCACATGGTTGCATTAGCTTGGAGTTAACTTTATTGCTTGTTTTCCAGCAGTTGCCTGAAACTCAAAGGGATAGTAAATATGGATAAAAATTAATACATACAGCTAACGTCACTCCCCCCAAGAACCGTGCAAACTATAAGTTTTGTTGTTTGACAATGACTATAATAAAATATATTAATGTTAAATAATATATTTAATTAAAAATAAACAACAAAATTTTAAATATAATAAACGCCTAAAATTCAAGTAATTATAATATCATGTATTAAGGTTTTAGTCATTTTAAAATTAATATTAAAAACTAAAAAAAAACTCAAATTAGTTTGATTATTTTTTATTGATTTAACAATAAAAAAAATTCTAATAATGGTAACTAGATCAAATTAACCACTGATTTACGATAGCATCTCTCAATGGAATTGATCTGATTCAATTCCTAAAACTCGTCATATCATATTTCACCTTATAGGTTATCGTTACATATATAAACTTATTATATCAATTTTCAAGCATGAATTAAATGTACTATTTATAACGTAAAATGATAAATCGATAAAAAAAACATACGTGGTAATTATTAGCGCGATAGATATGAGATGTCACAAAACAAATAATGAAATAGTTATCAGTTTTCTAGGTGATCTGGACAGTTTGACTCTTGGTAAGTTGGTACTAACTGTCAAAGGTTAATAGTTCTACCAATAGACGCCCAGGTCAAAATTTCAATTTTGCCAGTTTTTTCCAAGTCCCAGCCTTTTGGTTCCTGTTCGCTTCGGTAAGACGATACGTTGAATTTGACTGGATTCATTCATTATATAATGATGTAAGCTAAAAAAAAGATTAGGAATATTGAATTCATCACCGAGACAACGAAATAATTACGTAATTCCATGATTATTTGTTATGGTTAGGTGTAGTTACATAATCTATGTTATTCTTCTTTTGATAATTACATAATCTAACTTTTCAGTTTGGATCAATCAAAATTGATTTTATGAAATTGGACTGGTAATCACCAAACCCTCTAGCTACGAAACCAAACTGTATTTATTTATTAGTTGGAGTGATCGCGGTGTGATTTTCCGATTTTTTGAGTCAATTTCAAATCGAATTGTTATATACGATTTAGTTAAATAATATATTCAAATCGCGATTTTACGAAGTAAAACCAAAGATGTGGTTTTAAGCGGTGGCGGGTTGTTTTGCAGTTTTAATAATTACCAAAAGTATTATATAATTGATAAATAAATATAATTTTGTTATGATATTTTAAAGAAAAAGGCAAAGAAAAATATTATAATTAAAAAATGAATTTTAAACAAAATATATTTTTACAAATAAAATTCACATTGCAATATCTTTTATTTCATGCAGTTACATTCAAATGTAATGCAATAATATTATTCTACTTTGATGCAAAACATATTGCACTGTAACAACATTGAAACAATGTAAAATGTGTTATGTTTAGTATACAAAATTTGAATCTAATTATATCATTCATAAAATTAGTTCTTAATATATTTATTGTCTAACTATTTAACGAAAGAGTAAAGAACAGTATTTTATTTTACCCTAAATTATAGAGGTGCGGTGCGGTGTTGTGCAGTTCTGACGATTTTTTAAAATTTAAAACCATAACCACACCAATAAAAAGGTGCGGTTTCTATATAATATTTTAAATCGTTGTTTTGGTCATAAAATATTATGAACGATGATGCAGTTTGGTGTTGTTCGGACAATTTTATAAAATTTATAACCACTCCTAGTTAAAAATAATCAAAATGCATATTTATCTGCCAATGAAAACGATTGATAAAGTAGATTGTTCGTCTTCTAAGTGTGGCATTTTCTCACCACCAACTGCCTCCACCATTTTGGAAGAGAAAAATGGAGAGTTAATTAATTTTGAAGAACCAAATGCAGCTAGCTTTCAATCACTCTCAAGGAACCCACCTCCACAAGAAAAAGGATTAGCAAAAATGGAGTTTTTTAAGATAATATTTCGAGAAGGATGAGGAAGAAAAAGAAAAGAAAGAATATGAGAAAACATACAACAAGAAAGAATAGGAAAAAAAGAACTTGACAAGCAACGGGAAGAAAAAAGAAAAGAGAGAAAATTAGAAAATATAACAACCGGGAAAAAGAGGAAAAGAGAACACCATAAGAAAGAAAATAATGAAAAACAGAAGAAGAAAATGCAAAAACGTAACAATCGGAAGTAAATAAGAGGAAAAGAAGAACTGAAACGAATTTGCTAAATTAAATATATTTTGGTCCAAAATCAATAGTTAATGAGCTAATAGTGTAATTCTTGGTTATTTGGCATTATATCCATAAGGAGTACTTTGAGCATTTGCATTCAACATCCAACTTAATCATCAAATCCAAAATTAATAAACAATTGATATTTTATTTAGAATTTCAAAACTTCAATCAAATTATTGGAAAGCGAAACGTTCTATATCGATTAATTAAGCACGCGATGGAATATGGCTTACAAGTAAGAGTCAACCCCCGAAACGTCCTTTCAGGGCGAAATCATGAAATTAACCCATATAAAAATAACTATTCACCGAGAGTTAACCACCCTACCACATCATAATCCTAAAATACAAACACTTTTATTAAATAAATTTACAATCTATGAAAAGTATTATTTAATCTTACTTTATTCAGTCAATACTACCAATTCCATTCTGGTTGATTATAATATTTGACCCGTTTTATCAAAGTTCTAGAATTTGAAGCTTGACTGCTGCTGAAAAATGTAGGCAAATAATCAAACTTAGAATGTTGAAACAAGAAATCCATATACCAATACACCAAAATTTTCCAAAAGGAATATATATTATTTTCTATGAGAAATAGATCGAGAAATTCATTGGTTACGGATGTTACCAATTGTTAAACAAAATTTTCTCTTGCAAAAAATTGTGGATGTAACTAATTAAACTACCATGTTGGTGGCAATTTCGAAGCATATTCAATTGTGATTGATGTTTTTAAGGTTTGTTGTCTATTTCACATTGTGAATCTTTGACTTGTCCATTTTTTTTTCTAATTCACGAGGGACCGCCTGTCAAAATTGCAACACCTGTTGTTTACTTCTATTTATACTTGTCGATATTTAACTTGTTCAATTCCTTTTCAAAAAAAAAAAAGTAAAGGAATATATAAATCCATGGATGGTGTTAAATTGAAATTGGGCCAGATCATATGCCTCCACTCTAAATAACAAAATCCAATATAACCCACACAAGATTCTCTTTTATTAATTTTTTATTCGTAAATACGTAATTATAATTAGTATTAAATAAAAGGAAATCCTTTATTGAATTTAACCATACCCATGAAGTTAAAATTATTGTAGAGGTATACGCTCAAAACATTAACATAAGCATTCTGCATTATGTTTTATTTCAAACTAATCTGGAAATTTAAAGGGTTGTTTTATTATTTTCTTTGGTTATGAAATAGACAATCATTTTTTTTTTACCAAAAAACAAAATAACAAAAACTAACCACAATGGCCTAGGGAGGGGCCTTGGACCTGTAAAGAGAGGCCCACCCAAAAAAGGCCTGCACGAAACCATTAAATTCACGGCCCGGATGAGAAAGAAGTAAGCCCAAACATTCAGACCGGCCCGTAAACCCCCTAAACTAGGGTTTCTAACCCTCCTTCCCCCTTACTCGGTACCCCTAATCACAAAACCCTTTACACGCCTCCGACCTTGCAAGAATAGAGAAGCTGAAACACTGTCGAAAATGGTGACCTTCAGGGTACACTGATCTCGCTCTATACTGGATCACCACTGTACATTTTATGTTTGTGTATTAGGTTTGAAGTATAGATAATTGATTGATTTTTTTTATATGCTGCTATTTGCAGTTCCACCAGTACCAAGTGGTCGGAAGAGCTTTGCCGACGGAGACGGATGAGCACCCAAAAATTTATCGCATGAAGCTGTGGGCGACCAATGAGGTCCGCGCCAAGTCCAAATTCTGGTAACATTTCGCGCTCCATGTAGATATGTTCCTGCGCGTGTTGTATGAATAATGCTAGCTAGATTGATTCCTCGAAGTTCATAATGATTGATGAGCTTAGCTATTTCATCTGCTTCATATATTCTTTTAGCGCGAGCAAAATTAATGTGAGCTGGTTATTTTGTAAGCAAATAAATAGACAATTATATTTGAAACCTCTTTTGTTAAATTTTTATAAAATTAATAACCTTTTTGGTTAATCTTTATGATTCATAGTTTAGGAGCTGATTAAAAATATCAGAGCCAACTAAAGTGAGTAGAACCAGGTTGGCAAATGGCAAGGACTAGAATCAATTCGTTAAGTTTTGGGATTTAGATTTCTAGGATATTAGCACTGAATGGTGACTGAGGCCCTGAAATGATGTCTCTATGTGAAGGTACTTTTTGAGGAAGCTTAAGAAGGTGAAGAAGAGTAATGGTCAGGTTCTTGCTATCAATGAGGTATGTAATCTCATATGTTTCTTCAGTTTTTATGTGTGTGTTGGAGTAAAGATCTCATTTGATTGGTTTTTACGCGTATCTACCAATTTTTCATTTTTGTTTATTCATATTTCTGTTTTGTTGGATTTTCGTTTGGTTTTATATGTTTTCAGATCAATGCATTTTAGATGTGCTAGATATGCCATGCCATTTCGGACTTTGGTGTGCTGACATTTCATTTCCGTTCTTGTGATGCGTACATCTTTCTCCAATAACATCTTGTTTATCAATCTCTTGTTTCGTCAAAGGTTTCCTGCAAGTAAATTAGGATATTGATGCTTTAGGGCAACTGGGTATAAAATTATCGAATGCGGAATTTATATGCTTAGTCCTAAGCTGTAAATTTTCATGCACTAACATCTGAACAGCAATGAACACGAACCTGATCTGTGATTATTTGATCTTATAAAATTTGTTTTTTCAATAGTTTTTTTTTCTTTAGTTCACCAATAAACTAGCTTTTTTTTTGGTAATCTTGATCGAAAACACTATCATATATGTACCCATATTAGGTTTACTCCTTTTTTTTTCCTTCCTCAAATTGCAACGAGATTAGCTTTATGATCCTTGTTTTAATTTCATAAATAGATATTCGAGAAAAACCCGACCACAATCAAGAATTATGGAATCTGGTTAAGATACCAAAGTAGAACTGGTTATCACAACATGTACAAGGAGTACCGTGATACCACCTTGAATGGTGCTGTTGAACAAATGTACACCGAGATGGCTTCTCGTCATAGGGTTTGTCATCATTGTATCCAAATTATTAAGACAGCCACTATTCCAGCTAAGCTTTGCAAGAGGGAGAGCACCAAACAGTTCCATGACTCGAAGATCAAGTTCCCCTTGGTGTTCAGAAAGGTGAGGCCACCAACAAGGAAGCTCAAGACCACATACAAGGCATCCAGGCCCAATCTGTTTATGTAAAATGCTTTTGTCATTAGTTTGGATGGCAAATTTCTATATTTCCGCAAGCGAGAAAAGAAATGGCAGAAATACTATTCATTTACAATGGGGCGTATTAGACTTGATTGCATTTACAAGATAAGTTTGACCGCTACTTGATTGATTTGTTTCTTGCATCAATTCTGAGGATTTTAAAGGTGTTTCGTGATTCGTAATTTCCCTAATTTTGCTGTGAGTCTTATATTTGTTATTGGTGTATCTGGAGAAGAAGATGCAATTTGCTTCGCGATGTCGAAACAGAAAATAAAACGAAATAGGCCTAAATTTGATTCGCCTCCAAATTGAAACGTTGGATCAGTTTGATCTGTAAAGTTAATGCAAGTTTTACTTCAAACCATTGTAATGTGAATAACACGACGATACTGAGAAAAACAAATTACTACTTTGCTGATATATGAATAACTCCGATTAGTTCTTGCCTAGGCGCTGGTGTTAAATTCTGGGGGACTTGGTACGGTCCCACACATGAAGCGTACCTAATATGAGAGAGAGCCCAAGCCCACCAAGTGAGGTTACATCCTAAAACCAATTGGTGATAGGAGTAGTAGCTCACTTGGCTTATAAAGTGGACTCTCTTCCCTTAATCAATCCATGTGGGACAATTCACAAGTGGCATATTTCAACACTGGGCTCCCCTTGTCGGCCTATATTTTTATTTTATTTTTTGCGATTAGGTCCGTCCAACCCCGCCAAGATAGGGTGTTAGGCTGTAGACTCCCGCCCGAGTAGCATCTAGCGTTTTTTACAACATTGTCCAGTATGCGCGAATTATGGAAAAGATGGATTATTGTATTGTGCCTGTAGAAGTGACCTCAGAATGATCTCCTCGAGTCCAAAGCAATAATATGAATGGGAACTGCGTAATCCATCTTGAATATAGAGTAACGTTTAGATCTGTAATACTCCCTCCAAATTTTAAATTTCTCATCGAATATTCTAAATAAATATTAAAAATATATAAAAATTTTGCGAGTGGATTGAAAATGAAGCCTTTTTAAAATAGAAAATAGGAACGATAGGTATTGGACAGAAATTTATACATCCAATAATTCTTTTTCTTTTTTCCCCACATGGCAACATGGGATTAGCCCCTAATGGAAATATAAAAGAGTCCCTTTTTCTTTCTTGAACTTTTTGGATGAATGGAAATAGAAGAGAGTCCAAACAATATATGCCAAGTATAAATGAATTATGCTATTCTATAGCTCACTGTTGGCATTAATGGCAAAAGGACAAGAAGTGAAATATATAATCAGTGAGCATGTATGGGGAAGATGATGCATGCATGTTATCCAATTTCCCCAATATTTGGCTTCAGATCAAAGCAATGCAGATTGCACATACTTATAAATAATTGTCACAAAAGCCAATCTTTATAAATAATCCTACTGAGTAGTGACCCTTTGATTACAAACTGCATGCTCCAATCCTATCATCTTGCTCCAAGGAGCTTAATTTGATATCACTATTAGTTCATATTGTCATATTAATTTATGGAGAAAATTGAAAACAATTGATTAAACACACATTGGGAAAAATAAAAAAAGAAAGCAATTTCTTTATCAGGAAAGTAAGGGAAAATATTTTTTTGCAATTTGAATTCCGGCTGTTTTTGCACTTTGCAACCTAAACTATTTATTTTACGATTAACCACCTAAACTTTGCATTTTTTTTTTCATTTTGCAACCTCGGACCAGCTGGAGCTGGAATATTCCGAATCACATAGACGAATATTCCTGGTATATTCCAATTTCGATTAGTCAGAGGTTGGAAAATGAAAAAACCCACAAAATTTATATTACTAAATACAAAAAATAAATAGTTTAGGTCGCAAAATGTTAAAACATTAAAAGTTCATGTTGTAAAAATTTATATTCCAGATAAGTAAAACAGATGTCCTGAGACAATACAAGTGCCTTCAGTCTAATCAAGACTTAAAGAGTTAAGACCATGATTACCATGTAGATTAAATAAGATCAATTGATTACTTTTGTTAACCAGGTGGCTTAGCCCACCTGGTCACCACAAGCAATTGTGGGGTGTAGGTCAGGGGTTCAAATCCCTGCTCCATCAAATTGTTTGTGGGGTGGAGGTCAGGGGTTCATATCCCTGCTCCATCAAATTGCTACCCGGGGCATATGCGAATTGGTGAAGATTTGGTGGGAACTCATACTGAATAGCATCCTTGTGGGTTCGATTAGCATCCGTGTGGGTTCGATTCGGGGAGAGATCGTTATTAGTAGATTGGGGGGGTCGAACATAATTGTTCTCTTTACCTGGGAGGATCTGGTTGTCGTCAGTGACCCCCATCGTAACACTCGCCGTCGTGCACATCCCGCGGTTTACCTTGGCGGCAGCAATGAGGAGCCGAAGCTGTTGTCCTCAGGCATAGTCAGGCGTAAGCCTGGAAGCTGAGTTATAAAAAAAAAAAAATGATTACTTTTGTTTAGAGAAAGAAAATAAAAAGGCATCCATGTCAAAAAGCTTAAAATCTTTCAAAGGGAAAGGGTAGACAATCAAAGGACAGAACATCATTGCAAGCTTAGGAATACACTTGCTGCAAAAAAAGAGTATTGATCTATTCCAAAACATAACCATAGATCCATCACATTAAACTCACCAACCTCAAAAAAAAACTCCACAGATTTTCCAGCACAAGTTGAACAAGTTTTTCTTTCTTTCTTTCTTTTCTCCCCCAAATTGGACATCATATATACTTCAGAAAAAAATGTCCCCTGTCAGCATTTTTTGTGGGGTGGCCCTTTTGTTTCTTGTACATTTTTCTGAATCCTCATTTGATAAACAGCATGTAACATCATCTCTCTTTTGGTGAAATTTATATTACTGGAATTTAGAAAGTTCACTCATTTTTTGTCTGCTATGTGATTTTTTTTGCAGGAAAACTCTCAGAAGGCATTTGATATTCAGGTTCATGGGATTATCTTATGGGCTTCAATGGGATTATTGATGCCTGTCGGAATATTAACGATGAGAATTTCGAGTAGTTCAACGGATTTACATCCTTCCAGACACAAAATCTTGTTCTATGTTCATGCAATTTTGCAGGTATGCATTCAAACTATTACTTTGCAGAATTGAGGTGAAAACCAAAGAGAGAAAAATAATTAAAGGGATAATTACAAAAATTACCTCGAGATTTTAGTTAATAACAAAAAAAAAAAAAAAAACAGAGGTATTTGAAAATTACAAAAATTCCCTAAGATTTGATTCTGTATTATAATTTACTCATTAATAAGTAAAAACATTTCAAACACCCAATTTACATATGTAACAGTTATCTCCTTACGTTTAAGATATAATCAAACTTGTGGGCTTTTCTGTAATTACCCCAGACCTCAGGGGTAGTTTTTGTAATTACCCTTAGTTAAATAAATAAATAAAAGAAAAGAAAAGAAAAGAAAACGTTAAGAATGAATTTTTTGGTTGATGTGATCAAATAATTATGTTCCTTTACAGTCTATGGTGCAATAATTAAACATTTTCTTCATACATAATAATGATGGCCCTTTAATAAAGGCCTAGGGTTAAAGTCTCAAAGTTCCTTCTTTAGTAGCATGAGAGAGCCCACAGTTAGGTGAACCAAAATTCATCAACATGAAGACTTAAATTTGTGAGCAGAACAAAGTCAGCAAGTATCTAATTTTTTAGGGATAATTGCAAAAACACCTCTTGAGGTTTGATTCTGTCTTACATTTTTCCCGGTGATTTTCAAAAATATTTCAAGAAACACCCTGACATTTGCAAAATATTACAGTTATCCCTTAAATTTAAGACAAAAATAAACATGAAGATTTTATTTTTGTAATTTTGTAACATGTCTGGGTTTTTCTGTAATTAACCCAAACCTAAGGGGTGTTTTTGTAATTATCCCTTAAAATTTCTTATACATATGATGAATAATAATTGTGTTTTCAATTTCTCACTTATACATACATGGCATAATTATCTAAGCTAGCTGCTAATTCGAGTTTTATCGCTGTAACTTAAAGGTGCTATGCGTGCTACTTGTTACTGTTGGAGCAGTTTTATCGATCAGAAATTTTGAGAATGCGTTCGATAATAGTCATCAAAGAATCGGGCTGGCGCTTTATGCTGCCATTTATTTGCAGGTTGTGATTGGATTTAAAAGGCCTAAGAGGTATATATTCAACAACAATCACCTTAAATTTTTCAAAGGGATAATTACAAAAACAACCCCTGAGGTTTGTGTTAATTACAAAAAAAACCAGAGAAATTTCAAAATTACATAAACTACCCCTAGTGTATGAATTTTAAAGGGGTTTTTTTGGTAATTTTGAAACTTCTCTGGGTTTTCTTGTAAATACCTCAATCTCAGGGGTTGTTTTTGTAATTGTCCCTTTTTAAACAAAATAAGTCTAATGTACCCAATTTTTCATTTTTATTTTTTACAATATCTATACAGGGGAACAAGATTTAGAAGAGCATGGTATTTCTTACATTGGCTGCTAGGGACAACTATATGCTTGGTTGGAATCTTGAATATTTACACAGGTTTACAGGCATATCACAAAAGAACATCAAGAAGTACAACCCTTTGGACCATAATTTTCACAGCTCAAGTATCTTTTATGGTAATTTTCTATCTTTTTCAAGACAAATGGGAGTACATTTTAAAGCAAGGGATGGAACCTGGAAGTGATCCAAACAATTCCCCAGCTCAAATGGAGAATCAAAAGGAACTCTTGAATGAGCCATGTAGGAAAAGCAATGCACTTGGGACTTATTTTTCAAGAACCAATGCACTCAATAAACTATTTCAACTAACATGAAGGACTTGGCTTGTAATTATTTTTTTAATAGATCAGTTGTAATTTGTGATGAGGAACTCAGATTTGAATTGTATCATTTGTAATTTATAGTCTATATATATAATAAGGCTTCAAGATTCTCAAATTTCATTGTCTTAGATAGAGCTTGACCCGCCCAAGAAAAAGGCAAGGGCGGGTAGCTATTACATAGACCCGAAAGAGATCGAGCCCATTTTGCAGGTCCCATTGGCCCAGACGGATCAGTCCAATATATTTTATATGTATTTTCAAAAGATGGGCCAGATTGGTTTTTCTTTTTGAACCCATTTGACATTTCTAATTATGAGTTTGATGTTCTCTCTTAGTTAAAGAAGTGTGAGTGAGAAAATATATATACCAAGTGATGATAAAATTTTAGTTCCATATATAATAATATCATATTTAATAAATCTCTTTTGACATATAATATTACTTATTTATTTCAATTTTGTTACTTCTTACTATCTGATTTATGAACTAATTTCAAGGCTTTTTTTTTTTGTCTTTTTTTCTTCTTTCAATCAATAATCAAATCTTCAACATTTGAAAATTATCAAGGAGGTCATTCAATATTTTAATAGACTTATTATGTTCCATTCGTATTCAGTAGGAATGTCAATTTTAGCTCGTCCCAGTGGATCGGTCCAATCAGTCCATTATTTTTATTGGGCTAGGCTGTATATTCCAGGCCCAAAAAATATCAGGCCTCAAAAGCCCAGACTGATAGGCCCGAAAAATCGTGGCGGCCAGGTCGGCCCGTTATTTTCAGTATATTTTTCATGCTCTGGACTGGGTTGACCTATGAAATTAGAGGCCATGTTACTAGTTGGTCCAACATGTCCGACCCGGTTTCTTGCTTTGGCGAAGCGGTGTCGGTCCGGCGGTCCAATTGACACCTCTGGTATTTAGGTGGCAATCAAGGGTAATTTGGTAAAACAACAATCATAGTCATCTACTTGTGGGTGCATTTGTTATAAATATTTATGGGTCCATTGATACACATTATCAATCAAATATCCTACTCCTCTAAATATCCCACATCCCACAATTAAATATTCAACCAACCCTATATTTATGGGCCCCACTATCACCTCATTAGTATTTATTTATATATTAGTATCTTTAATTTATATTAAATTTATTTACATATTTTGACAATTATCTAGTACAATAAATCTAATATTGAAATTTTATTTTAATAAATTTAAAAGGATGTGTTTATTTGTTACATTTTTAGTCACATCTTTAATATTATATTTTTTATTTGTTACATGTCATTTTATCTATTTACTCGTAATATTAATATGTAATTATCACATTTAGGCTTCCATTTTTATTTCTTAAAACTCTTTTATCAAATTATATTTTCAAAACCGAATGCAAACAAACAACACATTTCAAAATGTAATAATAAAATATTGAATTGACAACAACAGCAACAAAAAGTTGCTTTTTGCAGCAGTGGGCAACACCCACGCGACGTTGCGGTGCACGCGCAAGCTCAAAGCATGGGTGTTTCTCACGCCCTTGTCCTATAATTCTTCTTTGTTTTCTTTTGAACCTCAAATATCCGTTTGCACCGGATATTTGCCACATCACATAAATACTTCCCCACAATGGTGTTAGAAGCATTTTTAGGGGATATTGGGGAGATTGTGGTTGCTCTCACAAATTCAATCTCATGGCGTCTGAGGACCATCACCACTATGAGTAATCTACTATCTTCTCGAAGATTTTCCCATCAATTTTTCAATTATTTTCCTCAGCTAGCCTTTTTGCTCTTGAAATCTTATGCTTTTGAAGATTGATGCTAAAATATGATGGTATTTTGTGAAATGAAACAGGGAATCATGGGTTGGTCCAGATTGGAAGGTGTACCATAGCTACGATGGACTGGCGCCACACTCGCACGAACCCATTTACTCCCCTGGCTACTTCAGCAGAAGGGCACCTCCATTTGTGAATCGAGATTTCAATGAAAGAGCATTTACCGTCGGTATCGGCGGCCCCGTCGGCACTGGGTATTTTCCTAATTCTGTACTTAAATTATTATTGTTTTATTTTTTTTCCTTGTATCTTGTTATTGTTGTTTAGTTTTAAGTTGTAACTTGTTTACTATCTTAATTTTTTTTTTCAAACTGTAGAGTAATATTTCATAAATAAAAACTCACAAAAACAATTACAAATCAAAACTTACTGGCTACAAAACCCTCAAGCAAAGATCTCAAACTAGAGGGAGAAAGATAATTCATGGGCACAATCCAAAAAGAAAATCCCAAAATAAAATAGGCTATGGGAAAACATACAACAAATAGAAAAATTACAAAAATACAAAGATGAATTGTTCCAAAAAAACAACTAAAACTCCGTAAAAGGCTAGTAGCTCCAAATTTTGTCACAAACTCTTCGTCTTTTTCACATTAAACCCGGATCCAGCTTCTTCGCGTAATTTTCTTCTATTGGTAAATCATGAAAAACGTCCCTACGTAGCCAATCAAACACCCAAATGACCAGATCTGAAGTCAGATCTTGTGCCAAAACGATCGGATCTGAAGAAAAAAGTAAGAAAAAAATTCCCACGAAGGAAAACTAAAACACTCTAACGAATGGAGACTGAAATCCCACAAGGGGAACTATCATTCCCACATAGGGGAACTAGAAAAACAAAGCAAAAAATTGATTTATATGAATTGAGTTTGTTATCAAAAAGAAAAAATGTACTACTATCTTCAATTCCTGTTTTTTTAATGAAATACTATTCTGAGTTTATTCACAGAATCACATCATATTATTGCAGTTTATGTGGAGTTTTACTGTTCCTAAATGCTTTTGTTTGTTTTTCTGCAGAAAAACGGCTTTGATGTTAGCTTTGTGTGAAATTCTAAGGGACCACTACAGTCTTGCTGCTGTATGTATTATTCATTCTATTGCTATTTTTTTCACTCTTTTCCCAATAAATTATGAGCTTCAATTTTTGTATTTTGTTCCCAGAAATCTTGATTCTGATATTAGCCATGGGAATATCAACTTGTGACATATGAAAATTTTTACATGCTACTCCATCCTATTCAAAATAAGTAACATTCCAAAAAAGAACGCATAATAAGGACCGTCTTAAAATACTCAATATAACCTTAATTAATCACAAATGTTGCTTGGGAACAAAACAAATTTAGGAATTAGTAAGGGTAATTTCGGAAAAAACCGTTTCTCGCCAGCCTTGAAAATGTCAAAACGCTATTCTTTTTGAAAAAAAGAATTTATGTGCCAAAACGTGACTTGTTTTGGATAGGAGGGAGTATAGAAGATGACCTATATAATCTCTACTTTGTCTTCCATCTTGAAAATAATTGCTGTCACATAAAATGAATAGCTGCTGGAAAATTTTGACAAGCAATGACATGGATCTTATAACTTCTATCATTGTAGGTTACAAATGATATATTCACGAAAGAGGACGGCGAGTTCTTCTTGATAAAGCATGGAGCACTTCCTGAGGAAAGGATCCGTGCTGTGGAAACAGGTGGCTGCCCGCACGCAGCTATTAGGGAAGATATCAGCATCAATCTCGGGCCTCTTGAGGAGCTCTCGAATTTGTATAAAGCGGATATACTCCTCTGTGAGTCTGGTGGAGGTAAATAACGTTAGCACTGTCTGTTCAAAGATCGTCATATAATAAGTGCAATTTAAGTAGGGGTAATTACAAAAAGACAACTATCTCTCGAAATTACAATTACCCCATTGATTTGTTTCTATTGGAATAAGCAACTAACAGACGGTTAAGTTAGTTACAAATCAGTTTTTCTGTTAGAAATTAGTTACGGTTTCTATTACAACTCTAGCTTAGATTTTCAGCCATCTCTCTGTATAAATAAAGGACCCCTGCTTCTGTATTCATTAACTGACGCTAAATTTCAGGGGTAACTATTGTAATTTAATTTTTAATTAATACTGTTGAGAGTTGCTTTGATTTTGTCTACTCTTGGATGCAGACAATCTGGCTGCGAACTTCAGCAGAGAACTGGCTGATTATATAATCGATGTATCTGGTGGTGACAAAATTCCTCGAAAAGGAGGTCCAGCCATTACGCAAGCTGACCTCCTTGTAGGTGTTTTTGCTGCTATATAGCTTCACTTGTTAGATTACGTTGCTACGTCACTTAATTTCTCAGCAGTTGATCTAATTGTTTTAAGGGTTTATGTAGGTCATAAACAAAACTGACATTGCAGCCGCCGTTGGAGCTGATTTGTCAATCATGGAGCGTGATGCACTCCGAATGAGGGATGGTGGTCCGATTGTTTTTGCTCAGGTTTTCTCCAGATTCTGCTTATTGGAAGAACTTTTTTCTTGTATGTTGATGTAATTATCTCTTCTTACATGAAATTACTAATTTAAAAAAAAAAAAAAAAAACGGTCTGTCTGTAATTGCATTACCACGAGCACTAGTGTCTGTAATTATGTATATGCAGATAAAGCATGGCGTTGGGGTAAAGCAAATTGTAGACCATGTTTTGGGGGCTTGGGAGGCAGCAACTGGCAAGAAACGCCATTAATTTGATCTGATCTCTCAAGTTCTTGTGCGTTATGTATTTTCTATTTCGTCCGTTTCCCGCTTTGTTAGTAACCTTTAAACGTATACATTGGCTCGAATGATGTACGTTGTAATGTATTTCCTTTCATCGTTTTTCTGTTTCCAAAATGGGGATCCAGGTGAAGGACTTTGTATATCTGAATAAACGGTGAGAAAAGAACTATTTCACATTGGCCTATAATCTTTGAATACCTTCTTCTACTTATTTTTGGGATTTGAATACTTGAATTTTTTTTTTTTTTTTGAAACCTAATACTTGAATTTATGAACTTGAGAATGTAATATGTGTGCAACTTTCAGAATTTGCTGACGACATTACCTTACATTAAGAAGAAATTATTATGAGAATGTTATTTCCGGTTCGAATTCTTTATTCCAAAGTGCCTCAGCTCAAACTGTTGAGGTGTATGAGGCACAGATTTATGCCTTCGAATACCAAATTCAGCACATAAGTTGTCAAACAAATTATTGTAAAATTCGAGCACATTATCTGTCCTAAGAGTTTGTATCCATTTTCCAGTTTGATTCTCAATCAACGTTTTCCAGGTTTTGAATTTTTCAAACACTTCATATTTATTTTTTCAATAAGAAAACCCATATTTTTTTAAAAAAATCATCAATTATAGATAGAAAATATCTATTTCCACTTGGGTGGGTCCACTAGTTGGACCCCACACATTAGCATGTAAATATTCAAGCATGTTAGAACACATGTCTGGGTTTTTTTTGTAATTAACCCAAACCTCACTTGGGACTTATTTTTCAAGAACCAATGCACTCAATAAACTATTTCAACTAACATGAAGGACTTGGCTTGTAATTATTGTTTTTAAGTGGTAGCTGTGATTTAGATCAGTTTGTAATTTGTGATGAGTAACTCAGATTTGAATTGTATCATTTGTAATTTATAGTCTATATATATAATAAGGCTTCAAGATTCTCAAATTTCATTGTCTTAGGTTGTAATATCCGAGATTTTATTTAGGTCTTTTATTAAGATTGTGATATTAATAGATTAGAGTTAGTTTATTTAGAGGCTAATTTATATTTTTAAAATCTAAGCCCAATTATCCAGTTAAATGTCTATTTACTCAAGTCCAAAAATTTTAAGTCCAGCCCATTCCAATTTCATTACCCAAGCCCAATCTAACTTATTCACAAGTACCACTCCAAGTAGTATTCCAAAATTTTTGGATATACACGATTTCTATTGTTTTTCAATCCGTCAAAATTCATCTTCTCTTATCTTATTAGATTCAGAATCCTAATTGACAAATATCATCCAATATTCTTTAGAATATGACTCTTATCTATTATAAACCTATAAATACTAACCCACAACCCTAATTATATTTCATTCCTGCTAATCTCGATCTCTGCTATTGCAACCAAAATCATACTTCAAAGAGGAAAAAAAAAAAGTTACAGCCTCTTTGTTTTCTATTCCACCGTATGTCACACGCCGAACCACTCCGAGCCACAAATCTCACCGGGAAATCCAATTAAACCAGCCCGCCCAAGCAATCACAAACCGAATGACCACCCACGAATTCGACAACCGAAATTGAATCTAAAACCCGAGAAAACCAAAGAAATCCGAACACATCCACCGCGGCAAAATTTCCCGAACCACCAAAAATCGATTTGTACTTCTCCGATTCACCAAACCAAGAATCTAAGCCCGGCTAACCTGCCCGTGTTGCCGTCGAGCCTCGCCGACATCCGCCGGGTTGTGCGTACGGTAGTAAGAAAGAAGAAAAAAAAAATAAGGATCAAGGGTTGGGGTGGAGCTAGGGGTGATCACGGTGCGGTTTCGCGGTTTTTTACATTATTTTCAAACCGAATTGCCATGAGCGGTTTTTCTAAAACTATAATTCAAATTGCGGTTTTATAAAGTAAAATCGAATGTGCGGTTTTGAGCGGTTGCGGGCGGTGGCGGGCGGTTTTGCGGTTTTAAGCTATATACATCCAACCAATAAAAATAAGATTCAACTTAAATTACATTTACATAAAACCAATGCTTGAATATTTTGTTAATTGTCAGGCAGATTCCATTTCCAAACAAAATAAGATCCATGCTTGAATTCATTGTATCAAAAGTCAGTGTGCAAACTCCACACAAAAAACAGAATAACAAAAATTAAGACAACACCCAAAAAAGTCATTTGGAAATGGAATCTGCATGACAATTGACAATTGATGTTTTTGGTAAAATAAAAAGCTACTATTGCATCACTAGAAATCTCCATGTGATAGCTCAATACAAAATAATCTACCACTTCATTAAACTGAACGTACTATAAATAATTAACTTTCACCAAATAATTATAAAAGAAAATGTTACAGTAACAACAATATTATTGAACCTAAGCTATTGGTGAGAGATGCTAATTACATAATTACCCTTACTACCCATTGTATAGGCGGTCGGTTTTAGCGGTCGGTTTGTCTTCAAAAACCGCAAATTGCACCGCCTTAGCGGTGCGGTTTTTCATTAAGATTTTTAATCGCGGTTTTTAGGATAAATCGATTTTAACGGTGCGGTGCGGCGCGGTGCGGGCGGTTCGGGCGGTTATTTTAAATTTGTGATCACCCCTAGGTGGAGCCGTTGAAATTGAAACAGAGATTAACAAAAAATATATATACATACATATATTTGAGAGAGGAGGTGGATTGCCGTTTGCGAAAACAAGAAACAGAAAAAGAGATGATGGGCTTTGGGGTTGGGGGTGCTGTCGAAAGAAATGAAAATAGGAGATGAGAAAAAGAAAAGAAAACTGAGATGGGTTTAAGGAAAAAGGAGGAAGAAAAGGAAAAAAAAAGAGGGCTGGGCTTTTTTTTTTTTTTTTTTTTTTTTTGAGACCAACTAACATTCAAATTATTGGATGACCATAAATTATCGTAAAAGTAGAAAGAAATTGATTCACAAATTCAATCTAAAAGGACAAGATGATCCCAACTCTAACACCACTACTTATGGTGTGAGTGTGGGCAACAGATCCTCCACTATATCTTCCAATCTTGATTCTATGGATGCTTGCAGCTCCCATGCATCTTCCGAACCCGATTCTTCCAATGGCTCGATGCCACTAATTTCCTCCAACATCTTCACCACTTGAGACATCCTAGGTCTGCGTTCGGGGACAACGCTAACACAATCCATTGCTATTTGCAATACCTGAAACATTGTCTCCTCATTTTCATACTTCAGAAGCTCTGCATCAAACACTTCAGCAGCCCATTCATCACGAACAACAGAATGAATCCAGTTAACTAGCGAGATGCCCTTGCCATCATCTGCGGTGAGTTGAGATGGTTTTCCAGAGACAAGTTCAAGCAGCACAACTCCAAAGCTGTAGACATCAGAAGCTTGGGACACATTCCGCGTGTCTGTGACTTCAGGGGCACGGTAGTCTGGAACTTTCATTACCGATCGTCTGATAGGACTCGAAAGTTTTGCCAGTCCAGCATCAGAGACAATGCCGTGTTTTTGTCCGTCCAAAAAAATGTTTAAGGATTTTATATTACCATGCACAAGCTTCCGACCGTCTTGTGTGTGGATGTGAGCAATACCCCTTGCTGCACCAACTGCAATTTTGAGTCGGGTCTTCCAGCCTATTGGAGTCTTCTTGGTACCTATTTTCCCATGTAGCAAAGCAGATACACTGTCCTGATTGTAAAAATCAAACACCAAGAGCTTTTCATCTCTTGAAAAAAGTATGCCCTCAGTTCAGCAATATTTTCGTGCCTCATTCTTCCAATAACCTCCATATGCTGCCGAAACTCGTTTGATGTAACAATAACATCCCTCAATCTCTTAACCACAATTGGGTTTCCATTATCTAAAATTGCCTTGTAAGAAGTCCCGAATGTTCCTTTCCCAAGCACCTCTGCAGAAGCCCTTAACATATCTTCAAGGTCAAATGTGGCGTTAGCATCCTCAATAAATATAAGATTTGTCTCCGAGGGAGTATGACTTATCGGGTTCAATTTCCTAATATCCTCTAACATCTTCACTACTTCAGACATCTTAGGTCTCTTCTTTATCGATTTTTCTACACATCTTATTCCTATTTCCAACATTTTAACCATCTCTTCCCTTATGGTAGGATGCTTCAATAAATCTGCATCAAATACCTTAGCAGTCCTCTCCTTGTTTTTTACAGAAGTAACCAACACCTGGAACATGTGCAGTGGACTTCCTAGTGAGAAGTTCGAGAAGCAGAATCCCAAAGCTATATACATCTGATGCTTGGGAAACATTTTTAGTATTCTTGAGTTCTGGGGCATAGCATTGGGCAGCTGGCGTCAATGGTGTTTCTATTATGGCTGGCAAGCCAAGATCTGATACACAGCAAAACTGATGGGGATTCAGAAAAACATTTGATGCTTTTATGTTTCCATGGACAAGCTTCCCACCATTTTGCATGTGTATTTCGGCAATACCCCTCGCTGCACCAATCGCGATGTTTAGTCTGGTATCCCACTCTACATTATCCTTATTTTCACCAGTTTGTCCATGTAACAATGCATGCACGCTCCCGTTACTGTAATAATCATACAACAGGAGCCTTTCATCTTCGGAAGAATAGTAAGCCCTTAAAGAAGCCACATTCTCGTGCCTAACATTTCCAACAATATCCATGTGGCGCTTGAAATCCAGCTCAGAAATACTCATTGACTTGAGTCTCTTCACCACAATTCTCACCCCATTATCCATTATAGCCGCATACGCACTCCCAAAGGTTCCCCTGCCAAGTAACTCAGCAGAAACCATGTTTACATCTTTGATGTCAAAAGCAGGACTAAAATCTGAAACGAGAACCAGCTTTGGAAGCGCTCTTCGATAATACGTCGACGAGCTTCCAAGTCTTGCAAAGTCAAAGGACAAATCGTGAAGGGGAGACCTCAAATTGAAGCTAGAACTGAAATCCGATGCTTCAGAGAGGATGCTGGGGCTCCTGGAGTGATCATGAAAAAGCTGCCATAGCTGTTGTTTCTTTAAAACCGCTGCAACTAGCCTCTCCCAGTTGTCATAGACTGCAGACATCTTTTCTTAAGTTGCTGCCCTGGAAGCCAAAATGGGGCCTCATTAAAACCTACCAAAGTAAAACCCACCCTTGTGGGAAAAACTCTTGGTAGGAAAAAGAGTACCCCAGAAAGAAAGGCAAAACAAATCGCAAACACTATCTGATGAATAGCCCAAAGCGACGCGAAACCAACAAAAGGAACCCTCCCCACTAATGTCTGAGGTGATAAAGTAGAGTGCGATCCGCAGCAATAACCTCCTGAATTACCAACCGCATACGCCTGCTTAGAAAGGGTGTCAGCCGCTCGATTAGCCTCCCGATAAACATGAGACGCCCGGAAATAAACGAGACGAAGACGACGGAATAAGAGAATAAGCTTGCCTTTGATGACCCAAGGAACTTGCATAGAAAAGGTAGAAAAAATCGAAACCACATAAGACGAGTCAGACTCTAACCAAATAAAATCCCATCTTTTATCCAAAGCGATTTCATGGCGGTGATAGCCCTTGTAACTCGCGCAGAAAAAGCGAAACCCCGACCAAGCCTGGACAAAGAAGCGACCAACCACAAAGCCATGGCAATTCGAAAGACACCACCACAAGCGAGTCTCCTGGCGACCCGTTGCACTCTCCCATCATGATTAACTTTAATCCAACCAAACGGAGGAGACTCCAACGCACAAGAATAGGGTAATTATTACGTCTACAATAGCCAGGATGGCTAGTTTGCTCAAAATAGAAAGATCCAATGAATCATTATTCATATAGCCGATAGGAGTATGACGAGATTCTCTAATGAACGAAAAACTTGAGCCCGAACAACCATAATCGAAATCTTGTAATCCTCAAAGATCGTTTTATCATGCGACAAGTCCGGATGACCCAAATCGGAGTAATCAAAGTAAGTTTCCACAAAAATAGGATCCGAGAGCTTCCATTAGCCTCCAAGCTCGAATGATAACACCCCAAATGCCGGAGAAATCGAAATGAATATTGAAGAGACCGGAAAAGAAATCCCGGTTGGGTCGCACCATCGGGCAATCCAAAAACAATGATCCAAATCCTCCGAATGATGGAAACAAAAGTGACAAACTGCAGGCCCAATAGTCCTCTCGCTCTCGCAAATGACCCCACAAGGAAGCTTATTATGAATAAGGCGCCAAACAAGCAAGCGAACGGCGAGATGGGATACACGTGTGCCAAATCCATTTACCCCAACGAACAATGGGGAAATTCGTATGTATATGCCAGTAGGCTATACGAGATGAAACAGCGCCATGAACCGAGTTAGACCAAATTCGAGAATCTTTCCCACCAACAACAGGCATGTCCAACATATCCATGACAATATCTTCACAGTTCAAAATGAACAATGAAGTGAGATGCCAAGTGCCATCAAAAAGATAGTCGGAAACCTTTGAGCGAAAGTCCTGCGAAATCGGCGAGGATACCCAATTTATCTGCAATACTATACCCAAGCCAATTATCCCACCAGAACGAAATAGTGGAGCCATCCCCGATAATCCATCTAGAGTCTGTCTTGAGAGAAGAAATAAAAGGGCGAAAACCCGTCCACGAAGAAGAACTAACCGGAGTGACCTTAGGCTCAAGATCGCCATCCAAGAACCGGCTACGAAGGAATCTAGCTGCCAGAGAATCCGTAGCCAAAATATCCCAAGCAAAACGCATCAGAAAGGACTCATTCATAGATGAAATAGAACGCAAACCCAAACCACCCTCCTTCGTAGGCGTACACATACGACTCCAAGAGACCGTAACAAGGCCTTTTTTCGTGATGTCCCCAGTCCAAATAAAATTGCGAGCAGCCCGGTCCAATCGACGGATGAGCGTGACTGGCCATTTGTAAACCATCATAGAATGAACAGCGGAACTGAAGATAACTGAATTTACTAAGCAAACCCGACTAGCCATAGACAAAGAATGACCCTTCCAGTTACTGAATTTGCTAATGATACGATCAATAATTGGCTCCAAATGAATCCGTCTTGGCACCCCCTTAAAAAGCGGAACACCCAAAGTAAAAGGCAAACTCCCCTCCCTCATCCGTATCGAACGAAGAATAGACCTCTTCTGACGAACAAATTTGCCAAAATAGATGGTGGATTTGTCACGATTAGCATACTGACCTGAAAGTTGCTCATAATCCGAGAGAATACGAGAGATAGTCTCAGCATTATCAATGGAAGCTTGACAAAAAATGATCACATCATCAAAGATACAATAAATGCGTAGGATATGAGATACCATGACACCCAATACTTAGAGATAGCCCGAGATTGAACGTGTTGACTTATGAGGTTACTTAAAACCTCTTCCGCAATGCGAAACGAAGCGGGGACAACGGATCCCACGACGGACCCCTTGCGAACACCCAAAATAGCCAACCGGGGAGCCGTTGAGAAAATCGAAAGTTTGCGATCAAGAATGCTAGAAATCCAACCACGAGAATTTGTTCGAAAAACCAAAGGCTCTCATAACGCCCAACAAAAATCCCAAGAGATGGTATCAAAAGCTTTGCGAATATCCACTTTGATGGTCATGTTGCCACCATATGCCCGATGATCTAAACAATTAATGCATTCGAGAAGCAAGAAACACACATGAATATGAATATGACTGCTGATAAACTCAAATCGAACCGCAAGATGATGAGAGGTCGCCACTGAGCCAACTCGCTGGAAAGGATTTTAGTAATAATCTTGAACAGAAAAATACTAAGTACAATGGGTCGGAACTGATCGACTTTAACAGAGCACCACAAAACTAGAGTTAATCCCAGGGGGAAGGACGCCCGTATCAAAGAAATTCTGAACAGCTTGAACCACATCCGACGAAACCAACTCCCAAGCAAACTGATAAAACTTACCAGGGAATCCATCGGGTCCAGGAGCACTCGCAGGATCCATATCAAAAACTGCTTGTTTAATCTCCTCGATGGAAGGGCGATTAATGAGACTCATATTTTGGTGAGGCGTGACCGATGGGTGAATGATGGTGAAAATACGAGTCAACGACATAGAGGTAGGAGAAAAGGAAGTCGTGAACAAATTCTCATAAAATTGAACCACATGCTCTTGCAATAGCAACAGGTTCCTACAATTCTCCCCATCAATAACCGGTAAAGATATAGAATTCACACTTACGAATTTTAGCCGCATTGAAAAAACGTAGTATTTACGTCTCCATCCTTAAGCCCAGTGTTAAGAACTTTCTGGCGCAACATATCATATTCTTTATGCATTAGCTCCGATAACAGAGCATTAGACTCCACCTCTTGGCAAAAATTCTCATCCGAATAACCATCTATGGCGATCGACTCTTGAATGGCAAAGAATATCCGATAAAATGGACTTAACTTTTCTTTGAAAAATATTACCAAAGACTCAGAATTCAGTCTTTAAGACAAACTTTGAGACGCTTAAGTTTACCAATAATGCGACCCCCAGGAAGTAGACAAGATAGGTGTATTCCACGACTCCCGATCACAAGAAAGAGTCCGTCATCTAGAAGCCACATATCTTTGGCGGAAAAGGCGCGGACGAGGAGGATATGAATCTTACAAGTGATGGAAATGGGATGATGGTCGGACATAGTGCGAGGCAAAACATAGCAACGAACAATCTCCCATAAGTTCAAGAAACCCTCGACATAAGACCCTATCAATTTTAGATTCCACGTGATTCCCCGTATGCACGCGTCCTTTCCAAGTATACTTATGGCGCACGGCGAAGGGATGTCTATCAACCGACAATCTTCTATAAACGCATAAATTCATGACACGAAGTCATATTCGGAACATGAGAGCTACGCCGTTCATGAGCACCTAACACAGCATTAAAATCCCCCACCACTAGAAAATTAGAAACCCGGGAAGCTAAAAGATCACGCCAAAGGTCCCGACGGCGCCCATACGAGGCATGACCATGAACAAATCCACTCAAAGTTACCCACCGAAAAGAAGCAACCAAAATAAATTGGTCAGTCATATGCAACACGGAGGCTGAAGTGAAACGAGAAATGTTAGCCAGCATGCCCGACCTATGATTGACTGTCAGAATGGATAACCCCATAGCCGTCCAATAAGAGGAGTGAATCGAAGAGATATTCGTTTTAGGTTCCACCAGACAAAGCCAATCTGGTTTGGTAAGTCAAAAAGGATGCGAAAGGAAAAAGGAAAGAAAAATATAGAGAAATGGAAAAATAGAGAGGGAGCAGGAAGAAAACAAAATATACCAAGGGAAGAAAGAAAAAGGATGGAGGGGTGTTTACTGCCATTGATTTTGTGGAGTGGCTTATCGAGCGAGGATTAGACGTGCTTGCATCCAACACATTTAAGTTCTACTTATTTTCAAGCTACGTTTTCAATGTAGGGTTTGTTTTTCTAAACTTTATTGTCCTTGTTAAATGCTTAGATTATTTTGCATGAATATGTAGTACGATTCTTTAGCCCTATTGAGCCGGGACTCAAGAGGTCCCGGTCGATGTATCCCTCAGGTGGAACCTCTGCAATGCACCTATTGTCTATGTCTATGGTTTTTCAAATGATCTATGCTATGTCCTATTGGATTGTATTTGCATGCTTATGTGAGATATCTGTGTATTTAGCTTGGACAATTTATACTCCACTGAGTTGTGTCGCTCACCCCACATATAATCAGATTTTTCAGGTTAAGGAGTCGGCGATGGTTATTGGCGATGGATAATGGGTGGCCTATGAAACTACTGGAGTAATGTCTTTTTATTTTTAAATGTTGTTTTCAATTAAATATGAAATTATTATACGAATTGTGATTTTCCTATGCAACTACTAGAGTGATGTCTCTTTCTAAATGTTAATTTTCAACTGAATAAGAAATTATTAAAATAAATTATTATTTTCAAAATATTTGCTTACGATGGTAGACTCTATGAGATAATTGATTTGTGTTGAGAACAAATGTCAAGTTTCTAGGAAATTTTTGAATTGAGATAATAAATGATAAATTATTATGATTTTCTTTATTTATGCAAATAGACTAAAAGGGATTTTTTTTTTAGTAAATGTGCGAATTTTTCTTATAAATAAATGAATATATGAATTTTGTACACTTTATAATTTGTTTTCGCTGTTGCTATTGAATTTTAAATGAAATATATTAATAGACATATTTTCTCTTATAAATAAAAGTATGAACGCGATATTTTTCAAAGTCTTTCAACACCACAGTCGAGTGATGTTAGAATTATATGTAGATGTCAAATTTTATTTCAAATATGTTATGCGATTGCTTAAATATAATTATTATTCTTTTGAAAAATTAAATGGTTCGCTATAACAAGTTGTCTTTCTCATGTTTCTTATGAAAATATATATATATATATATATATATAAGTTAAAATGAGTATTTGCACACATTTTATAGTTCAAAATTTCGGGGCGTTACATAGATAGAGCTGCTAAAACGAGACATGCCCAACAAAAAAGGCAAGGAAGGGCTGCAACTTCATAGACCCAAAATGGATCGGGCCCATTTTCAAGGTCCCATTGGCCCAAAAAGCTGGCCCATACGGGATCGGTCCAATATATTTTATATGTATTTTCAAAGTATGAGTCAGACTGATTTTTCTTTTTAGCCCGGTTCAAACCACTTGACAATCCTAATTATGAGTTTGATTTCTTTCTTAGGAGTGATACTGATGGCTTATTGAAGTGTGAGTGTGCAGAAAATATATATACCAAGTGATGATAAATTTTAGTTTCGTGTATAATAAATATAATATTTAATAAATCTCTTTTGACATATAATATATTATTTATTTTATTCAATTTTGTTATTTCTTACTATTTGATTTTAGTAACTACTTTCAATGCCTTTTTCTTTATGTCTTTTTTTTCAATCAATAATCAGTCTTCAACATTTGAACATTATCAATCAATATTTCAATAGACATTCTGTCCCATACGTATTTAGTAGAGCTATCAATTTTGGCCAGGCACGGCGGGCCTGTCCAACCAACCCAATATTTTATTGGGATGAGTTGTAATATTTCAGGCCCAAAAAATATTAGGTCTCAAAAAGCTTGGACCGACATGCGTTGTGTAAAAGCGGTCCTAGCCAGTCGGCCCGTTGTTTTCAGTGTATTTTTATGCTTTGGATCGGACTGGGTTCTGAAATTAGAGGCATTGTTACTCTTTGGCCCAGCGACCAGTACCGATCCGGCCTGACCCGTGCCTTTGGTATGTCGGGGGCAAAGGATACTTTCGTAAAAGAACAATCATAGTCATCTAATTCAAGTGATTGTGCTTATTATTGCGTCTGCCAACTTGGGCTTGACTTTGGCCGACTCCTTACAAATTCAATCTCATGGCGTCCGAGGAGCAGCATGACCATGACCATGGCCATGAACACCATCACCACCACGAGTAATCCACTATCGTCTCCAAGATTTCCCCAATCAAATCTGATGCATACCTCAGTTTTTCAATTATTTTCCTCAGCCAGCCTTTTTGCTCTTGAAATCTTATGATTTTGAAGGTATTGATGCTAGAATATGATGTTTTTTTTTTGTGAAATGAAACAGGGAATCATGGGTTGGTCCAGATGGGAAGGTGTACCATAGCCACGATGGACTGGCGCCACACTCGCACGAGCCTCTTTACTCCCCTGGCTATTTCAGCCGAAGAGCACCTCCACTTGTGAATCGAGATTTCAATGAAAGAGCATTTACCGTCGGTATCGGCGGCCCCGTCGGCACTGGGTATTTTCCTAATTCTCTACTTAAATTATTATTGTTTTATTTTTTTTCCTTGTAGTCTTGTTATGTTTGTTTAATTTTAAAAACGTGTTCACTATCTGAGGGAGTAATTTTGGTGTATAATTGCTCTTTTTGATTGAATGGGACTCTTTGTATAATTTCTTTTTGTGAATTGAGTTTGTTACCAAAAAGAAAAAGTGTACTACTATCTTCAATTTCTGTTTTTTTTAATGAAATATTATTCTGAGTTTTATTCACAGAATCACATTCATATTATTGCAGTTTATGTGGAGTTTTACTGTTCCTAAATGCTTTTGTTTGTTTTTCTGCAGAAAAACGGCTTTGATGTTAGCTTTGTGTGTAATTCTAAGGGACCAGTACAGCCTTGCAGCTGTATGTATAACCCTTTCAACCTATTGCTATTTTTTTTATCCCTTTACCTAATAAATTGTGAGCTCAATTTTGTATTTTGTTCCCAGAAATATTATCCTACTTTGTCTTCCAGCTTGAATATTATTGCTGCCACCGACGGGGAAATAAAATGGATAGCTGCTGGAATATTATGGGAAGCAATGACATTTCTATCATTGTAGGTAACAAATGATATATTCACAAAAGAGGATGGTGAATTCTTGATAAAGCATGGTGCACTTCCTGAGGAAAGGATTCGTGCTGTGGAAACAGGTGGCTGCCCACACGCCGCTATTAGAGAAGATATCAGCATCAATCTTGGGCCTCTTGAGGAGCTCTCGAATCTGTATAAAGCGGATATACTCCTCTGTGAGTCTGGTGGAGGTAAATAACATTAGCATTGTCTGTCCAAAGATGGACATATAATAAGTGCAATTAAATAGGGTTAATTACAAAAAGACCAACTATCTTTCGAAATTACAATTACCCCATTGATTTGTTTCCATTTTACAAATTGCATCCTCAAGAGAAGAGGGGGGGGGGGGGCGTTGTTAATCAAATATAGGGTGTTTGTAATGCCTTAAGAGGGTATTTGTAATTTTGAAAGATAATGGGATATTTTTTGTACTGACGCTAAATCTCAGGGGTAATTTTTGTAATTTACTTTTTAAATACTGTTGAGACTTGCTTTGATTTTGTATTCTGGGATGCAGACAATCTGGCTGCGAACTTCAGCAGAGAACTGGCTGATTATATAATTTATATAATCGATGTATCTGGTGGTGACAAAATTCCTCGAAAAGGTGGTCCAGGCATTACACAAGCTGACCTCCTTGTAGGTGTTTTGCTGCTATATAGCTCCACTTGTTATATTACTTTGCTACATCACCTAATTTCTCAGCAGTAGATCTAATTGTTTTAAGGTTTTATGTAGGTCATAAACAAAACTGACATTGCAGCCGCCATTGGAGCAGATTTGTCAGTCATGGAGCGTGATGCACTCCGAATGAGGGATGGTGGTCCATTTGTTTTTGCTCAGGTTTTCTCCAGATTCTGCTTGAAAAGTCTCTGGCATATTCGGAGATCTTTGCTACTTCTAATTTTAGTGATATAATCATTTCTTCATTGGTCTGTCCATGAATTACTGATAAATAAGGTCTGTCCATAATTGCATGGCCACTAGCATAAAATTAAGGATGATTACAAAACCTCCCCTGAGGTTCAGACTAATTACAAAAAAAATAGAGATTTTTGAAAATTGCAAAAACTCCCTTGAGGTTTGATGCCGTTTTACATTTTCCCCATTCATAAGCAAAAAACATTTAAAAAAAAACCTTTGATATTTATAAAAAAATTACAATTACCCCCTTAAATAATCAAATCTGATGGTTTTTTTTGTAATTTTGAAACATCTTTGGGTTTTTTTGTAATTAGCCTAAACCTCATGGGTGTTTTGCATGCAAATAGTTGTTTGATTCTTACTATCTTACCGACTAAACAAGCTCAGGTGGAGTAACTTGTTTGTCTCTGGTAATCCGATCGAAGATATTCTGTAAGAACCCTCTGCTGCCTAGTCACAGAGGCGCAAGCCTTTAAATACCTGTGGTTATGACGGATATGAAAAGGTTGTATATATGACTTGCTACTAGAACTCCAACTCTTGAGATATGGACACTCCCTTCATGGATTCCCGTGTCCATTTACGTGTTAAATAAACATTATCGGATTAATTACAAAAACTTCCCTAGGGTTTAGCTTAATTACAAAAAACCAGTTATCTTTATACCCCCTGAACGTGTAATTTTGAAGGATAATTGGAGTTTTTTGTAATTAGGTTAAACTTCAGGGGCAGTTTTTGTATATATCCCATTATATTACTACTGAATAATATGCATGTTTTCTCTGTATATAGTACTTGAATTATGCATATGCAGGTAAAGCATGGCGTTGGCGTAAAGCAAATTGTAGACCATGTTTTGGGGGCTTGGGAGGCAGCAACAGGGAAGAAGCGCCGTTAATTTGATCTGATCTCTCAAGTTCTTGTGCGTTATGTATTTTCTATTTCGTCCGTTTCCCGCTTTGTTAGTAACCGTTAAACGTATACATTATTGGCTCGAATGATGTACGTTGTAATGTATTTCCTTTCATCTTTTTTCTGTTTCCAAAATGGAGATCCAGGTGAAGGACTTTGTATATCAGAATAAACTGTGAACGAAGAACTATGTCATGTTTGTCTATAATCTTGAATATCTTCTTCGACTTATTTTTGGGATATTGAATACATGAATTTATGAATTTGAGAATGTAATATGTGTGCAACTTTCAGAATTTGCTGCCGAAATTACCTTGCATTAAGAAGAAATTATTATGAGAATGTTATTTCCGGTTCGAATTCTCTATTCCAAAATGCCTCAACTCAAACTGTTTGTCCCCAGACATAGTTAGATGTAAACCTGAAAAATGAGTTACCAAAAAAAAAAAGGAGTAAATGATGATACTATGGTCTGTGGACCTAACATTAAAGGGCAGTGTTACCTTTATGAGTTTAACTAACCCAGTTTCATAATTGCAATTAAGTATCTCAATTAAACAATACTAATACACTTAAAACAATTGAAACCTCTCTGTAAAGAGTATGGCAATGTGTTGAACTATCAAAAAATTCTAGCTACAAACAACAGTCCAGGCTGGTACACTTAAGATAGTGGGGATGAAATAACAAATCATTACTGACAGCACACCTCCACGGCTCCACCTGCATATGATTTTTTCTTGTAAAAAATAAAAAATATGGAAGATTATTTGCTTTATTCACCTCAAAACTCCCTATAAATTACCTTCCCATTATCAATTCTTCTCTCAAATACTAGCTCAATCTCACAGACAATATATATTTTGCCTTGTATCAGATAAGAAGGAACAAGTTAAAAAATCTTGAGATTATGGAGTGTAGAAAAATGGCTGTCATTTTCTTTGTCTACGTTATGGCCATTTTGGCTTTTGCTAAAGCTGATGTTTTTGAAGATGTTGGAGCACCTGCACCGACGCCTGGAGCTAGCAATTCTGGAGTGGCATTGTGTGTTCCTGCTGTCATGGCTGCACTTGCTTCTGTGGCTGCTGTTTCCTTTTAAATTTTCTGTAATCAACTCAAATTCAGCAATTTAAATGTTGTTTTCATTTCAATTTTCATCAGCTGCTCAAGTATGTAAGGTTATGAAATTTTTTTCCTCGGAAATACGTTTTGGAGGATTGGACAAGACAATATCCATATGCACCAAAACAATGACAATATTATCGATATTCACTTTCAAAGAAATGGATTTCCAGATAAAAATAGTTAAAAAAAATTTAATAAATTGATTGATTGAAAAGAACATGCACCTTTTAAAATGTAATGGCTTAATGGGATATTCAAATGTTGTATAAATCTTTTTCCTTTTTGCTTTCAAAAAAAAAAATCTTTTTCCTTTTTAGTTTTGTTAAACTAGGACTAGTGCAGAGTTTTCCAGTTTTTCCCAGCATATACAAGACAGAATATAGTGTTAGTGTTATAGAGTCGTCCCACATCGGAAACAAAAGAAAACCAAGCCAATGGACTTTTCTTTAAAAACGTGGTATGGGGTTTGTGAAAATTTATCTTTGCGCTTGGGGCAATGACGCAGCTAGTGAGGTTCTAACCGAGGCGCGTCTATTGCTGGTTGAAAACTATTTCCAAACCCCCTCTTGGGCCTGGGCTTGCCCCTGGCCCTCGAGAATTTCTGGAAGGGCTCCTGTAATCCAGGTAAAGCCCTACAATTCCTAGTTCTGTAAATTTCGGTCCATTTGTTGATAAAAACAGAGCTCTATTTATACATATGCAAGAAATGAATCGTAGTCCGAGGGCTTAATTCGGTTGCCTTGGGCGGGGCTCCTGCTCTGCCCCATCTTATCTGTTTCATCGGGTCCGGGTATGGGTAGAGTTTGGCTTCTCTAGAGGACTTGGTATGCCGCCGGCCCTAAATCTCCTCAAGAATTTGTTGATGCACATCTCAAGAAATTTGAGCAACTAAATAAATTTATTAAACTAAGGTGGGAAAGAATCGTTCTCGTTTGATACAAAATTGAGAAAGAATAGAGATTAAGAGATGGCTGGCTGTTTTACATATGACAGAAATTCCATGGATCAAACGCGAAGATCCTTGCTGACTTGACATAAAGCAAGTGAAACCCAGTCAAATTCACAATCACAACCCTTTTTCTTCACTGCTTTCATGTCTCCTTGTAAACCAAAAAAATCGCCTTCTGTAACTTCACCTCGTAAGTGATTTTCTCTGAATTGTACTACAAAACGCTGCCTATGTTAATTAAGATTGGAAAAGAAAAAAGAAAAAAAAATTGGGTTATAGATCCACCGAAGTGGGTAGCCTTAACCGGATGTGTTGTTAACAGGTAAAGCCAGAAGGCTGTTCCCGTCCCTGTCGGGGGAGATGCCAACCATCTCTCCTTTCTACGAACACAAACAAGCAGGCTGTTGGAAGCCTATAAAAGATGGTAAAATCTTGCTAAATAAACGATGTGGGACAAGTACCCCAAACTCGCACTATTAGGTACGGTTGAAACTTATGAAGATTAATGTTATGAAAACAAAATAGTCACATATTACTTCTTACAAAATAGTGCCAGTTCTCAAATTTCAAATGATAACTTTGCATCACAGCGCATAACAAAGTCTTAAATTAAAATTAGAAAATCAATTCAGCCACAAGATTGTTTTTCGGTTCTTCGATACACACTACAAGTACAACTCTTATAATTGTCAGTAATTGGTAAACATCTTGCTTTAAATAAAAAAATCCGTCAGCACAAGAACAACCAATTTGGAAACAGCAACTAATTAACAAGTATAAAATACAGATTTCTGGACAGAGTCCAGTTCCTGCATGGATTCTACTTGAAACAATAAATTGCAATAAACTGAAACCAGCTTCCTTTCCCCCCACTAATTGGAAAGCTCTCGAATAGCAAATCCTCTGCGCGCCGTAGCTAAACATTTCTCACATGAAGTAAACTACATTGGTGTCTCTAAATATCATCAAGGTGCCTTTCTCATGCATTATCTGCAGACAGAAAATTAATTTGCTATTAGATTTCTCCAGAACACAAAAGTCACAAAAGTCCCATCTGATAAGCCAAAATTATTGAAGCTAAATATAAACATTACCTCTAAAAGGGACATAATCTCTGGCGCTGAGTAAGGAACAGCTGCCCCGTTGTTCACAACCCCGTCGATATCATCAATTGGCATTTGTTCCACATGCTGTGCATGTCTATACCTCCCTAGTGCAGCACTGAACGCGTCCAATCTGCATGCAATACAAAAAAAGAATCAATCGAACAAGTGTAGGAAAAGGAATATTGTGTGTGGATATTGATGACAAAAATTGCTGCAGATCCTTCTTGTTTAAGTACAAACCTCTCTTGTGATATGTTGACTTCAGTTGCTGGAGGTGCATCTACATCCATTGCTTCAGTTTCACTTTTTGCAAAGCACGAAACAGAAGAAATATCAATGAAATAATAATTGGCCAACATTAATTAGAAAATAAACCAAGCAAATGGATTATGCAAAGCATATAGAAATACAAGACACCATAACAAAATATAGGCGGTAAAATCATGCAATTTACAGCGTCTATTTGGCTATTAAGAATTTGCTAAATAGTGCAGTATAAACTACACCTTAAACTTTTTAATTTTGTACATACCCTGTTGGAGCAGTAGAGCCACCATTGTTGGTTGCGTTTTTTCCACCTGTATTACGATCTCCATCATTATTACCAGCTTCAGTGTCTGCTCTACGCTCTTCATCCATTTCTTTAAGCCATTCTTCCTCCCGCTCCTCCATTTCATTCAGCTCTTGATGATATATGGCAAAGTTTAGAACTTGAAGAGCAGCATCAACATCAGGCTTCAGTACCTGTTCAAGAACAAACACTACTAATAAGTCCCAGAAAACATTTCACATGTGGGAAATTAAATCATCTGAATCATAATAATTAAATAAAAACTAGTTGTCAATTAACTTAACGACATTCCTTCCATGTTTTAAGTTGTGCAGATAGCCATATATAAAAGTAGTTGGGAACTTAGGATAACAAAAATACCTCTGAGATTTGGGCTAATTACAAAAAAATCTGGAGATTTTTCAAAATTACAAAAAAAACCCTCAGATTTAATTGTCTTAAATTTAAGGGGTTGACTGTAATATTTCTATAAATACTAGGGTGGGTTTGAAATGTTATTTGTTTATGAAGGGGGAAAATGTAAGACGACGGAATCAAACTTTAAGGTATTGTTTTTTTTGCAATTTACAAAAATATCTGTCTTTTTGTAATTAGCCTGAACTTCAGGGAGATTTTTGTAATTGTCCATATCCCTAATTACTAAATAAAACCTAGTTATCTAACTTAACCATATTCCTTCCATGTTTTCTGCTGTGAAAATAGTCAAATACAAACTATACATGAAAGTAGTTTTGTATTAAATCTCAGAATCATGATAATGAACAAATTGAAACATTCTACTGTGTGACTTCAGTAAGGGCAATGAAGTGATAAAATGAGTACCTGTCTCCGCAACCTCAGCTTGGCATGGGCAGTTGAGAGACGAATTATTGTTTCCAAGGTTCTAGCAGTAATTGGAAGTGTCCCTCCAGTCTAAGACATGTCACGGTAGTTGATTTTAGATGACCACAGCCTTCTAAATTCCAAATATTCAACTCAGCTTAGGGAAATAAGTTACCAACCTTTACATTTGAACTTGCATTTCTAAGCTCCGCATATGCAGTTGCTATTTGTTCAGATGCCTGGAGATATGATTTATGATAAACAAAATCAAAATGTGAAAGAGATTGGGTATCAAGTTGCGGCAGCCAGCAGGCATGAAAAATATCATGAAACACGAGGTAAAGACTCAGAATTTTGAATGAGAGAGAATGCTTAGAGTGAGCATGTTCTCTATGCTGTATAGATTTGTTTCAAGGAAAAATCACCTCATCAGTGAGCTCCGGCTGAATCCTGTTTTTTGCATAATGGATATACTTCTTAAGAAAATTGATTGTGAGAGTATCACGTTTACGACTCCTGTCAGATTTTCTCCCGTGTAGCATTCGGTTGTATTTGACAAAAACAGAAGAACCAGTCTCTGGATCTTCCTCCCCATCATGTCTTGAACTATCAGCTAATCTTGTACCTGGCATAAAGATCACTGTGTTTAGTAACATCGTTGTCTAATCTTTATGTACGTATATATAAATAGTATATTGCAGTTGAAAATCAACTATTTAAATTTATTAGAAAATGGATTTCACATACCACCATCAACCACAGAGCGATACCGATGCATACGTAACACGTGTTCTGAAATCTGACGATCAATCCCAGGATCCATTTGATCCAAGACGATAAACAGCAAATCAAAACGAGAAAGCAGAGAATCAGGAAGCCCAATATTCTTCGTTGGAGTTAACGAACGGTCATACTGTGCATAGTCAACATATGGAATATTTTAGATAGGACACTCATGTGTGCCTTAAAACTTTACAAATGCTTTGAGAGACTTACAGTTCCATATATTGGATTTGCAGCTGCTACTACACTGCACCTAGCATTCAATGACGCGTGAATACCAGCTTTGGCAATTGTTACAGTCTGCTGCTCCATCACTTCATGGATAGCCACACGATCCTGATCATTCATTTTGTCAAACTCATCAATACAAACAACTCCTCTATCAGCAAGAACCATGGCACCAGCTTCTAGTCTTCGCTCCCCTGAGTTCAAGAATCCAGCCTAATAAGTAATCAAAACGTCAATGCTTTAACCACACCCAAGAGCATAATATATTACCTGTTTCTTGATCAGAAGTAACCGCAGCTGTCAATCCAACACCAGAAGAACCTCGACCAGTGGTTGATATGGCTAGAGGAGCAATATTCATGATGGCTCTCAATAATTGAGACTTGGCAACAGAAGGATCCCCGACCATCATCATGTTTATATCACTACAAATTAGAAAATACCGAATAAGTTTCGGAAAAAAAAATAGCAGGAAACTTGATGAAGACAGCCATGTTGAAAAAATTAAGCACAGCGCAAAGTACAGCCTGTTGTAGGCAAAACCAAGAGATAAGCATTACTTACCCCCTCAAGTGGGTTCCATTTTTCAAGTTTTTTTCATTTCCTCCAAGCATCAATAAAATGACTGCTTTCTTTATCCACAGATGCCCATAGATAGAAGGGGCAAGAGAATTAGCAAGTAGGTTGAATGCATCATCTCTTTCAGATACCTTTCTAATATTTTTCATGTCGTCACTTGTATACTGTAAGTTGTGTGACATTTTGTTGAGAAGAGAGACATTGTTGGCTATAAGGACAGTCCTACATTAGTAATAAGAGACGTTTAAAAATAAAAGCAATTACAAAAGTGAAACAGATGGCCAGTGACTGATTTACTATACACGTACTAACCTGAATACTCCATTCACACCGCCTTTGCTTTTTCCAGCGAGGGCTTTGTATATCCCAACAATTGCCACACGGTCTCCGGGCTTGCATGAATCCACCAAATCATCCTCTACAATGACATCCACTGTTCTAGGAAGTTGACCAGGAGCTGAGTTCTCTGGAACCTCTTGCATTGATAGTGTCTGGTGGTCCTTATAAGTGCAAAGCCCATACTCAGTTACCAACAAGTTGCCATTGTCATCCTGAAACCAACCAATTCTTGTCAGATATCTCATTTGGTCAAATGATGTGAAAATAGGGGAAGGGCAAAGGACAGAAACCCTACTCGTGTTGGATATACTGAACCAGTCGGCAGGCCAATATTGGATGTAATGTCTCTGTATTCACGCACTGTGAATTTCTCAGTAACAGGGCAAAAGTGGACGCTCTTGACAACCTTTGGCCTAACAAGAGAACCTGAACATGGAATGAAGAGCTCCAAATGACATCATAGTTTTCTTATAGCAATGAGAAACTAGGAGTAACAAAACTAAACAACTTTATTGCATACTCAAAGCAGAATCACTTTCATTTTTGTCTGAGGATCTATGATTCTGCTTCTTCCAACAAATGAGCAATTTCAACATAAAAATTACAAACTTTCTTCATGAATGAACATTGTGTAATGAAAAGTACAGGTTTAGGCACAAAACCTTTTCAAACACCAGACAATTTAAAACAAAGTAACAGCAAACATTAAAAAAAATGTCAACAAACACAAGTTTTCGGGGAAAAAAAGGAAATTACATTTGGTAATAATGCCCTCGACGCAGACCATGGAGCCGATAAACCCAGATAAAAGTTCTCTTGGGGTCACCCTTCGCGAAACAAAAGGACCCTCAAGCCCAACCAAAATTTGCTCCCCTTCCTTTAAGTACTTGGCATTCATGCTCCGAACCATGTCCGTCACTGCATCACAGAGCGGCTGCATATACTCGCTCGGAGATTGCAAAATCCTGGGATTCCAACAAAATCACAAACAAACAAAATATCAGCAAAAGTTCCCTCTTTATGTGTAAAAATTTTGAAGTTAACCTCTGTACCTGCGAGCCAACTCAGTGCCTTCTCTCTGGTGGTAGAAATGAGAAAGATTAACTATACAACGGCGGCGATTTTGTGTAAACATTAAGTCGAGTGATTTTTTGAGCTCCATGTTATAATCCTGCCATTAAATAATTAACAAAAGTTCGTCAAAAACCAAAATACCAGATGTAGAAACACATATACACAGATTAATCAAAATTATGATGTTTGAGACTTACAGTTTGTTCGAAAAACTTGAGAAAAGTTCGCTTATGTGCTGTCCGGACATCCTCGCTCATATCCATCGCAAGTTTTCGTCTCAGTGGGTGAGCACCTGGGTTTCTTCGTCGAGAGAGAGAGAGAGAGAGAGATGGGGAGAGTTGTTCTAATTTTGGGGTTTTGGGGGTGTAGGCTGTAGGCTTTTGAGGATTTGGCGGGAAAACAAAGAGAGGGAAGCTGCATTTTTGGCGGGCAAAAGAATGGACATATATTGGATTGGGCCGAATCTGGACTTCATTTATGTCAAATTGACCCAACGAATGTTAATGGCTTCAGCCCTACAAATGATGTAGTTCCATCTCGTTCGTATTGTGATGGGTTTTTTCTTTTCTTTTTTTGTGTAAGGTTAAAACTAATGGAATTTGTGCAAAGTTAAAATATCCTTTATGGAATTCCAAAAAAGAAAGTAGAAAAAATGAAGAAAAAAGAAAGAAATGGAATGACAAACTACCACTGTTTAATATGGACTTTTTATGTAGTTTATGAAATAAGATGAGCCAAAATTATTTCTTCTGTGTAAGCATATGAATTATGATGGGTATTTGTAAGATTTTGGGGAAAGTTTTTGATATTGTGTAATTTCTGAAAAATTGAAACAATTTTTAATTTATTCTTATTTTTTTTAATTCTAAATTTCAACTTTTCTTGTTTTTATAATTGTAACATTTCTCCAAGAGGTGTATATTGTGTCAACTTCATCCTAGAAGAGATTACTTGACACAAGAATTTCAATTAAAAGTTCATTACTGCAATTTACAGTTACATTCCTCTAATTTTTGAAATACTAGAGATAGCCTTAAAAAGGCATTTTTCGATTTTCAGATCAATTTTTTTATAATGTAAGCAAATTCGTCAACTAACCATTGCAGTAGAATATTAGACAGAATCAAACTTCAGGAGTATTTTTGTAATTGTGAAACTTAGCTAGGTTTTTGGTGTAATTACCCAAACCTTAGGGGCATTTTGTAGTTAATCCCAAAATAATTGGGGCGGTTGAAGAATAAGCTACATATATAGACAGACAAGATGATATACAGGGTTCGAATCTTAGTTAATACTCTTACAAAGGGCGAATAATATCACTTGAGCTACAGGCTGTCACTGTTGGTGACAGACAAGACGCTATTAAAAAGACACAAAAAAGTTACAGGCTGAAAGAAAGGCCAGCGACTGTTACTAGAAGAATGAAGCAAAATTGACCAAAGCTTAACTCAAAAAATAAAAATTACCACTCCTAGTACAATGAGACAAAAAGGCAAAAGCCATTTTTACACTAAAAAAAGCACTATAAAAAAGAAAAAATATTACAAATGAGACAAGAAGCCGCTAATAGATATTCAATTAGAACTCTGACAAGCAAAATCGCTCTTGCTATCAGCAACTCATGTTGAACAGGATCAGGGCTTGAATGCAGAAAACACGACGACAGAGTTGTGACCGCCAAATCCAAAGGAATTTGAAATGGCTGCATATGATTTTGAATACGAGTAAATTAGGTGCAAAGTTAACGACTGATAAAAAAAAAGAAAAAATCTCATTCGACATTGAGTTTCATAATATCCAAAGAGAATAGTCGATCATACCAACATTGACTTCATGCCGCTGTTTCTTATTTGCAACAGTATCAAACTCCACAGAAGGCTCTGGGTTCTGCATTAGCATTAGTAAGTATAATTCGGTCGTAAAATTTTAATCACGAGCATCAGAGTAATCGTAAAACAATTTAAAATAAAAACCATCACAAAGTTAATAATGAACTCACAAATTGATTTATGGAAGGATGAAGCCAGCCTGTTGTGATGGCTTTCACTGTCGCAATAGCTTCTAAACCACCAGCAGCACCAAGACAGTGCCCTATCATTGACTGGAAGGAGATAAGAAGTAAAGCCAACTTGAGCCACATGCTCAACATACGAAATAACACAATATGAGTGTTTGCAATCACTAAAAAAAGGGTGTCTCCACTTTTGGCTGGAAAAAAATCACTTTTTAGTGTTTGCAAATGCCAACTTTTGCTTATGTTGCTTTTGATTCTGATTCTGTTTCATTTAATCATAATCTAAAAGCATGGAGATGAGTGTTTTAGATTTCTGCAACTGCTTCTGTTTCGACTTTTACAAACAAATAAGCACTTTTACAACTTTTTCACCAAACAAATCTCTCAATTTATGATTCTCAACTTCTGATTCTATTTGCAAACAATACTAACTTCTGATTCTCAACCACTTTTACTTTTGCTACAATAAATCACTTCTTGTAAAAGCATAAGTTTTTGCAAACACTTCCAATATGTGTGCGCATGCGATGTGTGCGTGCGTTTGAGAGAGAGGGAGTACTCACCTTAGTTGCATTTATTTTGATCTCCGATGTGTTCTTGAAAACCTTCTTAACAGCATTTACCTCTGCTAAATCACCTACTATGGTGGAAGTTGCGTGGGCATTTATGTAGTTCACCTGAAAAATAATATGGCTTTAGACCTGTTAAGTTAATGTCTGGGAGAACTGCTACAATTGCGCCCATAAAGAAAATTCAAATCAAATTCGCTAAAGAATCGTGGCACCATTGCATTTAGAGTCATCAAGAGCCAATTTAATCACATGAGAGTTTTATATTTCATATTTTATGGGTGTATGCAGATTAAAATCCATTACAAATCTAAGAACGAAAGAAATACCTCCTCAGGTGAAACACCAGCATCTACAAGGGCACGCTGAATGCATGACGAGACACCAAGTCCATCAGCTCTGGGATCTGTCATATGATGAGCATCACAATTTATTGCACCTCCCAAGTATTCAGCAATTATCGGTGCCCCTCGTTTCATTGCGTGTTCCAAACTTTCCATAACCTTAAAATATCAAAGAAAATACTAATATAATGCAGGGGATAAAATTACCTACTCTTTAAGGACTCTTTTGCGATTGTTGATTGGATTGATAAAATAATTTGGATAAGTTAGGATTTGATAATATAAATGAGTTCAATAACATTATTGGGAAGTATGATCGTGGTGTGTGATTATTTTAGTTGGATAACAATATTCAAGCATTGATGATAAAGTTAGATAAATTTCTGAAATGACCAAATTACCCCAAATGAAAAATAGAAACATATTACTACCCATGCAAATGAAGGACAAATTTGTCAATGACTGTTCACGGGAAGATTGAAGTTGGGTCGGATTATATAATTGAACCCTCATGCCCTAGACCAGTTATCAACCAAGAGCATGACAAAAAAAGCGGGCCGAGACAAGTATCATGGGCTTTAGTCAATCAAGTTTATCCTGGCCAATCAAGTTTCCCAAACGAGTCCTAAAGCTCCAAGCTTCAAACAGAAACGAAAGAACAAGATTCAAACGGTCGACTCAAAACCAACTATTATGGTACACTTACCAAGACTCCAGCACCTTCACCCATAACAAAACCATCTCGATCTTTGTCCCAAGGCCTAGAAGCAGTCTGTGGATTATCATTCCTTTGGGACAAAGCTCTGCATGCAGCAAAACCACCCAACCCAATAGGAATAAGGGCAGCTTCAGTTCCACCAGCGAGCATCAAATCGGCTTCACCCCAGCGGATGTGATTGGCAGCCGCATAAAAGCAATGATTTGCGGTAGCACAAGCGGTTGAAATTGAGTAATTTGGCCCCATCAAGCCGAGATCAATTGCAAGCAAGGCGGACCCCATGTTTGTAATACCGTAAGGAATGAAAAATGGAGTTAGTTTCCTGTGACCTTTCTCGAGCAGAGCTTGAACACCGTTGGAGTATACTGAGAGACCACCCATTCCTGTACCAACCAGAACACCAGCTCGGATCTTATTAATCTGCAATAATAACACCAGCAACAAAAGAGGACAATTCTCAAACAAATAAACAGATTTGATGTCAAATTGGCAAACAAAAGTTTAATAGATATCAAAGTCAGATGATATATTAGTGATCATTTTCATACTACTGTATATACCAGATTTTTCAGCCAGAAAAAGATTTTCCAAGAGTGTGGAAGCAAACTTTGCTATTAATCTCCCATTAAAGGAAATAAGTGGAATTTAAGTCAGATTTTTTGATAGTTAACTCTGAGAAAATCAGTCAACAGCCCTGATACAAATTATGTCAAGAATGATGTAAACAAATCTTTTTCAAAAGCCAGTTCAATAGGACCAACCAATGCTTAATTCAAATAAAGCCACTGAAATTCACACAAAAGCCCAAAATATAGTGAACTCCAATACCAGGCTCCTCATCACCTTGCTCAACAAAAGCCACTCAAAAAAAATAAAAAAATTATACTCACAGTAACTCATTAAGCTCCAAGAACAAACAATTGTACCTTATTAAGCTTGTCGCCACCGAGATCTGAGCCCTCAAGCGCCTTTTTCCCTGCGACAATACAATATCTCAAACAATCGTCCAATCTCCGATCACTCTTCCCATCAATGTACCCTTCCGATTCGAACCCTCGAATCTGCCCACCGAAGCGCGTGGGGAACTTCGACGCGTCGAATCTGTCTATAAGACTGATGGCGCTCTCACCACTCAGCAGCCTTTCATAGTAGGTGTCCACGTCGTTACCGAACGCAGAGACTAGTCCCATGCCCGTGATTACGACGCGCTTCTTAGGGTCCGTCTCGCGCTTGGGCGGCGCCGCCGTGGCGGCGGAGGCGGCGGCGGATACTCTGAAGGGGAGGCTCTTAGCGGGAAGTTCGGCATTGTTTCCGGGTAAAAAAAATGTGGAGTGGCGCGGGGGTTTGAGAAGGGGGTCGAGGGGAGAGGGGCGGAGGGCGGCGGAGTGGAGGGCTTGCATGGTGGAGAATCTGAGTTTTCGATGAGAACGATGTGGGTTGTGATGGGATTTGGGGGGGAAAGGTTGGTTTTTTGGGAGTTGAGGTTGGGGGTTTGGGTTTTGGCTGCTTAAGGGCGTGTTATTAAATTCAATAGATTGCATTAGTCAAATGTGGGAGTGAAAATGTGGCAATTATATAATATCTTTCTAAAATTTCTATCAACGTCTCTTTCATAAGTGTTTAATATATCAAGTTAATAATTTTACGCAAACGAAAAAGACTGTTTGGCAAGCTATAGCATTAGACTAGTTTACTCAGTGTGCAAACCCAAAGAATAATGACTTCATAATTCACCCTTATTAAACAAAAACAAATGTGAAAATCTTGCACGAGTTGTAATTATAATAATGATGCGGCACGGGGTGGCCTACACCCGCTCAAGAGGTATGTCCGTTTTAGCGTGAGCTTCACGAGTTTGTCCTAGAAAAATCGCCTCTTAAGGGAGAGGTGCTTAGTCATCGCTTATAAACCACGGTCCACTTGCATGCTCACTCGACATGGAATATATCATTCCACATCATAAGCTGACCATGTGTGGATGGACTGTATGAGTGGGGGGAGTCGGTGCAAGATTCCCACAATGGCACAAATGATATATCAGACAACGACCCACTCAATAGAAGAATTCGACGCAAGTACTACAATTAAACTAATACCACGTCAAATAAATGAAACCATATAAAATATAAAAGATATATACAAAAAGTAACATTGAGGTTTAGTCTAATTACATTTTAATTAAAAAAATCATTTATTTTTTAAAATTACAAATACCCTTTAGGTTTGAATTTATTATACAATTCACCTCGCTCAACTAGAGATGGCAGTGGGCGGGAATCCCCTCCTCGGGATCCGCCCGAAGGGGCGATTCCCGAAATTTCCCCGTGGGGGACGGGGATGGGAATTTTTTTCCCGTTGGCGGGGATCATATCATACTCCCAGCTTCATTCCCATGAACCGAATATTAATATATAATATAATATTTTAAATATATATAATATATTATAAATATATCCACATTAAATACAATAAAATGACAAAATTTTTAATTTATTTTATTAATTAGTGTTTTATTAGTTATTTTATATAATTTATATATTTTAAATATTTAAAAATAGTTATTTTTTTAAAAAAATAATTTTTTGCAAAAAAATAAAATAAATTGAAATGGGGGCGGAGATCCCCGCGGGATGGGGATGGGGCGATTTTTTCACCGTTTGTCTCACGGGGACAGGGATTTCCCGCGGTCGCGGGGACGGGGATGGGGATAGCTCCTCCGGCCCCGCCCCGCCCCGTTGACATCCCTACGCTCAACCCTCCTCAGTAAGTGTAATTTGTAAAATGAAACATATGTCAATCTGATATTTGTAATTTTGAAAGATAAATGAAATATTTTGTAATTAAGCTAAACTTTTGGGATAGTATTGTAATTATCCCATCATATAAATGTAACATGTACGCATAGACGGAGGCACATTTTTCTTTATGGGGCACGTGTCCCCATAATTTTTTTACATTTTTTCACTATATATTATTTCTTTTTAGAAAATGAATTATTGATTAGGTTAAAAAGTCAAATTGTGTCCCACGAATTAACTTTTATGTAATATTTACTATTTACTATTTATTTTTAAAAACTATATATTAATTAGGTTAAAAACGTGTGCCCATTAATTATTTTGATGTAATTTATAATTATATTTAGGGACAATTATACAAACCACCTTTGAGTTTAAAAAAACTGATGTTTGATTATGCTTTACATTAGGGGATAACTCTAATATTTTTAAAAAATGTGAATGAGGTGTTTGAAATTTTTTTACTTATGATGGGAGTGAACTGTAATACAAAATCGAATCTCAATGAGATCGGATCTTTGTAATTTTTAAAAATCTCTAGATTTTTTTGTAATTGCCCCAAACCTCAATGATAGTTCTTATAATTATTCCTTATATTTATTTTGTGCCCCCTTTATGAAAAAATTCTGGATCCCTCCCTGCATGTACAGTTATATCAAGACAACAACAATTGTCTGTATGATGATCTCGTCTAAAATATGAATATATTGAGCAATTATAATTACTTTATGACACAAAGTCGCAGTTGCTTCCACGAGTAATTCAAGATAAGCCAGATTATGCGACAATAACGGTCCAAGCATGGCAAAAAAAAAATGTTCTGTAATAACAACACAACTAATGACAAACATCAAGTTTCAAATATTTAACTACTGAACAATAACGAGTTAACAAGAATATATTTGTTTGGCTCCCCCTAAAAAGAGACTGATCAAAGATTCATTTATTTGCAATAGCAAGTTGAACTTTTCCGTTGTCCTCTGTCAATTATAGTCTTAAACTGCTCTCGCGAGCTACATTTCCTACCCGGGTCGATAAACCCAATGACTCGGCTATACTTTTAACCTCTGCAATCATAGCCACAACGTCGTTGAGCTTGTTTATCGCTGAACCCACACCCTGTATCACATCACAATACAGATCTCAGTTAATTTGAAGATGAACTATATACGACGGAAGTGTTTGCAAACACTTGTGCTTGTGCTTTTGGAGGAAGTGATTTATTTACACGGAAGTAACAACTAGTTGAGAATCAGAAGTTGGTAGTTTTATCAAATAGAAGTTGAAAGTCACGTTTTTTTTTTTTATTGTTTGCAAACACTCCCTAAGATATTAGGGACAAGAAAACAAAAATTTTCGGGTATGAATTAAATACCACGCCAGAAGCTCCTGCTGTAATTGCCATTGGTGCAGTAACAGAACTTAGTCCAGATGAGCACATGACTGGGATTCGGACCGCACGTGCAATCGAATATGCTGCTGCAAGTGTTGGGGTTGCCTAAAATTTATCAACACGATGAATCTTGTTAGTCAAACTGTAGTAATCTATCTTCATAATCACCGGAAACACCCCAAAAAAGCAGGTTATATAGGGAGTGTTAGCAAACTCTTAAAAAAGTGATTCTCAGCATTTTAGGTGCAAAAAACCGTTATTTTTTCCACCTAGAAGTTGAGAATTACCTTCTCTTTTTTTTTTTTTAGAGTTTGCAAACATTCCCACAAAGTCCTTGCTACTTTTCCATGCAGATTGATCGTAGAATTTTGTCAATTCCGGTCGAATTGCACACAATAAATCACCTTGAATCAAAAAAAAAATTATACATCCCAAAAAACTGAAAGATTATGCGTTACGACATGATACCTTTTCAATCAAACCAAGAACACCAGCTTTTGAAGGACTGGAGCATTTTCCTCCTTCAGTTTGGATGATATCGGCTCCTTCTTGTTCCAATTGTTCTGCTAGCTTAACCTGTGTTGGCCACAAAACCGAGCTTATTAATTAAATAATGCTCATCATTGAATTTCTGTTATTGTATAGTGTGATGGATATAAGATTAAAACCTGATCAGGAAGGCTTAGTGTATGAGGTACGGTGACTGATAATGCGACAAATGGAAGAATTCTCTTAGTCTCCTTCGTCAAATTAAGGATCTGAAAAAATCAAACAAAAGGGCAAAATTATAAACAAATAAATAAAAGGGAGCATTTCGTAATTCTTTTCCAATGTAGAAACAACCCTAAGTTAATTAGCATAAGTTCTAAATTATTAAACCGGATGAGACTAGTTATACATTACCGAATCCCCAAAAACAACAAAGTAGTTTAACAAAGCAGGGCTTTTTTCACAAAATCAAGAAAAGTACTTTACAATGCCCTTCTTAGTGCCAGTTTCATGATATGATTTTCTTAACATCAAAACAAAACACGGGATGTTTAGAAAAGATGAAAGCTGATACCTGTTCCGGCGAGAAAGTCAAGCCCATTTCGTAAAATGAGTCATAATTTCCGATTTCGACCTGAAAAAGTAGGCTTTTCTTTTAGAACTGTGATTTTTGTAATGGATTACTCATGTTCCTTCTAATACAATAGAACCTTTTAAATGAATAAAACAATAAAAATGGAACATATTGGCAATCCAACCATTAAGGCTCCTGCTTCCACGGCAGCTGGAAATGCTGCTGGATCTACCGAAGAAACACAAACCTGCATAATGCATGAATAAATTTAATTACACCAGCAATACTATCTAACATTAGGCAATTAGAGCCATGACTTACAGTGAAATACATTGTGGTTCATATTGAATAATCTAATTAAAATATATAGAATATTGTGGATCAATCAATCCAAAAAATATGGCATAGTGATTATACTCGGCACTGCATTCATGAGTCATTAACCGACCATTCAAACCACAAAAAAATTTCACAATGCAAATTATATACAACACTGAACTATACTCGTCGACATTGTAGTTTTTGTAAGTTATCCATCATTAAAAGTTAAAAGTTTATATATCCGAAAGATATAATCGGTCCTTACAGGAAGAGCAGTCAAGCTAGTAGCAAGTTTCACCAAGTCTGGGTCACAGGCAATATCCACATGAGTTGCCCCACCCTGTTAAAATGAGCAAAAATAGGAACTAAAAAATTTAAGGAAAAGCGATATAATGTTAAAAAAGTATCAGCCAAAACAAAGGCAAATAACTCAGGAACAAAAATTGCAGAGCATATTGATTTCTTAAATCTTGGATCAGATCAGAATTTATGACTATCTGCTGAAGTTGTTGGAGCCTACCCGGCCCATTACTAGCATCGTATAAACTCTCTCGTCTTATTTTATTCAAATACTTCAACAACTTATTTTCAAAATAAGATGGCTTAAAAAACATATTATACGATGTAGGACCATATAAGATTTTTTAAATAAGTTCAACCTCCAAATCAAGAAAACAAAAGTACCGTACACAAGCACTAGTACTCCATTGAGTGCAAATTATAAGGTCCCATGCAATCTTTTCCCAGTAGAAACTAAAGAATTTTAAATTTGTAAGCTACTTACTTTCCAATTGCTTGTAATATAGCATCAGATTAGCTTTTAACCTACTAGAGACATATATATGAAATCATAACTAAACTGTTAACTTTTACTATTTCATAAAATCCAAACTCATCTGTTGTGGCAATATAATTTTATTCTCCGATATAATGTACAATAATTAATAATAAGCAAGGAAATGAAAAAAAAAAAAAAAAAACTCCAACCTTATCTGCAGCAGTAACAACGGCAGCCACATTATCTCTGTCCAAATTCTGCAACCCTGAAATAATCTGCAAGAAACATATATTAACTTGCTTAAATAAATTATCAGAAAATGAAAAAAAAAAATCAAGCACGGACTGAGTTACTCTAGCAAAATTAGAATATGAAATGTGAAAAAAAGGCTTATAGAAATGGGTATTAACTTTGAGGGCTCTTCTTTGATGAAAATCTCTCAAGACAGTCTCTTTGGTGGTTGAAAGCAAAGCCCTGGTTGTATTTGAAAAAGTTGTTCTTCTGGAAAATGAAACTCGGTTTGGAAGAGGAGAATCAATCTGCAAAAGAGGGTTTTGATTCGGTTTCAAGATGGTGTGAGACACGGTCACACGGGGCTGAAAATTGAGGAACTCATTTTTTGCAGAGTGAGTAAAGGATGGTGAAGGGGGGAATGAAGAAGATAAGGGAAATTTTTGAAATATTAACAGAAAAAGAAACAAATATGTCAGGAAGATATTTTTGGTGGTTTGATTTTCGCATTAGAATGGGAGTGTTTGCAAAATTTGGAAACAAAAATTTGCTATTAAAATTTTTTGTCCCAACTTTCAAGAAATAGTTGGCCAAATTCTATCGTCAGTAAAATGAAAAATCCACATTTTCTTTTAAAAAAGTTTTTCCAGAACCAGAGGCTCCTTAGCCAGCCAGGATGTAAATCGAGGAATATGCACGAGTAGCAGTCCTGTAGGAGAGAGAATCAACGGGATATGAACCCAGAAATAGCCTTTGCAATAGTTCAACAAAGAACTGTGACTACACAGATTCGAATCGCGACGTCAGAGCACCACACTCTTGTCACATTGCCACTTACCAACTCGTTTGTGCCCCAAAAGGTAAAAAAATGAATCTCCAAACAATAACATATAATTCAATACAAATTTTTTTATACCTGAAATCCACTTACATGAATGAATTAAGGAATGCACATTCTGCTAAATTAAAGTTTATAAATACAATATCTTGTTAATATTCTTCCTTCCCTACTAAGAGCAAATATGCAAAAAAAAATTAAAACTGTGAAATATTTATTTCATAAAATTGGTCCCTAATAGATCCAGCAATTTGATAACTCACTATATTTTAAAAAACGCACGACATATTTATGCACAAACAGAAATACTTTTCAAACAGTGTCAATTTTAAATTTAACAAAAAGGAAAAAGATAACAATTTCATCACCAAGAAATAAGTAATTTTGTACTCACTCTCACTCCTTCAGGCTTCAGCCAATCATTGCCCTTTTCAACTTCTGCCCGATAATCGACTCTTCAACTTTCATTCAGCAGTTAGTCAGTTACGAACCATATAAGCAAGCCCAAGTTCATCCTGGCCCAAAATTTGGGGGGTTGGTTTGTGAAATGGTCAAGCCCAAGTTCATCCTGGCCCAAAATTTGAAAACATCTTATGGGAGTGTTTGCAAACACTAAAAATAAGTATTTTTTAATTTTTTGCTTAAAAAAAAAAAAAACAGTTTTTAGTGTTTGCATATACTAACTTCAGCTTCTAATTCTGTTGCATTTAATCAGAATCTAAAACATGGAGAGGGGTGCTTTAGATTCTACTTCTGCTTTTAGTTTGAATTTTACAAATAAATAAGTATTTTTACTACTTTTTCACCAAACACTCTCAACTTCTCATTCTAAACTTTTAATTTTATTTTCAAACACTACCAACTTCTGATTCTCAACTACTTCTACTTCTGCTATAATAAATCACTTCTTCTAAAAGCAGAAGTTTTTGCAAACACTCCCTATGAAGTATAAGGGCTCGTGAAATCTTTTAAATAAATTTAGTTTATATTTAGTCGAATGAGTTTTATGTTTTATTTTCTTGAAACATAATTTGAAACTATATTTGGTATGGTTGGACAAATTGAAGAAATCACAGGCTCACAAGTCACAACAATGTGGTCCACTGGTCCTAACCTAAAATAGATATATATTCAGATATTATGTTGGTTTCCAGAAACTTTCCAAGGGTGATTCAACAAATTTGGTTTACTAATAAGGATGTACTAAATTTCAGTGGCTTGAAGAATTTGAAACTTTTCAGGTCAAATGATGTTCAACTAATTTGCTAAACGCGTATATTTTACTATATTTTTAATAATTATCAGAGTCAAATATGAATATTTTTCTTTGACGTGGACTGGGGTCTGTTGAAGTTAAAATAAGGCGGCATCTCCTTCTCCAGTGTCCAGCTCAGAGCCAGCTAAAACAGCCAAGCCAAGCCGCCTCAACGCTATTCTTTGTGCAAGCTATTTACAAATATAGGACGGCTCATGAAGTCACAATAGCTCACAATTCACAAATAAAATAATGACAAACCACATGAATAATTATAATCGTCATAGAGTCGTGTATATTGTATAGAATGGGATTTCAAAGCTAACGCTCAATATAAAAGTAATGAAAAATATAAATTATCAATTTACTCGAACTCTTTTTGTGTTTGATTGAAATAAAACTTTTTAAGTTATAATTCAACAATCGAGTAAGTTCAGAGGCAACGTCTTGATAAAAATTTAAATCAGCCTTAAAGGCTTAAATAAGACCGAGTTTGATTTGACTCATTTATCAATTACAGTCAGTGACGGATCTAAGAGATAAGTGGGGGCTACTGTCCCCAAAATTTCCTGAATTATTTTCTTTTTCCTTATTTACTTTAGTTGCTATTGTTCTATATCTATGTGTGAGTTAATTAAGGGAATAAATATATTTGCCTCCAAGATTTTGAGGAAAAATTCTAGTAATTGTGTCCCCACATATATCAAATCATGCGTCCGCCACTGATTACAACCTTCAAGTAGTAGAACCAATGTAAAGAGTCTACCATACAATGTAAATTGTGATGGGTGGAACAAATATGCGAACACGATTGATGTGCCTAAAAATTTACACTTAAAACTTTTCCCACAACAATTTGCCCAATTTTAGTAAATTTATAGGATGCAAAACGAACCAAACTACTTGACTAAGTACATATCTTTAAAATCATGTTTGAACTTGGTTCATTATTTGAATGTATGTTTTTCGTTCGATAATATGGACTCATATAATAAAAAAAACATCGAGTATGTGTGAAAATATCAAGCTCTCAAATTGGATTTGTGTTTGACTCGATTATAGTTCTTTCGAGTTGAGTTCGATTAATAAAAAAAATCAAACTCAAACACAATTTTCGAAACTCTATAATAAAATAAAAAATTTGAACAATAATATATTCGGCTCTACTCGAGTAGCATACACTCTAGCTTTGTGATGAACATGAAATATCAAAATTCTATTCGAGTTAAGTTCGGTTAATAAAAAAAAAAAAACTCAAACAAAAATTCGATTTTTTCTTTCTTCTTTGTTCCCTCGTCGTGTCAACTGGGAAGTTTCCTCAAATCCAAGTCAAAAGTCCAAAAACCCAGAATGCAGCAATCCCGTAAAAAAGATAGAAAAAAAAGTATAGCGCGCGAAAGAAAGAAACGAGAAAATTTTCCAGAACTGTAAAGTTGCTGATTGAATTAGTCTTTATACAACATTACACAATGAAAGAAAGAAAAAATTCTATAAAATAAAAAAAAATCATTAACAGAGTGGAATAAAATTACGAACAAGTAAAAGAACATGCTACTTAATTTCCTTCAATTAGCACCCAGTGGCATTCATTAACCAAGTCGAAAGGAACATTTTTTGCTCCGAAAGTCTACAACTTTTATGAATCATTCTTGTACGCAGACAAAAAAAAACCCGAGTTGGGTTCAAGTTTTTGATTTGATTTTCGTGATCAGAAATGGCATCCGCAACAGAGGAAGAAGAAACAGAGCTTCGAGACAAGAACTATGCCTTCCAAAACCGAAACAATCTTGAAAAGGAAAACATCAACGACCCAATAGTGCAAATTAAACTTCCTCTTCCACCGGAATCCAGTGGAGCTCTTCAATTTCCACCGCCGGCCACCGCCATCGCCGCCGGCACTGCCCTTCTTGTTTAGCCTCTTGAAGAAAAATGAAAAGCTTGAAGGCTTCTTCTCCATGAAATTTTCTTCTTCTTTTTTTTTTCTCTCAGGATAGGATCAAATACTATGTTGTCTAAACCTTGGTGGATTTTTGTGTGTGTTCTTTTGGGGATTTGGAGGGTTGGTTATAAGGAGTTTGGGTTTTTTGTATTTTAGTTTTTAGGTACGTTTGAAGGTTTCTTGGAATTTAAGGTTGGACCAAAGAAGTATTATCGATATTGGACAGGGGTAGTTTTGGAAGATGAGAGCGTCAACGTTCCGCGTTTTCGTGGATCAACTCATGGGTGTGGATTTCGTGCGCGTGTTTGGTGGGCAAGATTATAACATTGAAGTTATAATTTATTGAAGTTGCAAATATTTTGGGATCAACCTTGATCTAGTGGTTGAGACATGTATTGTAAGGATGAATGACATGAGTTCGATCTCATATGAGTGCGTGTGTTCCCTCCCAAAGTTTCTCCGTTGTACTAAAAAAAAGTTGCAAAATTTTGACAATCTTGATATATATTTGTCCCTTCGAAATGGGGATCAACTTGCCCGGTAAATCAGACTCTTGACACCATTTAGAAGAGGAATTTTGCTGGAAAGATATTAATTTCAGTCAAAAAGTTATGTTGATGGATTAATTTCTATCGAAGAGTTATGTCGATTCGAAAAGTCATGTCTCTTCGGAAGAGTCATGAAAATGACTATATATATCAAGTTGAGGTTGCACATATCTCACACAAATTATTTAGTGTTCAAACGTCCAGTCAAATATCAACATACTCCATCTAACCCTCGTCTAGGTCCGCTTAGGTGCTAGAATCCAGTCTGACTCTGCCACCTCTCTAGTGCATAACACTTTTTAAAACATTGATTCATGTTTCTACTTCTAATTTCATTAATAATTTCTTTTTTAAAAAATAGTTATATTTATAAATATATTTTTAATTTCCAGTCCGGCCAGCCCTAATTTTGTACGCCGGCCCACCCTACTTTTGTGGCATGGCTACCTCATTGTCCATGATACTTCCATTACTTCTACTCGAGCATGCTGCATGCATGCATACACCAAAATAATAAAATGTCTAAAATAATTTAAATAAACTGTTAAAAGTATATAATTTTATAAATAGTAACATGGCAACATTCCTCAACTGTCCAAATCTTTCATGATCTCTTTGCTTGGTGTATAATGCCTGTGTGCTGCTATACACATTGATTTTGCCAACAATACCTTTATAAGAAACGTTATGTGCTGTACAACAGCCCAATGTCTTAAGATCTAATGTCCCCTCTGTTCCTTGATTTATCCACATTTGCATATGATCAGATCATCAACACATACTCATCGTAATAATAGAATAATTGTTGTTTAATGAAACCATATAACCAATCGTGTGTATATAGTCAACCACTTGATTAATTGTTAAGTTTAATTAAATTCATAACATGGGAGAAAACAGTTTATTTATTTTATATTTTATTTTGGAATGAAATTATACAACATTATAATGTAAATGCCTTGTTTGCTTCAACATTAATTAATTGTGCCCATGATATAATAATGACTCGACATCTAATACAAATTTATTCATTCCATATAAAAAGTAATTAATAAAGCTTTCAAAAGGTAGCATTGCAATTGTCACCATTTTGGAAGGACGAAATTGGGAAAAAAAAATTCATTACATCACACAATAATTTGAAGCAAACAGTGGAATACAATTCTGATGAGATAACACTAACGGGAAATTTTTTTTCTACCCAATATGAATAATGGAACTAATTTTCTATTCAATTTTATAAAAATTATCTTTTCTACCCATAATGACTTAACTATCCTTACTAATAGACGCGTACCCTTATTTGTAATTTTTTTTTTCGATTCATGTTTCCAGAATTTTTGTGGATTTTCAATTGTGGCTTGTCTTGTGCTGTTGTTGGATTTTTTGGTTGATTATTGTTGTAGGTATTTAGATTGACCATGTATGTTGTGCGTATTTCTTGTCGAATTTCGATTTTCGTAAGTTCTGTAATTTTAGGGTGTATTAGGTGAATTTTTCCCATCAGTGATCTACATGGCACTATCGTGCTCGCTAGAAATTCATAAGAGCACGATAGTACCCCTTTGAATGAGGTACGATAGGACTGCACATAAATGGACGGCCCGCTAGTAAATAAATTTTAGGAGTTTGTAAATTTTCAAACAAATTATAAGATGTTTGGAATAGCTAATAAGCTTTGTCAAACACCCTTTAATAGCTCCTCACCTCGGGAGTAGCTACCCGTATTTGTAGCTGATATTTTTAAGTACATTTATTGTAATATTGACATTGTTAATACAAAAGTAACAGTCAACAATTGAAGCTAAGATGAAGTAATTATTCCAGCAAAAGTAATCTTTTTTAGGCACACGTTGAAGAATAAAACAAAGAAACAAGATGATGTAGGCTTATTTAGATACTTAGAACAGAAAAGGGTCATTTCATTTGGGTTGGCGCTGTCATAACAGAGGCGTGCTCTTTTAGCATGCGCATCAATTGAGATCAGCCCAATGCACCCCCTATTTCAAAACCCAAAAAACACACCATTTAATAGTCCGAAAAAAAAAAGAAAAGACAGAGAAAAACACACACAAACTATGTATTGTGCATCAGGTATTTCTTTTTTTCTTTTTTGAGAGAGTGCATCAGGTATTTCAATGATGAATAAATATCTTTTTTTTTCCGGGTGAAAAATGGGACAGTCGATTGGAAATTGTAGTATGAACCCCATCTCTAAGGGGCCTTACTGCCACGCCTCTAGAGCTTTGTGGAGGAGGTGAATCGAGAGATATAACTCAACGAGTCAGTGTCCTGAGCTGCTTTAGACTGAGTCACCACACAAGAAATCCTCCTTCATCCTGTTATCAGGGGGATCCGAACTTCCACATTGTGGGTGCCAGCGAAACGGAAATCATATCACCCATGTCATTTACCACTTCAGTTATGCCCCTAGGGCGAAATTGTACTATCCTTACTATACAGTTGTATGATACACTTTGTGTATAGATAAAGATCGACCAATTAAATTATTTGGTAAATAATAGGATATTGGATGATATATGTATATCGTATGGACTATTTATTGTAGTGGTACATCAAATACTTGTATTGAATTAGTAATTGAAATGTTGATATAATGATTTTCTTTTAATGATGTTATTTTCTCAATATAATTAAAATGATGTTTAAATAATTAGTGGTACAAGGAAATTTTGCAAGGATTGGAAAGTTTAATTAGTGATCCTTTATTTATTTTTAAAAAATTCAGCTCGAGTTTAATTTGATGTAAACTCAACCAAAACCACATAATATTTCGTTGATTGAACAATTTGTTTGAGTAAATCCAATTTCAAAATCGAATTTCCAATTTTATTCATTTTGTTTTTGGCTTGGCAGTAACCATTTATTTATTTATTTTCCCCATACAAATTCTTTTATTTTTTACTGGATTTGACAGCGACTAGCTTGATTGGTCTTTGACTTTTTATCAACCCATAAATTATCACTTGGTAGAATGTTGCACCCGCGTGACTCATTTATTATACAAATTTCAACAAATGACCAGTGACCAAATCATTCACACTTCATATCAAAGCATGCTTCATTTTTTTTTTCTTTTTTTTTCGCCCTTATTTTTGTAATACTTATACATATATATTATAATTATACCACATATATTTGGTGAATGTATTATCATTCCCTTATTTTCTTGATAATCAATACTAATGGTAACATATATATACTTTTATTTGTTTGTAACTATACAATGAGAATAAAATGAAACTTGATGACACCCCGAAATAAAGAAATTGATCCACGTCATCGATAACACATTTCACGAATTAGGCTCGCCGGCCACGAGCCCAATCAAGCTACGAGCCCGACCACAACACGGCCGCCGAGCCCCGAGCCCAGATTTCAATATGAAACACACGCGCGACAACCTCGTAAAAATAATCACACGCCCATGCTTAGTACTTTATCGGATCGTCGAGAAGGCGCCACATGTCGAGAAATTATGAAGAGAAGTCGACAAGTGGCAAATTTGACGACATGCACAACTATAGAGGGACATGTGTCGCCCTTTTTGCTATTTTATTAATTAATGAATAGTTAGTGCAAAGATGACTATTGTAAACCCACTTACTCAAAAGGGGTATAAAAAGTCTGAAAAGGGAAAAAGAAAGCGGAGGTAGAGAAAAACAAATGATAAAGAAGACCGACCCCAATATTCCGGTTCGGCAAAATACAAAGAAAGGCATAATTAGCCAGAAATAAAGAGACGTTACGCACGTTTTCATTTCCACGTGTTAAACCTTTTACGTATTTCTACTTGTTGACCAAAACGCACGTCAACAAATTGGCGCTAGAAGAGGGCCCCGTATTGGTCCATCGAATTCCAAGCATAGGCAAGTTAAGTAAAAACCAGGTAAAAATTAACGCTTTTGGCTTGATAACAGACAAAAATGAGTCATCGATCGAAAATGCTCGTGTGATCAAGAGCAACATTTGAACAACCAAACCGCCGGGACTACTAATGGCCAAAATATACCCCAAACTAGGCGGGAGCACTACTTTGTTTCCCCGCTCGGCCTAATTGCCAACCCAACTTTTGTACAACAAATGAACCAACTCATATCACAAACTCTCGCTACCACGAACTCTCAAGCACCCCCTCCATTCCTTGCAAATACTAACCCACTCAACCCACAACTAAATGTTAACATTAATCCTCAAATTCCCGGCTTCCTCGCCACGGCCCAAGAAGCGATTCGGGTAATGAACAACATGTCCGTCATGTGACGAAGGCGCAAAGAGAAAATGAGGAAGAGCAAAGTCGTATAGCGTAGTCATTTCGAACACACACGGCATCGTCGTGCCCACTCGATATTCGCCGGACGACCGAGTTGATCCCTTTCGCCCACTCGATCGATAAGTTCCCCTCGGGTTTCCTGACGAATGCGGGAACAACTCAGGGTCGATCAAGTCCAAGGCCCTAGCTTATGGCAGAACGGGATGTAGAAATACACCGCCACGTCGCCCGTCAACGAATGGAAGCGGTCCGGATGGCGAAGCCTCGAAGACCGCCCCAAGTATGGAGCCGGCCCACTGCTCGTCGCCATTTTCTCCGGAATCCTGGCGATCCCATTACCGCCAAAGTTGAAAATCCCCAGGTCGGCCTCTATAATGGGAAACCGACCCGACCACTCATGTTCACAAAGACTTAGCATGGATGGAATTATACACGATCCAAGCGATGCCATCCTCTCGCAGGCCTTCCCCGACTTTGGGTGACCGAGCCCACCGTTGGTTTAGGACCACTCGCGGGATCCATTCAAGATGGGGGATCTAGCCTCCGCCTTTACGACACATTTCTTAACGTCCAAAGTTCGAGCCGCGCCTAAAGACTCCTCGTGAACATCAAACAAGGAAAGACGAGCCCTCAAGAGTTATATTTCTCGGTTTAACAAACAAGTTCGAGAGATGGAACCGGTGTCGATGACGCCATTTTTAATTGCGGCCATGGCCGGACTGCTCCTAAACATGGTTTAATTACTCCATCCACGAATCGTGGGCAACCTCGTATCAAGAATTTCTAATCCGCTACGAACGCCATATTTGTGCGGAAGAAGCCGGCAAGTAACCGCCCGAGCACCGACAAGGAACGTAAGAAAAGACGGAAGGAAAGAACCGATGGTGGGCCGGTCGGGTTTAGCCATTCTCGGAAAACCCGACCACCGGGATTTAGAGCTCGCCAAGAGGCGAGAGCCAAGTCGCCGCGCTAAGAGTCTTTGACCCACACTCCGTCGGCCATATGGAGTGAAGTATCTGAGGTCCAATTTGTTGCCTCCGCTCGGCCTCCGAAAATTGAGCCATCAAAATTAGATTCGCGTCGATTCTGCGCCTATCACAAATCGATAGTCACGATCATCGACGAGTGCCGAGATCGATTAGAGAAATTATGCGGGTTGTTCGGGCAGCGCCTTAAAAGATACGTTCATGAGCTACCACCCCACCCAAGATCGCTCAAGCGTCAACCCGAGCGTAATCAACCCACTCTCGCGCCACCCCCAAATGAAAACCAGGAGAGAAATCCTCATGATGTCAAGTGTTAGTCGGATCAATACCAACACAATGGAGGACAGACGCCCAACAGAAAAGAAAAGCCGATGTTAGGGACAGCAACCAATGCCGAAAGGCAAGTTCGGGTGGCAAATCAAGGAAGGCCAACCCACCTACCACCACTTTATGCGTTCTTGATGCGGATGCCGACCAGGTGGTCCATCCTCATTCGACCTCCGTCATCATCGCACCGATTTTGGGTATTCCTGGTTCACGTAATTTTAATTGATACCGGAAGCTATTCGTCCGTCATTTATGTCCGAGCATTTCAAGATTAAACGTGGATGATAGTTATATTCGTCCTTGTAATGATAAAGATTTTGGGGTTTGGAGGAGGAAGGATAGTCCCACTAGGAGAAGTTGATTTGCCCATCCAAATGGGACAAGGTTTGCATAAACGGATCGTCATGACAACGTTCAAAATAATCAACGCCGATTCGAGTACAATGCTATCATTGGAAGGCCATTGCTTTATCATATAAAAGCGTAGTTTCAATATATCATTTTTGTATAAAATTTCCAACGCCTCGATGGCGAAGCTATACATAAAGGGAATCAAAGGAGTCACGAGTGCTCTCTTAAACTCCGACCGTGGAGATTAACGTGGCGAACAAGGGCAAACCATTGGAATCACACGAGATAATCCCTTGCCCGGTTAGAGGAATCCGAGCGTAAGGGTGATCGCTCCGGAGGATAATCCAAGTCGACGGCCTGGGAAGGAGCCCATGATGGAAGAAGCGAGCCGAATCGAAACCGAGCCGGCCAGCCGAAGACGAATTGCCCTACAAATCAAGGAGGGCAAAGCAATAAAAGAAAACGAGCGGAACCGATGAACAGGTTGATACAATCAATGTCGGTAAGCTGCGGCGCGCCAACTACGTATTGGTCATGATCTTCTAAACCATATCGGCTGAGTTGGTCGAAGTTTTTGAAATAATCTTGACGTCTTCGCATGGACTCATGCGCACATGCCCGAATTGATCCCAAGTATGCGTGCCACCGCCTTAACATTGATCTAACGTTCCGCCTATCATCCGAAAAAGGCGCAAACTCGCCCCGATAGGCAAAAGACTAAATCGAGGTTAACAAACTACTAGACAATCGCTTCATCCGGAAGCCCTCTATCCTCGATGGGTCGCCAACCCTGTTTTGGTAAAGAAAAGATCGCCGCTGGCGCCTATGCGTGGATTTTACCGACCTCAACAAAGCATGCCCTAAGACAGCTTATCCATTGCCAAATATCGATTACATGGTAGATGCCACGGCAGACACGAGCCGATGAGCTTCATGGATGCATACTCGTTACAACCAAATACGGATGCACCCGTAAGATGAAGAAAATACCTCATTTTTCTCTCGCTTCTGGGAATTCATCACATTAAAGATGATGCCTTTCGGATTGAAGAATCTTTGGTGCGACCTATCAAAGGTTAGTGAATAAGATGTTTGAGAAAATGATAGGTCACACTATGGAAGTCATGTAGATGACATGCTAGTAAAATCATCGACATGTCCGATCATCTAAACGATCTTAATAAAATGTTTGCTATTTTGAGGAGTACAAGATGATGTTAAACCCGAGAAAGTGCACATTTGGGGTCGGCTCGGGTAAATTTTTGGGGTATATGGTCACCAAAGGGGAATCGAAGCTAACCTGATAAAATAAAAGCCATCACCGACCTAGAATCCCCAAACTCGTAAAAAGGTACAAAGCCTAACAGCCGATTAGCGCCTTTAACCGATTTATTTCTCGGTCCACGACAAGTGCAAACCTTTCTTTGAAATTATAAAGAAAAGCAAAAATTTCGAGTGGACCGAGCAAGCACAAAGTTGCTTTGAATCCCTCAAACATCATCTATCTTCAATCCCTATATTACAAAAACCGCCCAGGAGGACTTGTATTTGTACTTGGCGGTATCCGAATCGCCATCGCTCGGTGTTAATTAGGCTAGATGGCTCTATTCAACATCCAGCCTACTACACCAAATGCCAAGCGTTACATGATGCCGAGCTCCTTACCCACCAATGGAAAAGTCGGCTTATTCATTAATTATCACTGACACGAAACTCCGTCCATATTTCTTAACACAAGATTATAGTATGGACGAACTATCCGTTGAAGCAAGTGTTACACGACTGATCTTACTGGTCGGATGATTAAGTGGGTCATTTAACTTAGCCAATTTGACATTATATACGAACCACGCATCGCAATAAAAGGACAAAGCTTTAGCCGATTTTGTGGCCGAATTCACGCCTTCCATACAATCGGAGGTCAAGGAAGACCAAGAATGGAAATTATTTGTCGACGGCTCTTCCGCCGCAGCCGAAAGCGGGGCGGAATCGTGATAATCGATCCAAATGAAAAATACTACTTTGCTCAGCACGATTTCGCCTTCCCGCGACGAACAACGGCCGATATGAGGCGCTCCTAAAGAAGTTAGATATGGCGCTCTATGGGCCTAAAACAACTATTGGTTCACAAAGTGACTCTCGCTTGGTTGTTCATCAAATCAACGGCGAAGACGAAGACGAAAAAGAGCAAAAATTGCACAATATTTGATTTGGTCAAGAAAAGATTATCACATTTTAAGACAAAAATCTTACATGTGCCCCGAGCCGAGAACATGCAAAGAGATGCCTTAGCTCGGCTCGCTCCGATCCAGGACGATGTCATCACGGATGTCATCACACACAATTGTCCGCCGCTGGCACTTGGTGCAAAGAAAATATATACAACCGAAACTGTCGAATGACTTGGATGACCCCAATCATCCAATATCTAGAGAAAGGAGTTCAACTCAAAACAAAGTCAGTTTAACACTACGAACTCAAGCGGCTCGGTTTACACTAGTAGACGACATCCTCTACAAACGAGGTACTCCATTCCACTTCTACGCTTTCTCGAGACAGGATGCATTATGCACTTCGAGAGGTTCATGAGGGAATATCGCGGCAACCACGCCGGGGGCCAAACGTTGGCCTATAAATTAATACGGCAAGGGTACTACGCCATCCCGAAAAAGGATGCTACCGACCTCGTCAAAAGATGTGAGAGGTGCCGAGATTTGCACCACAGTCGATATCATCCTCAACGACTTTTACGTTCCGTATTTAGCCCATGGCGTTTGCCAAATGGGGAATGGACCTCATCGGACCATTACCCATCGGCAAAGGGGCGTCAAGTATGCCATTGTGGCGGTGGATTATTTCACAAAATGGGCCGAAAGCGGAGCCTTTGGCAAAAATAGATGAAGAAAAGGTTGTGAGCTTTGTATGGAAATCTATCATCATCAGAGATTCGGGATACCACATTCGATTGTTACGCATAATGGGAAATGTTGACAAACCGGGTTCCAAATTTTTGTGAAGGTTTCCGCATAAAAACCATTTCTCAACTCCATACCACCCCCCCGAATCGGACAAGTTGAGGCCGTTAATAAAATACTCAAGTATACCCTGAAGGCGAGATTGGAGGTCTAAAGGCAATTGGCCGAGGAACTACCTGGCGTCTTGTATGGTCATACTGAACGACACACCGAAAGCGACCCACCGGAGAAACACCTTTTTTTTTAGCTTATGGGAGCCGGTGATTCCCTGTCGAGATTGGAGCCCTACTTTCGTAATTGCAAATTTTGAAGAAGACCGTAATGAGGCCGCGCCCGAGCCGAACTAGACCTCGCCGAGGAAAAAGGTGCAGCGCCGAGATGAAAAATGCGAGTATAAAACAAAGGAGCGAAAGGTACTACAATTCGAAAGTAAAAGAAAGAAGATTTCGGTCGGCGATCTTGTATTGAAAAAGATAACGGGCATTCAACCGAGCCCATTGAAGCCGACCTGAGGGCCTGCTTTGGATCAGCCACGCCTTATCCGGTGGGGCATACCATTAGAATATTTGAGTGGAGAAAAATTTACGCATCCATGGAATGTATCATACCCGAAGCGGTATTATCAATAAAGATCTCGATCTACGATCCGGATAGATTCCAAAGAATTATCCCTTCATCCGGTATTTCGTGAGCTCTTTAAAGGAAAACGAAGTTTTTACTCACCACAAATCAAGACTCGCTACGCACCGAGCACAATAAAGACTTGTTACGCACCGAGCACCAATAAAGACTCGCTTACGCACCGAGCACAATAAAGACTTGTTACGCACTGCCAGATAAAGACTAGCTCGCCACGCACCGAGCACAATGACAACTACAGACTCAAGACTCGCCACGACCGAGACAATAAAGACTCGCTACGCACCGAGCACAATACCAAGACTCGGCTATGCACCGAAAGACGATAAAGAGCACTCGCTACGCACCGAGCACAATAAAGACTTGTTACGCACTGCACAAGATAAAGACTTCGCTCACGCACCGAGCACAATAAAGACTTGTTACGCACTGCACAAGATAAAGACTCGCCACGCACCGAGCACAATACTGAAGACTCGCCACGCACCGAGCACAATAAAGACTTCGCTCACGCACCGAGCACGATAAAGACTTCGCTCACGCACCGAGCACAATAAAGACTTGTTACGCACTGCCACAAGATAAAGACTTCGGCTATGCACCGAGCACAATACAAAGACTCGCTACGCACCGAGCACAATAAAGACTCGCCACGCACCGAGCACAAGATAAAGACTCGCCACGCACCGAGCACAAATACCAAGACTCGCCACGCACCGAAAGCACAATAAAGACTCGCCACGCACCGAGCACAATAAAGATTCGCACAAAGCACAAGATAAAGACTTGTTACGCACCGAGCATAAGATAAAGACTTGTTACGCACCGAGCACCAATACCAAGACTGCCACGCACCGAGCATGATACAAGACTCGCCACGCACCGAAAGCACAATACCAAGACTTGCTTACGCACTGCGCAAATCGTAGACTCAATTTATACACGAAATTTCAAATACAAAATGGACAGTTTATATCCCCGAGTGCAAGAATCGATTAAGGCGAGCGGACCCCTCACTCACTCAGGACGTCACAGAAAATCGAGCCCCGTCTTTGAAAATAAGAGGAAAAAAGAAGACAGGCAACAATCTTACAAAAAGGAAAGAGCCGAGCATCCACAAAAGCTTGAAATACATACACAGGAAAGGAAAATAACAATTCATTTTTACTTCAAAAATAATTACATAGGGGAGGCCGGAGCCCGTTACATCTCGAGGCACGAAGCCAAATTACCTACCTAAGGCTACATATAAAAGTATCAAGACTGAGAAGGGGGCGGAATATCGACGGCACCACTAGAGGCGACTTCTTCCACATCCGGAGGAGGAGAGCCCTGCGCATTAGAAGCCTCCGCAAAGTTCGGCCGAAGGGTATTGAGATCAGCCTCCAGAAGGGCCAAATCTTCCTCAAGCTGAGCAACAGTACGCCCGCCCTTAAGTAAATCAAGAATTTCTTGGAGACTAGTCGCATGGCCACAGGTCAACATGAATGCATACTCCTCGGAGTCTTTGTAAGCTTTAATGGCCTCTCTACGAACTTCCTCAGTTTGTCGGCGGCGGCTTCTTCACCCTCACTGACGTCGGGATAAGCGCCTCTCCATTTCCTCACCGGCCGGCGTGGCAACACGTTCCACTCGGCGACCTTAATCCCGAGCTCTTCTTCACCTTGCGGGCCCGATCTCGCTCCGCCGGCACCGCGCAGCTAGCTCTCTCTCTGAGTTGGCCCGAGCTATAGCCTCATCTGCTTGAGTCTTAAAAGATTCTTGCACCCCCTTGGAGGTAGCATAGGCCTCCTGCGCAGATCCCCGTCCGCCTTTCCAGTCGGCATATTTTTTTCTCCAACTCGCGGGTTCCCCAACCGCATGCCATAAGAGCTCAATCATCCGCCCGCATACATGGCCATAAAGATATTGAATTTGTTCTTCGGCTTGATCTCCGAGCGCACTGCTCAACGCCTTTTGTCCAGGCACGGCCGGGACGATCATTGCGCCCGACTCGCTCCTAGAAGACCCTTGATTGCTCCTCCGTTCGGCGTGGCACATCGAACGAATTCCACAAACCACCGGGGCGTAGTCCAACCATTCCCTCGCAATATTCATCTCTTGCTTGGTTTGGAGGAATGAAATGACCTTCCCCCGAGGTCATCCGAGAAAGTTCGCGGGCCTTCCATTGCCGGGGTCGCTCGATGTTCGCGCCGCCGACCAACCCTTTCGATCGATCGAGCTCTCCATCACAATTCCCCCTCTTCTCCTTTGAAGAGGCGGCCAGACTGCTTCCCGCACTCCATCGCCAGGACGCGTTCGCCCGGATATCTTCTCTCCGAGCCGCCTCCACATCCGCAGTTGATCGGCAGCCGCCGAGCTCGCCGTCTTGTATTCCTCACACACTCCTCACGTGCGCGTGCACGCAAATCCAGCCACGCCCGCATAAAGCAACCATCAATTAGAAGAAAGATCAAAGGAAAACAAAAAGACAACTCAAAAGGAAATGGAAGAAATACAAGTTTTACCTCGAACGGCGCACTCGGCGGCTCCCGGGAAACAATGGTTCTGCCCTACGGGCGCGGATGATCTGCCCACAGACTAGTCGTCGCAGGAGGCGGCGCGGCTTGCTCATTTCTCGCCGGGCTGATCCCCGGAGAATGGGGCCGTATTTCTTCATTAACGAGAGGATTCTCGCTGGGCACTCTCTCGACCTCTTCCTCCCGCTCGCCACCTCATCCCGAGCCGCCCCTCGGCCGGGGTCGGCGGGCGAGCGAGCCTCAAACTACCAGTGCGGCAAGTTGGCCTCAGTGGCCAACCTCTCAATCCGCTTGTCCATGATTCCCCTGGCCTGGATGTTCTCCACCCTTCAAATAAAAGCGGCGACAGAGGCCCCTTTGATGCCCTAAGTTCTGTAAAGGTGGAAAGAAAGGACAATTATGAAAAGAAAATGAAACAAAAAGCGAGGAAAGGGAAAAGATAAGACTTACATCAGAACTAAAAACAAAATTTGATGGGGATGAAGAACGGTCTCATTTTCTCCTTCCCCACACGAGCTTGCCACTCGCCGCTCACCTGAACCATTTATCCTTCCACTCCTTCGAGAAAGAAGGTAGACCCTCCCACCAAACCGTCCCCGGATACCCCAGGTCGGGTCAGACGTAATACCATCCGGATGGTGGCCCCGAGACGATGGAGTCGCTCGCCATACAAAGAGCTCGTTCATCATCTCCTTAAATTTGGGGCGAGGATATTTTTCCCGGTGAAACATCACCAGGGAGGCCGATGATCCTTCCCAAGAAATAGGGTGCACTGGCCTGATGCATACCCCACTTGCAAAACCACCGCGTGAGGAAGGCCGGCAAAGTGGAAATCTTAAACCGTATAAAAGTCCGGGAGCAAATACAGGTGTGCAACCCTCTCGGTGGGTCTGGGAACTTCCGTGCCGTCCGGTACCAAGAGATACCGCTCGGAATACGGTACATCCGCCGGAGCTCATCCACCTCCCGAATCATCAACATGCTCGGGATATCGTTTATGTCACTCGGCGTCCAACGAGGCTCGACACGAAGACGAGGTCCTCCTCCTTGTCGACCGTCGCCATTACGGTGGCCTATGGGCCCTGGCTGCCTTTCCTACCTCGAATCCCCTGACAACTCATCTACTCGCTCACGTTGTCACGCTCCGGCTCGATGGATCCATATCTTCTTCTTTTTCCGGGGCACGCTTTAGAATCAACACTTGGCGATTCTTCACCTAATTCTCTTGTACCCCCAGGTTGATACACCGCTCCTTCTCTATAAACGGTCATCAAGGCGTCAAAAGATCAAAGATAGTGTCGTCGCTCGACGCCCCACCTCGTGAAGAATGGAGAAGATATCCGGATAATACTCGACGCGTGGGGCGAGAGATCGCCGTCTTTGGTGAAAAATAAACAGAGGGTTCGGATGGAGGATCTTCAATTTCAACCTCTACACTATAACTACGACTCCTACTATCTTCAAAAGAAGACATTTATAGGTAAAGGAAGAGTATTTCAAAAATACCTAAGTTCAAGGCTCGAACTTGGGAAGCCGACCAAATTTCTGCTCGGTTTTAATTACTTTAGCTCGAGGGTTAAAGGATGCGAAAGTGAATAATGAAGGAAAACAAAGGTATTTATAGATAAGTTTCTCGATAAACGGACGTTTATTCGAAAGACGCTCCTTTTTAAAAGCTCAAAAGCCGCCAAACATGACAAAAAACGCCGTGTGTCCCCACGCCCGCCGACAGAATCGACCGACGTAACTTTTTCGCCTGCGCAAGATTGGTCCAACCACGAGATGCCACGCGGTTCATGCTTATTATGGCAACCCAATTAATCACGCGCGTTTCAAGCATTAATTGCTACGCGACAACATGTACCATGAAAGAACAAAACCTTTGAAAAATCCGTTTCCCATTAATTGTTCATCATTAGCATTAAAGTTTAACTCCGACGCCAAAGAATTTTCTCTCAAGTCAAACTTGGGGGCCTTTGATGACACCCGAGCCGAGGAAGAAATTGATCCACGTCATCGAAGATAACACATTTCACGAATTAGGCTCGGCCACTCGAGCCCAATCAAGCACGAGCCCGACCACAACACGGCCGCCGAGCCCCGAGCCCCGAGCCCGTATTTCAATATGAAACACACGCGCGACAACCTCGTAAAAATAATCACACGCCCATGCTTAGTACTTTATCGGTATCGTTTCGCCACATGTCGTGAATTATGAAGAGAAGTCGACAAGTGGCAAATTTGACCGACATGCACAACTATAGAGGGGACATGTGTCGCCTTTTTGCTATTTTATTAATTAATGAATAGTTAGTGCAAAGATGACTATTGTAAACCCACTTACTCAAAAGGGATATAAAAAGTCTGAAAAGGGAAAAAGAAAGCGGAGGTAGAGAAAAACAAATGATAAAGAAGACCGACCCCAATATTCCGGCTCGGCAAAATACAAAGAAAGGCATAATTAGCCAGAAATAAAGAGACGTTACGCACGTTTTCATTTCCACGTGTTAAACCTTTTACGTATTTCTACTTGTTGACCAAAACGCACGTCAACAAAACTATTCAAGGATTATAATTGGGACTTAATAAATATTAATTATTTTTTGAATCTCAAGTGAAAGAGAGGTAAAAATCATAGAAATTTCGTGGTCGGTTGTAATTTACTTAATTTCTATTTTTCTAAACATTGTTGATACTGATTTTTCTATTAATTAAATTTAATGAAGTTACTATTAATTTAGATGCCAATTATCTAGAAGCTCCAATTTTTAAATCTTTACACATGTTAATAATGGCATTGGACGGTACAGAATTTGAAGGATATTGTGTTGACATTGAAATTTACTTATTTTTATTTATTTAATATTTGATTTAAACAAGAGTAGAGTAGCCCTTTGGATGACCAACTTTTTGTTGCACAAAATACGGGTCACTGTTTGTACCTCGGGACATTATTCTGGTTTCAAATTTAATACTCCAATAATTTTTTGTAGGAGTATTTTTTTTAATAAAATGTATTTCAAACGCTATTGGTACAACATTTCCTAGTATATACAATACATTAATATTTTAATCGTTTTTTTACATTTACAAATTTTTAAATCTTCTTCAGAAAATACACTACAAAAAAATTCAAGTTTACCTATATAAATAATTTTATTACTAAATTTTACAATTATCTACAAAATACCAATATAATAAAAAAATAATTTTTCCCAAACTATACCGATTAATTACCTATTGATCACCGACAATTTTTAAATTTACTGATACAGATAAATCAAATAATGTAGGTATTTACCAACAATCACATATTCTGTAGGTAAGTAAATATTACCTACAATGATATTACCTACAACGATTTTACATACACTTTACAATCATCTTAATATTACATATACATTTTTTTCGTAGGTAAACTGATTTTTTCTTGTAGTGATAGTTTGATAACTTAACAAAAAATTTACTTCAACTTTTACCTAAAGTTATTTGATAATTAATCAAAAGTTACAATATTTAAACAAAGGTCATACAACACAATAGACACAATACCTTGGTGACTCAAATTAAAATATACATTAATGGTAACTATTCAACTTGTGTAAAATTTCAACAAACATTTATCTTGGATTAAATATTTGAAAGTTCCATTATTGTGGATATTTTGAAATTCTTTCATAAATATTTTGAATTGTGTTTCTCAACCAATTATACCATAAATTGAAATCTACTTATATTAGATTCATTTCAAGCAATCAATTTTTAATAATTCCTTGAAAATTCAAATCAAAAGTTTATTTTTAATTCATACATAATTCAAACTTAAATATATAAATACATATTAATTAAGGAAAAAAAAAAACAAGAGGATGGGCGTGGACACTGGACAGTAGACCTGGTAAAAGTTAAAAACTAAGTTAAAATAAAATAATGTCAAAAGGATGATTTCGAATTCCAATATTAGATACGCAATTTTGTCAAACCTCGTGGAGGCCTACCTTTTTTCCGCCACGCGTGCTCTCTCATCCGACGGTCACCAACCCATCCGCATTGCACGGAAACCGGCCCCCTTTCCTCAATCCGACGGTCCTCATTCCCCTACTTTGACCCCCACTCTGTCTCACATATCCCCATACGCCCCCAAAAAACCCCACGCCTGCCCCAGTTACCACATTAAATAAACTCACACCACACCCACTGATACCATCATTTCTCAAGAAAAAAATCTATCAGCTCATTTCATCCTTGGAGATTTTCGTTGTGTTCTGAGGATTATAAGTTTTGTTGGGATTTTATTTATCTTCCTTATTGGGTAATCTTCAGAAGCTCGCTCATGTAATTTCTGTTTAGCTCATTTTTTTTTTTTTTTTTTTGTTTGCCCTTTATGGTACAATAATTGGTTTGAGGTAGATTTTTTTTTTTTTTTTGAGGAAAAGGTAGATTTATTCTTAATACCTAATTCTTGCTGATCCGTATGCGGTTTTGTGCCTGGATGTACGAATTTGCTTGTTATTACGCAAATGGATATTATGGTTTTAGAGTGTTAATTTGTATTTTAGAGATTGGACTTTTGATCGATGTGCCTTTGCCTTATCGATTGGATCTTTCTGTGAATTTACATGGAAATTTTACACTTTGGTTTTCGAACTTTGAGTTTCAGTGGTGTTCTAAAGATTGTAATAAGTCTTTTGCTTGCTTACTGTTATTTGTGTTTTTGTCAAAATCTAAGATCTGAACTGTTCTGAAGATATCAAAAATATCAAACATATCTAGTCTTATTTCACGTAAAAGTTTGGTAATATTTCAACTGTTTTAAATACTGATTTGTCACCTGTATTTTCTGCAACAGCAACAGTTTGGTTTCAAATTTTTATATCTTTGGGCTGAAGAATTGTATCAACATGCCGTGGGGATCTCCAAATTACTTTGGGAAGTGTGTGCGATTGGTTGTGTTCTTTCTCGTTATCCTGTAATTTGGATTCATTGGTGAGTTTCCAGTTGATATCTCTATTTTGTTTTTTTAGCTACAGGATTATTTTCAAACCAGTAACATCTTTGAGATTGAATATTTGCAGGTCAATTTTGTGAGGCTGTTTTATTGCAGTTAACTCGTACGCTGGTTATACTTTATTTTGGTGGGAGGAGTTAGAATGCACATTGCCCGTAAGAAATATCAGAAAGTGAAAGAACTCGAAAAAATTAACATGATCGTTGGAAGCATTGCTTTTTATCAATTAATGGAAGTTTGTCAGGTGAGGGCTTCATGTTTTCTGCAGCATTCACATTGACAGTATTTGCTGGATTGTTTTTTCGTTGCGGTTTTTATATACTTCTATGATCAACTTACTTAGACGTGTGTAAATAGGAAGATATTGCTTTCAACAAACCACAAACAAAGATGGAGCCCATAGTAATGCGTAATACGGATCACATTAGTAATCTGACAATGGAGATTTTTAATTAATTACTGGTAATAATTAGGCATATTAAAGGACGTTATCTAGATTATAATAAGGATATGGATTACATGCTTTTAACCACACTAAACTGTCCCAATTAGTTATTTTATATACTAGTTCAAATAACCAAAATTTATTGATCTATATTTATGCATCTTCTGGTGAGCTTGTTTCTTTGTTTTTGGTTGGTGACAATCGAATAGACCATTTAATAGAATCTGCAATATTGTTTTCTGCCTCTTTTCATCCTGTTAATCTGCAAAAGTTTCAGTTTTTATTCTCAACTTACTAAGCTAGTTCTTCGGTATGTTTTGCTTGTAGGCTGAATATTTCCGACAGTTGCTTAAACCTGTTACGTAGTCTTGTTCCCTACACGTGTTTGGACATTGGGATTGACTGCCTTGTGCTCTGGTTGGGTTAAAGAATTCAATTGAGTACTGATGAACACAAACTATTGATCAGCCATGATGGATACACCAGAGCTGTACTGAAAAAAACCTCTTGCTAACTATTTTCATTCTCTTAAAACTTGAACCTATCTCAAAACCGAACAACTTTCTCTTTTCAACTAACTTGTTTTATAAACCAGCACTCATGCATAGTGACTTCCCCGAAAAGCCAATGCTTCCCCTTGGTGATAAAGTGGGCTATTACATGCAAAATCCTCCAATGGCATCTGTCTTCTTTAACGGGTTTGTGCCCGCTGGTATAAAACCTATTATGCCCTTCCCTAATGTTGATATCCAACCTTCAAATGCCTGCCCTAGAAATTATATAATCTTCGACCAAACTAATAACCGAAGCCAGATTATGTTCCATCCCGAAATAAGCTCCAAATTATTTTACCCTGGTTTTGGCGTCGAGACACCTGACAATGTTGTCCAAAAGGATATAAATGATGATAGAAAAATCTCCTCTCCATTGGAAGAAGAAGATTCTGATGATATCGATGCACTTTTGAGTACAGAACACGAAGAAAACGAAGAATGTGATGATGATGAGGTGGTGAGCACAGCACGAACTGATGCGATTTACGAATGCAGTTCTCCAGATTCTTGCTCCAATTATGAGTCCGTATCGAAAAAGAGACGGCCACTTTTTGGGAAGTCTGGCGGAAACGAAAAGAAGCACCGGAGAATGAGGAAGATGGTGAAGGCGCTAAGGGGAATTGTTCCTGGTGCTAATCGGATGAGTACTGTAGCTGTTCTTGATGAAACTGTTCGGTACCTTAAATCTATCAGGGTTGAAGTGCAGAAGCTGGGAGTTGGAAATTTCAAAGGCTAAAACTTGAAAACCCGTTTTGATTATAATATCTGCGTGCATCATCGCTGTGATATCTAGTTTCTGCTCAAGAGAGTGATTTATGGGGTGAGCATGACAAAATCGACGTTTCCCTCGTACTATGAATGTAGTTAATAGTTTAGGTTCAATCATGTCTTAATTTATGCACACTTTGTCCAACTTTTCTACCTCGTACATTATATTATCTACAATCGTTCTTGTTGCTTTGAAATCTAGATTGTGTATCAGATTTTATTTGTACCTGTAACGATAATGTAATGTTGATTAGCACTTGAAATTCTTATGATCTACATTGTTTTTGTTAGTGGTGATATCATTGGTAACCCAGGTTAGAGCACATGAGTACATGACCATTGGAAAGCAACCAAAACTACTTTTACGTTGTTTCATGTTCTTCAAACTAGTAAAATGTATGCGTTTTACGTGGATGATTAATTATTAATACATGTCCCCGGAATTTGTACCCGTCGAGTTATATACGGGACTGGAAAAAATTATGCGTTGTTTTTTTTTTTTTTTTTTTCCGAACGATAGAATTATATTAAAACAACTCAAAAACTAAAATTACAACTACAATCGTAGCCAACGGGCTAAGAGCCGACAAGACTAACTAAGAGCCAAGCGGGAATTGGTAAAACCAATTGATTCACATGGACTAAAAAAACTACCCACCCCAAAACTACCCACTCCACGAGGAGACTTCAAACTCCTTAAAGGAGACTCAGTAACACACCAAAAACTAAAATCGGGACGAGCAACCACTACATCTTTGCAGAACGAAAAAACCGATCCGCCTACGAGTTTCGCAAATCAACCGAGAAAAGAAAACACAAACAAAATAAGAAAACAACGATATACTAACAAACTAGAGAAAAAAGCAAAAATTGCCTCTCCCTCTCCCAAATCTCATCGCTGCAATTGTCGTCTTCTCCGCTCCGAGACACCTCCGTGAAGCTCCGACCCGCTTTCGCCCGGACCAAAAATTCCGCCACCTTCATACGCCCAAGGGACCGCCATTTGGTATCCCTCCAATAGAAACCATGGAGGGGAGGGGGAGGGGAGGAGGAGGGAGGAGGAGGGAGGAAGGAAGGGGCGGCTACGCAAAGGGAGAGGAAGGGGGAACTTAGGGTTTTTTTTTGGGGAGTTAGAGAGAAGGGGAGAGAAAAGAGTTAGAGAGAGAAAGGGGGGTGGGCTGATAATCTGAATCCGAAAAAATTATGCGTTTGATGGTTGAAAAATCGGCAAACACTAAAGAAGCATTAATGTATGGATAATACAATATTTTAGTGTTTTAAAAAACGATAGGTGTTGGTTGGGCGGCAAATTGGGACCTAACGTTTAGGCGGAACCTTGGGGTTATGCGGGACATGAGTGGAGTTAGACGGGGCCTAATTAGAAGAATTATCAAGGGGGATAAGGAGGCTAACGTCTAGATAGGAAATTTTAGAACAATGCAAAATTTAAGAGAATTGTCCAAGAGCTAAAAGTATGACATTTCTTGATATTATTCTTATATGAGTTCTTTTTCTGTTTATGTATAAATTATGTGAACATTATTTTATAATGTTTTTATATTATTTAATTTATAATTATGATACAGCTTAATTTTTTTTTATAATAATTCGTGTACTTATAAATGATTTGTGTTTTAATTTTAAAAGTTATATAATATTTAAATACGTATGAATAAGTTTTAAATTATATTACAATACTGTAAATGTTTATTAAAATATGATATTAATCCTCAAGTATTATAAAAACAAATATCATACGTGTACAAATATACTGATTTAGAATTGGGGGTGGCAATTTCTGACACGACACGATAGCACGACACGAAAACGACACGAAAATAGCGGGTTAGTGTTTAGCTTTAACGTGTTCGTGTCCTTATCGTGTCGACACGATAAGGACACGAAAATTTCGTGTCGTGTTAAATGTTTTATCGTGTTTACACGATAGTAATCCGACACGAACACGATAGTGACACGATAATGACACTTACGACGAACACGATAAAGACACAATAATGACACGCTTACTTGTTAGCGACACGATAATGACACGACCTTGAAGACGATAAGGATACGATAATGACACATTTACGCTTAGTGACACGATAACCTCGATATTTTGTATATTTATGTCGTATATTTTCGTGTAAAATCGTGTCATACCGTGTAATTTGTTATCGTGTATTAACGTGTAAATCATTTTATTTTTATTTTTGACTTATCGTGTCACTATCGTGGTCGGCATTTGAAAATTTTCGTGTTTCGTGGTCGTGTTGGATCCTTATCCTTATCGTGTCGTGTTCATGTTTGCCCTTATCGTGTCGTGTCGACACGAAACACGACACGATAACACGATTTGACACCCCTATTTAGAATGTGTTCAATAAATAAAACAAATTTTCAATTATTTATACCTATATATACTATATAGACTCACGTAATCTTGTACAAATAATCAACTGGACAGCTAAGTTACAAATAGTCAAATAGCTTGGACAATTCAAGCCCCATTCATACTGGTTAGTGGTTACAAGTTACAACTTTCAAGATACTTAAAGATGTTTCACTTTAACCATAGTATATATATCGAAATAAATAATCCGTCTCATATCTGACAGTTTGGCCGAGTGGTCTAAGGCGCCAGATTTAGGCTCTGGTCCGAAAGGGCGTGGGTTCAAATCCCACAGCTGTCAATGTGATTTTTTTTGCCTTATACTATAATTTGTTTTTGAATTTATTTTTTCTCAAAAGCTTTATTGTTATTGTTTTTTCTTATACTATAAATTTTATTAGAATTTTCTTTTTCTCAAAAGCTTTGTTGTTATTGATGTTTTTATTTTTTATTTTCTTAGTATAATAAATGGAATTACGAGCTATATGGTTGGTGGCTAACATGCATATTCCACCAAAAAAGCATCGTATCTTGACACACAGACACACATGTATACATAATTTATATATGCCCACCATTCTGATTTTGAAATGGCGTTGACGCCATGTACAAAAATGTATCTATCATATGCCCCACCATTTTGAGTTTTTTACGCTTCATTCCTTGTTCATTTTCCTTACCCGTGAAAGCCCACTTGGCCAGCTTATCATTTTCGCCACTTTCTTCTGCCCACATGCATTAAAATACAATTCAAGAAAAATAATAGCTTGTAGCAATTCTGTGCACTGTGCATGGTCTAACCCTGTTTAAGGCACTTAATTAAAATGCACCCACCTTTAAAATTGATGGGCACATCTCAGAATTTCTTTTCACAGGTCAATTTTTATTGCAGCCAGTTTGTTAATTTGCATCCTCCAATACGACATTTCTGATTTAAAACAATTCTTTCTTCCTACGAAACATTTAGCTGTTTCCCCATGTTACTTTTTAGTACACACTTTTGTCAAAGTTTCAACAAACGAAAAGCCTTCTTGTGAGTTTTGATGATAGTTTGACTCTTCGAAGAAGTTGACTTGATTGAGGTAGAGTTGTAATTTTAAACCAAGTTGGTATACATAAAATGCATGCTTTTTGGTAAGTAGTGGCATTTAGTGCTCCTTGTATTTTTTGGTAATTACCTCACAATTTTTAAAAAATTACGCTGCATTTCTCTGTCCGGAGAAATGATTCTTGAGCACGAGAAATGTATCGGTCCCAAGAAATAAAACTATGGGCAAAATGTATATATAATTAATAATTAAACTAAAAAATCGATAGAAAAGATAGGTTTGAAAACATCGATAAAAAAGGATATTGGATTGAGCCAAACAGTTAAATAATTTCCGGGCTGTTTATAATATCTCTGTCCTCATCATTGAGCCAAATACAACAACAAAAAACTAAGCCTTAATCCCACTATGTGGGGTTGGCTATATGGATCATATCGCGTCATCGTTTACGGTCATAAGCTATATTTTCATTTATTTCTAGGTATAACATGTCTTGTTTAATAGCTTCTTTCCAAGTCTTTTTAGGCATACCTCTACCTCTTTTGATTTGTGTTCATAATTGAGCCAAATATCACTAGAAAAAAAAACTCTATTGCTCGGTTTGGATTGTTAAGTTTGTGTTCGTGTTCGTTCATTTAATTTTTGTAATGCTCGAATTTGTTCACGAACATGTTCGTGAACATGTTCATATTTGAGTTCGTGTTAAGATTCGTGTTCGTGAACATGTTCATATTCAAATTTGTGTTCATAAACTGTTCGTGAACAATCAACAATTATGTTCACGAACAAACAATCAAACAAACAAACAAATATCAATATTTAAATTAAATATTTTTAAATTAAATAACATTATTTGTTATTAATTGAATAATAATCGAGCTATTAGCCGAGCCCTTAACGAGCTTGTTTACGAACAATTCTAAACAAACACTAAACGAGCTTGTTCATAAACATTTATAAACGAACACTAAACGAGCTTGTTCACGAGCTATTAATGAACGAGTATATGATTGTTCAAACTCTGTTCGTTTATTTCACGAGCCATAAAATTTGTTCGTTTTTGTTCGTTTAACTAAATAAACGAACATAAACAAACAATATCCGAGCTTGTTCACGAGTAGTTTGTCGAACGCTCTGTTCGTTTACAACCTTAAATAGAGCACAAACTGAAATTCAAATTCAAACCAGGGCTTAGCCACCACCACCACCACAAGCAATTGTGGGATGGAGGTCGGGGTTCAAATCCCCTGCTCCATCAAATTGTTTGTGGGGTGGAGGTCGGAGGTTCATATCCTCGCTCCATCAAATTGCTCCCATATGCGTATGCGGTAGTGAAGATTTGGTGGGAACTCATCTTGAATAAAGCATCCGTGTGGGTTCGATTCGGGAGAGATCGTTATTAGTAGTTGGGGGTCGAATATAATTGTTCTCTTTACCTTTAGGAGGATCTGGTTTATCGTCACAGACCGTCGCCGTAACACCTTTAACATCGCGCGTCCATGCGGTTTACCTTGGCTGCAAGAATGAGGAAAGGATCTGTTGTCTCGAGCGTAGTCGGGTTCGTAAGCGCAGAAGGCTGAGTTATCAAAAAAAAAAAAAAAAAAAAAAAAAAAATGGAAACTGAAATTCAAGCTTTAAAAGCATTGAAAAACTCGATCACTAGCTAAATGGAGGCCAAATGGCCAATCATACATATTCGACCAAAACGGCGCCGTATCTAAAAGTTCATATAAATATCAATGGCATTGACACATATATGCCCCACCATTTTGACGCTTCGTTCCTTGTTCATTTTCCTTGTCCGTGAAAGCCCACTTGGCCAGCTTATCATTTTCGCCACTTTCTGACCACATGCATTACAATTTACAATAAAACTCAAAAGAGAATAATACCCTGTTTGGCGCACTTAAAATTGCACCCACCTTTTCTTGGGCACATCCCATAAACTCTCTTCACATTTCAGATTAAAATCAATATTGTATTCCAACGAAACTGTCTGTCTTAATCTAGACTAAGTGCATTTATTGCTGAAGATTCAGAAATCCTCACATGTTACTTTTTAGTACTCATGTCAACGTTTTAACAAATGAAAAGTCTTTCTTTATGTGTTTATTATGGTATTTTGACTCTTCTACGAAGTTGACTTCGATTGAGGCAGAATGGGGAATCTTAAACCAAGTTGGTGTACATAAAAATGCATGCTTTCAAAATACCCATCCATCGAACCAAACATCACTAGAAAAAACCAAAATAAAAAAACATGTTTCAAAAGTTTACATTTCCAGTGTTCATATTCTCCACTCTCATGCTTGGAGTTCTTTCATCACAACCAAGTCTGGAAACCGAAATCCAAGCTTTAAAATCATTCAAAAACTCGATCACCAACGACCCAAACCGCGCCCTTCTCGACTGGAACGACACCAACCATCACTGCAACTGGTCTGGAATTTCATGCGATCCATTGTCCAAAAATGTCGTTTCCATCGCACTTGTCGACACGCATCTCCAGGGCGAAATTTCCCCGTCTCTCGGAAACCTTTCATACCTCCAGGTTCTTGATTTAACTCAAAACTCGTTCACAGGAACAATCCCACCCCAGTTGGGATATTGCTCACAGCTCACTCAATTAGTTCTCTACGAAAACTCACTCTCTGGGGCAATTCCACAAACACTTGGCAGACTGAAAAATATCCAGTTAATAGACTTTGGGGATAATTTTCTAAACGGGAGTATTCCTCAGAGTCTATGCAATTGCACTTCGTTACTACAGCTTGGTCTCGTTAGCAATAACCTCACAGGTTTAATCCCAGCAGAAATTGGAAATTTAGTCAATCTCCAATTATTTGTAGCGTATCGTAACGATTTGGTGGGTCCCATACCTGCTTCCATCGGAGAAATGAAAGAAATGCAGGCTTTGGATTTTAGTGAAAACCAGTTAACTGGAATAATCCCTCCGGAAATTGGAAATATGTCGAATTTAGAAATTCTTCAGTTACATGTGAATTTCATTTCAGGACAAATCCCATTTGAAATAAGCTACTGTAAAAAGCTAGCTCGTCTGAATTTATACATGAATCAGCTTACCGGAAAAATCCCATCTCAGCTTGGAAGCTTGGTTAATTTAGAAGCTTTAAGGTTGTACAAAAACAAGCTAAACTCCACAATCCCAAAATCTCTATTCCAGCTGAAAAATTTAATCTACCTGGGACTCTCTGAAAATGAGTTTGAGGGTACAATATCACCAGAAATAGCTTCTTTGAGATCTCTCGAAATCCTGACCCTCCATTCGAACAATTTCAGCGGTCAGATTCCTTCGAGTTTAACAAAATTGATCAACTTAACTTACTTGTCTATAGGCTTCAATTTTTTGACAGGCTATCTTCCAACTGACATTGGATTGCTTTATAATCTCAAGAACCTAACCGCAAGTGATAATCTTCTAGAAGGTTCCATTCCATCTAGTATCATCCACTGTACTCAGCTTCTTGTCATAACTTTGACTAACAATAGAATTACTGGTGAAATACCACATGGGCTTAGTCAGTTATCTAATCTCACATTCATATCTTTAGGCAACAATAATATCTCTGGAAACATTCCTGATGATATCTTTAACTGCTCAATGCTTGAAGTATTGGATTTGAGTCGAAACAGTCTCAACGGTACGTTAAAACCGCATCTTAGCAAACTAGTGAACCTCCGAATGCTACGAGTTAGTCATAACTCGTTGAACGGAGAAATTCCGAAAGAGATTGCTAATTTGAGTCGACTCGTATATTTTGAGATCGATGGGAATAGATTTTCGGGCCCTGTTCCGTCAGAGATTTCACAACTCACATTTCTCCAGGGCCTTTCGTTGAACGATAACGCCCTGGAGGGTGTAGTTCCGGAAGAACTCTCCGAGCTGAGAAGATTAACCGATCTTCGGTTGCAGAATAATAAACTGTATGGTCCGATTCCGGATGCTATCTCCGAACTTGAGCTACTTTCGTATTTGGATCTCAGTGGAAACAAACTTAATGGCACCATTCCGAAAAGCTTGGGACGTCTTGTCCGTCTCACGACTTTAGATCTTTCGGACAACGTTTTTACGGGATCCATTCCAGGATCAGTGATTGCTGGTATGAGGAGTATGCAGATTTACCTTAATCTGTCACACAATTTCTTGGAGGGGACGGTCCCGGAGGAAATAGGCATGCTGGAAATGGTTCAGGGGATCGATTTGTCGAACAATAATATATCCGGAACCATTCCTTTAGCACTCAAAAGCTGCAGGAATTTGATATCTCTTGACCTGTCTAAAAATAATCTCTCCGGTCAAGTTCGGGGCGAAATTTTTTCACAACTTTCTCAACTCGTGAGCTTGAATTTTTCGAGTAATCGGTTGAGTGGAGAACTTCCTGAAACATTGGCAAGTTTGACACATCTATCGGTTATTGATTTTTCGCGAAATAATTTCAGTGGCGAAATTCCAGAGAGCTTTGCCAACATGCCAAGCTTGAAATGTCTCAATCTTTCGTTCAACATGCTCGAAGGTCATGTTCCTGAGAACGGTATGTTCAAGAATATGAGTTCAATCAGTTTACAGGGAAATTCAGGTCTTTGTGGAACAAACTATTCGAAGCGGTGCAAAACGAAGAAGAACAATTCGTCGAGGTCCACAAAAGAACTGCTTATCTTTTCAGCACTGGGATGTGTTCTTGTGCTAATTATTCTGCTATCAGCATTCTACGCTATTCGACGAAAAATGAAAAATCGCGACACGAGAATCGATAAATCAAAAACCGAGTGCCCTTCAACAATTACACTTAAAAGATTTGATGCAAAGGATATAGCACTTGCTACAAACTCCTTCAGCCAGGACAACATAATCGGGTCGAGCACTTTAAGCACCGTCTACAAGGGTACATTATCAGACGGGCAAAAAATAGCCGTTAAAAACCTGAATCTGCAGCAATTTGCTGCAGAATCTGATAAGTGCTTCTACAGGGAAGCCAATACTTTGGGCAAACTACGGCATAGGAACTTGGTAAAGATTCTCGGTTACGCCTGGGAGAGTGGGAAGCTTAAGGCATTAGTTTTGGAGTTCATGGAGCATGGCAGTTTGGAAAATATCATACATGATTCGGATAAAGATCGACCGAGCTGGACATTGGTAAAAAGGATCGATGCTTTGATTTCCATTGCTAATGGATTGGTGTACTTGCACTCAGGCTATGGTTTCCCTATTGTGCACTGTGACTTGAAGCCTTCTAATGTTCTTTTGGATGGTGAGATGGAAGCTCATGTTAGTGATTTTGGCACGGCACGGATATTGGGTATTTATCCTGAGGATGAAAGCAGTGTATCGTCTTCGTCTGCATTTGAAGGAACTATTGGCTACTTGGCTCCAGGTAAATATTTTCCAGTTCTTCATTAGACATTACAAAAACTACACATGTTTAGCTTAATTATAAAAAATCCAATTATCTTTCAAAATTACAAGTACCCCCTTCAGGTATTACAAACATCTGCTCTTGAGGGTGTAATTTGTAAATAGATTCAAATATCAAGGGAGGTATTTGTAATTTTGAAATGTAGCTTTTTTTTTTTTTTTTTTTTGTAATTAGACTGACCCTCGAGGGTATTTTTTTGTAAATATACTTAATTCATATAGTTGCTTCTTTAGTATTGCCAAACTTGCTGCATCTTTGGCCAGAACTCAAATGGCCATGACTCAAATGATGAAAATCAGGAAAGGATTATATTGCCTTATAGTTCACATACAGAAATCATTGGCAAAATTGAAAAATACGTGTAACTTATAAAAATGACCTTTTGCATAAATGTACTGTAACTATAGAGAACTCTCTATTTTCGTCCTGCAATATGCACAATTTGCTTTTGCATAAATGTACTGTAACTATAGAGAACTCTCTATTTTCGTCCTGCAATATGCACAATTTGCAATATAGTCTTGTAACTGAATGAAATTTTCAGTTTGGGCAATAATTTCATTGAATTTCAATCACGGGAGTGACAAATGTATCTCAATTTTCGGTGAATTGATATTTAAATACAGCTACAAGACGCATTTTCCAAGACCAATATTGAGATGTTCATATAGTTACATGACTTGTTTTGCAAAACATGATACTTACCAGACCTTTTAATTGTGTGCTATTTCTGTTACATGTTCTTTAACTTTCCTACCTTTGTCATAACATGTGTTGTTTGCTTGTATCAGAATTTGCATACATGAGGAAAGTTACGACGAAAGTAGATGTCTTCAGCTTCGGCATTATAATGATGGAGTCAATCACGAGAAAGAGGCCAACAGGACTTACGCGCGAAGATGGATTGCCCATCACCTTATCACAACTTGTCCAACAAGCACTTCAACACGGAATCAAAGGCCTAAATCAAGTGACGGATCCTCATTTAACGACATATTCTTCGAACGAACAAGAAGTTTTGGAAGGGCTTCTCCGTCTGGCATTGTCCTGCACGAATACGGATCCTGATAACCGACCTGACATGGATGAAGTGTTGCACTCTCTTTCAAAGATTCGTAAAATGGCGTGAAGTGCCTGTAAAATGCTGCTTTCACCTTAAGTGCTTAGTAAATTGGTAAAGCATCAAAGCTGAAATGTATTTACTAAAGGGAATTTAATCCTAGATGCAAACATCTCAGTATCTTTCCCTGTAACACAAGCTGTATCTCTGATCTTGCAAAGGTTGATCAATTTAGTGTTTGCGTTGCAATAATACACGAAAAATTGATGCAATTAGAGGAGTCAGATTTATTGAAACATTACGATTTTGAAATACGATAGGGAAAAAAGCCAGCTTCACTGGGGTTAAGTGTAAGATGTTCAACGTTAGGCATCCATAAGTGAAATTTGAAAAGTTTAGTAGGCAAATTGCAAAACTCGTGATAGTTTGGAGGGCAAATGAAATTATCCAAAACAGAAATGTTGCTCTACGAATTAGTTAGGTCGTTTATAAGGCTTTTCCTGGTTCTGTTTTGAGCGTGGTTACCGCTTAGTCTCAAGTTGCATAAAACGAAAGGCAATATAAGAAAACACGGACAATGTTGATTCCAAAACTCACATATTATCCATTCGATCCAACCAAATTTACATCAGAGTCACACCATAAATGCGGTAACTCACACTCACATTAGACAACAACAAATAAAATTGGATCCCACTGTGGGTTCACAACTAATTTGAAGCTCACTTTCCGGGGACAAAGTTTGTGGCAAAAGCCCAGGCATTGTTGTTAACTGGGTCTGCAAGGTGGTCAGCTAAGTTCTCCAATGGGCCCTTTCCGGTAACAATAGCCTGAACAAAGAATCCAAACATAGAGAACATGGCTAGTCTACCGTTCTTGATCTCCTTAACCTTGAGCTCGGCAAAAGCTTCTGGGTCGTCCGCCAGGCCCAATGGGTCAAAGCTGCCACCTGGGTACAATGGGTCGGTAACCTCACCGAGTGGCCCACCAGCAATACGGTAGCCCTCAACAGCTCCCATCAAAACAACTTGGCAAGCCCAAATGGCCAATATACTCTGGGCGTGGATCAAGCTTGGGTTACCCAAGTAATCAAGCCCACCTTCGCTGAAGATTTGGGATCCGGCCTTGAACCACACGGCCTCACCGAATTTAACGCCGTTGCGGGCCAATAGCTCAGGGAAAACGCATCCAAGAGCCCCAAGCATGGCCCATCTGCAGTGGATCACCTCGAGTTCACGGTTCTTAGCGAAGGTTTCTGGTCACCGTGAAAGCCCAAAGAGGTGTCCCAGCCGTAGTCACCGGGGAACTCGCCGGTTAGGTAGCTCGGGGGCTCACCGGATAATGGGCCCAAGTATTTGACACGGTCTGGGCCGTACCATGGGCTACCGGATGAGACGGTCTTGGCGGCAGTCTTCCTCATTGAGACTCTTCCGTTTCCGGTGATCTCAGGGGCGGAGGGAGAGAGCTTCACCGCCTGTCCGGCGAAAGAAGGAGAAGAGAGAGCCATTGTTGAGGCTGCCATTGGTTTTGTAGAAGATCAAGAGATGTTTGATGATTTTTCTGTGTGAAATGAAGTTGGTTTTGGATGAATGGCAGAATGATAGTTGGTAGTTATTTATAGGAATGGGGTAGATAGTAATTCTTACTTGATGATATCCATATCACAGCTTTGATTGGGTTGCAAGATTCTTTTGTTGTTAACCAATGCTGAGTTGGCAGTTTGTTGTCCATTTATTTTTAGGATTTCAAAAATGGGGTTCCAAAACTTCTAACCATTAAAGACTATATGCAAATGCCAATCTATCGTCCGTTTGAGATTTTGCTTATCTGTGTTATGCGAATAAAATCTATCCATTTTTGGTTTCAAATTTCCAGTTGTAATTTTTTATTTGTCCTCAAATGTAATCGTGATATCATATTCCTTTGCAATGTTACACATTAATCTCAAAATAATAGAGTTGGATCCCGATTTTTTTCTTTCTACATGGACTGTTTTGATACAAAATTATAAAATCCATGCTACATCAACAATATAATTCTCAATGACTTTATACTTGACTGTTTGAAAGTGAATATCAAGTACGGATTTTCCTCAAAAAAAAAAAATCAAGTACGGATAAATATTTTTCATTGAGAATTATTCGAAAGAAAAATACTTGAAGTAAAAGCTTACTAAAATGAAGCTTTGAGCCGAATATGGTATTGTTCAAGTTTGTTTTTAATTTTTTATCGAACTTAAAAAATTGTGTTTGATTTGATTTGATTATTAAGTCGAAATTAGCTTGAACGAGTCTCAGTGAAGCCAAGCGCCAAACAAAGCTCAAATAACTTGATATTTTTATATTATTTTTTTTCATTAATCAAGTAAAGCTTGAGTCGGACTTCATATTTTTCGGAACAAAAAAATATATTTAAAATTTAGTTGGGTATCTTAATGAACCGAGCTCAAACTATCATTTAATGTTCGGGAGAACTGATTATCAAATATTTTATTTGTGTGTATAATCTTGAACTACACATTGTAATTTGATAGGTTGATATATTTGAGTTACACGTGCATACTATACATAACAGAAATATATGCACTAGTAAATAATATCTATTAATTTAACTATAGTTTTACTACTAATTTACTAAAGGTATAAAATTACATTAATAGTAATGAATTTATCTAACAAGTTTTTTTTCAAGAAAAAAATGTGTCTTCTCTATATTGTTGAAGTCACAGTTTGCTACATATATTTATTTTAAATTTACTTTAAGATTAGATTTATTTAATAAAATTAGTCTTGAATAAATTTTGGGATTAAATTAATTGATAATTAATTATTGAGGAGCAAATTCTTTATAATTTATAATAGTGGATGCGTAGTAACTATTTAATAATTTATTTAAAATAAGTGTAGCTTTGTCTATCAATATATATAGAGAGATATATTAATCACCCTGTATTTGAGGGTTTTAATAATAGGTAGGGTGTTTAATGCAATATCAATAATACTAAGGGATAAAATGAATTTTCCTAAAATTTAAATCATGTTCTTTCAAAAAAAAAAAAAAACTTAATCATGTTTATGTTACCTAGTTTTTACTATAATATTCAATCATATAATTTTTGAATCACTTCAAAAAAATCAAATTACCTACAGAAAATTATGTAGGTAAATATTAAGATAGTTGTAAAGACAAAAATGTATGTAAAATCATCGTAGGTAAAATATTTGCCAACAAAATCTAAAATTGTTGGTAAATACCTACAATATTTTTATCGGTAAATTTAAAAATTGTTTGTAATTTGTCGGTATAGTTTGGGCAAAAATAATATTTTTTATACGTATTCTATATATAATTGTAAAATTTAATGATAAAATTATTTCTTTCGGTAATTCTGTTGATAAACTGAAATTTTCTTATAGTGAATTTTAGACAATCATTATATCTTAATCAAAATATATAGGCATAGGCTTTGCCCTATTCTTATCATTACACGTCACTTTTTTTAATATTTAAGTATTTCAATATGTGCCGAATATTAATAAATATGAATATTTAATATCTAACTATTTAAACATTAATACAATTTTAATATAGAACTAAACACAATCAATCTTTCATTCAAACATATTCTGTATTTCACGAAAAAACTGAATACAAGCTTGAAATTTTTCGTCCGTGCACTCACTTTCCGGGGACAAAGTTTGTTGCATAGGACCAAGCATTGTTGTTAACTGGGTCAGCAAGATGGTCAGCTAGGTTCTCCAATGGGCCCTTTCCGGTAACAATGGCCTGAACAAAGAATCCAAACATAGAGAACATGGCCAGTCTGCCGTTCTTGATCTCCTTCACCTTGAGCTCAGCAAAAGCTTCTGGGTCATCAGCCAGGCCCAATGGGTCAAAGCTTCCACCTGGGTACAATGGATCGGTAATCTCACCAAGAGGCCCACCAGCAATACGGTAGCCCTCAACAGCCCCCATCAAAACAACTTGGCAAGCCCAAATGGCCAAAATGCTCTGGGCGTGGATCAAGCTTGGGTTGCCCAAGTAATCAAGCCCACCTTCACTGAAGATTTGGGATCCGGCCTTGAACCACACGGCCTCACCGAATTTAACGCCGTTGCGGGCCAATAGCTCTGGGAAAACGCATCCAAGGGCCCCAAGCATGGCCCATCTGCAGTGAATCACCTCGAGTTCACGGTTCTTAGCGAAGGTTTCTGGGTCAGCTGAAAGCCCAGCAGTGTCCCAGCCGTAGTCACCGGGGAACTCACCGGTTAGGTAGCTCGGAGGCTCACCGGAGAATGGGCCCAAGTATTTGACACGGTCTGGGCCGTACCATGGGCTGCCGGATGAGACGGGCTTTTTAGCAGTAGTCTTCCTCATTGAGACTCTTCCATTTCCAGTGATCTCAGGGGCGGAGGGAGAGAGCTTGACCGCCTGTCCGGCGAAAGAGGGAGAAGATAGAGCCATTGTTGAGGCGGCCATTTTTGTATGATGGAACAGAAGACTGTTTTAGTAAGTTGTTTTTGGGTTGTGTTGCCTTAATAGCCGGCCCAATAAGGTATTTATATGAAATTCTATCAACAGAGTCCTTATCTGTGGAGATCATTATCTGTGTTCTCATTGGCGGATGACATTTGATTGGTTGATATTTTATGTACATTTGGCAATGGCCGCAACCACAAATCATCCATAGGACATTTAATTTTGGGCCTTGGGGACAAAAAATCTGATGCCAGGTGTGAGTATTTTGTTGTGGCCTATTAGAGCTTGCCAACTGTGCGGGTGGATAGTATAATATCTCCAGGAAAAGATATACTATGAAAAAACATTGGTGAAAATATCTAAGTTGGGGAAAATAGGGAGATATGAAACACTAGAATCTTGAAGGTGATAATACAAGTGTATATCACCCACAAAGGCATTAAACATTTTGGGTGTAGACATAAACTTACATGAGACGGCTTAGTGGATATAATTAATGAATCGGATCTATATTTAAATAGAATTTCAACCCGAATCAAAATTAATGAAAGGAATTCATATTTTTGTTTTTCTTAATATGAATTTTGATCCGCAAGGCGATCTCATATAAGACAGACTATGAGATTGTGCTTGTGTGTGTCGGACTATGATTGTGCGTGCGCGCGTGACGGCTCGTGTGTGCCTAACTGCCTATGTGCCTGCATGAGTGCATCTTGTGTGTGTGAGAGCGTGTGACTGTGTGCGTGAGGGCAGCTTGCGTGTGTGCTTCTCTGCATCCGGGAATGCTAATTTGTGGTGGTGGGTTCTCTACTTTTCTATTTCGTGTACTTTTGTTCTTCTAAAACAATTATTTTCCAAAAGAAATACCCAGAGCTCAATAAATTTGCATATATATAGAAATCACATCATTAGAATAAATTTTAAATTAAAAAAAAAGGATCAAGTGTAATAGATGTACTTATTAGAATAAATTTTAAATTTTGATTGAGGTTTATTAGTATTATTTATGGGCTAAAACATCAAGTTGGTATTCTTCATTTCATCATTTGTAAAGAAGTTTAAACTGTTTATTTAGTTGTTATATAAATTTTGAACTTTGTTAGAAGTGTTTTTTGGTTGATATTTAATTATATATATTATGTAGTTACGATTTTATAATGTCATTGGACCGGTGATTGAACATATATGACCGGTTGAACCGCTGATCAGTGGCTTAACCGATTTGCACATTGGTCGGTTTTTAAGATATTGATACAAACCTCGTGAGCGCACATCAAACTTGAGGTATATGCGTTAATCGTTATCTAGCTATTATTTGGATGAGCTTTTCAAATGTATTTTTCTTCTTTTGATGGAAAAAAATACTTATTTGTAATTGATATTTACGTTCATATAATTTGAACTTTATTATCGATGTAGCATGATTTATTTTGTTCATCTGGTATGAAAATGGTCAATGTAGTAAGTAAAAGAAATTATCAATCCAAATTTTCTTTACTTTTTTTGTTTTGTTTTGAGGTAATCCTTACAGTAACTGCTTGATAAAATAATGAACGGACATCTATCAAGCGAACATTAAAGTTAACAGGAATCCACCAATTCGAGAATAATAATTGACCAAGTCCATCACAACCAAACATGCAAGGACATTGAAATATGAAATGGAAATTATAAACCAAAATGGATAACCTGGGGACAGATTTTATTGGCATAACGCAGATAAGAAAAATCTCTAACAGCGGATAGATTGGCATACTCTCTTTAATGGTTAGATTTTTTGGAACCTCAATTAAAAATCTTAAAAATAGATGGACAAGAAATTTCCAACTCAGCAGAGATTATTAACAGCAACAGAATCGTGAAACCCAATCAAAGCTGAGATATGGATATGGATATCATCACACAAGATTACCAGCTGCACCCTTTACTATAAATAACTACCAACTATATCATTCTGCCATTCATCAAAACCAACTTCATTTCACACAGAAAAATCATCAAACATCTTTTGATCTTCTACAAAACCAATGGCAGCCTCAACAATGGCTCTCTCATCTCCTTCCTTCGCCGGACAGGCGGTGAAGCTCTCTCCCTCTGCCCCTGAGATCACCGGAAACGGAAGAGTCTCAATGAGGAAGACTGCCGCCAAGACCGTCTCATCCGGCAGCCCATGGTACGGCCCAGACCGTGTCAAATACTTGGGCCCATTCTCCGGTGAGCCCCCAAGCTACCTAACCGGTGAGTTCCCCGGTGACTACGGCTGGGACACTGCTGGGCTTTCAGCTGACCCAGAAACCTTCGCCAAGAACCGTGAACTCGAGGTGATCCACTGCAGATGGGCCATGCTTGGGGCTCTTGGATGCGTCTTCCCAGAGCTATTGGCCCGTAACGGAGTTAAATTCGGTGAGGCAGTGTGGTTCAAGGCTGGATCCCAAATCTTCAGCGAGGGTGGGCTTGATTACTTGGGCAACCCAAGCTTGATCCACGCCCAAAGCATTTTGGCCATTTGGGCTTGCCAAGTTGTATTGATGGGAGCTGTTGAGGGTTACCGTATTGCTGGTGGACCGCTCGGTGAGATTACCGACCCATTGTACCCAGGTGGTAGCTTTGACCCATTGGGCTTGGCTGATGACCCAGAGGCTTTTGCTGAGCTCAAGTTAAGGAGATCAAGAACTCAGACTTGACTTGTTTTCTATGTTTGGATTAACTTTGTTCAGTATCATTGTTCTGGAAAGGGCCCATTGGAAAACTTGGCTGACCATCTTGCTGACCCAGTTAACAACAATGCTTGGTCTTATGCCACAAACTTTGTCCCTGGAAAGTGAGTGCGGGGACAAGAATTTAAATTCAAGCTTGTATTCAGTTTTTCGTGAAATACAGAAAATGTTTGAATGAAAAATTGATTGTGTTTAGTTCTATATTAAAATTGTATTATTTTTTAAATAGTAGATATTAAATTATTCATATTTATTAATATCGGCAGCCATATTGAAATATTTAAATATAAAAAAAGGTAATATGTAATGATAAGGATAGTGCAAAACCTATATAATTTTATTAGGATACAATGATCGTCAAGAAAATTTTAGTTTATTGACATAATTAATAATAGAAATGATTTTGTCACTAATTTTACAGTTACCTACATAATATCTATTAAAAATATTATTTTTTCCCAAAGTATACTGGCCAATTACTACTAATTACCAACGCTTTTAAATTTATGGACAATACTATTGTAGTTATTTACCAACATTTTTAGATTCTACTGACAAATATTTTACTTACAATAATTTTATCTACACTTTTGTCATTACAACTATCTTAATATTTACCTTCAGATTTTTCTATAGGTTAATTAATTTTTTTTTGAAGTGATTCAAAATATAAGTTTGAATATTATACTAAAAACTAGGTAAGATAAACATGATTTAAATATTAGTAAAATTCAGTTTCCCCTTGTATTATTGATTTTGCAGTAAACACCCTACCTGTTAATTTGTTAATTCACATCCACTATTATAAATTATAAAGAATTTGCCCCTCAATAATTAATTATCAATTAATTTAATCCCAAAATTTATTCAAGACTAATTTTATTAAATAAAGTTAATCTTAGAGTAAATTTAAAATAAATATGTAGCAAATTGTTACTATTAATTGAGTATTTGAGTTTTATAACTTTAGTAAATTAGTGTAAAACTAGAGTTAAATTAATAGATATTATTTAATAGTGCATATATTTCTGTTATGTACAGTATACACGTGTAACTCAAATATATTAACCTATCAAATTACAATGTGTAGTTCAATATATGCACAAACAAACTATTTGATAATCAGCTCTCTCGAACATTAAATTATAGTTTGAGCTCGGTTCATTAACATAACAGACCAAATATTGAATACATTTTTTTGTTCGAAAAAAATATGAAGTCCGGCTCAAGCTTTACTTGATTAATGAAGATTAAAAAAATAAAAATATAAGTTACTTGAGCTTTGTTTGGTGTTTGGCCCGCTTCACGGAGACTCATTCAAGTTTATTTCGATTAATAATCAAATCAAATCAAACACAATATTTTAAGTTCGATAAAAATTCAAAAACAAACTTGATCAATGCTATATTCGGGTCTACTCAATTTGTTTACACACATATTTTTAACATGTTACATTAAATTTCACTTTGCTTAGACCCTTAGCTTCCTACAAAACCCCATGTCCCTAACCAAACATTATTACAATGTACAAACTCACATTTCTACCTGGTTTGTTGATTTTATCATTTTATGGTACAAACCTCATGGGCACATATCAAAGCTTTTTGCGCACATCTATTAATTTTAATAAGCTTTTACTTTCTTTCGAATGATCTCATCGAAAAATAATTATCCGTACTTGATATTCACTTTCAAACAGTAAAGTATAAAGTCACTGATCGAGAATTATATTGTTGATGTAGTATGGATTTTATAATTTTGGATAAAAACAGTACATGTAGAACAAAAAAAAAAAATCGCCATCCAACTTTTTTATTATTTTGAGATTAATGTGAAACATTGCAAGGAATATGATACCATGATTACATTTGAGGACAAATGAAAAAGTGAAACTGGAAATTTGAAACAAAAAATGGATAACCTGGGATAGATTTTAATTTTTATTCGCATAACCCAGATAAGCAAAATCTCCAACAGACCATAGATTGGCAATTGGCATACTCTTTACTGGTTAAGAACTTTTGGAACCCCATTTATGAAATCCTAAAAATAGATGGACAACAAACTGCCAACTCAGCATAGGTTAACAACAAAAAAAATCTTGAAATCCAATCAAAGCTTAGATATGGATATCATCAAGTAAGAATTACCCTCTACTCCCTTCCTATAAATAACTACCAACTATACCATTCTGCCATTCATCAAAACCAACTTAATTCATTTCACACAGAAAAATCATCAAACATTTTTTGATCTTCTACAAAACCAATGGCAGCCTCAACAATGGCTCTCTCTTCTCCTTCCTTCGCCGGACAGGCGGTCAAGCTCTCTCCCTCCGCCCCTGAGATCACCGGAAACGGAAGAATCTCAATGAGGAAGACTGTTGCCAAGCCCGTCTCTTCCGGAAGCCCATGGTACGGCCCAGACCGTGTCAAATACTTGGGCCCATTCTCCGGTGAGCCCCCAAGCTACCTAACTGGTGAGTTCCCCGGTGACTACGGTTGGGACACTGCTGGGCTTTCAGCTGACCCAGAAACCTTCGCTAAGAACCGTGAACTCGAGGTGATCCACTGCAGATGGGCCATGCTTGGGGCCCTTGGATGCGTTTTCCCAGAGCTTTTGGCCCGTAACGGAGTTAAATTCGGCGAGGCCGTGTGGTTCAAGGCCGGATCCCAAATCTTCAGCGAAGGTGGGCTTGATTACTTGGGCAACCCAAGCTTGATCCACGCCCAGAGCATTTTGGCCATTTGGGCTTGCCAAGTTGTATTGATGGGAGCTGTTGAGGGTTACCGTATTGCTGGTGGGCCTCTCGGTGAGGTTACAGACCCATTGTACCCAGGTGGAAGCTTTGACCCATTGGGCCTGGCTGATGACCCAGAAGCTTTCGCTGAGCTCAAGGTGAAGGAGATCAAGAACGGGAGACTTGCCATGTTCTCTATGTTTGGATTCTTTGTTCAGGCCATTGTCACCGGTAAGGGCCCATTGGAGAACCTGGCCGATCACCTTGCTGACCCAGTTAACAACAATGCCTGGGCTTTTGCCACAAACTTTGTCCCCGGAAAATAAGTGAATGGAATTTTGAGATTCTCTGTTGCTAATGTAAAATTGCCACTGTGAATTATATTTATTGCAATATAATGTGATTTTTGTGAATTTTTTCAATTCCGATTAGCCAATTCGTTCAGTTAATCTTACCATCAGGGAGTGTTTGCAAACATTTAAGGAAAAAAAAGTGATTCTTAGCTTCTACCTCGAAAAGATAATATTTTTTTAGGTAGAAGTTAGAGAATCACTTTTTTTTTTTTTTTTAGAGTTTGCAAACACTCCGTTAGTCCTGTCCTGTACAACTTAACATTAAATTAACCAATTTCAGTTATCTGTAGCTACAAATTTCCAAACTGCTATATAGGAAAACATGAACATCTTGAACCGAAACAATCCCAACAAACATAAAAAAAGACAGTTGATTTAAAATGCAAAATACAGAGTTACAAAAGATGAAACAGAGACTAAATTATCTTGATAATCCTTGGCTGATAATTTTTTGGGATAATTACAAAAGACCCCCTGAGGTTTGAGCTAATTATAGAAAAACTCAAAGATGTTTCAAAATTACAAAAAACCCTAATATTTGTAGAATATCATGGGTTTTTTGAAATATTTGTTGTTTATGAACGGATAAAATGTAAGATGAAATCCAACCTCAAGGTAAGTTTTTTTGTAAAACATCTCTGGTTTTATTGTAATTAGCCTAAACCTCAGGGGTGTTTTTTGTAATTATCCCTATTTTTTTTCCGCACCAGATAATTCTTGTCCCACTTTACCATTTTCACCACTCTTGCAGTCATCGAGATAATGCTGATAAACATACGAAACAAATCCCCAAACCGCCAAAAATATCGAAACCACCTTAACTCCATCCATCGTTTCATGGAAAAAAACCACAGCCAAAACAGGAACAACAGGCAAACCCACAGTACTGATAACATTAGAAAACAACGAAGACACCTCAAAAATCAATCCAACGGCCACGATCGAATACACTTGCCACCCCACACCAATCACCACAAGAACCATCACATATAACACCTTCCCAAGTTCAAAATTTTCCATCTCATTTTTCAAAATACTATATTCCCCACTGATAAAAAACGGCACCGTAACAAGAATAGTAGCCACTAGAGATTGGTACATCACCATGTTCAAAACGGTCGAAAAAGTTTCCATTTTTAGTAACTTTTGAAATGCTATTTGTGTCAATGATAGCAGTAACGAATACAGAGCCGATGCGATGAGCGTGCATAGAAATCCCACCACAAAATGATCCCTTTTCGGTTTTTTTTCGTTGCCACTTTCGAATATGAGTAATGTTGATGAGACGGTCACGAGTACTAATGCATTGAGTATTAAAAAAGTGAACTTTTCTTGGTTGATGAAGAACGAAAATAACGCGCTGAATGCCAACTGCGTCGTGTTAATTAGCGAAAACGTCGAGACTGGGAGATTTCGAAGACCGATCGAATACAACACACTACTAGCAGCTTGAAACAAGCCAAGAAAGATGTAAACTGATGCTTTGGTCAGATTGGATATTGGCTTATTATGATCAGTTTTTATCGGTTTATCGTTTCGGGAGAGGGAAAAAGGGATGAGAATTGGGAAACCAATAGTTTCTAGAAGTGCTGACAGAAATATGGCGTTGCCACCTTTGTTAAAGTACAGTCTTCCTAGGAGAGTGGCGGTTGACTGTCCGAGGAGGACAAATAGTGTGTAGATGATCATGTAAGCCCACCATGTCTTATTTTTGGGTTGTGGGATTTTGTAAGGTAATGCTGTTTCTTCAGTTTCTTCAACTGTCAATACACAAATGGTGAAAAAGTGTTAGCTTTTTTGGCCTGTTGAGAGCTATTTGCAGTTTGCTGATTGACAAAGATGTTTATTGGAAAGTATATTAGGGAAGATTGCAACTTTAGTCCTGCCGAAATTACAATTTGCAGAAAGCCTCAATTTCAGAAGTTGGTAGTTTTTGCTAATAGAATCAGAAGTTGAGAGTTATAGAAGCAAGAATAAGAAATGAAACTAGTATATTAGATAATCAATTTGGCTTCATGCCAGGAAGATCCACAATTGAAGCTATACACTTAATTAGACGATTATGTGAACAATATAATGAGAGAAAACAAGATTTACATATGGTTTTTATTGATCTTGAAAAGGCATACGATAGAGTCAACCGTGATATAATGTGGCGCGTATTGGAAAAAAGAGGAATAAAAATAGCCTACATAGATGCCATAAAAGATATGTATGATGGTATAGCAACATGTATCAGGATACCAACAGGAATATCTAGTGAATTCCCAAACACTATAGGTTTGCATCAGGGATCTGCTCTAAGCCCGTACCTTTTTATCCTAATAATTGATGAAATCACTAAACACTTACAAAAATCCATCCTGAATGTATGTTATTTGCGGACGATATAGTTTTAATTGATGAAACAAGGGAAGGAGTAAATGCAAAATTGGAAGTTTGGAGAGAAGCACTAGAATCAAAAGGTTTTACTATAAGTAGGGCTAAAATGAATACATGGAATGTCACTTTAGTAAAAACAATGAGAACAATGAGACGAATGTTAAAATTGATGGACATGAGTATAAACAAAGAGTTTTAAATACTTAGGATCTATAATTGAAGAGAACGGAGAAATCAATAAAGATGTCACACATAGGATCCGGGCGGGTTGGAATAAATGGAGGAGTGCATCTTCTATCCTTTGTGACCGTAAAATACCATTAAAATTGAAAGGAAAATTTTATAAAACGGCCATAAGGCCCGCAACGCTTTATGGAGCGGAATGTTGGGCGACTAAATATGAACACGAACAAAAAATGAGGGTAGCGAGAGATGAGAATGCTAAGATGGATGTGCGGACACACTAGATTAGATAGAATAAGAAATGAACACATTAGAAACAAAGTGGGAGTAGCACCAATAGACGAAAATTAGAGAAACACGATTAAGATGGTTTGGACATGTTTATAGGAGACCTTTAGATGCACCCGTGCGGCGTTTAGAAGGTAGAGAATCACTCACACAAATCAAAAGAGGGAGAGGTAGGCCTAAAAAGACTTGGAAAGAAGCTATTAAACATGACATGTTATACCTAGAAATAAACGAAAATATGACTTATGATGATCGTAAACGATGGCGCGATATGATCCGTATAGCCGACCCCACGTAGTGGGATTAAGGCTTAGTTTGTTGTTGTTGTTGTTGTAATCAGAAGTTGAGAGTGTTTAGTGAAAAAATTGTAAAAGTGTTTATTTGTTTGTAAAAGTTAAATTAGAAGCAAAATCAGAAACCTAAAGTCCATATCTCCCTGCTTTTAGATTCTGGTTGAATGAAGCATAATCAGAAGCAGAAGTTGACATTTGCAAACACTAAAAAGTGATTTTTTTCAGTCAAAAGGTAAGAAGCATTTTTTTTTAGTGATTGCAAAGACTCTCAATTCTTGAGCTTTTGTCACAATCAACAAACCGACTCACTTATGGACACGTGGATTTTTTTACATCATGGGACCTTTTTGAAAATTGTAATTTTTTGCAATACCATTAATGCCACCCTTACAGTTACACGGCTAAGATTGCAATTTAGCCAGGAAAATAATGTTGCGTGTAGATTAATTACCTTCTAATCTGAACTCTGGCTCTTTGGTTTCTCCCATCTTGACAATTTGAAATGTGGATGCAACCTTTTCAGTTAAGTTAGAAATACTTATCTTTGAGTGATTCTTGCTGCATTATAATGGTGGACTTTCTTAAGTACATTTTGAAATTGTGAAAATATTTCAGTGGTGGCATGATCTGTATGACTGTTGCTTTTGTTATATATAAGCAAAAATGCTTGGAGTGAGGATTAGTCATACGCAACTACAATAAGCTTTGGGTGGTTCCATAATCTTTGAGCCTTTGACGGCAGCATTTTAGCCATTTATTGATTAAGCAAAGGGTTACAAGAATGGCTTCATCATCTTTGTGTGGAAATAAAATGGAAATACGTCTATTTTTTAGGTTTGATGTATAACTAATACTTTGATTTTTTAGGTTAGTCAATAACTAAAACGTGTGCCGTTAAAGCTTCAAAAAAATAAAAAAAAAAAACGTTTTATACTAGGCATAACATCCAAAATTTATCCTCGGAAAAACAAAACATTAAGTTTATTTCATTTGATTTTGCATCAATTCTTTCTTCACCATATGCTTTACCCAGCAAAACTAATAATCATGCTACCTGTGCCACACCTAAATACGTGCATCAGAAATATAATCTTGCAAATTTCTTCATAAAATGTTCTATACATGTCCAAATTAGGAAAGTCCTGTGAAATGCAGCAAGATGTCATCAACACTGAGTATCAGTATGATTGACACATTCTTGAAAATCCCTTCTGCTATTATCATTATTCTAGCTTCAACAACTTCAGAAATCAAATTCCAACAAAAAAAATATATATTTTTTGCATACCAGCCTCTAAACTTATAAAGTTTGTCTAATTCAAGATTTTATCAGTTTTCAATTTTTCTCCAAATAAAAACTGCTTAGCAATTGATCAGAATATGCTCCCGGAGAAACACATCTACATCACTGTCCCTGGTTGAATGGTCGCCTACAATTTTATGCATCACTTTAAAGAATATGAATATAAGCGTGGAAAAACCCACTTACAACTGTTTCCCATTTCTGATTTTTTCTAGTTGAACTTCCAAGTAAAACTGAATTTACACATTTCATGACTAAAATCCAGAAATGGCAAGAGTTGATATTCCACAAAATTGTTGTGGTAGCCTCACCAACTACTCCCCGAGACAAAAACTTCAATGCCCGGAATATCCATGCATACTCCAGTTTCTATGTCCATCAAGTTTTTGTGACTAAGCCTTCACAGCTTTTTAAAACAAAGGCCTATAAGTGCAAAGGAAGTTAATTAGGAATATAGAATTAAAAAAAACAGAATAATAGCTGGAGTTGGCAAACGTCTCAAATTCAGATGGTTGACAGATTACAAACAATGTCTTAAAAGACAAATGCTTATTTACCATCCATTAATAATTTTAATCACCAGCTTATGCTTAGCTACATTAATCTATCAGCAAATGGTTAGTGAACTTACTCATTAAAGAGGAATCTGAACAAGGATGAATGAAATGAAATATAAACACGCTGAGATGACAACTCCAGCAACGAAGTTGTGAAAGAGTTTCTGATTATCTCTTGTGGGTATAAAAGCCGACTTGAGTGTATTCGTGAGCTCAAAAAGCCGATATGATATCTGCAGCAACAAAGAAAATATCAATTACAATTCAAACAAGGGAAGGAATATTTGACCTGTCAGTAACTTCAATATTAAATTCCAAATAAAATAATAAACTAACCAAGACGTAAACGGCAGTTGTCAGCATGAAATTAAGTAAAGGATAATCTGGGATAAAAGACAGTAGCCATTTAGGCTGTCCATTGGACACATTTGACCTGCAACATGAATAGAAACTGGTGAGGCCTTGTACATCGGATCATATTTACTCAGATTGAATTTTGAAATCCGTCGTAAAAGCTGTCTGACATATTCAAGCTATAATATTTCTGACATTAGTTAATTGTTAAACAAAGTATCTTTGCAAGTACAAAATGGCAGGAAAAACTAAATTAGTAATGGAAATGGTTTTTTTGTTATGCCTGAATACTTTTACATGCCTCATACTCAAAAAAGGTTTTTATCCATATGCAAAGGAAATAGGTGAATAAACTAAATGATCGAATTGAAATCAATGTGTGACTGATCATAAACAAGTGATGAAGGTTGCTGACTCGAATATTAAGCATTATATAAAGATATTGAAATAAGAAAAATAAGCACACACACCTCAGCCAGATGTGAAACTGGGAAATATAGGTTTCCAAAGTAACTTTGCCAAGCCACCTGGGACAAAAAATGTATTAATCCAACAAAAAGGAAGTGATAAACCAACCAACTTTAGTTCACCTTTTAAAAAATACCTACACTTGGTGAACTAGAACTATATTTTACAAGACTGGGTATAACTTACGCGAAAAGGGTCAATGAAAAATTCCGAAGCTGCTGAGTGAAATTCCGCAAACAAATATAGACACTGGAGAAAGAAAAGCAGAGAAGCAAATAAGAAAATAGAGCTTTGAAGAAAGCTGCCACCACACAACACTCAATATAAGTGAATTTGCCATGTGTTGATGATAGAAATGTATTATTGTCGAAACTAGAAAAGGCACTGATGCCATCATACATAACAAAAATTTTAAAAAAAAGATAAATCAAAACAGTGCTTCAGTACATACGTTATGGGAATCCATGACGTGTATGGATGGAGCTTGTTATATGCAACCTTGTCCAGCTTGTATACATATTCGAACCACAAGTACCCAACCTAAAGCCAGATGATCACCAAAAGGTTTAAATAAAAGTAGCAACAAAATCATCTAAAATCACATTTCTCGAATAAATTAAGTGACTCACAATTACGGCAGCAGTAACAATGGATGTCTTGATTGTGCGTCTCCGCCTGGTCTCAGACTCCTCTAATTTCTCCATCCACTTTTCAACCTGCAATGACATTAAAGTATGAATACCGAATCAACATAAGAAACTACATCTGTGAAGTTGCAATCTTTAACATTACATTTGGGTGAAAATAGGCATAGATCATTCCAACGATCCATATGTAACGATCAAGCCCAGACCTAAAATGCCACTCGTGAAGCCGAGGAAGATCAGGTTTCGCAGGATCACTATATCCTGTCAGTTAGATAAACAACTATTAGGTATTCAAGGCTTCAAACCAGAAATCAAATACAAAACCGAAGTTGAACTGCCTTTGTGCAGAAAAATATTTGGGAAACAAATAAGAAAAAATGCAACCATCACAGGATAAACCAATAGGTTCATTAAGTTAACAAGGTAATTGATCGACGCATACCTAGAAGAAAAGTGAAAGGACCCCATAAAATATCAAAAACTCCATGTATTTTCATTAAGTTAACAAGGTAATCGATCGACGCATACCTAGAAGAAAAGTGAAAGGACCCCATAAAATGTCAAAAACTCCAGGTATTTCCCATACAAAGATAACCACGAGGAAGCACATCAAAATCTTCAAAATCATAACAGATCTGATCTCATTATAGTTGTAGCCAATGCCAAGGGCTCCATAGACCATAAGAGTGAAGAGGGTATGCATTGGACAGATATAGTACAGCATATAATCGTTGTTAAGAACAATACAACAAAATGCTACAAAGAAGTTGAGCCTCCACATCATCTGCATAAAGAACACGATTAAACTTCGACCACTAGTAAAAACCAAAGAAGAAGAAAGGTTACAATGACACAGACAGTAATGTCACCTGAGCAAATCGAGCAACACTAAAATCTTTGCGGATATAATAATAGGAGAAGTTTCCGAAGCCAGTCATCCATACATATGCAGCAATAAAAACACGAATTGCATTGTATATCTCCGTTGCAGCAAAGTAATGGTACATCAAAAACAGAACCTATAAGAAACATAGCATATTGTCACACTTAGCCAGCAGAATGACTGGAATAAGCAACCCCACAGTCTCTACTGGACGAAGCTAAATAGTAAAGAATCGCAAAAGAACCCCAATATACACCATGGAGAATCATAAAATATCACAAATACTTTTTGCAACTTAGACAAATTTTATCAGAAAAATGGCATGTATGGGCCTTTTCTTTTTCTCTCTCCATTTGTGCACTAAGGTGAAAATACGAAATACACATTTGAACCAAAAAGTTCTCCCCTAATTCTTCCTAAATAATTTACCTACTATAACATTAGGTTTGTCACAAAACACTTGCCTGCATCCATCCTTTCCACTCTTCAGTCTGATGGCGATTCAGGTAGAGAATCGATTTCCCAGAAAATGATGATTTGTCATGGTGTTTCTTAAGAGAAGTCATTGCTGAAGCTATGATGAGAAGAATGTACAGGAAAAGGAATAGATCGCGATTGTAGTTCTGTCCAACAATAGAAAAGTGCAAAGAAAATTAGTTACAGCAATTACTGATTATAACAAAACATACAGAAAACAAAATTACAGGCGACATAGCTTTCAGTTTATATTACAAATTATAGTTATATACCTACAAAGATTATTAAGAACATTGTCTACAATATATTCTTTTCACTTATTCTTATGACTTGCATGTGAGAGGAGTCACTTGGTTTAATAATTTTGTTATAGATAATGTGATTAGTTTTTCTGATAAAAAATCAACAAGATAATAAGCTCTGACTTCTGAAAGAACTGAGAAAGATAAAAGCACCTTCGTAGAATCTGCGAAAAAGTTTGTCCGGTCACATATGTAAAAATAGAACAAAATTCCCCCAAATTCAGCCCTGCATGAGACTTACCATTAATAAATGACATAAGCAAATGGAACACAGTCAACATCATCAAACAACTCACATTGCCCTTAGAAGTTGTCGATTTTCAAGTAAAAATGAGTCCTCCATAGACAGAAACCTTGAAATCAGGCACATAAAATTGTAAGAAGGAATTGTGGTCAACGTAATTGAACAAGAAACCTGTCGAAGACACCATCACTACATGTAATATTAAACAAAACCGACCTAATTAAGTTTGTTTTAATGGATGGACTGGACAACTTTGCAGACGCTGATTTAGTGAGACCTCCTTCCAGCAACACCGCCCGATCATCTTCTTTGATTGTTTCATTGTCCAATTCAGCCAGATTATTATCTGAATGACTTCTGAGCAGAAAAGCAAGTCATGCATCATATTATAATTTATTTAGTCCCAAAAAGTCTAGAATTAAGGAGAGCGCAGGAAAGTCATAGGTGCGTACACTTTAGAAGGGGATGCTGATTTCTTATATTCCAACCACTCGGCGTATACCCATGCAACAATAATTGGGATGATCCCAAGCAAAAAAGACACCTGGGAAATAAAAAGTGAATGTCTCTCACTTTACGCTTATTTCTAACAAAAGCAATGATGTCATTCCACAAAATCAACTTTCTTTCTCCAGTCATTTTTATAAATCAGATCAATGTAACTTTTACCCTGACAACATCCACCCGTACTTGAATAAAAAAACAGATAAGAAGAACTGAAAAAGTTGAATACAGAACACAATGACAGGCTTACAGGTACAATGTAGCTATAACCACATTCATAAGCACTACCACTGATACATAATACATTACTCTTTTTCAGTAGAAACCACATGCCTGCATCTATCACAAAAGCCCAACTTAACAGCAAATCTAAAGGTCCACAAGTGGAAAGCTCAAAGAAGAGAAATTACAATAGGATTCACTTTAGCAGCACATTCAACACCCAAAAATTCCATCCCAGACTCAGGTAACAGAGCAATTACATTTATCAGTCAAGGAAATCATGATATATTAACTAAATTCAATCGACGAAGAAAAATTTCATTGCGCAACGAAAACTCTACTAACTACCAAAGTCCAACTATCATCAATGCATGAACACAACAATGCTCTCATTCTAGTCCACGACAGTAAACTATTTCCAGCTCAACTTCTCAATAATTTCAATTCTTTTAAAAAAGATCTATATCCAAATAGCATTCCGGTGATCAAATCAAATAAATTACAAAAATAACAACAAAAATTAAATAAATTCAAATGCACCGCCAATAAATAGAAACAAGCAAGTGAAAGTAAACAGTTGGAAAGCAATACGACTGTCGGAATTGTTTATATCGAAACCGCACCTGTCCAGGCGTCACAGGTCCAGAATCCACCACCGCCATTCCCTCGAACAACGAAAGAAAAAAAAAACAATAAATCAAGCGATCAAACACGCAAATCTACAGAGATTTCATCGATCGAGTGAATGCACAACACTGAAGTGTACACACACGCGAAATATTCCGTATATTACTGATATGTAGGGGAAATGGGACAGGGAGGGGATATATAAGAAAGACAGAGCCCTAAAATGGAGGAGAATGCAGAGATCTGAAGCAACAGACGACAGGGATGAAAGAAAGAGGAGAGTGGGAGTCACTCAGTCGACGTAACGTCGTCGTTTGCTTCAAGAATTGATAATCGAGACCTCTTCGGTCGAGATGTCTCTCTCGCTCGCTCTGTCTTTCAGACCAACCGTCGAGGGTGGTTGCCGTCTGGTTTTATATTCTGTATTTTCTTTTTTTTGTTTCAAAATTTTGCTTTTTAGATTTCACAAGGATAATAGAAATATTAAATTCTCTATCCAATGTTTCCTTGTAATTGCATACTTCTCTAATTCATCTGAAAAACATGTTTGATTTACTTTTTTCCAAAAGTATTTGTGCTAAAGTACAAAAAATGATAATTGGTAAGCTTAATATTTAATTAATGCAAATTGAACCTTAACCAATGACCTAAGTTGAGAGTTTTTAACCACTAGACTATTGTTCGATTCCCTAATAATTCTTTACCTTTCACACTTATTTACATATTCACAATAATTTTAAACTAGAGACCATTCTTATAGTATATTTTTAAATAAAGCATAAAAAAATTATGTGCCATTTAAGTATGATCGAACCAAGGAATTCCTTAGTTATCTTGAAATTGATAGAAAAGTCATAAACCTTGCAATTGTACATATTGCTAGTTTTTTTTTTTTTTTTTGTGCAATAAAATCTTTAGGCGTATTTTGAAATAGATGAAGCAATTTGGGGAACAAACATGAAGACCTTCATCAAATTATATTTATGTCATTATTCATTTATTCCATTAGTTAATGATAAGGATGATAGGACATTAATTAGCCAACATGCATCATAAGAACATGATAATTGTGATTTAAATCTATATGGAAGTCATTAATTGCTTGGGCCCAAGATTCATCTAACAAGTAAACAACTTTACCTTTCAACTTAATCAACTTTTAATTCTTTATCAATTATTAGGTTTGGTACGAGTGAAGCAACAAACTTTATTAGGTGGGTATTGGAAACATAAGCTTATCAAATCTTATGCATTTATACCAACAATGGTCCGAAGATTGATACTTACGACCAGGCCGTGTCAAGGGAATATGGGGCCTGAGACAAGGTCCTTAATATAATAGACCTAAACAAAACATATTAGTGGAAAGTATATAAAAGAAAAATTCTTTTTACTTTTTTAAGTACAAAATCACATATTAAAGTTTTATACTCGAGATATTATAATATACTATTTTTAATAAATAATATACACTAATCATTTAATCTATCTTGGGAGACAATTGATCTTAAAGAATACTTTAATAATTTTAACTTTGAAAAAGCTTCTTTTAGCAAAAAACAATTGTCACAACTATTTTATATAGTTTAATACCTCATTTAGAGTTTTACTTTCTGTGTTCAAAATTTCTTTTAACGCTCTTAATATGACCAAATAAAATTTAAATTTGCATTAATGTATTAAAAAGATGAAAATATAAAACTTGGGGAAAATCCAATTTGTGTCGTTTATTTTCGGTGGCTAATGAGTATGATTTTATTATGTAATATTTTTAACAGCTAGTAGAGATGTTACCAAAAAGATAGTAGAGATGATGTATAGATTGCTAATGATATAATATTAGATTATTAGATTTATATAAAATATTATTGAATATTTACACGTTAATTACGCACCAACTAATTCCTACTTTTTAGGTCTTTATTTATCTAATAAACAAGAATTGAAATGTTATATTTTTTTAATTTATAAAGTAATTAAAGAAACTAATTATCTCTTATTTTCTAGACACTTAATTGTCTGTACCATTTTCAAGTTGCATATCATTTTGTAATTTTTAATCTCATTAGTTATGCACATAATCTTTAAATGTTGGAAAGAAAATTAACATTATTCTTTATATATATATGTGTGTTATATAAATAAAATTAGGGGCCTCAAAAATATTGGGGGCCTGAGGCGATTGTCTAAATGGCCAAAGCATACCACACGGCCCTGCAGTTACCACATAAGTTTTTGTTGGATTAAAATGATTTATATGATTACGTGACAAATTTATTGGAGATATCGGACACCTAAGTTTGCTTATGTAAAATACAAATACATGGGGTCGAGCTAAGCGACCTCTTGTTTATTTAAACTCTAACTTAAAAGAGAGATACACTTTTTTTAAAGCAATTATAAAGTATCAATTAGCATAATATATAATTTAATATATAATATTAATGGTATAAATAACATTTGATTAAAATAATGGTTGTAAATAATTGAAAGCTCTCAAAGGTGGGTCTATAGCATCCAATATGAATTTGTATTATTTTTTCTTAAATACAATAATAATGGAGTGTGTCAAATTTAGATTAATTAATGTTCAAATTCCGTTTAATTTTCAATTTTAATTTTAAAATTATATTTCTTACAAAAAAAAAAATACTAATGGTATTATTTTTACTTCTAAAATAATAAATAGATTTTACGGGTCTAATTCATTGATCTGTCTGGGCTGGGCAAAATATTTTTCCTATATATCTAAATGTGGAGACTGAAGAGTATGGGCCTGGGCTTTATGGTGGATTCTGGATTGCAAATCAAATATCAATCATTTATTGTTATTATAATATTCACTTTAAATGAATTCCTCTTTTGTTGTCAATTACTTGGTTACGGATTGCAAATACGGTGAAAAAACGAACCAAGCTACTCAATACTCGATTCGATATTGATCGTTAAAAGTTCGTTTGAGCTCGGTTCGTTAACATAACGAACCAAACTTGAACACAATTTTTTGTTCGATAAGATGTAAAGCTCGGCTCGAGCTCGACTCGATTAATAAAAAAAGAATAAAATATGTGTAAAAATATCAAGTTACTCAAGCTCGATTCGTGTTCGGCTCGACTAAAGCTTGTTCGAGCTCGATTCGATTAATAATCAAATCAAGCTCAAACACAATTTTTGAAGCTAGCTTGATTAAAATTCAAACAAGATTGAACTGAACAGTTATATGTTCGGCTCGACTCGACTCGTTTACATCCCTAATTGCAAAAGATTCATTCCTCTGTTATATTTTTTTTAACTTTTATCCAAACTCGCACACACTATAGGGTCGAACCCTTGACCTCCTAGGTCCTTTGGCATCGGTTTCTTTGTTATATGTTTAATAAAAAATAATTCTTTCTATAGAAATATGTGTGAATTTATGTAGTTGTATATATGTAAGTTGTTTTTTATAATTGATTTTTATAAATTATTGTTTAGTGATATTGTTAGTTTACATTAAATAACGCTGATCCCAACTTATTAAAAAAAAATATATGTACTTGGTCGTTTAATATTTAATATGCAAACGAATGAATCCTGAAACAACTACTTAATTACCTCAATGCTTGTCGTGGCATTCTTCTTTATCATGCAAAAGTCATTCTATAATGAACCTATCCACACTCTATATTATTAATTCCCAAGACGCTTAGATATTATATTTAAAAACAACAACAAACAAAGAACAAATCTTGCCCATATTGATGCCATTGTCCTTATTAGCTTCAATATTGGCCAATTATGTTATATATTGCAGTGAACATCTGACCCTTAATTTGTATGCATGCATCGAGTCTACAATTATTCAATCAAATATTGACAACAATTTGCATCGTTGCCCGGAAATATATAGTTGACTTTACTATTTATAGAGTATTTTGTTATGTTCCAAAACTTTGACATGATCCCAAATTTCATATACACTGGTTGTTGACTTTGAACTGTTGGTCAACATGGTACATATTTTAGAAAGAAAAAGAAGCATACATCACAATTAGGTAAATGAGAATACAAGCAATCAATAAATTAAAGCATTAATTTCTCAATTCTTACTGTGTATAGTTTTTTATGAGGAAAAAAAACGTGGAATTTAGCCTAACTAAAACCTTTTGCATTTCCTTAACCAACCTGTGAAAGACATAACCTTACCTCAAAGCCTAATTAAGTCTTCATTTGCATTGATGAATTGAAGCTACGAATAATCCATAATAACAAGTCCATTGAGCTAGATTATTCTATAATGAATTTCAAATCCTTAGATTCAATTTTGTGATATATTTTTGGGTTATTGTGGTGTATTTCAAATCCATACAATTTAGAGTCAGTGAAAATCATTCTCTTAAGTCCTCCCCTCAAATCCAAATCAGGTCATCCAAATTAATGCAACCTAAGAGAACTCTAGTTCGAATTGAACGTTATAATCCAATCAAACGAGCATGCACATTTGCTAGTGTACGTTAATCTCCTTGTGTGTTGTCAGAATGCCAACTAGTAGATGTTTTACGATTATTCGGATGCTATAACTAGTGTACATATATTTAGTGTAGATTCATCATACATATGTCCATTTTTTATAAAACGAGGCACCTGTACGTCCTTCGCCTATATACATGGTGTAGCATGGAAAATAGTATAATACCCTATTTTACATTAAGAACAAATCAAGAGTACTAATGATTTCATATACCTTTATCTCAAATTCAATTTGAGGAGGCATTTTATTCAATTGATTCAGTTCTTACATTCGAGTAGAGAGATAGCAACATGAGACCATGTATCATGATCTGTCCAAACATTAATTAATACTGTACATATATATGCTTCAATCAAGCCTCTTAATTAGACATGTACAAGTTTTATGATCTTGAAATCAAATTTACTTATATGTATAACATCCACCAAATATACCACTAGCTTATAGCTCGAGTGGTATCGCTCACGCTTTGTAAAAGTATTGACTGGACTCAAACCCGATATCTTTCATGAGTTTCAGTGCTCCCAACTTATTAAAAAAAATAACATCCGCAAAATATAACATAATCTGGATTCATAACATGAAATGATACACTAAATGAGTACTTAATTATACAGTACAAGAGAAGCAATGGGAGCTGGCGAATAAGGATACATACTGAAGCAGATAATTAATACTAGAAATGACCATATTGAAAAAGCCATGTCAGGTCATGATAAAAAGATCAAGAAAACAAAAAAAAAAAAAAAACATTAATATACATATTAAAAAACCTCTGCAGTACGTAGGGGTTAGGATTTAGAAAGTGATCTCAAGGCTCCTGTTTTGGAAACACAGGAGGAATTATATCCTGCAAGAGTCCATAGTCAGGGAACTGTTGTTGGTACTGCTGCTGATGATGATACAAATTGCTCGAACTGCCTCCATCGTAACTGTAGAGGTGAGGCATCTGGAGTAAGAGTTCTTGAGGAAAGCTTGGACCAACCTCAAGGGGCGGAGCAAACATCGAAGGGGCAAACAATCCGGCCATGTTTCCACGAAGATTCGCGGGAACATGGTGGTTGTGTTGCCCTTCGTATGTGGTGATCACAATTGAAGGGTCTTGGAATGATCTCTCCACGCGTTTTTTCACCGGGCATTTTTGAGTTGTGCATCTGTAATAGCTTCTGTTGAATCACATGAAAATTCAAGGCGACGTTGTTTAGATAATTGAGTTTATATAAAAGCAGGAAAAACACCACGTATATAATATGATGTCATTAATATGATATCATTATTGCATGAATGATATTCATCTAATGTATTGAAATTTGAAATGGGACACTGTAGATAATATGATGTTCGTGCTAGAAAACAAGTGTAAATGACCAATAGGACAATGATAAAAGAAAGTGAAAAGAGTGGGTTAATACTAGGGTTATACGTTACTTAAACAAAAGTACATTAGTGAATGTCATGTGTATAAGTTGATAATGATGATGTCGTTATTCATATATGAGTGGCATTCACATGCATATTATATTGAAACGCAAGATAAAACACTACAGTAAATAACAATAAACAAGTACATCAGTGAATGCCACGTATATAAGTAGATGATGATGATGTCGTTATTCGTGTACGAGTGGCATTCACACACATATATATATATATATATATATATATGTGAAACACTACAGTAAATAGGAGATTTGACTGGAAAACAAGTGTGAATGGCCAATAAGAAGGCGATAAAAGAACAAATTGAGAAGTATACTATTAAACAGTAGTGCGTTCATACTAGGGTTGTAATAAGTTGTTCAAACTACACAAAGAAATTAAACATCGGACTAATTAAATGTAATTAATTATAATCTCTTCTGTAGACCATTAAATTTTCTTTCTCTTGTTCATCCTAAGTACTGTATGTACACACTAATCAGCAACTACATGACTAAAAACCTATATGGTGGAAGATAACTAGGTTAAAGTTTGACCAGTACAAAGGAAAGTTCATATTCAAAAAGTAATCAACAAATTTGAGGAATTTAAGGAAAAATCAAACCTGGGATAAGGGCTGTTCTTAACAGCTTTCTGACCATATTTTCTCCATCTATATCCATCTTCCAAATGATCTACCTCACTCTTAGTCATGAAAGCAAATCTTGGCTGCTTTTCCTTCTTCTCCCCTTTCTTCTTAGCTTTAGCCCTAATTAATAAATCATTAATTTTAAACAAATCAACTTGAAAATTGCCAAAAAAAAAAAAAAGACACAATAGTTATTTTCTATAAAAAAAATTCAGCTCAGTTATTGCAGATACTCGAACCCAGATAGTTAAGACAAAATAGTACTCTTTCTTTGAGGTATTATCTTCTCCATCTTCCATGTTTTCCTTCACTTGATTATTTCCTTTTTTACCCTTGTTGGAATCTTCGTCCGCCGCGGCCGCCTCAGTCGATGAGGAGGAGATGGAAGAGTTGGGCGTTGCCGGCGTTTCTCCACCGCCGCGCACAACCGCCGGTTTCTCCTCTTTTTTGACGGCCTGATCAGAAATCGAGTTATAATAATCTCCTGCAGCGGGTCCATGCAAAATCTCGGTGAAGCTTAGGTACGAGGGATCAAACATTTGCAGATGAGCGTGAATTGATGAGTCAGCTGAAAAGGTGGAATTTATGTTTTGAGTATAGGCGGAGGAATGGCTGCCGGAGTACGGAAAGGTGGTGGCGCCGCCGATAGTGGTCCGCCGTTGATCGTCATGAAAGATCTGGTGGTAGAAAAATTCTCTGAATTGATCTTCAGACATGAAAAGAAAAAATTAACAAAGAAGAGAAGAGAAAAAGGGGAAGGAGAAAAAAATATCAAGTTTTGAAAGGAGCTTATATTTGCTACATATGTTGTCTTTATTTAAAGCTTTGACGAAAAGAAGTTTTTGATGGCTTTATTGCAACGTTAGTCCTGTAACTATAAGGATTTGCGAATTTGCCAATTTCCTAAGGATGACAATGGATTTGGGAAAGACCCGAACCAGATTCACCCCATTTAGGGTGGGTATGGGTCCATTAAATATGTATAGCGATGGGTAATGAGTATTGGTTTCTAGACCCTTGTTGGTATTGGCTGGGTAACAGGTATGCTAGGATCAAGACCCAGACCCGATCCATGTAAATTTTTTATTTTTTTTTTATTTTTTAGTTTATATATAGAGTGACTATATTGTTGTTCAAGAACTTTTAATTTATATATATTGGTGTTTATTTCATAATTCATATAACATCTACAAAATTATGTAAATATGTAAATATCATAAGTTTTGAGTGCACTATTTTGAGTAAAAATCATACAATTTTGGTCAAGTATATAAAGTTAGCGGATCTAATTAATGGGTCTAATGTATCTTACCCGCTAAGACACAAGTATGGGTCGGGGCTGGTATGAGTCTAATTAGATGATCGGGCGGGTATGGGTATTGTAATTTCTTAACGGTCGAGTCTCGGGTCCATGGAAATCCGATTCATACCCGATCCATTAACATCCCTACAATTTCCGTCTTTGATAGTCAAAATAATAACTCTGGTCATGTAAGTTTTAAGAGTCATACATAGTTTTAAAACACTTATTTGGACCGTAATCGTACAAAATCAAAACTTAAGATCAAAATTGCACAAATTAGAACTTATAGATTAAAACTGATTTCCAAAATATTTATAGGACTAAAACTGTTAAATCCCTATAATTACGGGACCAATTTGCAATTAGCCGTTTTTGATTGAGGTCAGGTCAGTAGCTGTACTGTTGAGTAATATGTTTTTGTTTATTTTATTCTCGTGGAAGAAATTATAATAATTTGAAAATACAGCTACCGACCCCACTTTGTAAAGATAGTTTGACAAAAAACCTAGCTAATAAGTTCATCAAGAATGGCGTACGTCATTTGCCACTAGACGTTACTTCGAAGAATTATTCCATTTTTGCTGCTTGCTAAATATCAACCCACACCTTTTGCAATCACACATTCATTTGTGTTTTATTATTAATCTTCGATTAATAATTGTTTAATAAATGAGTGGTGGGAAAATGAATTAACTAATCACATTTACTTAATTTGATTTTGTAGATTATGATCATGGTATTTTATTATAAAGAATTATAATAATCACCTATTACTTGGATTAGTTTGTATAGTAGTACGGAAACATTTCTAGTCCAGGTTTTTGACTAATGACGGATTTGTTAAGAGTTGGGGTAAAAAATAAATAACAGAATTTGTGTTCTTATGATAAATTAAATACTGATGTTTTAGTTATAAGCATCTTATTGGCACACTAAATAATCACATTATTTATTATTTACAAAAAAAATTAATAATACAGCAGCCTGTGGTACTTTTAGTTTTAGACCATCTCTAGTAGTCTGCACTACTTTGATGCAGAATTTGCACTATTTTAATGCAAAATCTTCATTTCATCTCCAGCAGATTGCACTATTTTATGCACTAAAAAAGAATATTCTATAAGATTTTTTTTATTTATTTAATATTAATTTTTATTACATTATAACTAATAAAAATATTAAATAAATAATTTTAAATATTTTATTTTTGAAATTAAACAAACTAAAAATTTTAAAATTAATGAAGTTAATGAAAAATTAAACTAATAATTCATAATATTACATATTATATAATTTAAAAAATTATCATATATAATTGAATATATTTTAGTATTATATTTTATTAGATTAACTGAAAAATAATATTAATAGTAATATTTAAAGTTAAATAAGTTCAAAAAAAATTAAAAAAAGAAAATATAGCGCTGCTACAGTGCAACGTCATTTTTGGCGTTGTACTATAGCAAATCACCAAAATAGCGCCCCATTTGGCGCACTGCTGGGAGGATAAATATAATGGCGTCGGGCGCCATTATAAAGCCATTGTTGGAGATGGCCTTAGGCGTAAATTTCATTTCCTTAAACTCTTGAGTAAATTTATTATGACTCATCAAGCCATGCACCTTATTTTGGCAACCTAATTATTATTAACTAATTAATAATAGAGTACTGAACCTAATTATGTGTTGGTTAATTATAACATATTTTTATTATATTGTAATTCAAGACATTCTAATTGTGGTAAGAAACAGATGAAATCAAACTTTAAACATAAAATTTTGTTTTTGGTGCCGATGTTAGATAGGGTTAGAATCAATTCGAAAGAATCTTGAACAATTTAGTATTTTTTTAGTAAATTTAAACAGAAAATAAAGTTATTCTCTCATTCTTTTGTTTCTCTTTTTGTTCTTAATTGTTAAGGTGCGTGATTTTTGACCATTTTTTATCTGAAATCACTCCATATACATTTTTCTTATCAATTCATTTTCTAGATAAGTGGTTTTCCAAATATAGATCTGATTTGTTTGTTTGTTTTCTTCTTGTTTTTATTTTCGCCGTCTAGTGCAGTGCTTGGTTTATCACCATATTAATAATGCATTGGTTTTTCTTCTGTAAATGTTTCAGATAAGCAAATTTTCGATTCGGCAGATAGAGATAGCTAGAGTATTGAACGCTAGTCATCCATGCCGGATTAGAAAATTCATAACATAGATAATGGATTTGAACCCTAATTACTAATTAGGTTTATTAAGATGACTGCAATATTTAATTAGTAGAAGCTTATGGGATAGATTCTTGACTCTTGAAAAACAATAGTCAACTACTTAAGCTTTTTTTTCTGTGTAGTCTAATAATTTCTCTAATTTAATCTCATATGTAGTCTCATATTACATATTTAAAAAACTTAATATATATAAACGCAACATTTTTCGCATATATTTGTAAAATAAAATATATGAAATTAAAAACATTTAACAAATGATTTTTGTGGACTAATTAGAAGGTTCCTTTTGAGCGGTCAATGTTTTCAAAACTCGGGCTAACATGGGATGGTTGGGCTGGACACGTGTCGAATCTGGTGCACCGTCATTTGACCATGACTGTCACGTGGGAGGTGGTCTATGGTTCACCAGCATTCCATAGCTGTCTCGCTCCTTGGGCGCCAAGGTCATTTTCCATGTCTCGTCGACCTTTATTATTGCTTTCATTTTCAAATTTTATAATAATTGTCCTATTTTTTGGAACATGTAAGTTTTTATATTGATTTTTATTATGCAAAAAATAAACATGTTTGAACATATCTTAAAAAAATTAATATTATTATAAAAATACATTACTTTCTTTACGTCTTATTTATCAAATTATGTGTGAGTTGAAACTTGTTAGAGAAAAAATCAGCTTACCTAAAAAAAATCTTTAGGTAAATATTAAGATAACTGTGAAATTTAGGCAAAATGATTGTAGGTAATATCGTTGTAGATAGTTATTTGCCTATAGAATCAAAAATTGTTGAAAAATACCTACAATATTTCTGTAGGTAAATTTGAAAATTGTCGTTAACCTATCGGTAATTTGTTGGTATAATTTGGGAAAAGATAATTTTTTTTACATTTAGGTATTCTGTAGGTAACTATGAAATTTAGTGACATAATTATTTATATCGGTAATTTTGTGGGTAAATTGAAATTTTCTCGTAGTATTATTTAATTTTATTGCATATGTGCTCTGTTATAAAAATAAAAATATTTTATGATTAATTGTCTAACCGGAAGACTCACATTGAACATTTATGCCGTGTGACCAATTACACTTCTTTTTCGTTTTATTTTATTTTGTCTTGCGCCTTCATTTTAAAAAAAACATAAAAAAGCAAGAAAATAAAAATAAAAAATAAACCATCCATGATCCAAGCCGTTATTTCATTTACTATTATCTTCATGGTCTTCTCTCGTTGTGCATTATTTAACTGTAATGAAGATTTTTGAAAATAATACATAATTTGACCAAATTATAAATAATTTTGTCCTATGTAAAAAAAATGATGACTAAGAAGAAGAAGAAAGAGTAAAAAAGAAAGAAAACTTCAAAGTGATAATACATATAAGAGAAGATTGAGTGATTTCAAAGAGAAATCCCAAATTAATCTAATAAAGATACGAATGATTTTTACTAAAGAACGTAACACAAGAGATAAGAGTGCGTGATATTTAGACCCTTTAACTAATATAATATTTGAACGTTCAACATGTAAACTACATGCACAACTAAAAAATATAATAAATTATAATTTTCTTGTCAAAGAAAAAAAATATATAATAAATTTTCAACTAATATTTCAAATCCTAACATTATGAAGATGGGATTTTAATTTGTAAATACTACAATATATAATATCCGTGCATTACACCTAGTATAGCACTTTGTTTTGTTAGGATTTGTAAATACTACAAAAAAAAAGGTGTGGACTAAAGTGGCAAATTTACACCTAGGATTTGTAAATACTACAATATGTAGCTAGAGTTAGGCAAGGCCTTTAGTCCTATCAATAAAAAAGGTGTGGACTAAAGTGGCAAATTTTGTTTTGTTAAATATAGAATATAAATGTAGATTTTGACTTTTGTTGTGTATCAACAATCCTCACTATGTTTGACAGAATAATACGACTTTGGATATTTGTTGTAGTGCATGTATTCTCGATTTATATATATATCAACATGAATCTCAGCAACTTTTGCACATTATGAAAAACATGAAAAAAAAAAAAGATAATGTCTCTCTTTCCATGTTGACAATATGTCGGAGAAATTTGTCCACGAGATATTCATGGCTGAAAGACGAGAAAAACAAGGAATTGAACAACCTTAGCATCAACGACTCTTTTCAAATGTTTTTTTTTTAAAAAAAAAAGGCTAAAAATTGTTTGGTCGAAAAAAGCAATTCAAAATGATCGATCACATCGCAGGAGAACAATTGGTTGTTTTATCGATCTCTAACCACCTTTGAAAAATTTCATTAGGAACCCATAAAAACTCTGTTGAAAGAAACAACCTACTTACTTTAATTTATTTTTGAAGTATATATGCATTCTTTGGTCCGAAAACATTAATATTTGATATCTTGATCACCTCGAAATGCACGCAGGGCGGAGGTCTCATATGGTTTTAATTATATATATAATTGGATCTTGGATTTGTGTGGAGATATTTAGTCAATTCTTTAATTTGATTTTGAAAGAAATTTACAAAACAAAGACACGCTGTTATATATTATAATGAGTGTTAGTTTCTAACTTTTTTTGGGATAATATTCTAAATCTAATTACGTTCGGGCTAATTACAAAAAAAATCAAACTTTTTTAAAATTATAAAAATTCCCTTGAGATTTGATGTGTATACATTTCCCTCCTTCAATATAAAAGAATATTTCAAAACCTCCCTGATTTATATTGAAAATATTATAGCTACCCACCTTAAATTTAAGTAATAATCAAACCTGATGTCTTTTTTTTTGTAATTTACTAATTTTGAAACATTTATGTTTTTTTTATAATTAGCCCAAACTCCAGGGTTGTTTCCATAATTATCCATTTTTCATGCCATCTTTCGTTACAATATTAAATTACATTGGGCAAACGCTTAGCCCATCTAGCCACAAGGACTTAATGTCTCTTATGGGGTGGAGGTTATGGGTTCAAAACCCCACTCCATCAAAATTGCTCTCCATGTCATATGCAATTAAGCTGGTGAAGATTTGGTGGGAACTCATACTAAATAGCATATGTGTGCAGGGGCATAGCCAGCCGCACCATTTACCCCTAGCCCAAAAAATTTTCCTTTAGCCCAACTATTTTTTTCCCTTAAGAAAAACATATATTTTTTTCAAAACAAAAAAATTCCACTAAAAATAACGGGATAAAAAAATTTGGGATACTCGGGGGCCAGAATGGACCCCCTAGATCCGCCCATGTCTGTGTGGGTTCGATTCGGGAGAGATCAACTATTATTAGATCTGGGAGGTCGAACATAATTGTTCTCTTAACTTGAGAGGATCTGGTTGTACGTTAGCAGACTCTGGTCAGTGCGTGCACATCCCATGATTTATCTTGATGACATCAATGAGGGGGTGAAACTGATATCCTCAGGCATATACAATCATGTATATAATGTGGTGGAAGTTGAGTTATAAAAAAAAAAAAAAAAACTATTAAACGAGTTACTTGATATTGTGATGAAGGAACCTAAACGTACTAGGGTGAAAGGTCTTTGTTGGACCAAAAAAGGGTTCATCAGTTAATCGATCAGTCATCTCGTAAAATATGACACTTTCCTACTTTCTAATTGAGTTGTTAGTTGCTAAGTGACAAAATTAGGCATAAATCACCAATCAAGGAAGTTTAAATTACATGTTCTCACAAGTAAAAATCAGTTAACTTGCCAAAATTACTTTCCAGACTCATTGTGACGGCTTTGACTATTGAAACCTATATTTAGGGGTATAAACGAGTCGAGTCGAGTCGAATCGAACATAGTACTGTTCAAGCTTGTTTGAATTTTAATTGGGCTTCAAAAATTATTTTTGAGTTTGGTTTGATTATTAATCGAATCGAGTTGAACGATATTTAGTTGAGCCGAGCACGAATCGAGCTCGAGTAGCTTGATAGTTTTACACATATTTTATTCTTTTTTATTAATTGATTCGAGTTCGAGCCAAGCTTTACATCGTATCGAACAGAAGAATAAATGTTTAAAATGATTTAAGATGACTAAGACATATTCCCTTATATTCAAAATAATTCATATTTTAGGAAAAAATACACATATTAATGATTATGATAAATACCCAATATATCTTTAATTAATCATAATTTGGACAAATTCTATTCTCACTAGCCTTATGTTAAATTGTCATTATTTTTAAAGAGTTTCTTAAATGTCAAAAAGTCGCTTACATAAAATAGTAGTAGTAGTTAATATTTTTTGACTCGAGCATGTTCTAATTATTCGATTAATTAGACGATACCCAAGTAGATAGCACCAAACTCCCTTTAAATTGTGACATATATCTCAATTTAAATTCTTTTATTTGGAAAAATCACATGCATGTGTCATAAGAAACACTTAAGATATGTATGGAATTGTTTTCAAATGGTATTTTCCAATTTTCAATTATTTCAGAAAATGAATTTATGTTTGTTTAAAAAATTCTCAATAGAAATAAAATTATTTTCAGATTTTATTTTTTATGGAAAGATTCTTTGAATATACAACCAAGTAAGTTTTCACCATAATTACGCAAATATATGTGAAAATACACTATAATCACGTAAATCGATGTCAAAAATACACTACAATTACGCAAACATATGTCAAAAATACTATAATCAAATATATTTTTATTTATAAACAGAAATTCAAACAATAAACCAAACACATTCTCAATTCTCACACGAAAATCAATAAAGTTTGAAAATTCATTTTCCAACACTAAAAACTCGAAATTTGACTTGAAAACACATCCTTTTATCATTTCCCTAATTTCCATACATGTACGTTTGCGGATATTAGGACAATAGTCTGTCAAATATTGCCATGAACATTAGATTTGGTAGGGTCAAATCAGTCAGAAAATAATTTTTATCACCTTGGGTTAGTTAATAGTCACAACTGGTAAAAACTTGGGCGAAAATGACGAATCACGGTTGCTTGAAATGGAGAACTTCTCATGGGTAAAATTTGAAACTAAAAAAGGAAAAAAAAAAAAGAAAAAGAACTTAAAAAAAAAAGATGAAATTATTGACTTTACATAGTTGCTTCAATTATGTGCATGTGACATAAAATAGATAGTTGGAATTTGTTAGAATTATTACTGCGAGTCCCAATCAATGTGAAAGAGGGCAGGTTATCTGTTAGGTCTGTATACCGAAAAAAAGAATCTTTTGGACATTGACACATAAGTATTTATCATAGGCAAATCTTAAATTTAATCTACTCCAATTTATTATTATTATTATTATTGAATAAAAAATGCAAATTTCCAAAAAATGTGGTAGTAAAAATAAATGAAGACTTAATTACTGACGCTTATATATTACTCTATTCGTCTCACTAAGATAGACAAATAGAATATTTCACACAAATTAAAAAAACATAATAAATATACTTGGAGTCATAATTTTATACTTTATCCTTACATTAAATGACAGTGTATCAATGTCGGTTTCACATAGATTGAATTAAATATGGGTAGTTTAATCTATTATTGTATAATTAATACTTTCAATAAAAAAAATCTATAATTCGGGACGAACGAAAATGATGGAGTAATTTGTTGAAAAGATTCCTATGTCAGCTAAAGACCAATTCAAAGTCTTAATTTGCAGCCAATGACACTTAGTTTCAAAATTTTCTAGTAATCAATCACTTAACCTTAATGCGTGTAATTTATTTGACTATTAGATGCTAATGCTAAAATGAAGAGACATGAGATAATTTAAGAGTAATAGCATAAAAAGTTAAAATCAAATCACCAAAAATAAATATTCATTTTAATAGCTCGGTTTAATTCTATGAGGATTCATATATAAAAAAAATTCAGAAACAAAAAAATTTATGGGGCTGAGAATTTTTACATGTTATTATTCATTTGGCAAGTAACCTACCCCTAAATTTATACTTAATAAGTGACATCGGTTTACAATATTATATATGTCAAAATTATTAAGTTCAAACTCAATCTGTTTGTCCTTTAATCTCAGTAAATCAAAGTAACAGCAAAATGAAAAACAAAATAGAAAAAAAAAAAGTGTGGATTTCGACCCAAAACAACCCCCCTAAACCTCCACCCAAGTCAATACTTTGAATCATTAAATATGTGTCATATATTTCATTTCCTATTCGATTTTGTATTCCACTCCATTTTAAAAGCCATTTGCTTCTATATATAATATTTTGTTTTGAAATTGTTATAAATAACTTCAATAAAACACGATAGTTTCATAAAACGTTGAAATCGATCCATATACATTACTATAAGTAATAATATATAATTTTTACTACAAGAAAAAATCAGTTTACCCAAATAAAATTATGTATGTAAATATGAAGTGTAGGTAAAATTGTTGTATGTAAAAGTAATTGTAGGTTAAATATTTACATATATGATCTAAAATTGTTGGTAAATATAAACAATATTTCTTTCAGTAATTCAAAAAATGTCGGTGATCTGTCGGTAATTTATCGTTATAATTTAGAAAAAAATTATTTTTTATTAGTAATTATAAAATTTAGCGACAAAATCATTTCTATCGGTAGGTATGTCGGTAAACTGGAATTTTCTTGTAGTGTTTATTGGATAATATAACTTCTATGAATAATTACTAAGAATTTTCTTACATAAATGTATTTTAGTATTTGTATCGATATATTCTAAAATTAATTATATATTATTAAAGTAAATTTATTAAATCCCTAGGTTATTTCAATAATACCCAATATATGAATTTGAAGGAGTAATGAATATATATTTAGTCCCGAATCCTTTTTTTTTTCAAAAAGTTCAACTCTATCATTGTAAACGGAAGTACTCGTCATTATGAGTAATACTCACTGCCACTAGGCTAACCTAGTCTAACTAAGTAAATGGCATCTCACTACAAAAAAATAGCATTTAGTGACGCTTTTTTTTTTTATTTAGAGACGCTTATTAGCGTCACGAAGTACATTACCTACGCTTGTGAAAATGTCACTAGTTGCGTTGTTACTTCCATTGGTTTTGCAACTGACTTAAATCTCAAATGTGAAAGGTCCCCTGTTTTTTGACTCCATCACCATTATTCTTGATCATGTGATATAAGAAGCATTTCTTGCTTAATGATCTGTTTTAATATTAAACTGCCTAACGCAACTCTATATGTACATTAACTATGATGTCCTCGAACTAATTATTACTTTATTTATAAAAGTAAAATAATTTGCAACTTTTGATATTATATTGCATCTTATATTTACATAATATATCATCAAAAAGTTGATTGCTTTTTTTTAAAAGATTTATCCCGATGCCAAAACCCCCACTTATATCAGAGGTCCTTCGACCAAACAGATTGTAAATTGAGGGATATCTTCGAGTGACAGCACAACAATAAGATGACCAATTAATTAAAATTTAGAGAGGTTTGATGGGGTGGTCATGCCGCAATCATCTCTTCCCTTTTCATTAATTAAATTATTCTTATTTTGTCTGAATTGTTTGTTAACAGTGTGATGTTTAATTTCCACTAATGGTGTTTGTTCATCAGTCAAGGTCACTGAAAGACCCCTTCACCAGTTCACCTCATCAAATAGTTGTATATATAGTACACTATGTATTACTTTTCTTTGTCTAACCCTATATATATATATATATATATATATACTCTCTCCTCACACGCACAAACACACACACACAGATTTTTTTTTCCGGAATGATAGTATTTTATTAGAACAACTCAAAAAAATTGGTATTATAACTACAAACGTAGCCAACTGACTATGAGCCGACTTGACTAAATAAAAGCCAATTAGCGGGGAATTGACAAAACCAATTCAGATCCACTTCCCAAACTAAACACTTCAATTCACACCCAAAAACTAGACACACAGATTGAAAGAGTGGGATCAATACTTTTTTTTTTTGAAAGCATAACCTTCAATACTTCAATTAGGTCAGATTGTAAAGAAATGATACAGCAAAGTGAGTAACAATACAAATGTTCTGTAGTACCCCAATATTTATATGTGATAATTACAAAAACTCACCATGAGGTTTAGACTAATTATATATATAACCAGTTATCTTTCAAAATTACAAATATTAAAATTGATTTTTGTTCCTTTTTTACAAATTTTACCCTCAATATGAGTATTTATTAGATAAATACAATCTTAAAATAAAAGTGTATGTAAGGGATAATATTTGTAATTTTTAAAGATTACTAGTTTTTTTAATTCTCAAAATTTGACAAGACGTCGAGGCTCGAAGTTTTAATTTTTAACTATTCTCGAGGTGGAATAATTATAAATTTAATTGGCAGATGATGCATCAGATAATATAATATAATAGCCTATAATAATAATTGCATGAAAAGGAGAACTAGACTTGACTCGGTCTATCCATCCCGGAGTTAATAATGTATTATCTCCCATCATGTCACATTTGAATCACCAGAAATCAATCCCAAACGAAATTTATTTAATCTCTATCAAGAATATGAGGATTCATTTTCCAAGTCACTATTTGACTTCTACAACTTATAAATAAAATAATGTTGCGAACATTGCCAATAAAGCCAAAACTGAATACTTCAGTAATTCAGTTACTTTTTACTTTTTAGTTTGTTATTGCATTCTCACACGAACTAGATGAGTTAGGAACTTAGTAGAGAAAATAAGACGATTAAGTAGGAAAAGAAAGAAAAAGAGGTCAAACTACTCAAATTAAATAAGTTGTCTTATCTAGTACTGTCAAATATTATAAACAATGTTGTAAAAAGCAGTAGGGACCTAACGGCTAAGCATGTTTGAGAGAGCGTAGCGGGATTTAGGCCGAGTTAAGCGAGATCTAATCAAAAACATAATCTAGACGGACAATGAGAGTCTAACGTCTAGGCGAGGTCTAATTGGGGCTAGGCATAGATTTTAGAGGACTAAGAGGAGTGATTATAAGATTTATTTTTGAGGTAATGTATTAATCAAGATTTTAGATGACCAATTACTTCATAAACTCAAAAGATTGCTAGCCTATTCCCATAATTTGCTCTACAGTTACAGTTATACAGTTCCACATTTTGCGTATGGCCTAAGAATTCCCCAGAAACAAGTCCATCTTCCTAAGATAACAATTCACTAATCAAAACAAGTATACAACATGCTATGATGCACCATCTTCTTTCTAAGTAAAAGACTGTTTTTTTTTTTTTTTTTCCTTTATCATTTCTCCTTTTCTATTACTATTAATTTGGCCCTTCAACAAAGATTAAATACAGCTGAAGGGGTTTTATTTTCTTCATGCATTTTCCAAGAATCGGTATATACAATGGAACGACAAAGTGCTCACACAAAGCGGCATCTCTTCAGTCACCGATGACTTTCCAGAAGATCGGCTAGAGAGATCTTCCCACAGTTGCCAGCATCCAGTCTTTCAAACTGTTTACAAATTAGCAATACGTCTTTCTCTGAAACCTTCCCCATCTCCTTCAGCATGTAGATCACGTACTCTGATTTACTGCCGATTTAAGTAACAAGGACAAAAATATCAAGAAAAAGGAAAAACTGTGATGATACCATTTTTACCAACACATTTAAAGCTAACAATGCTGAAACCAGTAATAATATATATATATATATATATATATATAAAACGAACTGTGATAATACCATTTTACCAAAATAGTTAAAGTTAACAATGGGAGTGTTCGCAAAAACTTATGCTTTTAAAAGAAGTGATTTATTGTCGTCAAAAGCTAACAATGCTGAAACCAGGAAGAAAATATAAAAAAACAAAATGTGATGATACCGTTTTACCAAAACATTTAAAGCTAACAATGGGAGTGATCGCAAAAACTTCTGCTTTTAAAAAAAGTGATTTATTGTCGCAGAAGCTAAAATAGTTGAGAATAAGAAGTTGAGACTTGAGAGTGTTTGGTGAATAAGTTGTAAGTGTTTATTTGTTTGTGAAAGCCGAACCAGGAGCAGAATCATAAATCTAAGGTACCCATCTCCCTACTTTTTACATTATGATCAGAATTAGTAGAAGAATTTGGCATTTCCAAACACTAAAACTACTTTTTTTTCCAACCAAAAGCTGACAATCACTTTTTTTTAGTGACTGCAAACACTCCCAATACTCAATTTACTCTTTACGTGGCCAAAGGTGATTGCATTTAGAAAACCTAAATTTGAATGTAATGAATGAAGATAGAATACAACTCCTTAAATTAAGAAATTTAAAAAGAAATCTTAGTGATGATTTCCATAATGTTAAAAAAACAATCAGCATGAAACCTAGAACAATCAAAGTAAGACGCCAAACTAACAACATCCAATCACATTTCATCAAAAAATTATTGTATTTTTTATCTTTATTTTTTAAGTGAAACAATGAAATAGATCGACATGGCATTCATCAATCAACAATTTAGAAAAACCAAATATTAAAAAACACTGGTATATAAGTAGACAGACAAATACCCACACGTCTTGTGGGATTCGCACCCTATGTATACGACAACCAAAGTATATCAAAAGACTAAAGTTGGAATTTTTCACTCAAAATAACAAGAATGAGCCCAGCAGAAGCAGTGAGTGGAATAGTTCATGTTCAGATTTGGGCAGTGAATATGTGATACATCCACTACCTAATATTCAAATTGAGCTGTCTGAAAGATAAAATACAAAATGAGCTATAAATAAAGGCAGCTAATTAACTAAATTTACACCAAGGAATGCACCTAATAAGTTATGAAAATTTGATGAAGCAGAGAGAACATAGTCACTAAAGAGAATAACTGTTGCAGTAATAGTGAACAACTATAATTGAGAGATAATGCACTAAAATCTTATCCAATCTAAAGGCATGATCATATGGCTGAGGATCAAAATTTGGACAATGCCAATACAATATTATTAGGACACCATAATAAGGCCACCTCACTGAGGAAGAATATCGTCCACTCACCAAAAAAAAAAAGACAATACGCTACTCAAAAAACCTTATTCATAAAGAAACATTTCACAACTATCATTGTATTACCTATAAATACTTGTACACCATCTCGATGCAATGTTGTAACGTAAGAACTTTATCAAGCCAATAACTAATATCTTCTGCAAGCGCTTTAACATGAAAACAACATCCACCCTATTTGGTTAATACGTTCAAATTAATGAATGATCATATTTTTGGTGTACCTAGTAATTTAACAAATTTTCCTCCTTGAGACAAGCATGCACAATAACGGTAAGGCTAGTTTATACGGAGCTTCTTCCATGTATAAATGAATCAATAACAACACAAGTTGCAAGCATGCTGGCAGACTTTTTGCAGGTTCGCCTGGTAAAATATCTCGAACTACAACTATTAAGCTACAAATCACTCGAATGCAGTCAGATAAGTGCTTACCTCACAAATCCATTGTTATCAGTGTCAGCAGCAAGAAACCGAGCAACGGTCATATCTTGGCTGAGCACCCACTTTGCCATCGTCCTATGCCTCTTGTCCACTCTCGCCTCTGCCAAGTAAAGAAATGCTCTAGCAACAGCCAGGGTCGATATGAGTAACCAAATCGATGCAAAAATCCGACCAGCTAACGAGTTAAACACCCTGTCCCCATATCCAACCGTGGTGACAGACATAACCGATAAATAAAATGAATCCAACCAATCCAACCTTTCAATAAAATGCATAAAGGTAACCCCAATTCCAATGCAAAGAACCACAACGCCCAACGCCAATGCTACTTTCATCCTTATCCTCATTCTCCCCTTCTTCACATCAATTATATAAGATCCCTTAATAGTCCTTAAAAGATAATTCTCTTGCAAATCAAGCATATAGCCAAGCATCCCAGTTAACAAGATATCAATGAAACCAAATCCCACAAGCACAAAAGCAACCGAAAACAATTTAGTTGCAGTACTATCAGGAGTTATGTCACCATATCCAATTGTACACATAGTCACAATGCAAAAGTATAAAGCATCAACCACAGGGTGTGTTTCAGGTCCCCTGAAATTATCCCTATTAAACGAGTATATAACCACACCAAGAGTCAAATACACAATCAAAAGCATAACTCCCTGTCTTACGATTGATGGTTTACCAAATTGAGGTGGCTTGGTTTCAGAGAAAAGGTCAATTTCACTGATGGTAGCCATCGCAGGAGCGGTTTTGGACCTGTGGAGATTGGTCTTGGCGGCTGGATAGTTGGGATCAATCAACCATGACTGATCGCGATTAAATATTTCATTATCACGATCTTGTACCGAAGGTTTAGGGGAGGTTAGGGTTAAAGCTAAGGCTTCAATAATGTCTGAGGTGGTGGAATTTTGTAATTGGGATGATGAAGATGAATCGGAGCCAAAAATCAGTCTGTCTTTGAGCTCTTTGGATGAAGGAGTGAGGGGCGATGGTGCAATGCTAATCTCATTGTATTCAGGTAGATGGCGGAGTAAGGGTGGCGGCGGCGGCGAAGGTTGGGGTCTTATGGGACTACTAATAGGGAGAAGTGGCTCTTTTTCCATGTATTGGGGTGGAAGTGTCGCCGGAATATTCCAAGATTCTATTGTGGTGTAGGTGTTTTATGGCGGTTTTCTGATGCTAGGGTGGCGTGAGGAACTTTATGGAGGAGGAGAAATTTGCAGTGAACACAAAAACATACAGAAAAGTTTATTTATTTATTTGTTATAATTTGAATTTTTAAATTGAGGATGAACTAAGCTTGTGAAATGTGAATTGTTGTATGTTAATCATGACTATGTTTTTTTTCTTAATATTATTTTGGGTTAGCCGAATCTATAAGCTGAATTATATTGACCAGACCTGAAATACTTTCAGATTGAGGATGCAATTGAGCAAAATAAATATAAACATGTAGTTATATTGTATATAGGATATAACACATTAACACCTGCCTTTTTTCTTTCTTATGTTCTCATTAGTCATTATTATTATTATTATAATAGAGGAAGTGGCAAAAGTTACAAGAAAATCACTTGTTCACATTAAGGTGATATATTTCTGCAATTAATAAACATTTTTATACTTTCCTTAAAGAGCATACATTGCTTGTTTTCAAGAAAGTTTGCCTTCAAAAAAGGTTGTCTCTTCGTTGGAAAATCTTATTAGGCAGGGAGTGTTTCCTCTCATGCTCCAAATTTAAGCGTACCCCGTTGGAGGGAAGTGGAACGATTATTTTAGAGTGATTGATTGACTTTTTTATTTTGAATTTTTTTATCCTAACAGTGCAAAATTTATTTCAGAAAAAAAAATCATAACGTAATTAAATTTGAGATGAATAAATAATAATACAATTAATGCATTGTGTTTTAATAAAATAGTGATCAATAATTGAAAAGGTAAAAATAAATAAATTATGTAATTGGATAAAAAAAAAAATATAATATTTCTTTTAGTAAAATGATAATTGGTTGTGATTGATAATTGATAAAAGTAAGATTTTTTTTTTAGAAGAATAAAACTATAAAAGTAAGATTGAATGCGTAATATGGAGCAAAAAAACTTTTCTAACAAGATTTTCAAATAAGTTTTTAACAAGCAAGCACAACCTAAGAATCTTTTCTACGGGGATCAACCTAGTGCTCTAGTGGTTGAGACATGTGTATAAGGGTGAATGACCCGGGTTCGATCCCACACGGGTGCGTGTCTCCCCTCCCCAAGTTCCCCCATTGTACTCAAAAAAAAAAAAAAAAAGAATCTTTTCTACGAACCCTTACGTTATATCTAACATAGTTCGAAAAATCATCCCAATCTAGAATTTCAGCCATTCTAAGAAGAGTTTACGTTTCTTATAATATTCATGTTAAACCCAGTGAGCCATTTCACCACGCACACACTCAAAGGGACGACAGCAGATCGAACAACCCCATTTACGCCCATCACATTACACGAAACCAAATTGACAACAGTCCACAAGCTACACACTTTTCCCGTTGGAGCAGCCGGAAATTTTTACAGTCTCTCTCGTTGCTCACTTCAGTTTCTCTCTCTAACCCTTTTCGTCTCGATTCGGAAAAACCAGGTGAAAAGAAGTGAGTTTATATAATCTAATCCCACCCATCACGAGGGTTACGCTCTCGCTCGCCGCTGCTCCATCTTCCTCGCGCAGTCCGTAAACTTCTTTGTGTGGAGGCTGAAGAGTTGGCACGCAAGGTTGCTGCTCACTCGGACCTCATTCAGCTCCAATCCATTAACTGGAGATAAGCTAGGGTTTGCAAAGTAAAACTGCAATTACTCTTTCATTCCTCAATAACTTTCAACCAAACTTGACGAGCAGCTTACCCATCAAATTCCGACCACCACCAGCCACCTTCGATCGCCGGCCGCCTTCACGCCGGGACCCGCGCCGAAACCGAAAGCGGTGAATTTGGGGAATAATCGAGGTTATGGGTTGATGATCGGAAATAGACGATGCCTCTTCCGGCCTCCATCTCCGGCTCAGTTATGGAGTCCAGAAATCCACAGTTTACTCCGGTTCCGATCCCATGCCTCTCAACGTCACTTGATCGTAATACTTTGGACATGGTTGCAACGTATTCTCCTACTGCTGCTTCTCTTCCCACGACAAACAAAATTTCTGGTGCTCAGTCGACTACTTACAATGGTATATTGAAACAATCTTCGCCTTCTAAGATTCCCATGCCAAATGTTAAGGTTTCATCTCCGCTCATTCCCAAGAAAACTGGTAATATCTTTTCTTTAGAAATTCCGAATGAGATATATGAATCTAGACGTCAATTATGCGAAAATTCTTTGATTGGTAGGACTTTATATGCTAAGGGTAGCAAGCCCCTGACAATTTCGAATCTTTACGAAAAATTGCAGTCTTTATGGTGTATTGATCCTTTCCGTATTATTTCGTTGGGTAAAGGGTTTTATAACATACATTTTTCTAATCTTAATGATAAAGATGTTGTGTGGAAAAAACGTTTTTATTCTCTGTCACCAGGCACATTTCGTTTGCAGCCATGGACACCGGATTTCGATCCCGACAACACAACCACATCCATTGCTCAAGTATGGGTTCGTATTTTTGGTCTTAGTTGGGAATATTGGCACCCCGAGTCTTATGGGAATTGCTTTAGAGCTATTGGCTCGCTTTATTAAAATTGATGAGAACAATATTTCCGGGTCTCTCGGTCATTTCGCACGTGTTCTTGTGGATGTGGATCTAAGAATGAGTCTTCCTAGAAGATGAAAATTGATCGTCATTACACCGGATTTATTTTCTTTCGGTATGAACGCTCTACCGAATTCTCGCCATTTGTCAATTTATTGGTCACTCCACGGTAGTATCCGACAAATAAATAACGAGCAACCACCTTTTAGAGCTCGGAGCCGTTCGTAATCCCAAGCCACATGGCAAGTCGACGAAGCTCCTAATTCTAAGGTTTCGTCGATGAGCAACTTTCGGCCAAGGGATCTTGAGATTCTTTGTCCCGGAAGATCGAAATCTCCTCTCATGATATTCCCCACCGTTGAATACTAGTAATGTTTTTGCCCTTCTTGAAAGTCAGGATGGAGATGATTTGGATATGGAAATTGAAAATGTCATGCCTCTAGAGATGATAGTCCCTTCGGATAGCCCTATTTTAGCGATAGAAGGGGCCGGGAATGATGGATTTGATTTCAAAAGAGGATGCGTGTGGCAAGAACAATGATGCTATTATGGTAATTAATCCGCCCTCAACGGAAGGTGCTTTAGTTGAAGGTGGACGACCGGATCCCCTATTAGGTCCAGACACATCGATTATTTCTTCCACCTTCGTGATCCGGGATGCACTTGTTGATTTATTAGCGGATAAAAAGTTACAAGAAATTCAAAAAGCTATATGTGGTTCGAAAAGAAGGCCCTTCTAGGCCTCGCTTTCTTGGTGCCCGTAGGGGAAATCTCGAGAATCATAATATTATGGATATGGTTGTTTCTAAGTCTTGGGCTGATGAAGTTGAGGAGGAATCCCGACATACTAAAATGGCTCCGCTTGAGGAGCTTTCTCGTAAACAATGAATATCCTTCACTGGAACGTTAGAGGGATCTCTAACGATCTCTCTAAAGCTGCGCTACGACATCATTGCTTGATTACCAAACCAGATTGGCTTTATGCGGTGGAACCAAAAAACGAATATCTCTTCGATTAACTCCTCTTATTGGGCGGCTATGGGGTTATCCGCTTCGACGGTCAATCATAGGTCAAGCATCTTTGGCTAACATTTGGATTTTGGTTTCTCTCGTTTCACTTCACCTCGGTGTTGCATATGATGACCAATTTATTTTGGTTGAGGCCGCTTCTTTCGATGGGTAACTTTAATGGATTTGTTCATGGTCATGCCTCGATGGGCGCCTGTCGGGAACTTTGGCGTGATCTATTAGCTTCCCTTTTCTAATTTTCTTGTGGTGGGGATTTTAATGCTTTGTGTTAGGTGCTCATGAACGGCGTAGCTCTCACGTTCCGAATATGATTTCGTGTCATGAATTTATGCTTTTCATCGAAGATTGTCGGTTGATAGATATCCCTTCGTCGCCTGGCCATAAGTATACTTGGAAAGGGCCGTCATACGAGGAATCACGTGGAATCTAAAATTGATAGGGTCTTATGTCCGAGGTTTCTTGAACTTATGGGAGACTGTTCGTTGCTATGTTTTGCCTCGCACTATGTCCGACCATCATCCCATTTCCATCACTTGTAAGGATTCATCTCCTTCTCGTCCGCGCCTTTCGGTTTCTAAGCCAAAGATATGATGGCTTCTAGATGACAGATCTTTGTGATCATGGAGTCGTGGAATACACCTATCTTGTCTACTTCCCGGGTCGACATTCGTAAGTAAGCTTAAGCGTCTCAAAGTTTGTCTTAAAGATCGAATTCTACTGATCTTTGGTAATATTTTTCAAAAAAAGGAGTCCATTTTATCGGATATTGCCGCCATTCAAGAGTCGATCGCCATAGATGGTTATTCGGATGAGAATTTTTGCCAAGAGGTGGAGTCTAATGCTCATTATCGGAGCTAATGCATAAGGAATATGATATGTTGCGCCGCAGGAGAAGCCTTAACACTTGGCTTAAGGATGGAGACAAAAATACTACGTTTTTTTCAAATGACTAAAATTCGTAAGTGCGGAAATTCTATATCTTTACCGGTTATTGATGGGGAGAATTGTAGGAACCCTGTTGCTATTGCGAGCATGTGGTTCAATTTTATGAGAATTTGTTCACGGCTTCCTTTTCCTACCTCTACGTCGTTGACTCGTATTTCCACCATCATTCACCCATCGGTCACGCCACCAAAATATGAGTCTCATTAATCGCCTTCTTCCATCGAGGAGATTAAACAAGCGCTTTTTGAGATGGATCTCGCGAGTGCTCCCGGACCCGATGGCTTCCCCGGTAAGTTTTATCGGTTTGCTTGGGAGTTGGTTTCATCGGATGTGGTTCAAGCCGCTTGAATTTCTTTGATACGGGCGTCCCCCCCGGATTAACTCTAGTTTTGTGGTGCTCATTCCGAAAGTAGCGGAGTCCATTAAAGTCGATCGATTCCCCGACCATTCAGTACTTAGTAATTTTCTGCTCAAGATTATTATTAAAATTCTTTCCAAAGAGTTGGCTCGTGGCGACCTCTATCATTTCACTACTCGGGGGTTTATTGCAGTAAATCGTATTCATGATTGTGTTTCTCTTGCTTCAATGCATTAATTGTTTAGATCGCGGGCATATGGTGGCAACATGGCCATCAAAGTGGATATTCGCAAAGCTTTTGATACCATCTCTTGGGATTTTTGTTGGGCGTTATGAGAGCCTTTGGTTTTTCGAACAAATTTTGTGGTTGGATTTCTAGCATTCTTGATCGCAAACTTTCGATTTTACTCAATCGGCTCTCTGGTTGGCTATTTTGGGTGTTCGCAAGGGGTCCGCTGGTGGGATCCGTTGTCCCCGCTTCGTTCGCGCATTGCGGAAGAGGTTTTAAGTAACCTCATAAGTCAACACGCTCAATCTCGGGCTATCTCTAGTATTCGGCCGGGTCATGGTATCTCCTATCCTACGCATTTATTGTATCTTTGATGATGTGATCATTTTTTGTCAAGCTTCCATTGATAATGCTTTGAGACTATCTCTCGTATTCTCTCGGATTATGAGCAACTTTCGTGTCAAGCAGTGCTAATCGTGACAAATCCACCATCTATTTTGGCAAATTTGTTCGTCGAGAAGAGGTCTATTCTTCGCTCGATACGGATGAGGAGAGGAGTCCGCTTTTACTTATTTGGGTGTTCCGCTTTTTAAGGGGGTGCGAAGACGGATTCATTTGGAGCCAATTATTGATCGTATCATTAGCAAATTCAATGAATCGGAAGGGTCATTCTTTGTCTATGGCCGGGTCGGGTTTGCTTAGTTAACTCGATTATCTTGATTCATTGTTCATTCTATGATGGTTTACAAATGGCAGTCACGCTCATCCGCGATTGACCGGCCGCTTTAATTTTATTTGGGTGGGACATCACGAAAAAAGGCCTTGTTACGGTCTCTTGAGTCGTATGTGTGCGCTACGGAGGAGGGTGGTTTGGGTTTGCGTTCTATTTCATCTATGAATGAGTCCTTTCGATGCGTTTTGCTTGGGATATTTTGGCTACGGATTCTCTGCGCAGCTAGATTCCTTCGTAGTCGGTTCTTGGATGGCGATCTTGAGCCCAAGGTCACTTCGTTAGTTCCTCTTTGTGGACGGGTTTTCGCCTTTTATTTCTTCTCTCAAGACAGACTTGATGGATTATCGGGGGATGGCTCCACTATTTCGTTCGTGGGATAATTGGCTTGGGTATAGTATTGCGGATAAATTGGGTATTCCTCGTCGATTTCGCAGATTTTGGATCAAAAGGTTTCCGACTATCTTTTTGATGGCACTTGGCATCTCACTTCATTGTTCATTTTGAATCACAAGATATTGTCATGGATATGTTGGACATGCCTGTTGTTGGTGTGAAAGATTCTCGAATTTGGTCTAATTCGGTTCATGGCGCTGTTTCATCTCGTATAGCTTACTGGCATATACATACGAATTTTCCCATTGTTCGTTGGGGTAAATGGATTTGGCACACGTGTATCCCATCTCGTCGTTCCTTGCTTGTTTGGCGCGTTATTCATAATAAGCTTCCTCAGTGGGTCATTTGCGAGCGAGAGGGACTATTGGGCCTGCAGTTTGTCACTTTTGTTTCCATCATTCGGAGGATTTGGATCATTGTTTTTTGGATTGCCCAATGGTGCGACCCAACTGGGATTTCTTTTCTGGTCTCTTCAATGTTCATTTGGATTTCTCTTCTGGCATTTGGGGTGTTATCATTCGGAGCTTGAGGCTAAAGGAAGCTCTCGGATCCTATTTTTGTGGAAACTTATTTTGATTACTCGATTTGGGTTATCCGGACTTGTCGCAATAAAGCGATCTTTGAGGATTACAAGATTTCGATTATGGGCCGTCGCTCAAGTTTTTTCGTTCATTAGAGAATCCCGTCATACTCCTATCGGCTATATGAATAATGATTCGTTGGATCTTTCTATTTTGAGCAAACTAGCCATCCTCGCTATTGTAGACGTAATAATTACCCTATTCTTGTGCGCTGAGTCTCCTCCGTTTGGTTGGATTAAAGTTAATATCGATGGGAGTGCAATGGGGTCGCCAGAGACTCGCTTGTGGTGGTGTCTTTCGGAATTGCCATGGCTTTGTGGTTGGCCGCTTCACCGTCCGGCTTGTCGGGGTTTCGCTTTTTCTCGCAGAGTTACAAGGGGCTATCACCGCTAAAGTAAATCGCGTTGGATAAAGGTTGGGATTTTATTTGGTTAGTCGTCACTCGTCTTATGTGGTTTCGATTTTTCTACATTTTCTATGCAAGTTCCTTGGGTCATCAAAGACAAAGCTTATTCTCTTATTCCGTCGTCTTCGCTCGCTCATTTCCGGCGTCTCATGTTTATCGGAAGGCTAATCGAGCGGTGACACCCCTTTCTAAGAAGCGTATGCGGTTGGTAATACTTGGTGGGATGCGGCGCCGCTTTTCTTGAGAGATTATTGCTGCGGATCGCACTCTACTTATCACCTCGGACATTAGTAGGAAAGATTCATTTGTTGCTGTTTCGCGTCGCGTCGGGCTATTCATCAGATAGTTTTTGCGATTTGTTTTGCCTTTCTTTCTGGGGTACTCTTTTTCCTACCAAGGGTTTTTCCCACAAGGGTGAGTTTTACTTTGGTAGGTTTTAATGAGGCCCCATTTTGGCTACCAAGTCGGCATGTGACTTGATTTCATCTTTTTGTCCGATTTCTCTTGTTTTTCGTTATTCTTTATTGCTTTGTTTGAAAAAAACAGCATTTTACTCTTTTATTTTTTATATATTCCGAATTTATTCAAAAAAAAATGTTAAACCCAGTGAGTTATTTTTACTGAATACTTGGATGATGGAATGATGGACAACTACTCTTTTATAAGAAATGAAATATATGTCCACCATTAATTATGAAATAACCACCAGGCATAGCATCTTAAAAACCCATATAGTTCTTACTCACTGGACAATACAGAGAAACAAAACAACCTCCAGACTACATAGAGGATGGGTGACATATACAATCTCAAAGAAGGGTTTTTGCTAAGACGATAAAATCCATAGGATCGACATTACAATCCATAATTTCGCCTCTAATAAATCATACAGTGGTCAGGTGATATGAGGCAGATGGCATATAAGCTACTCGTCATCAAGAACACTCTGGCGCCTTTTAATCTGATAAATGACAGAAGACAAGTCAACAACTAGAAGTTGAACGATAGTATTGAGGGAGTGTTGGCAAAAACTTCTGCTTTTAGAATAAGTGATTTATTGTAGCAGAAATAAAAAGTAGTTGAAAATCAGAAGTTGGTAGTGTTAAAGCAAATAGAATCAGAAGTTCAGAGAGTGTTTGGTGGAAAATATTGTAAAATTACTTATTTGTTTGTAAAAGTCAAACAAAAAGCAGAAATAGAAATCTAAAGCACTCATCTCCCTGCTTTTAGATTCTGATTAAATGAAGCAGAATCGGTAGCGGAAGCTGGCATTTGCAAGCATTAAAAAGTATTTTTTTTCCAGCCAAAACCAGAGAATCACTTTTTTTTAGTAATTACAAACACTCCGTAAGTTCTTGAAAAAAGAAACGAAAAGGAAAAGGACAACAAGAGAACAATCAACCATTACTACTTACTGTTACTTTCGTTTCTTTAGTTGTTTGGGTGTTGATTTGTTCGAGCAGCGATATAAGTCTCTCCTCAGAGACCTATATTAAAGCAAGAAATTCAATACCTAGGCACATGTTGAGACCTAAAACAAAGATGCATCAGAAATTGATAGTATATAACACAAAGCTACCTTCTCAACAATCTGACCCATTTGAGCAGCTCTCAGTATCACATCCTCAACTCCTCTGGCCTTGTCAGGTTTTACCAGTGCAATACGAGCAACTGCACATATAAATTCACAGGCAACATCATGTGAATGATTGCATGTAAGAATTAAATTGACAAAGCCATTCTCCATTCTCACTACGCAGCTCTAATTCTACACTCAATTATCTATCTAGTATCTAATTATAAGCGTTTGCAGAAGTTCATCTTAACAAATATAATATCCCATGCATTATAAACTAAGAATGAAATAAATAGACCACAATGACTTTCAATACTAAAACGAAAATATAAACCAAAGCTTAGTGAATTCATGTCAATATCTCAATATCACAAAATATAAGGAGTTCATTTCATAATTCCACTTACGTCTTGCCCGTGCTTCAGATGTCAAAATCCGAGTAAGCATCAGTTGTCTTTGTTCCTCTGCATCCCTAAATTAATTCCCCCAGTTTAGATCAATATAAGCATTGCAGAGCAACTTCTAAGACATATACATCTTCAGTCAAGGACTGGAACAAAATATGATGGTTAAACTAGATGAGAAAACAGATTTGTTCACCTTTTAGCTTCTTCCTGGGCTTTCTGCTGTTCAGGATTCTCACGGCTACCCTGCAGTCAATAATCCAGTCAGTAAAAAATGCCAAAGAACACAGAATATGAAGCAAGCATATCTATACTTTTCTTTATCCTTTATTTGTTGGGGTGGGGGAGGGGGGAACAAATTACTACCATGCCGCGTTGTGCCATCAGCTCTTGCATTCTCCTTTGCCTGATGGCTTCCAATTCCGGGTCAGCCTAGAAAACACATGACTTAGTCAAATAAATCCATCTTGATCATCACTAAAATGAACTACACCAATCCAAATAATGTTCAATTGCACAATCAGAATTAATACTTGTATGCTCTCTTGACATTAACGCCTCTCTCCAAGTCTGGGCATACCAATCACAAGCACCTCGAGAAAATGACTTGATGCTAACCTCTCTTATATCCTTTGGTTCATGTTCTACCACAGTTTTGCAACCATTCATTTTTCTTCTTTTTTTCTCCTTGCCCCTTTATCTGGATTACTGTTGTGTATGTATATACTTCTTTTTAGGTTACCTTGCCCATTACCGTAGATCCAAGCCCTACACTACCAATCAGTCAGGTGAGGGAGGTTCTTGACAATTTTTTATCAGCTCCAACCCAGGATGTTTGAATTCCAAATTTTCCACAAGGTTGCTTTATTGTCTTTCAAAGCCACGATAAACAAAATCTCGTATATAAATCCATGAAAAAGCACATACGTGAAATCATGATGAGCATATACAACTTAATTAGCATATATAATTTTACATTTTTTTAAGTGACAGTCGAGCATCTTACATACATTTATGACTGGGCCATACTAGTCCACAGCTAACTCATTTTGTTGCATAAGATACCACATTTCACAAATGCCTAGACAAGTGGGAAATCACCCAGCCTATACATATGGTAAACCAGAAAGGCATAAATTTCAAATGCATACAAGAAAAAACAACTTTGCTCAATTAGGCAAACCATCTAGGCAACTCAGCACATTATACATCTGCCCGATTTATGTATAAAACATTAGAATCGCATATAATCTATGTTAGAAAAACGAATTTCCGATAGCCCACAAATCCTTTTCTTTTTAGGCATATCTCCCCACCATTGATCAGGCCCTTAGCTTCAGAAGTGATCTGCGTAAAGGACAAATGAGGAGCCAAGATACAGGTTCCGGAACCAATTGTTAACCTGGAAGCATAAGCTATAGCCTATAGGTTTTAAGTCAATACACTACAAAAAACGAACTTCGTTGTCTTGTAATTTTCCAACGTGGGATAATTTGGCTTGACCTGCAAACCTCAACAATTCTGAGTTCTTTAATTTAACTGTGTACTACTCTAATGTCAAAATTCTATACCAAAGCCATGAAATTCAGCAAGATTGAAAAAGGGAGAGCATTAAAGCTCACAAATCACATAAGCCAGACAAATCATGAAGAAAAACACCAGAATCAGCTGCTACAGAAATTCAAATAATCAAAGAAGAAACAGTTAAACATCACAATCATAATTCATTCAAGAAAATCAAAAGAGACAAAGCCCTCGCAACAACAAAATATTGCGAATTACAAAACACAGGATAGAAATATTCATCACCAAACCAATTCAGAAATCAACGACGCGTGCAAAGAGAGACAGGAATAAATTGCGTACCATTTTTTTTCTGCAGATTTGAATTTCAGTCAGTGCTGAACAGTATTCAAATAATTGTATTCAAATAATGAGAATTATTTAGCTTATTTAGCTATTTGTACTCGAAACTCGAAAGGAATATAGCCACGGGCCCGCACTTGCGTCCGAATGACGCTGTTGGGTCTCGGGTTTATATATTCTTTATTGTTTTATTCTTACCCGGTCAGGTGGCGCGGGTTTTCTCCTGTAACTTTCTCTCCAATACCCTTCATCCTTACCGTTACCTTGTCGAGGCTCTAGGAGATCTTGGCCGTTAATCAATAGTATTAAGATATTTTAAACTTTTTTTTAGGAAAAAAAAAAGATACTTCAAACTAAAAAAAAGTAAAAATTCCTCAATACCCTTTTTCCTTTTTTCCTTTTTTTTTTCTTTTCCATCACTTATCTTTTTCTTTTTTTTGTCTTTTTATCTTTTTTAACCTTGTATTAGTTTTTATTTATTTTTTAAGTGGAGGTTGAACACGATGCAATTTTTATTTATTTATTTACTAATTTCTAAATAAATGCTTTATATGGTTATGTAAAAAATATTCAAGTTACTTTCTATGAAATAAATCGAAATTTGTAGTTTCAAGGTTTTTTTTTAGGGTATGTGTAGACTGTAGTTTCATGTTATTTCTAAACAGTTTGTAATTTGGTTTACTCCAAAAACACTCAAGCAAATTTGCCAGAGGTATGAAACAAGTTTAATACTTATAGTTGGCTATTTACAAGTACTAGAATATATTTTATTTGAACTTGAGCTACTCTTGAAAATTTAAGATCAGACCGACTGAAAAACCTATAACATTATATGAAAGTTTTATTCTGATATTCCTTAAAAATCAAAACTTTTCAACAATAATTACCCTTTAGAGCTGAAATCGTGATTTTCTAGAGGGAGATGCAGACTGCAGAGTCAGCATACCTCGAAAAGGTTCAAATGCAGACACTAATACTGTATTATTACTACCATTAAAGAAGAAGCAGACAAATATTAATTTCACACTAAACTGAGCATAAACAACAAATTAGACCTTCAAATATCAACACCAGTTTGAAGAATCCAGAAAATCATTTTTTTTTAAAAAAAAAAATGGGTTTCACAATGGGGCTAAAACTGCTACTCTTAATAGCCATGGTCGCCACCAACATTCTCTCCCTCTACCACCTCTCCACCACCGTCCAATCCAAACCCGCCGCCCCTCCCCCAGTCCCCGACCACCTCCTCCACCAGCTCTCCGCCATACGCGCCGCCATCAGCCGCCTCACCACACCCACCACAAAAACACCCACCACCACCACCACCCCACCCCCTCCGATCTCCTCCTCTACACCAAAATATCCCCAATAGGCTCCTCCTGCAAAAATTACCAAAATCTCCTCCACAAATACATGAATTGCACTCCCTTCACACTCTGCCCTAACGATTCACCCTTAGTCGAAGATCTCATCCTCCGCGGCTGCCACCCACTCCCCCGCCGCCGCTGCTTTTCAACAACCGCCGCCGTAATCCCCGCCTTGCTTCCCACCGATCCATTTTCTCCCCTCCCGGAAAACATAGCTTTACCAAGCCATTACAGCTGCAACAATTTCTCTTGCTTCGCTGGTTTGAAATCCGAATTGGGCTTCAACATGCAAATTGAAAAAACTAGGTTTTCGGTTTACAAAACCGACCTGGATCTCCCAATTCCGCAGCTTCTCCAGCTGGCGAAATCAGCTAAAAGCGTGATTAGGCTTGCGATTGATATCGGAGGTGGCACCGGCACTTTTGCCGCTCAAATGAAACTTCAGAACGTGACTGTTCTAACCACGACGATGAATGTTGGTGCACCGTATAACGATGCGGTGGCACTCAGGGGATTGGTGCCTCTGCATGTGCCGTTGCAGCAGAGGCTGCCGGTTTTCGATGGGGTGGTGGATCTTGTGCGGTGCGGCCACGCCGTGAACCGGTGGATTCCGGTTACTGCGATGGAGTTTTTGTTCTTTGACGTGGATAGAGTGTTGAGGGGTGGGGGTTACCTTTTTTTGGACCATTTTTTCAGTAGAAGATTAGATCTTGAGAAGGTTTTTACGCCATTGATTGGGAAGCTGAAGTACAAGATCGTCAAATGGGCGGTGGCGAATAAGACTGATTCAGGTGGGGTGAAGAACATGGAAGTTTATTTGACTGCCCTCTTGCAAAAGCCTTTGATCACTAAATGAGTTTTCATCTTAATGTAATTTTTGAATCAGAGAACAAGGTGGGATTTCAGTATTGTGAATATGGCGTTAGTTTTACTTGTATTATTCTCGGATCGAAGTTTACACTATCTTCTGATAGTTTCATGTTCTGCTTGTTGTCATATATTACTAGAGAAAATGGCCATTTCTACCTTTTTGGGGATAAGAAAACACTTTTTTACCCAATTTTTATAAAAACCACTTTTTTACCCACTTTTTCAATGAAATGTCATAAAAGCCCTTATTCTCTCTTTCTCTCTTGGTTTAAAAAAATAAATTTTCCTTTATCTTTTCTTCTTATTTCAAAAGATAACAATTTTTTTTTTTTTTCATGTTTTCGATTTTCGAAGATTCAAGATACGATTGGAAATAAGTTTGAGTCAATTGAACCAAACTAATGGATTTCTTGCTTCAAATATTTATGTACAATATTAAGGAAAATCCACTTATTTTCGAGAAAAAAAATGGAATGTTCAACATGGCACAATCGGGCCACCTTAAATATGAGCACGATCGTGCCACCTTAAGTGTGAGCACGATCGTACCCGTCCTTTTGGGCAAGATCGTACCCGTCCTTTGGGCACGATCGTACCCACCCCTTTATATTTCAGGGGTACGATCGTACCCGTCCTTTTGGGCACAATCGTACCCACCTCTTAATATTTCAGGGGTACGATCGTACCCATCCTTTTGGGCACGATCGTACCCACCCCTTAATATTTCAGGAGTACGATCGTACCCATCCTTTTGGGCACGATCGTACCCATCAGTCTCCAGCCCATTAGTAAGGGTACTTTAGTCATTGTGGGTAGAAAAGTTAGTTTTTATAAAATTGGGTAGAAAAGATGTTCTACTATCTATAGTGGGTAGAAAAAAAATTAATATATACTACTCGGCTAATAACAGAAAAACCCAGAAATTTTTGAAAATTATAAAAAAAAACCTTTAAGGTTTGATTCTGTATTACACTTAACCCACTTTGTAAGAAAAACATTTCAAACCCCTTTTTTACATTTGTAAAAAAATCACACTCACCCCTTACATTTACGAGTTATGACTGAATCAAACCTTGGGGGGCTTCCGTAACTTCGAAACTTCTGTGGGGTTTTCTTTAATTACCCCAAACCTCAAGGGTTAAGGTAAGTTTTTGTAATTATCCCCATCATTAAGCATCCATGACAAAATTTTCATTAATGAACCTGTAAAATAGTCGGTATCAACTACACAGCTTTGACATAAAGCAGAAACAGAAACTGTTGCAGATTATTACTAAACACCATCTGTTTTGTGCAAAGCCCACATTTCTATCCATGTTGAACAGTGCGCAAATGTAGAAGCATCGTCAAAATGTGACTTGAGTCATTTATTAGAAGGTGTTATCCTCAGAAGGTGGTGGAGATTGAGTCCACCAATCTTGGCCGCAAGTATGAAATCATTCTCAGTTAGTCCACCTTCAATTATTTAACAAATCAAAGTTTCACAGATATGAGCCATCTTCAATTAAATTGAACAATAGAAACTTAAGAAGCAATTGATATTTACAACAAATTGCAGCACAACACAAATTCCAGAAGGATAATTACAATAAGGCAACAAAAAATCCAGAAAAATTTCAAAAATACAAATTTGATTCAGAATTTTTCCCGGGATTTTCAAAAAAACATTAAAAAATTTGATATTTACAAAATCATCTTTAAGGTTTTTTTGTAATTAACATCAAACCCAAACCTTAGGGTGTTTTTGTAATTATCCCTATCCAGAATGCAACAGTACAAAATAGCTTATGCCAGGTAATCTTACCCACTGCATGAGTCCATATATCAATCTTTATGTTGTTCCATCCAACAAGATGGAGATCAGGGTGATGACCTATATGGACACAATTGCACGTGCAGAAACAAGAAATTATCAGGCTCTTGAATAGAAGTTCCACAGTGCATATAAAAAATCAAAATTGAACAAGTAAAATCTAGAATATAAGTTTCCCTTGCATGGATGATAATTTTAGAGTAACTAATACAATGAGCAACCACCATAATAGCACACTAAACGAGCCTACATTAGACTGAATTATCTTCTATTTGACACTGCATATAATCCATTTCACCTCTCCATTTCAAAGGCAAAATTAATCAATAAGACAAATTGTGAAAGTTGCTGGACGGACCATTTTATGACTGATTTTTTCAAATTAACAAGACATGGTTGGAAATAGTTAAAATACAAGATCTCTCCAAATTGGTTTAATAAGCTCACCAATGTCAGCATCACCGGTTTAGAAACAACAGGAAATAAGTATACAGATACCAATACAAGAAGTTCAATAAATGGAGAACCCCATTTTGAAGTTGATTTGCCACCTCTAAAAGCTGAATATAATACTGGAAAAAAAAAATGAACAAGCAAATAACGAGGATACATGTGCGTCACACCAACAATAATACAAAGATGAACAACACCACCTTAAGTTCAGGCTTAACAATTAAGAATTTGAAGGAGAAGAAAGCTTTTATGCATGGCATACCAAAATATACCTACTACAAATTAGACAAGGTGATGAATTATACCTTCTGCTTCTGCAACATCAGCCACAAGCCGAAGAAACTCCATTCCTTTCACAAATGTCTTAACTTTCCATGCACGATGTAGCTTCAGGGTACCACCGTCATTCACCAGATTCCATTCAGGAACCTGAATCATAAAATACTAAGAACAAATTCCAGTCACATGGATAAGTAAATAAATATCAATATAGCAATTTATGCCTGTCGCATCAAAATGTTGGCTGCATCCTCAGTCATAGGCCTCAGATCCTTGGAGTTGCATGGCACACACTTCTTACTTGTCAAATCTGGCATAAAGGAAAATCAACTACCGCCAATATAAATGATTGATATGCAAACCCAAATTCAAAAACAATTCCCAATATGAAGGATGAATATGAATTTACAAATACCAATTGAACTCAAGAAATCCAGGGGAATTCACACGGTCAAAAGCCTAGGAGAAGGAAGTTAATATACTATACCTACACTCTTCTCTTAAAGCATATTATTCAACATCATATAAATACATAGGCATATCTGAAAATATGTAAAACATCATACCAAAAACAAATCAACAGTTATAATTATATATATTTAAAAAGCAATGCAACGATAGTGCCATCAATGCCATTACTATAGGAAGCGTTATGGACACGTCAGTCAAATGCTGAGAGAACGGCCTCCTCGACCACCTCTCAACACGGAAACTTAAATAGAAAATGACTTAAAGAAGGAAGTGAGTCTAGGAGATTATAAAGCTGAGGAAGTAAAATCTTTATCATGAAAGGAAGGAAAAAAATATAATCCACAGCATACAGAATAACTTCTAGCAAAAGAATTTCAAAATGCAAAAGATTGATATGGTGCAATCGCATTCTAGTGCATCTTTATGGACAATTTAGTAGCATCAGAAACTGACAATGAATAGATAGAGGGGATTGACATACGGAAGTTTGTACTGTAAATTTATTTCATAAGGAAGGCTTCAATATTGCAGATATATCTTGCCAATTACACTAATCGAAAAATTACTAATAATTCATGAACCAATTAGCTGCAGCTCCAGTGGTCCACTAACCTTGGCCAGTGCAAAAAGCCCTAATCCCATTACGACTTCTAATACTTGAAGAGCGTCCCTCATGGCACTTAGGTTTATCAGCTACACGAATACTTGAGCTGTACGCAGATACAATTTTTTCAAAACAATTTTGTCATGAATTCATAAAACCTCAACGCAGGGCAATATGTATAAGGAACAGTACCACTAGGATATCCAACATACTACCATTCTGATCTGATTACAATTTTCACAGCAAATTCACATTCGCGGTTCCTGTTAAACATTGAAAATCACGCTACATACTTTTGACAATAATACAACTCCACTAGTACGATGAGTCACAATGCGGACTCGGAATCTTTACACTCTATTGACTGAAATTATTTATTTCTTCATTTTTCGTATAATTATTGCCGATATTATTAATCGTGGGACTCTGTATCATACACTGGGGGGCCAATCAAGATCCACAAGAAACAAGTAAAACAAATTGCTTCGAAAAACATAACAGTCAATATTTCAAGATTTATCGAAGAAAATTACCGTCCATGGTCTGCCCAGACTCTCTGCGACAGAGGTGTCAATAGAACCTACAAAATCACATAAAACTCAGAAATCGAGGAGTGGCTCTGTGTGTGTGTGTGTGTGTGTGAGAGAGAGAGAGAGAGAGAGAGAGAGAGAGAGAGAGAGAGAGTTGAAGGAGAGAGCGCAAAGACGAGATTGAAGCGTCATTATGAGAGAGAAGGCGCTTTCTTGAGGCACATGTTTATAACACGGGAGTTGAAATAATGGAGAGAGCGCAAAGACAAGATTGAAGCGTCATTATGAGAGAGAAGGCGCTTTCTTGACACATGTTTATAACGCCGCGTGAAAATAGGTGGCTAAATAATGTATAACCCGATCAGCCACACATATATATATAATATGGGCCTGAACCATTATTTTAAAGTGGGCCTCAGGGTATGCAGATAATAATATGTCATACGGTTTGGATTTGAATATAAGTTTGATCTTTTAAAATAATTAACTTGAAGCACAGTAAAAAAGCAAATATTAAAAATAATTTAAAGTTAATGAAAGATATATTATCTACCTAATAGAGAGCTCCCAATCTCGAGAAAAGGTCAAATACAAAACTAACATTGCAAAGGCATAATGATAGTAGGGTCGGGATATCCTCACCCGGTTAATTCCTCATCCGGCTTAAAATAATAATATTAGAAAATCCTTAATTGAAAACTATACTGCTAACCCATTTTAATTTCTAGTAACTAGTAAAACAGGCAAAATGGCATAGCTACTGAACTGAAAAGGGAAAATGTTTGTCAACCATATAAATTAAATCCAAAAAAACAATTAGTATTGTTGATTCATACTGTTATATTTCCAAAACAGTATCTTTATTACTTCTTGTGTGGCCAAAATATAATGTCGGATCTGGAAAATAAAGGCATCATAATGCTTTTCATCTCATGTGGAAATAGAATTCAATTCATTAATCAAGTCACTGACATCTCCTGTAATGCAATCTGGATTTCTTATTTCATATCATATCATGCTTCATCTAGTGTATTGTTGTATTTTAATACACTAGATAAATGACAAGACACAATCATATAAAAGTGACATTCATTTGAAACACGATGAAACACTAAATGAAATAACAGATCTCTTTTGCCCGTAGGCCGTAATGACCCTTTATAACTAGAATACCAATTTTAAACCAAACAAAGTTTCATCATAGACGAGTCATAACTAATATCTGAGACTCCATAACAAACCGAAAATCAGTTCCTATCGTACACAGAATAGTGATACAGTGATTGCGTTGAAAACAGGGTTAGATGATCATCAACCTTTCACTTAACCTAACATAACAAAGCTTTCTCTAACTCTGAAAGTGCAAGTGGAAAAGAAAAACATGATGTCTCCACTAACACAAAATTAGCACATCCATTCAAACTAGTGAGATTCCTAAGCTACATCAAACTGATGATAAGAAGCACGTGATACAACCTCGAGATAGAGGGCCGTGGCAAGTCATCCCATTCCCACATGATAAATTCAAATCATATTCTGGTGGTATGACTTGAAATGTCACTTTCACTCACTACGGCGGGCCCTGAAAACAAGGAGGGTGATTACTGATTAGTAGTTGTTAGGCCAAATTTGGGACTGCTTAGGCTGTCCTTGAGAGCCTCCGAGCGATCCATCTCTAGGGTTTTGCTGCTGATCTAGCGACATTCCAGCCTGAGAATGGTAGAAATTGGGGTAACCTGGGGCCCCACCATAAGTCTGTGACTGCTGTTGAACTTGCCGAAATCCACCACCAGGTTGCTGGTTTTGTGTCTGATAATTGTAATATGTGCTGGCTGGAACAGCTGGCATCGTTCTTGAATTAGGTCCGTGAAGCCACATTGCTGAGTTCTCATTCTGAGAAAAATCAATGATAAGATACAAGTCATCCTCACAAGACAGGTCACAAAATCCAAATAAATCTTATAGGGGTTGTTTACTTCGTTGGATGGGACGATGAATGATTGAATACATGATGAGATTTAGGATTGAAATTAAATTATCTAACTAATTTTATGTGTACTTTATATTAGTATTTGAATGATATATTAGTTAAAGTTTGATTGATAACAACATGGATTATTATGCCGTCTAATTTATCCTCAAATCAAAAATTATCACAAATTAGTCTAGATTTAAATTATAAAATAGGGATAATTACAAAACTACCCGTACGGTTCAGGGTAATAAGCAAAACACCCAGAGAAGTTTCAAAATTACAAAAATTCACCTTAGATTTTACTGTCTTAAATGTAAGGGGATAGCTGTAATATTTTACAAATGTAAAAGGAGTGTTTCGAATTATTTCATCCCGCCTATGAGGTGGGATGAGTTATCCAACAATAATCCCGCCTCATGTACGGCTTGAGGTTTTATCACGAGCCTTCATCATTAAAAGTACACTCAACTAGGTTGGATAATTTAGTATATCTAACCTAATCAAACGAAGTAAACGAGCCCATAGAAGACTGATACAATGACCAATTTTTAGGGCAATAGCCACATTCCAGACCACCATTTTGTTGGGTTCTATATATTTAGGAGAGGGGGGAGTAGAACCGACTCAACGCAAAAAAACAAAGCACGTCATACCTGCTGAAGTGAGAGCAAGTGACTACTTTCTTTGTACTGAGAGCTCAAAACATCATCATAACTCAAAGTTGTTCCAGACGGGGCAGCAGGAGGATTCATCGAGTAATTTCCAGGAATTGTCGTGGTATTTCCAAAACCACCATATCCAGAAGCAACGGCAGCAGACTGAGGCAAACTACTGACGGAAACACTACTTTTGTACTGAGGGAGTCCAGCTGCTGCCAGGGATTGATGGTAATTACTGCTACCTGCAAATGATTGCTGAAAGGCCGAAGGCATGTATGTGTAGCTTTGGGGCAAGAAAGGGTAGCCAATCATGTTCGTGAATGGTCCCAGAGGAAGAGTGGGCTGGGAATATGGATGTACGGCAAGGTGTTGAGGCAGAGGAGGTCCAGCAGCAACACTAGTTCCAGAAAGGGTCTGTTGAGCAGGCTGGCTTGATGACAAACCAGCAGTCTTCAAAGCCTGAAGCATCATAAAAGCCCAATCAGCTGCCGGACTTGTGAAAGTACAATAACATTTGGTTTCAGAATTAATGTTAGGGATAATTACAAAACACCCCTGAGGTCTGGGCTTATTACAAAAACAAGAGATGTCTCAAAAATCAAAATTACAAAAACTAAACCCTCAGATTTGATTCTATCTTAAATTTAAGGGGTAACTGTGATATTTATTATAAATGTCGGGATTTTGAAATATTTCTTGCTTAGAAAGAGGAAATGTAAGACGAAATCAAAGTTCAAGGGGAGTTTTGCCATTTTAAAAGTCTCTGGGTTCCTTTAGTTAGACCGAACCTCAAGGGGGTTTTGTGATTATCCCTTAACGTTAATCTGGAATCCCGTTCTAGGTGGTAGCTACGTATTCCAGAAAAAAAAATGATTTATTTCTGATTAAAGCGTTTAGCAGAAAATGGTTTCTTGAGACAATATCCCTTCTTAGTCTGGTGGATCAATGGTGGAACGGTGACTAGGGAGGGTAGAGATTGGGGGTATTGGTCAGTAAAAGGTGGCTAGCATGCTAGTGGACACATCTAGAATATGAGATTTCGTGTAAATTAATTATGTAAAGGAAACAATTACCCCAGACTAGGACTAAAACATTTCCAAAGCAAGTGGTACGCAATAAGAACAATTCCATTACAACACAGTTTACATGGGTACCTCGGACATAGAAATTGCTGAAACACCAACGGAAGAGACTGAGTTTCCATATTTCGTAGACATAGATTGCGCCACAGGAAATGGTGAGTACTGAAGATCAGATTCTCTAGTAGGGTGAACATTTGCAGCCAACAAAGTGCTCGGTAGTGCATTTGTGTATGAATGCTGTTAATAGATGATCAAAAAGTGAGAAATCCAAGGAAGATTTAAAGATTACTTGCATAAGGTAATGAAACACAAACCATATGCTGCACAAGTAGGGACATAGAAGGAATAGCCAATTTATTATTAATACATAGTAAAACTTAAAGGTAAGGTGAACAAATTACCAAAATAAAGTCACATTTGGAATATTTAACTACTTTTTACAAGAATTAATTAAACAAACACAACAGGAATAAATCAAAATAGTGCTTCCCTTAATAAAATGTAATTGGAGATCCATCACATTACCAAATTGTATCCTCTATATATGCTACCTCTATATGCTAAAGTATATCCAGTACTTGAATATTGTTAATTTGTTATATGCCCTATAAATTATTAATAATTTACATGCATAAAGCATACAACCACAATATGCCCTTAGGCCTTATCCCTGTCACTATCCACGTATAATCTTCTAACAAGTTTGTTACACACAAAGTGGTCCATAGACTATATATTATCAAATCACGAGTAATGATTCTATTATACTCCTTCTAGTTGACTTTTTTATTTGTGCACAATGACAGATAAGTATGCCCAACTAGCATGCCCAAAAGCAAGTCAGCTTTCTGACTGAAAGCATATGCATAAGAGACCAGAGCCGATGGTAAACCACCATGACATTGTCAGGTATGTGTGCTTCACTACCTCCATTGAACTATTCAGCGGAGTTGACAATCGTCAGAACAACATCATCAACAATAAAATAAACTTTTGTTCAGTGCATTAAAAGAATAAACATATCAATAACAAGTAATCCCCAGCACAACAAAAATTATACGCTAAAAATCCATTCAACTTGAAATCCCTCCAAGAACAATGAAAGCAAACGCGGAAAGCATGAATCAAGCAAATACCCACAACTGCACACCACATTTCCTTATAATACTCCCACAGGTAATCCTGTAACAAGTTGGCTACTAACACATATAAGGGCCCACCACAGCATAAAGCTTAAATATACATATTCTATGATAACAAAAAACAAAGGACCTACTGCTACAAAAGCTTAGCACACTACAAGTGCTTAGTGTGAACAGAGTCAACTAATGCATCTTTCTCTAATACTAACACCCAGAAATAGTAGGCTGCAAAAAGAAAGGCTCAATTCAGGATGAAGAAGCTCAGAAAGAGAGTAACAAAGCATGGATTGAATTAAGTATAAATCATGTGAGGTTCCCATGATTAGACAAAAACTGATAAATTCTTTGCAATCACATTCTTTTACTTGCCAGCCGAAATGGGCCAATGATAAATCCCAGACCCAAACTTCTACTATATAACAATTTTCTTGTAAATTCCTTAAATGGCAAAAACAAGGTTGCAATGCTTCAGGCTCAAACCCATAAGAAACAATAATAAAGGCACCTAATGAATTTTCCATCTTCAGTAAGAACAGACTGAACCTTAAACCTCAAGAAACACTTATTTTTATTCCCATTTCACGTGCAAACTAAGGATAGAATCTATTTCTTAATTGTAAACCACGGCCAGAAATTTTTTTACCATAACATTTGAAAATGGAGCAAGGCTTTGCATCTGGGAACTTGTCTGATTGAAAGCAGCATTTAAACGTTGGGCATCGTCAAAAGTGTAACCAGGATGGGCAGAAGGGAACGGATATTGATTTCTATGAGCCACATCAGCACTAGTCTCAGGTTTCGACTCTTCTGGCAGTGAAGCAGAAGATGCATCATAGCTCCCCACACTAGCACCATTTCTATGCAACAAACTACCATCAGGAGCATTTCTAAGAGAATCATCAGCATAATACTCAGAATGTCTGCAACAAGAGTAGAACGGGGGATCCTTAGACTTCCAAGTTCAAAAAGACAAAGAAAAAAACAAATTTGAAATAATACTAATTTCTATACCTGGTGTCCGGATGATCAGCAGATGATTTATCAGCCTCATTATGCACCTCTTCAAAGTTAGTTTTTTCAAGAACAGATGTCTTAGTCCCAGAAGAATATGCAGCACTCATACCAGATCCAAAACTACCAAAGCTCAAGTGTGAGCAGTCAGCAGTTTGAACTTGCAAATGATCAGGAATTACCACAGAAGGTGCATTCCCCTCAGATGGAAACCCTCTATCATCCTTGTTTACACTAAGTTGCTGCAAGCTTCTGGTGACTGATGCAACTGAAGCACCAACTTCATCTGCAACATCAACAGACTTGAAATTCAAGTAGCCACAAAAACAAATTCAAGACAAGATCGGCTGAACCATAGTATATAACGACTATTAAAGGTGCACAATATTAGAGCATTTTCATACATTTTACAGGCCGAATTTAAATTATCACCATCCACTGGTGATAAGTAGTTATGACCATATCGGAAGCCCCCAAACATTATTTTCTAACTTTTTAGGTTCATCATGAATATTCTGGTAAAATAGTAACCTTTTAATCCATATGATGCAAGCAGCACCAGAATCCAATACGAAAACTTTAGAAGATGTTATACCTGATAGCTTACATGTTTTAGAGATACTTTATTTCATTAGAATTGGAGAAACTATTCTGAATAAGTAGCTATGACCATAACGGAATCTCCAAAACATTATTTTCAAACTGTTTTGGTTCATAATGACTACTCTGGTATAACAGTCACCCATTAATCCATATGTTGTAAGCAGCACCAGCATATCAACATCACAGGTACTCAACATAAACTTTCCAAAATTTGAAATACAATGTTATACCTGATTGTATACATATTTTTTAGATACATTATTTATTAGAAGTGAAATTGTCAAAACAGTTACCTTCATGACGCTCAAAATCATGAGCCTCAGACTGGTAAGGGCCCATGCTTTTATATAAATCGTTCTCAAATAGAGATGCGCCTCTTGAATCGTCCTCTTGAATATTCCTACTGGATATGGAAACAGATCCCACATCATTTCCTCCAGAACTTTCAAAGTCATCATCTTCTTCTTCTTGATCCTCCTCTGCCTCAGAGTGGTGATTAATATTGTCATAAGATACACCAGATGCTTCTGGATGCAACTCAGAATCGACAGTATATTCTGGGACTGAAATCACATTTGAAGCATCTGGCGTCTCCATGGAAGGCCACTCATCATTCGTTGGAACATGCTGAACTGACGAAAATTCCGATTGGTGAATTTTGGGAGCATGATCTGCAGGAGATGTTAGATTATGAAGTGATTCACCTATAAAAGGATCCTGAACATTGTGATGAGATGCATTTGGAGCATTTGATCCATTCTTGTGTGGTTTTCCCATCCTCACAATGTCAGCCATGGACACCTGACCAGGAATACCCACCCAGGCAGACTGATATCCAGAAGCTGGTTGTGCGACAGATGGGAAACCATCAGCTGTCCCCAACAAGGATCCTTTACTTTCAGCAGAGGCACCATCACTGCGACATGAAGTGCAGGAAATATATCATCAAGAACAGAAAAGAGCCAACTAGGAGTAAATTCAGAACCTCATGTTCCCTCCAGAAGTTTATGACCGTCACTGAAAGATCTAAGTTCATGTTTCAGTAAAGGAGCAGTGGAACCTATACTATGTTATACTTTCAACAACGGGTGGAGGTAACATTTGCCCAGTGGTTTAAGGCTCCTCCACGTTGAAAATTATATTACTCATATGCATTTATTTACAAGACCACGCAAAATTATAAATAAAAACAAGATGCCAAGCATTTAAATAGACAAAATAGGAATTACATAAATACAAAATGAGTTCTGCCCTTAAAAACATCTAAAGATGGAACACAACGAAAACATACTAAAAGTTTATCCTCATAACTCAGCTTGAATAATACAATTACTATGAATTATTGAACCCAATGGCCAAATTTTCTTGGCCTGCTCCTGCTTTCAAAATAATGAAAAATAATAAACAGCTATGTCCCAATTGAATAATCATTGTCAGTTAGGACAGCCATGTATAAGAGAAGGTTAATAGTTTATTATGATATTATCAGACTAAGAAAACTATTATTGCTTTGATTTTCTTCAGATTGACATCGACATAACACCAATTCGATATTTGCAACTTGAAGTACAGAGATTTAATATTCTATTTATTAACTACAATGAGTTCAAACAGAACAAACCTAAGGCCTGGAGGTCCTCTGCTTCTATTATTTCCTGACACACCAGGTACTGAAGATAATGAACTTGTATAAGGACCTGATCCATTTTCTTTCTTATATGTCGACTTGCCATGCAATGGAGGGTCTGATAATAAAACAACCTGGTTAGATACGTCTGCAAATTAAACAATTCTAATAAGTATGGATGCTAAGTACCTAACATACCAGAAGTATAATATGGTGCTGAAGCACCACGGCCAAAATGTCGATCCGCACCAGTCTTACTGCCTCGATTTGAACTATTATTAGCACCACGAGACCTTGACTCAGTGTTATCTTTACCCTGACAAATTTTAATCGGAAGGAACAATGTGTTATGGATAGCTACGTAAAACTAAATCATGATTCACAAAGCTAACAAAATAAGTCCCCAGTGCAAGACCACAAGCCTAAAAAACTCCCACCCGATGTGTTCAACCAGATATATGGTGTCAGAAATAACTCGCTTTCCCACTATGCATGTTTTCTTGCATATTATAAGAAAGGAGAGAGTATGCCATCAAACAGAATCGATGGTGAAATTATGCATTGACGACAATCACGAACCTCTTTTTTCTTTTCTCGTTTGCTCTTCACCTCATGGAAAGGATCTAAACAGTTATAAAACACGTGTCAGATATAAGTTCAACTAAATAAAAACTAAATAATGATTCAACTTTAAGTGTTCAACAAGCAGCAGCCTACTGTCATTTTCATTACTAGCCAGAATAACTAATAAGAGCATATAACAAACTCACTAAAAGCAACAGCAATTGAAAGGTCTACAGTCAGCTACCCTAAAGAGCCCAAAGAATCCTTTCTAGTTCGTATTAATAGCAAGGAAAGTATTCAATTCAATGCCAACCAGGTCAGGACGAAAACAACGTGGCACATCAAAGAAATCACATTTAACATTTTATGCATTCCCAAAATCATAAGCGCGGGACACCATACAACTTGAAAGAAAGTCGAGACATACAAGCAAATGATCAGAGAATGCATATTAGCAGCCTGCAAAAATTAAATCCGCAAATTGAATCCAACCAGCCAATATAGCAGAACCTCCAAAGAGATCTGTATAACGGCTAACAAGTGAAATAAACAGTATACTTTTTTGGCATAAAAACATATACCATCAGAACCTTTTTCTTATAAAGACAAATGCACCTTTTACACACCGTTTCTAGCTACAGTTACAAGCAACTCAATAGATATTACTCCAAATCGAAAAACAGTAGGGAATTCAAACAAAAAGACACTACAGAATCGTTCCTAACATGACCAGATTTCAGAAAATAAACAAATTAGAAAGAAAAAAGAAAACCTTTCGTGAAAGTTTCTTACCCAAAAAAAAGAAAATAAAAACAAAATCTTTAAGTTCTTTTTCTTCTCTTTTTTGTAAAACAAATAATCTCAACGTATACGGATGAGCGATTGAAAACTAACATCGGAGTTTCTGATTTATGTACCCACGGTGTCCTTAGTAGCTAAAACGCAAATACACAACTATTATTTTTCTTTACAAAACCAACGCATGCACATAATTACCAATACCTGCCAAGAACTCTTATTTGACAACCCGTTAAAAAAAAAAGAAAAAGAAAAAAGAACGAAACAGCCACAAAATATAAATTAAAGATTTAGGGTTCTCCAGTAAAAACCTTGAGAGAGTAGACGATTGACGGCCTCATTAGGGTCCATATTACAGTCCTTCAGAGTAGCATAGATCTCCGCCTCGGGACAGTTAACTATCTCCTTCAAGCTCTGCACCACCTTCCGCGCCCCCGCAGGTATGGGTTGTACCACGCCCCCATTGCCGGCGCCGCTTCCCCTGGTTGTACTCATCCTTTCGAGAACAGATCTAATCTTGCAAAGCCAACGCTTTGCCTTATCTTTCTTCCAATCACTTCCCTTTTTTTATTCCTCTACTTAATTATAAATAATAAGATACACAGATAAACACGCACAAAAAAACACACACGGCGAGTTCCGGCGAGTGGCGGTTAATTGAATTTATACTTGCTATCACAGTCGGCGATAAAGAATCCGGAGCGGAGAGGAGATTTATCTGAAGTTTCGGAAACCCTTCTCTCTCTTTTATCTTCCAACGTCTCTGTCTCTCTCTCTCTCCGCGGTGTCTAGTTTTCTTTTGCTTTTGTTTTCTGTTTTTTTCTTTTTTTTTCCTTTTTTTTTATTTTGGTTTGGAATTCATAAATACAGTAGACACGCGGAATGCTTTTGCTTTTATTATTGGCCAGTTTTGAAATTCTTGCTTCGGAGCCTCTTGCGTTATTGGATTTAGGTCCAGTCCCCATAAGGAAATCGGACCTAAAAAATGTGTAAAAAATAAAATTGAAATTGTTGCTATTCTAAGAAAATATCAGTAGTAGAATAAAAATATTTCTTGTTAATTTTTTTTTTTTTTTCTTATGATGGAAATGGCCTTTTTTTCAATTTTCTTTTCTTAAAATTTAGTTCTTTGTATAAACACCAGATTTCTTATGATGGAAATGGCCTCTACTTATTTCAATTTTCTTTTCTTAAAATATTTTTGGAAAAAGTTTTATCCAAAAGTTTATTCTAAATTAACCACCATACAACTAATCTTGTTATGGAATAAACATTTAGATCCAAAATTAATTATAAAAATTTTTTTTATTTTTTGTTTTGGAATAATGAATGTCTCTACATAATCAAAAAAATGTTCAATCACGAAATCCGTAATTGGGTAACAATGTTTTTGGCCAAGACAACATGGTTTTTGGCATTTAATTTTAACTCAATTCTTTTTATAAACTATAATGAACTTTTTGGAAAAAAAAGCACAAAGGTGATTTATCCAAAAGTTTATTCTAAATTAACCAAAAGTGATACAACTAAATCCAGAGCACGAGCTTGTCTTGTTATGAAAAACATTTAGATCCAAAGATGAATTCATTCTAAAAATTCTCCCAAAAAACAAAAAACCCTAGTTTATTATCGAAAAAAGTTTGGAATATATCCTCCCTCCCTCCTTACCCCTAATAAATAAGATAATGATTTATTCAATCACTATACCGTAATTGGGCCAAGTATCCAAATTCTTAATATTTTTTGTCTCGAATCTTGCCAAGACAACATGGTTTATTGGCCTTTTTCTTTTTAACTCAATTTTTTTATATAGATAGATTGTTGTAGTTTTCTTATTTTGTTCCTATTCCTACAACATTTTTATCGGCGAAACTCGTATTTTAATCATTTTTTTATATGGTGATGCAACTCATCCAACTCAAATTTTTGATTTTTATAGTGTGTTACTCCCATTAAGGATTCTGTTGTCCACCGTGGACTGGGTGATACTCATCCTAACCTAGCTTACACCAATAGTGAGTGGGACAAATCCAGCAATTTGACGATGTGGTTGGCTGTATAAAAAATGAAGCTTTCAATACCATATAGATGAATTTCAAAGTAAGTAACCCTGGGCTATTGGTTTTGAAAAATAAAATTGTGCTTAGATAAAAGAATCAAATTTAAATTTATATAAGTCTATAAATAAAAATACATTTCATTGAATAATTTAGGTGGAATTTTCAAAAAAGAAAGGTACAAAAAAGGAAATTATTTTTGTTTATGGTTTTAAGGTAAACTTTTATGTATATAATTAAATAGATTTGAAAATTTGTTTGTGGTGAGTCCGCTTTTAATGTTTATTTTGAATATGTAATATTATCTTTGTAAAATTTGATATAGTTTTAAAATAGTAATGTAGTATATAAAGTCGGTAATGACCAGCCCCACTAGCATAATTCGAATGAAAATATTAAAATAGTGATTGATAGGTGTGGAATTATGATTATGCACAAAATTAAAAACTAAAATTATAGACTTGAGAAGTATTTTATGTGAAAATATGAGAAAGTAGTTATTTACAATTAAAGTCACTCAAGAACGATGACTCTAATTTTATAAATATTAAAAATAGAAATTGGTGTTCCAATGAAATCATACATGCCCAAAAGTTTTTGAATTTGCTCAAATAAAAAGAAAAAAAAAACATGAATACAAATCATAAAGAAAAATAAAATTGAAAAGTCATCAGATTAGGTTTAAGAGAAACTCCCAAGACTAATGATTGGCATGCAAATATAAAAACCTTACTTTATAAAAAATCAATAAACATATATTAAAAAGAGAGAGAGAGAAAGGGGAAAAAAAAAAAAAAAGGTAAAGAAGATGGTTGCTTTCACCATTGCTTCATTAAATCATTCAACCTCGACTTTGTATGTTTTCATGATAACAACAAACAATAGCGGAGCCAAGATACTTTAAATTGGTGGATCGATATGCAAAAATGGAATGGATTAGATAGAAAATCAAACAAAAAAATATAAATTATAACTTTATTTTCTTAATCTTCAATAAATTTTTTTTAAAAAAAAACGGATGGGCCAGGACCCAGGTTGGCCCATCCCTAAAGCCGCCACTGCCAACAAAAAAAAAAAAAAAAAAAAAAAGGTAAAGAAGATTTTAAGATTTTTGTAAACTCGGATGCAACATTGAAATACATAATTAAATACTATTTAAGATAAGGAATTCAATTTTAAAATATAACAAAATTTAAACAATGGAGAGGGTCCGATTAGGGTCTAGAATTATGAGTTACAACATTTCATTGCCCTCACGTTGAAAGCAATATTAAATATTTAATACAAAAAAAGTAAAAGCAATTCACCTATTTTCTCTTCAAATGAAACTTGAAAGTCACACTAAAAATGAATTAGGCTAATCAATATTCAAGTCAAAATCAATTAATATAAATTCATTTAAACTCAATTCATCAAGTATAATAATGAATCATATTAAAAATATGTATTCCATGGACCTAAAAAACGAGGGGGTTAACCCATTCATTACATCTTTATATTTAGGGTAAATCTCACTTTACCCTTATACTCTCATTAAATATCACTTCACTCCCTTATACTTTTAATTATATCACTTTACCCCTTTGTATTATCAATTTATATTATTTTTTCCTTTATAAAATTAAAATATTATTTTAATGTTATTTTCATTTATTAAATGACCTAATTATTCCTGCAAATATTTTTAAATTAACTTAGTGACATTAAATAAATATAGGTTTTGTTTGAAAAAAATATTTTCTATTTGTTAAATTTAAAATAGTTCCTAATAAATAACTATATTGTATATTATTTAATGTACACTATTTATATTTCATACACATTTATTTTTTTTCATAATAAATCTAAAGAGTAAGTATTATATTCTAAATAATATTTTGTATTCAAAAAAATCAACAACTAAATAACTTTTTTTATATTTAACATAGTTTTTATTAATTTGTGACCATTCAATCAATAATTGAAAAATTACTAATAGTATTTCACATATGTAATAAAAATATATTAGATATATATTCTATTTGTAAGTTTGTGATGCATAAAATATAAATGTATTAGCTAATAAAAACATTCTATTATATATTAATAGGGACCATATTAAAATTAAATAATGAGCAACTGAATGTAAAATATAACATATAATATATTTAAATATTTAATTAATTAAGTTATGAAAATTAATTTAGAAAATAGTTACAAGTTTATTATTATTTACGTACTTTTAAAATATCTTTTTTATTTTACTAAAACTAATAAGTAAAGATAAAATGATCATGTTTTTGTGTATATGAGTATTACGTAATGTTTAAAAATATAAAGGGGTAAATTGATACTTATTGTGAGTTAAGGGAGTAAAATGATACAATTAAGAGTAGAAGATAAACATAAAAAGAATATAAGGAGCAAAATGAAATTTAGCCTAATCTTTATCAAAAAAACCAAGTGGGTTGAGGATTAACTCCATTAAATACATCCTTATCCATTAACATTTTTTTAATTTTCTATCTGATCGCTTTAAAACATTTCCAAAAAGAAAAAATCAATTTTACACACTGCTTCCCATAAAGTGATTACCTACGGGGACACTGTCACGGTTCTAGAATTATCTCAAATTTATTTCGATGGTCTGGGCTAGAATGATGGGCCATAAATTTGGGCTTCCAACAAGACGGGCCTTATGTGTCATAGTTAATAGAGCCCAGTATGAGCCGAGACTCTTCACTCACGTGCCCATCACGTGGTAAGGCCGGCTTGGTAACGTCCGCCGGGATTTTCGCAGTACTTCCCACACTCTCTATCCAGAAGAGCACACGCATCTTTGTTTCTTTACCAATTTTGAGAATAAATATTTTAGGGTTCTTTTTGTTTCTTTAAGCACATGGATTCTTGTTCGTGTCAGATATATTCTCGATATTGAAGTTTTTTTTTTCGGAATTTATTGGGAAATGGATAGGAAGGAAAAACAAATGGAAATAGTGAGAATTGTAGTGGAGGCTTTGAATTTCATTTGCAATGTTCAGTTCTGGAGAATGACAGTGCTATGGACTATTTCTCTCATCTTTTCCTATTTGAAGTTGTTCTCCTCAAAATCCAAATGTTACTCTCGTTGTTCGCCGAAATACTCTACTCCGTCTGTGCCGAGGCCTGTCTGCATAATAACGGGGGTATATTAACTGTTATTGCCTTTATATGGTAAAGATTATGGGTGTACATATTGATTTTTAGTTACATGTTACTGATTGTTTTATATGTTTCAGCATTGACATGTACTTATGTGTTTTTTGGGTTAATGTTTGGAAAGGCCACATCTGGTTTGGGAGCTGCTGCTGCATATGCTCTTTCCAAGGAGGGGTTTTATGTTGTTCTTGGTACTGGTTTATCATTTGTTCCAGCTAGAAAATCTAATTAGATTAATATCAGAAATGACAACTCATATACTGTGTAGATTTTGATCAATGGGGTTTTTTGTTTTCTTTTGAATCAAATTATTTATTGAATTTCAAGTTTGGATGTGCTTAGCTGAATGAACATTCAAACAAATATGTTATGGCTTCCAACTCTTATACCTGTCCTTTTTGGTGTCAATTGTTGAAAAAATAAGGATTTGAATGAAATGATTTTATTTCGCGTGGATGAAGGGGATTGGTGATAAGTATATGGATGTTATTTAAAATTTAAGTAATTTGATCTATTCACCATAAGTGTAAGCCAAACTCATTTTAGGTAGTTGCTCCAGAAATGTTTTGTAATGCCAATTAAAAGGTCAATATAAATCTCTTTTGCTGGTTTTCGTTGAGTTAATATACTTTACTTTCGTACTTGCAGTTGGGAGATCGTCACAACTCTTAGCGAAGGTGTGTTAACTGTATTTTTTCCATCAATCATAAACTGGCCTCTACATGGTGTTGATTTTTCAACCAATTTTTGTTTCAGGCTGTATCTGACATCAAGAGTCGAAACCGTAATGCTTGTCTCAAAGCTTTTGAGGTTGATTTATCTTCCTTCAAGTCAATCCTTGAGTTCAAACACTCACTTCAGCGATGGCTATTGGATTCGGACATACATTCTTCTGTTCAACTCCTGATAAATAATGCTGGGATCCTGGCAACATCACGTAGATTCACTTCTGAAGGATATGATCAGTTATTATTCCTAAGATATTTCTGTATAACTATCTTAGAAACAGTCTTAAGTTGTAAAACTAGCTCAAAATTCTATTTAGGGAATTGTTCTTTTGGAGATTGATTGGCAACTTTTGCAGCTGGGTGGATAAATGACCATAGATGTGATTTGTTGACCTGATTTGTTTGTTGCTTTAATTGAGTAGGTCTTACTTCATAGTATATATTTTGGTATGTGAAAAGCTTGATTTTGACAAACTAATATGTACTGACTGCAGAATTTGTACACTTTCGAAGAGAATTGTACAAAAAGTAACTAATTTTTCGTCCTATTTTGCAGGATGCTGGCTACTAATTATATTGGTGCATTTTGTCTTACCAAAGTCTTACTTCCTCTTCTTGAAAATAGCCCTGTTCCTTCTCGTGTTGTCAATGTCACATCTTTTACTCATTGGAATGGTAAGATTTGACTGTCCCTGACCGTCTTTATTATGATGTTATATTTCATTTTATCACAATTCCGAATGAAATAGTGCTGTTCTATGTTTTCTTAGTCTTCTTCGTCAATTTTTTTTTTTTTTTTTTTTTCCCACTTCAGTGTGCTGCAGGCAGGCTGACAGAGAAACTGTCTCTGGGAAGCGTTTTATGAAATCAAAATGTTACCCCTATGCACATATTTACGAGTATTCTAAATGTAAGCATGTTATCTCCGAGAAGTCCTAAGTTAAGTTTCACCTACTCCATTGCTAAGATGTTACATCATCTATTGACAGTATGCTTGCTACTATTTTCGTATGAGCTTCACCGACAAGTTGGCTTAATGGAGAAATCTCATCATCTCTCTGTTATGTAAGAGTTTTCTATGTTACTTCAGCATACAAGTATCCAACCACAACATTGTTTGTAGATTTTCTTTGTATTGTTTAATAACATAATTGTGAACATGTTTTACTTGAAATAATTTATTGGTTATGTGTTGCTCCTTCTCTTAATTATTTTAGTTAAACTCGCATCCGTGCAAAGCATCCGTCTATGCTTCGTTATATCATACCCTTGTTTTGCTTCTGAGGATCTCAACTTAAAACTCCACTATTGATCTATACTATGTCAATAAATATCATACCTTAGGTTGCTTCTGAAGGAGCTCAACTTAAAATTTATATCATTTAAATTGTTTTGACCAAAAAATAAACTGCAAAAATTGTCCTTGTACACACCTTAGGTTGCTGTGAACATTATTTTTCCTACTCAGTCCTCTGTTATGTTCTTGGTAATTTTCTAATTCATTTTCTTTTTGGCCTTTTCGACATTTAAGTGCCGTGGATCCAGGAGTAGTGAAAAACCTTCCTTGTACACACCTTAGGTTGCTGTGAACCAATATTATGCGAGAAATTCCTTATTGCATTTCACAGATGGCTTTCTTAGTATTGAGACTTTTGGGTCTTCTTCAGTCTTCTGAAACTGGTGTATGCTCTATCATTGATGCGGCACTCGCCCCTCCAGTAAGTACTCCAGTTATATGAAAATGTAACTGCTTAGAACATCATTTGAATTCCTGAGATTTTGTTGTGGCAATATCATGGTTTTGTGCGCCGGCCAAAAATGTTGTTTTACTAGTCCTGATACAATGCAGTTCCGTGAAGATGTAAGATGCACTGAGCTTAAAATGTCCCCCTCGACTTTCAATTATATTGCCAGAAACTTAAAATGTTCCTCCCAACTCCCAAATGAATGCCACTTATAATATATAACAATCGAGAAACACTATATAGACTAGTGCTATGTTTAATGTTTTCTATATAAATATACAAGGGTAATATTTTCTATAAATGTAAGGGGGTGTTTGAAATATATTTGCTTATGAAGGGGGTAAAATGTAAGTCGGAATCAAACCTCAAGGGGGTTTATGTAATTATGAAACTTCTCTGGGTTTTTTTATGTTTTTATGTCTTTTTTTTTGTAATTATCTATCCCTTAAAAGAAAGCTTAATTATTTCAAAACCATTGTTTTATTCCAGGAAGTATCAGGGGTTTACTTTTTCGGAGGAAATGGTAGAAGTCTGAACTCTTCCGCGCTTTCTTACGATGCCAGGCTTGCTAAGGATCTTTGGGATACTTCTTGCAATCTGTTCCAAGAATTGCAACTGTCTTCATGACTGTGCGCGCGTGCGTAACACAATGGATGAATAGAATAGATTTACAGTATGGGATTTTTCATAACATGAAGTGTTAACCACTATAGAATCCTGCAATTCTTACAGGATGTAAACATTTTCTCTTCTTTTTCTTTTTTAATTATCTAAGCTGTTTAGATTTTTGAGGATTGAAAATATTAATTTATGAGATGGGGTAAACCAATGTGCAAATATTATTAGGCTGTCATCTATCTTTCAGCTTATTCAATAGGGATAATTACAAAAACTACCCGAGGTTAATGGTAATTACAAAGTTTTATTGAGGTTTGATTATATGCATACATTTTTATACCAGCCTATAGTTGAACTAGCGGAATTTGCACACAAACAAACCCATAGAAGACCTTTTTATTAGGACTAGAGGTTTGACTAGAGGTCCGATTCCTCATCACCCTTCCCTATGATGAGTTTATACTTTATAGCGTTGGACCACTTTGTCTTACGAAGATTAATTAATTCAAAAAAATTCACAAAAATGATGCTACTTGTTACCAAAAATAGTAATATATCTCATTTTAGACAGTTTTGCTCTTCAAGATAGAATCCCAGGTATTGGTAAGACAATTAAAACCTTTTAGTAACTGACCATAAGATGTGCACGTAGAATAAAATCTCTTTTATTTGTTCCCTAACCCCACTTTAGCCTTTTTTCGTGAAAATACTATGTAACAGTGGAAAGACCAGCAAAAAAAGAGAAAATAAAGGATGCCACAAGATCACCTTCATTTAGTTTACTAATAAATAAAAAGACAAAATCAGATAGCCTCTTTTACATTTTTGCTGTTCAAACTTTTTTCAATATTTTGATTTTGGACACACATATGACATACCTCTCTTGCTTCAAGTTTCCTACAAACAAATGCCTCCTTCCTTAAGTTTTCTTATATTCCTTAACACAGAGTCCTCTCTTACATTCTCTCTTCAATGCAAGAAAGCTATGATTCTTCGCACTTTATTGTATATAAACGGAACGAAGCAAATGGAGATAGCTTCTTCATTCGACACCATAATTTCTTGTTTAATAAAATCCAATTGTTTTGGCATAGTTTTCGAGGGGAAGACGAAATTAACCGTTGGATTTCGAGGAGATTGAGATATGGAGGGCAGAGTATTTCAGCATGCACTGTTCTTTCTCTTCTGTGTTTTCTTGATCTCAGGTTATTTTTGCACTTTCTTGAGCTTTTTATTTCTGTCATTTCGCATTGACATAATCTTGTTTTTTCGGTTGTGGTCACCTGAATATCTGGAATTTGAATTCTAGCACATATGTTTAAAAAAAGGGATAATTACAAATGACCCCATGAGGTTTGGGCTAATTACAAAAAAAATTCAGAGATGTTTCAAATTTACAAAAAAAAAAACAGTATGGTTTGATTCTTTCTTAAATTTAAGGTGGTAATTGTAATATTTCTAGAAATATCAAAAGTTTTCTTAAAAAATATTTTTTTTTGCTTACGAAGGGAGAGGATGTAATTAGCTTACTTTCAAAACCATTTTTTTCCTTTTTTGTAATTAGCTTGAACCTAGGGGTTTTTGTGATTATCCCTAAAAAATATGTGTGAGATGCAGATCATATGTTGCTATTCTCCTCTCTTTATGTTTCATTTTGTTTTCCTCATCGTTTTTAAAGTTATTTATTTGGTTTGATTCTGAAGTCTATATAAAACCATTTATGCACATAATTACCCTGCATATAGTTGTTCTATTTATCATCCAGATTACTGAAAGCTCACATGGTAGCCAAAGCAAGCGTTGGCAACATTTAGTAATTTTGGCAGGAATAGTTACAAAACTTATTCCCGAAATTTAGCTAAATTACAAAAAAAAAAATCCATTTTCTTCCAAAATTACAAAATACCCCATTTTTTGATTAACTTGGTTTGCATTTACAAAACAAGACAAATACCCGATCCCGATATGCAATTTGTAAAACAGAAATAAATGTGAAGGGTACTTATAATTTTAAAAGATAACCAAGTTTTTTTATGTAATTAAACTAAACCTCTGAGGTAATTTTTGTAAATAACCTTTTTCTGGTATCAAATGAAATACATCAAGAATAACTAAATAATTTCTTTTTTTATGGCCCCTTCAGACACAAGCATTGCAGAAAAAACATCCTCAGAAGCAATCAGACAGACCCAAAAACTGGACTACCAAGAAAACCAAATGATGTTTCCATTTCCCACCACAACGGCCCAGAAAGACACCCTACCAGGAAACATCCCTATAGTAAATCCAACAAGACCAGACACAACACCCGTCATAAATCCAGCACCACCGGGCACAACTCCCATCATAAACCCAACAACACCAGGCCCAAGTCCCATCATAAATCCAACACCACCAGGCCCAATTCCCGTCATAAATCTACCACCACCAACAACCACCGGGCCCACCATAACTCCGCCTACATCATCCGGTGGGGCCTGGTGCATTGCCAGCCCAAGTGCCTCGGAGACAGCTCTGCAAGTAGCTCTGGACTATGCGTGTGGGTATGGAGGAGCTGACTGTTCTGCAATTCAGCCCAATGGAGCTTGCTATAATCCAAATACACTTCGTGATCATGCATCGTATGCTTTCAATGATTATTACCAGAAGAACCCGAATCCAACTAGCTGTGCTTTTGGAGGAGCGGCCCGGCTTACTAACACGGATCCAAGTAAGATAGTTTGGTTTAGTTTGTTTCATTGGGCTAAAGTTGCAATTTTAGTCGTGTAACTCTAGTAATGTGGTAAAAAAAATTAAATTTCGTTTGACAATCTTTAGGAAAGCTCTAGGATTTAGCATTCAAAGTTGCTTGAAAAATGTCACAACTCACCTAAACACAAAAATGGGTATTTTGAGAAATCTAATTTTGGTTGAAGATCGGAAAATCCCAATTTTTTGTATAACTCACGTAAGATTTTCCTGAATAATTTTGAAATTTTTGGTGAATTAGAGACTAAATCCGAAGTTTTTCAAACATACATAGTGATTTTTGCCAAATGGAAAAAAGATCAATTTTGTCACACATGTATAGTTAAGGACTAAAATTGCAATTTTTTACCCTATCTTTGTCAAACAACTAACAATCCACTTAACCATTAATATTATATGATGATCTCTTATCCATTGTGTTTCATCTAATGTTTCATTCACCATGTTAATAGCACGTATATAATAATATTATACACATGGTACTCATATAGTATAATGAATCACATGAAACACAATACATAATAAGAGATCAAGACATAATTCAAAGTTTATATTCTCTATGTCACATTGGTTCAGGTAATGGGAGTTGTCGCTATGCATCATCCACCGGCTCAACAACTCCCACAACTCCAACGCCCACGCCCACAACTCCAACACCCACAACTCCAACGCCCATGATCCCAACGCCACCCAGGTAAAGTTACTATTTTTTTTCTTGTCAGATTCAAACATGGGTATGTTCGCCCAGCAACACACCATTTGATCATTTGAGCTACATCCAAATCCCAAAAAGTTACGAGTTGCTTCAATTTAAACATATGCATAAAAAGGAAGTGATATATTTGATTATTTTCACTGCAGCACGATTACGCCCATCAATCCCTACACACCGGTAGGAGGATTTGGCTCCGGTTCAGAACCACCGGTCAATGATTATGGTGATCAACCCACTGGCACCCCAAGTTCAGCACAGACAATACCAAGAAATTATCTGCTACTACTTATCACCATAAGCTACCTAATGCTCCCTCTTGCCATGGCCAATCATACCTAGACAAAGTGGGAATCAAACTCACTTTGCAGCTTTCAAGATATGCAAAATTTTGAGGCAGAAGATTTCAAAATATTGCATCATACAAATTCTCAGGGCCTTAAACTTATCAATGTATTGTTGTAAGCTTTCAGAAACAGTACAAGGAGAGTAGTCAAGAAGCAGATAGCTATATTAAGCATATTTAGACAAGAATACCTGCTTTAGTGTATTTTCAGTGAAGATTAATAAAATACATTTATCATTAGATGTATTTCATGTACTCAACGATATAAACGAATAGGCATTTAAAAACAAAGTGAAATTCAATTCATGTATGCATCAGAAAAAAACACATAAATTATGTGAAAACTTAAATTACATGTGGTCTATTTCTACAAAATCACATTATGTAAAGTATCTCCATTACGATGTCACCACATTAATAGTTCGGTGAGGCCATTATATTTTTAATGTTAATGGACTAAAAGTGTCCACACTAAAAAAAATAATCAAGAAATTAATTAAAAATCCCAACTTTAATTGATTTAATATATCAAGACTTTTGCTTGGACTAAAAAAGCAGCTCTCTGGAGATATTATTTAATATTTTTATTCATTCTTATGCAAATAATGTTTTCAGCAAAAAAGTTTAATTTCAAAAAAAAAAATCAGAAATTTTAAAATCATTTTCAAGTCTAAAATTTTATTTTTGATAACAAGAAATATGCTTTTTAGGAGATCAAATTTGAAGGCATATTTCCTAACATTTGTTTTTATATAATATTTTTATTTTCTATTTAATAAAACTTTGTAATTTCACGATATCCTCTAAAACCCTACGCCCTTGACCACGGTGTTCCTGATATTTGACACATTAATTTGACTTAATTAAAAATCCCAACCTTAATTGACCTTTAATCACGTAAAAAAGCGATTATTTTATTACTTATGCAAATAATGTACTAAATGTTTTCAAAATAAAATTGCTAGCTATATTGAACATTTGTTTGTAAGTTATGCAACAAAACTTATAATATTTAAAATCGCGTGATATTTGACACACTTAATTTGCTCGAACCTAGTCGATCTCGTACTAAGCTAAGACAAAATTGCTAGCTATTTAGTTTTTATAATATTTATCGCTAATTTTAGTTTTTTTATTAATTTTTTAGACTAAATCAATCAAATACGAAATATTAATATATAACAATGAAATATAAGTAAAATAAAAATTGAGCACTATTTATACTAAATCATTGGAGAACACAACTTATATATGCATTATGCAAGACTAATAAAAAAAAAATTTAATATTGCAATAAGACGATTTTAGTAAAACTCTACCAGAAAACGGCGCCGCTTGGCCCGACAATGTGTCTTCAAAGAGTGATAACTACACTTCTCGCTGGTACGCTAGTTGGTTCGAGAAACTCGAGAAAAATTGAAAGAGGAAGAAGGAAAATGGAAGACAAAATAATGGCGATTGCAAAAAAATAGTTCAAATACTCTGAAGAGTGAAACCCTAGTTGGGGGTTTGGGGAGTAGGGTGGGAATTGTAAAATTTATCAATGGCGGCTCAGAGTTCCGACGATGCAAATGCAAGTAAATGTCCAACTCTCGAACTCTATCTGTTCTTTTGATCAAAATCTCTTTTTATCTATCTTTGTCACATTCTCTGGCAGTTTTTGATGCAGCAAGTAGGGGAAACAATTCTTTATTTGTTGGTACCAAAAATAAAGGATTATTTTCGAGATGTTGATGAACATGTTGATAGGATGAGGATTCCTTTGTTAGGTCCCCATAAAAAATATATCTGGACAAGGTTATAGCTCAGCTTAGTCTGAGATTTGGTTTATGATGCTTACTTATTTGATGTGCTGCAGAGGATGTTTAGGCTCAAAAATGACAATTGCATTTCGTTACAGCTTTATCAATGCTTAGACTTTCATTTCGTCTGATATCCAGTAGAAGTTAACTATGTAGATTAGCCGATAATATGGAAGCATATTCAAACATCTAATAGAAGTGTAAAATGTTTGTTTTGATTAAATACGTGCGGTGCTAATTAATTATTTGAAGTCTTATCCAATCTCTACTGTGCCAAGGTGTCAATTGTCACGGACAAGCCTCGAGACCTTTTTCTCTTCTGAAATTGAATGCATAAATTTTCAGTTGTGTTAAATCAAGCGATAGGGATTCTAATCTGTTGCTGCTCTTTGTGTTTTGTAGCTGTCAGTTTTTCTCAGAAGCTTAACAAAATGATTGCTGGTGGCTCAATAGACTACAATTATTGGAGATCGTTGATTTTAGAGATTGAAGCTGCATCTCCAGTATGTCTAGATTTGTCTATTTTATACATCTATGAAGTTTTTTCCTGTGGTGATTGTCATTGCATGTGCGTGTCTCTGCCTTCCAACAACTGAACGTGGTTGTTAGTTACAGTACGTTTTTAGAAAAAATTGTCAACTCTTTTAAATAAGAAACACTGTCCTGTTCTAGTGACAAGCTCAATGTGATACTCAAACAGAATATGTTAAAACGTGGATATACTTCTTGGAAACTCTTTTCTTACTGGCGGCCATCCATTTTAAATCCATAACATTTATCTACCGACCTGAGATTATAGGATGTGCATTGATAACTGTGAAATATGATCCATGAAATTGGTAGATTGAATGTGCAAAAGTTTGATTATATGTATATTGCTAAAGTTCAACATATAGAAAACAAGGATAGGTTCACCATGAATGATGCATTTACGGAGTGTACATGTATATGCTTGTACTGGTTGGTGATTCATCAATGTTTTCTAATTTGCATATGATCTTGAATTCTGGAGGATATAAACAATATTCTCTTAACATTTATCTGTGCACTCCAATTTACGTATGATTTTGAATTGCAGGAGGATATAAATGCTATTTCCTTAGCATATGACTCTTTTTTTGTCAGTGTTCCCATTGTGTCACTGGCATTTGGAGAAATATGCATGTCACAAGGCAAAGTTGTGCAGCCCTCAAGAAGCTGTTAATATTTATGAGCGAGGAGTGGGAGTGGCAATGTTTTCCGTCGGTTTTTGGGTTGACTATTTTACATTTGGCGCAGCCCACTATGGAAACCCTGAGGATGTCCGTCGGTAGTATTAATGAAGTTATCCATTTTATAGACATTTCCCTTGAAAAAATGTGACGTACAGAAAAAGCTATCCATTTAATGACATTGTCATGTTCCTCTATTGTGTAATGTTTTTATGTCAGCAACCCTATTGATTAACTTATTTCTGCTTTGAGCTGGTGAACTGTTATCCATGAGTAAGTTTATGTAGGAACCCGAACGGGTTTCCTGAAGTCACATATATATATATATATTTATATATTTATATGCTGACATCTGAGTAGAACTTCAATGATTTCATGTTTCTTCTTAGTTCTATCTTCATTATAGGTTATTTCCTAGCATATCTCCATATTCATCTTTAAGACTTTGTACGAATTAAGAATATTTCATTACTGCGCATTACATTGACAAAACATGTCCACAGCATATTAAAATATTTCTAATGGTTATATGTATATGTGTTAGCAATATTTAGAACAAAATTCTCTCTTTATGGTCTACTAATAGGGCGAGGGATGCTTGGTATGCCAGTCAAGCCTTGAAACAGGCAACAACAGTTAAATGTACAAGCACCAGATGTTTTAATGACATATCGTAATCAAATTTTATATATATTCTTCACTGAACTTTTGGTATGCTTAAATCTTTTCTGTTACACTGGTTTGTGCTGCAGCATGATTCATGCTGGGATCATATCCAAAAAGTGATCATTTACCAATTATACTCGTCCATTTTGACAGATTATTCAGAAGAGGCATTTCATTTGTTGATAAAGATTACTTTTGTTATGTTCTATGGGACAAGTACTTGAAATATGAGTTCAATCAGGATGGATGGAGCTTTCTTGCACAGAGTTACATCCAAGCACTGAGGTTTCCTACGAAGAAGCTGCAGTTTTATTATGATAAGTATGCTGTTCCAACTTAACCAAGAAAGGTTTAGAGTGACCTCTATCAAATAAGCCTATGCCACTACAAAAAGCTGCCCTAGCATTTCATTCTACACTTCTTGTACTTTTTATATATAGAATCATGGATTGCATCTCTCACTTAGTCTATTTTTTTTTTTTTTTTTTTGTTTCTGTCATTCACATTGAGTTGCTTATTTAAGACTAAATATTGTGCACAAAATAGAAGCTACCTGAGCATTTCATTCTACTAAACCCACTTGCATTTTGTTTTTTTATGTCACTGATTACACCTATTTTAATTAGTAACTTCCTTCTGCCATTCACATAAAACTACTTATTTCTGATTGAATATGCTGAACTTTCCTTTAGGTTACATGAGGTAGTTAACAACCTGGGCTTCTGATCTATGCTTTACACCTCTTTTTTTCATTTGGGCCAACATATTCCTGTGCTGTCCAACATTTTCTGTTTTCCTCAATTATCAACAATATGAAGATCCCCAAGCAACCGTTTCGGTCACTAAGCCATTAGAGGTCTCAATTTTGCCATTTTATGCTAGACTCCGTATGCAAGTCGAATGTCTAGAATAGACTGTATATACACAATTCTAGAATCAGATTTGTGCTCTCTCATCCTCTAAAGTCACGATCCATTTTCTTTAGTGGGACACTGGACAGAAAAAAACTCCTACCTTCAACACAGATTCCACCATGAAGCACTGGCAAGATCACTGTGTTTTAGTGTTAAATAATACTGAAAAGACCAAATTGATATTCCACCATCGTGCCATCCACAGGCAGAGGAGGATTAGGATTTTAAAAAGGATGATGATGCTTCAAACCCTTCGGTATGACAATGAAAATGAGTACTGAATTCAAGCTTAAAAGTAAAGTTTATTTAATTATCATCAAGAGCCCAATATTAACCATGTTGGTGCCCTCATATTTCCATAACATCATGTGTTGTTTTCTCTTTTCACTATGTGTTTCACTTGCATGGTTGAGACTCAATTATCATAAGCTCTATCCCCATATTCTCTTTTCAAAATTGTTTTGACGAATAAACATGTTTTGGATCTGTTAACTCTTCAGCTTCAAGCAGTTTGTCGCCAATTTGGAAGAGGAAATGGGATATGAAAAGAATAACAGCATCGTAGAGCAAGTATCTGTTCCTGGTGCTGCAATAGAACTATCTAAAAACGAAATCTCTCTTGTCATCAAGGACTTGCTAGATTCTTCTGATAGATCTGTCAAGTCCAAAGCGCTGGATAGATATAGATCTATTGGGGAAGAATTCTATCAAGAAGCACGCCAGATGGATGAAAAATAAAATGCTTTGAGAAAAAAATTCGAAGCGTTATTTTCTTGCAACTCCTCTTGATGATGATCAACTAAATAATTGGCATCTCTATCTGGATTTTATGGAGAAGCAAGACAATATGGACTGGGTAAGCTTTTTTAGTCTTCATGCTTTCATTAGGATTTTAACGTTTGTTTTAATTCTTTGTCTATGCACAGTCCATGAAATTGTATGAGAGATGCTTGATTCCCTGTGCCAATTACCCTGAGTTCTGGATGCGGTATGTGGAGTTTCTGGAATCTAAAGGAGGACGTGAGCTGGCTATGTCTGCCCTAGACCGGGCAACTCAAATATTTTTAAAGGTGCAGTTCTGGCTTATCATATTTAACTCATTTGATTTATGGATAAAATAATAATGATTCTGTTTTCTGAATCATTCTGGCATCTAGGTTGGGAGAAGGGGTTGGGATGTACCAGAAGTTGTTATTGGTACTTGTTAAGTGTAACTGATAGAGTCTGCAACCATGCACTTAATTTCAGGCAATCTATATGACACGCTTTGGCTGTATTGACAGTATGAAATGAATGAGATGATTTTTATCTTGTTCCATCTAAATGAATGACGAATTTGCTTTTCTTTTTGATGACTACATCTGTGAATGTTATTTTCTTTTCTTCTTTTTTCTTTTTCTTGCGAACTGGGGTAGAGTAGATGAATTTTTACTTTCTTTTTCTTTGTACTATAGATTGTTATTTTTTTTTGGAGAGTTTGACCTCTCCTTGTTAATATGGTGCAGAATGTGCCAGAGATCCATTTATTCAATGCGAGGTTTAAGGAACACATAGGAGATGTCAATGGCGCTCGTGATGCATTGATTCTCTGTGATACAAAAACTGATTCCAGCCTCATTGACAATGTTGTAACACTAGCTAACTTGGAAAGGCGTCTGGTATGCTTGTCTTGTTATATATTTGCCTCAATTGGGTTGAAGAACTTTGTTAAGAAGCGATAGTTTGAAATTTCAGGGAAATTTTGCTGCAGCTTCTGCTACATACAAGAAAGCACTCAAAAAAGCAAGGGAGAAACGAAAGATACATGTTCTTCCCAGTCTGTATTCTCACTTTGCCCAGCTTACTTTCTTGGTATGAAACTTTAGTAAATCCAACTTTGCTGTATCAGAATCACATAATTCTGTTTTATGTTTTAATATTAATTGCGAAGAATTAAGGGAAAGAAAGCACTAGCTGTGGTAAACTGATCTGGTTAAAAGTGCACGTTATTAGCCCCTTTTTGTTCACTTGGGTAATCTACTTAACGCAGTTGAATTTATGTTTTTACTATAGCATTAGTGATACTCGTATAGAGGGTAAGTAAAGTGATCTGGTTAAGATTGTTTGAATTGGCCCCTGTTTGTTGAGTTAAAATTATCTACTCAAGTTTGAATTTTATGATTCTTCTGTAACATAGATAACCCTTGTACATAAGATATACTTGTCAGATAAGACAGCCTTTAACAATAACTGATTATAGAGCCATGCTAACCTGTTTGATTTTCAAATACATAGTCTAATAAGTTGTCAGTTTTCTACTTGGTGAGCGTGATGGTGGCAGCATTTGTTACTCACCATGCGATTGTTGAGTTGCTTGTTACAGGTTTATGGAGTTAAACACCCATGTCTTTTTAAAACAAATTTCTTTAATTAAAAAGTCTGTCAAATTTCCTTTTACGGGGTTAGGATATATCTGTGTTCTCTCTCATTGAAACAAGTTCTCTGCATCAAACAATAACACTATAATTGGATGAACTATTATTTGACTGTCTTAGGCAGAGATATACTCTCACTCGGTAGGAAAGTTGCCATCTGCTAGAATTTTGACTTAAAAAGATCATGTGTGCCATATATTGAAGCTTTGAAAACTATAATAACTACACTGTAAATGTCATGGGATGTAGGGAAATATTCTCACTATTTTGGAAAATTGCTCCTCTATTAGAGTTTTATTTAAACTTTTTTGTCACGAGATATTACTTCATATTATCTTGCTTGTTATTGATACCACAGTATAGTATCCCTAACTGCACCTAACTGGCTGGTAGACAACAGGTAGTGCAGCTGCTGCTAGAGATGTACTAATTGAAGGTGTACGGCATGTGCCTCATTGCAGATTCCTTTTAGAGGTACTGTATTAGTATTTCAAATTTGTTTATTAGATAGGATCAATGAAAGACTGCCACAATACTTTTAGATACTTGTACCCCTCCATTGATCATTGAACAGAAAATTAATTTTGACCATAATTTCCAGTTTACATACTTTTGATTAATGCACAGATATCATATACCCTTTATCTCCTCTATGCTGCTTCTGGATTGTACCTGCCTTTGGCACTTATTGCCTGTTCTGCAGACCAAGGGTACAAGGTCTAACAATTGATAGTTCGTTCTTATGCAGGAATTGATAAAATTTGCAATGACTCATGAAGGAGCAAGCCAAGTGAATATCATTGATCCAATCATAGCTGATGCCATTTCACCCGGATTAAATGAATATGAAGGTTTGAATGCCAAGGATCGAGAGGACATATCATATTTATTTTTAGAGGTACGAATTTCTAGAATCATGACATATCATCGTAATGACTGAAATTAACTTGTTGGAATTAAAAATTGTTCCGCCTCATAAGACATGTTTTAGCTTGGGTTCTTGTTATTCTCCTCTTAAAGCTTTATTAAGCTATGTTAAAGCTGTGTGATATCCCGTGGCTTACGTAATCCGTAAATTGGCTCATGAGATAATTATGTATACTTCATGCTGTCTAAAAGTCCAACTGTATTTTTACTTTATACGACTTTCATATTCGGGACAAGTATTTACAGTTTACGCGTTATTGATCCCTATTATTTGCATAATGGTTTCAGTTTGTCAATCTTTGTGGAACTATACACGACATAAGAAAGGCTTGGAATCGTCATATTAAATTATTCCCCCAGTTTCTGAGGATGAGGACCACATACAAGCACTCCACATCAGACAATCACTTGATAGATTCAGATAGGAACAAAAAACGGAACTATAACCAGCCTGAGCAAGAACAGGCACTTGAATTTCCACGGAATCATGAAATCCACCCTAACCACGTTCTGAAAAAACTATCGCCACGGAAACCCCATGACAATAATTCCAATGAAACTGTGCAATTGCTGTCCACCAAAGCCGCTGTAGTTTTGTCCAATGAGGATGCATCTCAGGATTATGAATTGTCGTGCCAATCTAAAGAAGACAAACCGGAGCCTATGGTACTTAGTGCTGAATTAGTTGACCAGGCCAAAGAGAGTGTTGGATTAGCTAAACAGTACCCTTACGAGTCAGCTAATGAGGTTGGAAAGTCGATAGAAACAACCGACTCTATTGAAGTCTTAGTTTCTTTGGACAAAAGAGATTTACCTGAATCTCAGACTATTGTGTCTCAACAAGTACATAATGAAATAGAAAGAGATGGCTCAGTGAGTCGTCAGCACAGTACACCAACAAATATAAATACCAATGAGGACTCGATTGAAATAGATCACACGGTCCAAGGGCATGCACAAAATCAAGAGAATAATGCATTGGACGACAAAACGCGCGTACACAGAATTTAGCTAGACAAAATTATACAGAAACTGACCAGGGCGGGCCCACGAGTGCGATGACACCTTCGATCACTATGCCCGAAGGACTAACCCAACCGTCATCTTATACTCAAGAAAGCATGAATCAAATTACTTCACTGAGTACTCAGCAGAGTCTGGCTATGAGCCAGATGTTATATCATTACCATCAGCAACAATTATTACAACACCAGTATCAGCAGCAGTTCCATATGCAGCATCCCTACTTGCAAATGCAGCACAATTATTTGAATCAGCAACCCTATCAACTGCAGCCACATCAGCATAATCAGCCGCATGTGCACCAGCAACAGTATGCCCAGCAACAGCAGATTCAGTCTTCGTCTTATCAGATACCGTCCTATCAGCAAAGCCAGCAGATGGTGGGGCATCTGCAGTTACAGCAAGGTCAGGAGACTCAGGACCTTGCTTACCAAGCGCAACATTTAGCGTATCAACAGTACCAGCAATATCAGGGTTATCATCAGTATCTGCAACATCAGCAGCAAACAAACGAAGGGCCTATCCATATGCAAGAACAATACGTACATCTCCCAGAGCAGAAGCAGCAGGATGAACTACTGCAACAACATCAAAAAGTCGTACCGAAGCAGAATTCGACTCTAAATACAAGCCAAAATCAACAGGTAATGTTTGTTGCCTTCAAACTCTTTTTTACTTTAAGATAAATTGAGCAAAGGTATTGAGACGAATGGCATTTGTGGCAAATGATGATTGGTTACCCATAATTTCCATGTATGCCGCGTTGGGGGTGTGGAGGTTGGGAAGATTATGTTGTGTGGACCAAACCATATGTGTCCACATGGTATTATATGTACATTCTCAACCCCTGCTCATAACCAAAAATATTGGTCGTCTGATGGAGATTTTAAGCCATAACACTGTTTTCTTGATGAGACCCAAAAGAAAGAAAAAAACAAATTACACCCATTAAAGTTCACATTTGGTCATATTGTTCTGAATTTTATCTGCTGCAGGATTCTAAAAAGACCCCACCAGATTATGATGCTACAGCTGAATATTCTGAATCTCGACATCTTAGGGTTCAATCACCGCAAGTTTTGCAATAACTTCAGTGCTGATGGATCTTGATTGGCGTCAGAAGCGTTCACATCATATCATCTCCTCGTATGACAACTCTCAGATGTACTGGTATATTTTGCATGAGTTTTCAACCAACTGAGACATATGGATCTAGAAGCACAGCAGCTGAGTTACAACCTAAACTTGTTGAAGACTTCATAAATATGTTATATTATGATAACCTGATCCATACATCTTACAGCATTAGTTTAGGCCATGTGGAAATTTTTGTTAAAACATCAGGTCTGATGTTACTCGAGAAACTATAAACTTCTGTGGAATCTGGTTCGAGAAATCATTTTCAACCGTGAAAGACAGATTTTCATCGGTATACCAATAAAAAAAGCAGCATGAGCGTCTGTTGGTGGATTGCACTTGATTCATTTCTTTTCATATACGGTTATAGCCTCTTTTTGCTAAAAGGATAGAAATTGAACTCCTGTCCTCAAAAGGGTTTCTCGTGCAGCTATTATCTTGTTGCATTACAGCACGCCATTTATCTAAGCTTTTGCACGCAATTCTCCTTCGAATCTTTCTTCTTGCTGCTTGGGCTCGCGTCAATGCTCTATATATTCATACTGAAAACACTCGTTGGAGGCCCAAGCAATAAGAACAGCTTTGAACGTTGAAGACCTCGACCCGTTGCTGATTTCGTGTCAAACTCTTTAGTATCTGGGTTTGGCTATTTCACCTAATTACCGTTCCAATGGGATAAGGAAACATATTTTCAGCCTGTTTCCTCTTTACTCAAGAGTTTATCGTATTGCAATATTTTAAAATTTGGGCATATATGCTCTGTTTTTTTTGGCTGTTTATATAAATGCAGCACAGGCCAAAGAAGGAAGTGGGACTTGAATTCCAGAACAATTGGAACTCCGGTGTTGATTTTCTGAACTGTAAATTTAGGAATACATAACCACAATTAGATTCATGGTCACGCCAATCCAGCAAGATCAAGAAAACTTTCGACTTGAAATATACATGCAACTACAAGCATTTTTCACTTCAGAAAAGGGACAGATCATGACTCAGTCACAACTCGCAAATTCCACTGTTGTTTGTGGTACAATACAAGTGGACTCGTCAGTCGTCACCCTCACAAAGCAGTTGTAAAAGTATTTCACTAACATATCAAAAGCGGCATATCGATCAATAGACACAGCCACTCGAGAACCATTTCTTCAGGTTGAATACCCGTCATAAAGTCAACAAAGTTACATCAAACTCTAATTACATATTTGTTAACCAAAAGATTATAGATGGTATCACAATGAGAATCTAGTATTTCGTATCCAACATACAGAGTTCAACTTAAGGTGTAGAAATATAGATGCGATTCTTCTAGCATCTGCAAACAATTATTTTGCTAATATATAGTCCTCATAGGTTCGAAAGAAAAATAGAGGAAATATTACCAAGCATTCCTAAAGTCATACCAATTGTCAGCCAAAACATAACGTCCTGCAGTTAAGGCATTCAAAATAGTAAAGTGGCACAAAGATAGCTTTCTCCTCCATACATTCATCGGTAAAAAAGGAAATTACACAGCCAGTTGTTTCCCAAATTATTTTGCAGCCACCATGACAAAAGCACATTAAGAGAATCTAGTTTATTTTTGAAATTGGATGCAGTTACTGATACTAGCCAGCTACCATTTCTATGCACACAGTTCTAATGATTGCTAACTTCATGCAAGTGCCCCATAAGCAAGGATCTCATTTTGAAATATTCACCTTCAAATCAAATTTATATAATTGGATTGGTAAAAGAAGCTACTTAACTATTATCTGATGCCAAATATTCTTTATTAACAAAAAGGTAAGTCAAAATGCACTACCATTACCCAGAAATTTAAAGAAGCGTAATTTCAAGGGCCTCGGCAAGAGAAACTGGTTTCAATTTTTCTAATAACAAAACTTCATCCTGGAATTGGATTACCAATTTCCAATAGGCACCACTCATTTCCAACAGTCGTTCTTTCCCCAATCTATACTTGTGGAGGCATGCTTACTAATTGAACACAAGTTAAGTCAGCATGCTAAGGTGGACAGGACTAAAACAAGAATCAAGGTTTTTTCACATTAATCAAGCCAAATAGCCAATATATACATGCTTCCAAAAGAGCTATTATACTATACAGAGAAAATGAAAGGAACGCTTGGGGACTAACTTCTGCCACAAATAAGCCTAAACAACTAACAAGATTCTTGAAAGGGTATGATAACTCGATGAACGGGGATAGATATCAAGGTGGATCACATATTATTGTATGTACAATTATATCAAGGCTCAGAGATGAGGAATAAGCATCTAAAATCACATAAAGGTCTTAATCAAACTAATGAAGGGGGCAGGAGAATTTATAGGACTATCAAGGATAAAACAAGGAGCTTTTATTCCTTGTTACCGAATTTCCCAGCAATGATGGGCCGTACATCACCAGCATCAACCAAGGTCTCTAAGAACGGAAGTAGTGAAACTAGTGCGCAATCTGACGGGTCATCGAACCAACTCTTAATAGGAATGCCATTATTCACTTGCAACCTGAAAACCTGAAACCATCAAAAAAATGAAGCTTACTAGTGAGGGATCTATCCGAAAATCTTGGGCATGGCAAAAATGTTTTCTTGAGCCATTTTTAAATTGAAGTGGTTTTCACGGTGCTTCTTATTTGTATCTACCATGAAACTACTGCAACAATAATTTTTAGACAAATTTTAGCTAATGTATCAAAGATGAGAATCTAACATCTAAACAAGAAGTTAAAAAAAGGCAAGTCCGCTAGTCCCAAAAGAGTATTTGGAATGGTGAACAGGAAGACTGGGGAAACATTTGCTAAAGATAACTGGCCCAATTGGGATTTATATGAGATATCAAGAACAAGAAGCCTGTCAATTATTATAATCACGTTGACACCTACCACGGCCAAACCTGCAACTCATATATTTGGTTACAACTGAATCAAGAAAATTCTGCAAGAAGATGGACCAAGTATTTAGCAAAGAAATAAGGATAACATTCTACCTGTGGGGAATTATCAATAATGGCGACTTTTGCAAGATCAACATGTAAAACTGTTAAGTCTTTCAGGTAAGTTCCCTCTGAAAAGATGCACGATTCACGATAAGCTCGTTGCGAGATAAGCTTTCCCTCTGGATCCAAAATATCTAGAAGTTGTTTCGCATAAATGCTTTGACTAGCAGTGAACACCACAATTTCAAACATCTCTGAAACCCTTTTCAGAAAAGTCTGGAGGTGAGGCCTTTGTTTCACATACACAATATGTTCTTTCATGTCGTAGAAAACAGGAAATGTGAAGTCCGCATCATTGCAGTGTTCCAATGTAGAATGCACAAGTGTTTCTGTACAAATTAAATCCGTGATGCATAAACTCTCAGATAACTGATTAATTTGATGTTCTTGAATATGTCTATATTACTTAACGACTAATAAAATTAATTTTATTGCACCATGCGCAGAAACAGTTCAAAAAAATAGCATGGTATAACATCTCAAGATCTATCCTTTCTCAGGAACATGGACCTTTGAAGTTCACTTTGTTTACCAAGTTAAACAGTAAGAAAATCACCTCATGAGGATGGCAGAAAAATATGGCGAACTTCCAATACTGTTATCATGCAGGTCTTCACCGAGAGGATAAATCAGGATTATAACATGATAATCACATCTAATAACTAAACTAATATGTTCATATAGAAAAACCATTTACAATAAGACAGAATTAAGCAATCACAAGATATCTGGGGACAATATATTTACCATCTAAGTCGAGTACTAAAGTAATCTGCTTGGTAATTTGCTTTTCATTTGGCATCGAATTGGGTAACAAGTTAAATGCCATGTCCAGCTGGTCCGGAAGATTTCTGATATACATCTGTGGATCAAAGCACTCATACTCAGGGTCAGGGTACGTATCCACATGCGAAACATGGTTGTAAGATCTCAACTTATGGATTGTCATGTACAAGCTAGAATTGTCAGCATCTACAATGGTTTCTTCTGATGGTCTGCAATCATGGTCATATTCAGTATTTAAAGTATTCTCCAAAAACGACAATACCATGTATTCCTCATTCATATCACAAAGTAAACTTGACTCTTCGCATTTTTGATCTGGTAAGAACATAGTATCAGCTTTGTTATCGAGTACTGAATTGCTTCCAATGAGTGGTCCAGAAAAAATCATGTCACATATATGGAAGTCTGACACATTGCACGCTTGAAATTCACATGAACTGCAGCTGCCATCATCACTGTCTTCGCTATCCAACTGGGGCATATCTAGATTTTCTCTTCCTACAGAGTAACCACAGGAGTCAGATTAGATGTCAGCTCAAATTTTCAAGTCAGTTTAGTTCATTTCTCTATATAGGTCCCAACATAGACAAATGCTGGGAAATGTTATGCGCCGAACTAATTTAAGCCGAACGGCACAATTCAAGGAAAATATCATATTGAACAGGACATTCATCAGCTTCAAGTATAAGAATTATGGAGCACACCTTCACTATTTTGGAAATCTATTGACTCCAGAATGAGCGAAAAAATTGTGCCAGTCGATGGAGCAGATTCCTGCAATTATTCAAGATAATGTTAATGCACACACAATTATATAACCTGTATATAATATATTTGGTACCACCACTAAAGAATCTAGAAATAGTGTTGGATTTCTTTAACCTTGTCAAAAGATAGATAAATATATATCATATATTATGGTAGATTAATCAATGCATGATCCACCGAAAGGTTTCTTAATCATATAACATTCGCCATCCACAACACAGTGGACGATTATATAATAACATTTTTGTCGTGCAGCCATTATGAGCATACATACTATGAAGAACTTAACAGAGGGAGGGGAGAAGGGAAGAGGGAAGGCAGATTAGAAAAATCAAATATACGAGATCTTGCAACAAAAACTTCATAAAAATGAAAATGTCAAAGCTAATTCCAATGGGAACCAGCACTGTTTACTGATTCCATTGACAGTGTATAAGAATGTGATAGGGTAATAAAACAACATGTGGAGACTTTTATGGAATCTCATAACATAGTTCCCTCCACCCCCACCCCCACCTCAACCACAAAACTAAAATAAAAGGGAAAAAAAGACAAGGATGGAAAAGAAAAAAAAAAATCAATGAGAATAGTATAGCACAGATAACAATAAATAAAAAGAGAAATAGCACATAAGATATATGATGATATGCATCATCACAAAACCCATACGCTAAACTTTAGATTTCTTCTTTACTGTTGGGTTTGGGTTTTCAAAAGATAGCAGAGAGGTGGTAACAAAAAAAAAAGACAAAGATGCCTGATTATGCATGCTCTTTAGCTGAAAGTGCCATAATCATTACATATGAACTACACAATATGAAAGCACAGTAGTTAAAAATGGCTTCATATACTGACTAATAAAAAACGATAATGTGTTTACCATACTCCCTACAATTGCAGAATCAGTTACAGGCGATTCCTGCTTCCGGAGAAGGTCTGGTTTGTTGGACAATTCATCATGGTCGCCCTCAACCCCACTAAGGTCCTGAGCATATACTTCGTCACTAAGTGACGCTGCAGGATAATGAAAATGTATCGAGCATTTAAATATAAGCTAATAAAAAATAGGAAAAAAAAAAATAAGAAAGCAAAATAACATTTGCGTGAATACGTTATCGTCTTTCTCATGTATTATGCATGAGTGTGCATCCACAGCGAAGGGAAATCAAGTCTTAAGCAACATGTAACATTTGGACCAAATAAGAAATATTAGTTGGGAAAACGTGATCCTGATGCCAGACCCACATCCCCAACAAGGAAAAAGAGGAGCAAGGAATAAGCAATGACTAATTCCTAGGGTGGCAATGGGTAAGAGTCCAAGTATGAAGCACATAGCACAAATAAGAACACCGTAAGGATGTGATAAATGATCAGTCGACACTTACCATCCTGACTACTCTTAGTATTAATCTCAATTTCTGCATTTTGAGCAACTCTGACACGAGAGAGAAGACTCTTGGATATCATACTTGACTTTCGACATACATGGAGACCATAGTTTTCCTTTAAACAGCCTGTGGTTGACTTGGTTTTCATTTTTAACGATGGCATTTGATCTGTACTTTCGATACCGATCACGATATTGTACAGATACCATTAGTGGGAAAACACACTTTCAGGGTATCAATTCAGTCACAGGGACCACAGCTGTAAATTTTCAATGACACAATTCACAAAAGAATCAAATAAATCAAATCGCTTGATTGAGATAATAAATAAACTTAAATGGTATTAAATTTGTTCTAAAAGGTAATGCATCAGAACCACTCATGCCAGGGTTCCAGCAAAATGTGAAGTTATTTAAGGCCCGTCTTAGAGTGATGTAAGAGAGGGAAAATTCTCAATAAGCCAGGGGAGTCCTTCCATGATAGTTGTATTAAGTTTGTGGTGCACAGGAAGATTATTATATAGAAACAGATTACAGACAGCACATTGATTGCAAAAGGTTTACAAATTAAAACTTCCCAAATGAATATGCAATTGAACTCCCCAGTCCAGATAAAATAGTATCTCTCTGTATTTCAGCTTAATCCAATACTCAGGGATTAGTGTTGCGTCAAACATTGCAGTCTTTATCCCCAGCACTTATGTGAAATAGTATTAATATCTGAAGATTTTCAGCGGAGTACCAGTAAACAAAGAGGGAACAGGGGAAGGTTTTCAGCGCTGCTCATAGCCAAGATCATTTGTAATACAAGCGTGAAACACACCATGTCAAATAAAGATGCATAAAAGGTGAGCTTTGTCCGGCTAGGTATGATTACCAAAAATAAATAATAAAAAAATAAAATCTAACTCGATGCTGATATAGTAGAAATAGTTACTAGGGGCATGTATGAAGTAATTAGTCAATGACACATCCTTGTTCTTATCTTACATAAGTTACATTAGAGGATTCAAAACCACTTCTAACATTTCTACCTTCAACAATGAGAAATTAAACCATTTTGAGAATTTCTTGATTAAATACCTTCACCAACTAAAAGCACGCACTCCACATGAAATTTCTGTAAAACCTTAGAAGGGACTGGCTAATATCTTGCACCATATGAAAAGCATATACCCACATAGACCCAACTTTGCATATTGATTTACTTTTTCAAGTCATGGATCATTTTTGCAGCTTAATGTAATAGACTAGCACAAGACTGTTTCAATTGAGATAATAAACTCGCGCAGCCAATGACACTAAAAACACTAAGAACCTATAATTCTTCCAGAAGATAAAATCTCTTCCCACAAAAACATCTCAAGTGTGCTTACAACTGACTAGTGTAAAATTATTATGTTCCAAAAACTAAAACCCAAATATGTTTTAAAAAAAATCAGATAAACCATAAACTATGAAGGCTTTCAACTTTTCTTCCGAGAAAACCCCCCAAATTATTCAATAAACCAAAGTCAAACTCAAGCACTTGTGAGTTCACAACGAATAAAGTTCGATATTGACTAACACAACACTACAAAAACGCATAAAATGTCTACCCCTATCAATCCCATAATCTAAAACCCTAGAAGTGAAACACACATACCTGAATCCAACAGAGCTCAATTATTACAACAATCATTACAAATGCATCCACTTCACTCATGCACACAACTCAATTATCTACTCAAACAGGGAAACCAGCTTCATAAGTAATAAGATCATAGTTATACAAACTATATGAACGACTATAATGAACAGATACAGTATGTTCTTTCTACGTATACCTGAGGACAACGAGGTCCTCTCTCTAGGACGCGCTTCCTCTTTCTGGTATTTCGCTCGTTGGGCGTGTATTATACGCGGTGGGAGGGCGTGTGGAAGGCTTCTCCGGATCACCTACAGCTGGTGTTTCATTACTTTCTGTAGAGCCGTCAATTTCGGCCCGATCCAATAAAAACATCGGGCTGGGCTCTAGTATTCTTGGCCCAAAAACTATCGGGCATCAAAAGTCCGGCCTAATTGGGCCGAAAAATTAGATCGGTCCGGTCTGCCTGGTTTTTAGTGCATTTTTCTGCTATGGATCGGGATTGGGCTCTAATATTAGAGGTCCGATTACTATTTAGGCGGCCCAACCCGGCCCGAATTTTTCACTTGGTCTGGTGGACCAGTCCGGCCCTTTCTGCAACAATTAGCTTAAAAAAATGTTATCTAGAATTAGAGAGAGAAGTATAAGGGTGGTTGCAATGGTTGAACCCAAAAAGTAACTTGATACTGACACATCACTGTCACATCAAAAGTAAAATATTCAATACATTTATAAACCTATCTCCGCAATTATAAACCCAAAAAATCAACTTTTTAAGAGTCCCATCATCAATTCACACATCATTATTAATTTTTCATTTATCTATTTTTTGATTAATACTTTTATATTTAAAAAATACTTTTATATTTAATTTTCACTTATTAAATAAATAAAAATACATTTACTACAATCTTGTAATAAATATTAATTAACTTATTAATACATTTTAATCTAATAGTATATATTTTGTGGCTTTAATAAAAAAGAATCATTCAATATCTATTATTTCCTGAAAGTAACGACTTTGTGAACAAAACTTATTAAATAAATTTGAAGTTAAAAAGAAGGGGTACAACCATTTGTAAATGAAGTACTACAATCATCCATTCAGAAAATAAAAACAAAAGATCTTTAAATAGTTCGCAATTAATACTAAATAAATATTTCACTAATCGCATCCGTAACGTGCCCAAATATGATCAACCAAGTCGGCTCGAAGTTGGTGATGTACCTCTCTATAAAAAGTCACATTCAATTTTCTTTTATAGCCGTTGTAAATCACTTATTCTCTATTCTAAACTTAAATTTCCAAACGGTCAATTTGTTCAATCAAAGAAAATTCAATATTTTGTGGTTGACATCCAATTTTTGCACATCCCAAGGCGCCACACGTTGGTGCAACCCACCGTCCAATGAAATGAGGCGTACAGCTCACATACCCATTTGCTAAAGTGTAGCATTTTCTATTGATATCTCAAACCCAACTTTGTCTTTTACAATTAAAAGTTGCACCCACAATGGGGATTAAAATATTAAGTTGGCTTAAAATAATATTGAGTTGGGGTTTGAGCTGCCATTGCAGCCACCCTAATAAGAGGATTTTCAAGTGACTCATAAAAACTCTTTATTTTGAAGAGTTAATTAACTGTAAAATTTAGAAAATGAATTTTCACTCTTTAAATTGGAGAGCTATAACTCTCTATAATTTATTGCTTAGAGCATTCCCAAACTCTTTAAATTTAAAGAGCGTCTATTGCAAAATAAAGAATATCTTTAAATTTAAAGGAAAAAAAAAAGAGTGATATTTTTTTCATCTTCCAACACCCCTTCTTTTTATTTGACTATTTGTTTTATTTTTTCTCAATATTAATTTATTACACATGGGATATTGAAAGTAATTTAAGACATATTTCAAAGTTGGTGCTATTTTTAGAAACTATCACTCAAAAAGATCATTCAAATGACAAGTAAACTTATGCAATTAATTATAAAGAATTGTTTTGACTCTCTAAATCTGGAGAGTGAAAACCCATTATCAAAATTTAAATGATAAAATAAAGAGTTTGTTGCATATGATTTTTAGTACTTGACTCTTCAAAATAAAGAGCATTTCTCATTTGAAGATACTATTGGGGATGCTCTTAAATGATTAGTTACTTCCAATATCTCATTTGTTGATTTATTGCACTTTGAATGAACCTTGTGATTGCTTTTGATTGGTGTTTTCTTTGATTCATATTTTCTAAAAAAAATTAACATAAATCAAAATAAGAACCAAATATAAAGTGTGTTGGTAAATATAAAAAAATATCACTCTTTAAATTTTAAAATATTCTTTATATTACAAAAGATGCTTTTTAAATTTAAAGAGTCATTGGTTATGCTCCAATAAGACTACGTCTAATGTTCTAAGTGAATTACGTTAGATATATCTAAAGTCTAATATTGTAAACGAACTAAACGAGCTTTGATTCTTCTATACTCTGAAAGAATAAATAGTTAGTGTAATATTATTATTAATATTATGGTTATTGATTTTTTAGTACCTGACCTATAGATACTTTGCTGGTTTGGTACTTGACATTTCCGAGTTACCAATTTATTACCCATGCTTTATATTTTTTTATAAATTAGTACCTATTCACTTTTAAGGACGAAAATGCCCCCAAGAAATATAAGTATACTCAAAATAATTTCGAGTATACTTACATAAATTATAAAATCAATTAAATTTTTAATTAATTTAATTAATAAAAATAAAAAGAAGTTTCTAAAATATTAATGAATTTTGGGAAAAAAATAAAATTAATTACGTTAAATTATTAAATTAATAAACATAAATTGAAATTTAAGAAATCGAAAAGAAAAATTAGTTTAGTTAACTAATTTTAAAAATTGAAATGAAAATTAAGATAGTAAATAAGAAAATTATAGCAATTTTTTCATTGATATATTAATTTTTAATTAGTTTTTAATCAAATTTTAAAAAAATAATTAAATTTAGTTATCTTATTTTTTACAATTATGAATTTAATAATTTAATTTAAATAATAATAAGTTATTTCTTAATTAAATTTATTTTTAAAATTTAATAATTCTAATTAAGACTTAACTTTTAACAAAAAATAAAAAAGTCTTGGGTGCATTTTCGTCTTTAAAATTGAATAGGTACCAATTTATAAAAAATGTGAAGCATGGTTATTAAATCGGTAACTCGGAAATGTCATGTATCAAACCAACAAAGTGCCTATAAGTCATGTACTAAAAAATCAATTACTCTTAATACTAAGTCCAAAACTTAATATTAAGTTTAATTTCTTTTTAATTTTCCCTTTTCTTTGTTTTCTTTATAAATGAAATTGATAATTTATTTTAAAAACATAAAACAACGGTTCCGATTAAACCTAAACCGTAAAAAAACGAATTCTAATTTGAAATCGGAACAATTAGTTCCAATTTTAGAACCAAAACCAGGAAAGCATCGGTTCTAGAATCGTGCCACCCCTAGTCTTGGCTCAATTAGGGATGGCAATGGGGCGGGTCCCGGGTCTAAGGTTGCAAAACCCGTCCGGGTCCAAACTCCTATAGGACCCGGGACCCGCCCCACATGTTAATTTTTATTAAATTTTTAAATATATATTAAAATATTTTTGCATTATTTACTATTAAATTTGAGTGTTATATATTTAATAATATTAGTTGAGTACTATTATAATATTTTTACTTTTAAAGTTTAATTTACTAATATAATATCTTGTAATATTCTACTTTGAATATTTATTTTAAGTATTAGTTGAGTACTATGTAGTATACTAATAGTATTTGTTTTAAAAAAAAATCTTAATAGTAGCCAATTCTAAAAAAAATAGTTATAATAAGTTGCATAATTATATATATTTTTTTTTAATCTATTGGCATTTGATTACTTTTGAAAATTTGGCCACAAATAGAAAATTATAAATTATTATAATTCAAAAAATATATTTGGCGGGTCTAGCGGGTCTAGACCCGCCCCGGCAGGTTTTGAGGTGGGGCGGGGCGGGGCGGGTCCCAGGTCTTACTTCTCCTTGGTGGGGCGGGTCCCGGGTTTGGCCAAACCCGCCCCGTTGCCATCCCTAGGCTCAATCCACTTCAACGGAGCCAACAGATTTGAATTGCGTAAATTCAGAACTGTTGGAAATGGTGAAGGCAGAGCCACAGCCACACAAAAATGCTTCTCACTTTCCAAGATCATCTTTGTCTCTTAGCACTTCAACAATTAATGTAAAATTACGAGCAAAATGAGTTATCTTCAAAATTATAAACATCTATTAATGTATATTAATTAAAATATATTTTATATTTATTATGTTAATACCATCCTCCAATAGGTACAATTTATAAAATAAAATAAATACAAAAAAGATTTATAATTTTACTATCAAATTAATTTTAGATATTAAACAGGTTGCGGCCCCATTAGCCCTGACCGTATAAACAAAAGAAAAAGAGGGATGTGGCCAAATTATTTTGGCCCTCCTTAAATTTGGGTCCCTTTTAACCCGAAACTCATTAGAACTAACTCACTTTTATTTTTTTAAAAAATAAATATAATTATAATATTGTATATCTATTTTTATTATCACTGCTAGTAAATATATTTTTCAAATTCACATCTCTCCCATCTTTAAATTTTTAACTCTATAAAACAAGTTATGTTTCTCGACAAATTATCTATTTATTATTTAATTTAATTTTTCGGTTTTTATTCTAAATGGAAAAAATCAGGAAGTTTGGTATATTATTTAGGATATACATTATGTTTCTAAATGATATGTTAAATCTAAGTTTATAATCTTGTTAATGAAATGTAATTACAAAATCTGCATGATTAATGAATATATTAATTTTAAATAATAAATTTAAATGTTTTAATTGTTCATATTTAAAATATTATATTTAATATACAATTTTGAAAATTTTGGCTTATAACCACGTGAGTAATTGAGAAAAAAAATATTATTTTTCCCATTTTATATCCGTATACAATGCTAGTTTTTATTATTGTAGTTTTATTTTTAAAATTTAGATAAAAAATATTTAAATTTTGTAATTTTGTTAAATGCAATTCATTAAAACCTATGCAGATTTTTTTTAATAATGATCGTAAAATGTGAAACTTAAATGTTATATATGTAATATGTTTAAGTTTAAAATTTTAGATTTAACTTTATAATTATTAAAATTTTGATTGATTGCCAAATAGTGGTTCGTTTATCACAAAACCCGATAAGTTAGGGTTAAGTTCCATTATTATCGATCCATTTAGTCCGAAAATCATTTAGTTCAAAGCTCACTAAGATCGATCAAAAACCAATAGGGTCAGCTCGTTTAACATGTATAATTGCACTACAACAAATTTTGTAATTTATGCTTTAGAAGTAGAGATGTTAATTGAAAAGCTTTTATTCTTATCTGGAAGAGGACAAAAAGGTAGCCATATTTAGAAACCATATTCTGAAACCAGGTTTAAATTTCTCTTTAAACTGTAATTTACCGTAACGGGCAATAATTTGTCGCATCTGGGCGGTGGTGAGGACTGAAATTCTCTATTCCAATTTCGGGAGACAAAGTAGAAAATTGCATGCCACAGTGACAGTGTCGGGATTCGAATAATCATTGCCGACGCTGTGTGCAGCAAAAATAATAAGCAGAGATTAGAAACTATCCAGTGACATCAACACAGTTAATCACGGTTACAAGAAGATAATAAATTCGAAAGAGATGGATATAAATAACCACATGGTCATGGAGCGTACACACCTTGGAAAAAACTAGTACAATCATGATAAAGATCTGAATTTCTCACAACCCCTAACCCAAAAAAATTCGAACACCTCCATTCAATGGAGTTACAGAGCAAAAAAGGTAAAACCCCAGCAACCACGAAACAGAGTCCTCACAAGAGCAGGGACGATAATATCACAAACCCAGATTTATCATCCTCAGCTGCGAGCAGCGTAAACATCAACAATAGAACTATGGCTCAGTTCAGTGCTGATGCGAGATTGATGGCTGAGTTTGAGCAGTCTGGTGTTTCTGGTAAGTTTTTTAACTACGCTAAATCAGTTCCTTATGCGCCACCGACTGTGAGCACTGAAGAGCAAATGATCGTTTATTTGTCGAGAATTCAGAGGGGTGGCCTTGTGCAGCCCTTTGGTTGTATGCTTGCAATTGATGACCGCAATTTTAATATCTTAGGTTATAGTGAGAATTGCTTTGATATGTTGGGTATTAAGAATCTTGTTGAGGCAAGTCTGATTGGGATTGATGCGAGAACCCTTTTTACCCCTTCTTCTAGGGCTTCATTAGCGAAAGCCGTTGCATCGAGGGATTTATCTTTCCTGAACCCAATTTGGGTTCATTCTAGGACTAATCATAGGCCATTTTATGCTGTATTACATAGAATTGATGTGGGCATTGTGATTGATTTGGAGCCTGCCCATTCTGGTGATCCTGCAATGGTGCATGCCGGTGCGGTGCAATCGCAGAAACTAGCCGTGAGGGCGATTTCGAGATTACAGTCACTTCCCGGGGGCGATATAGGGGTTTTGTGTGACACTGTAGTAGAAGATGTTCAAAAGCTTACAGGGTATGATAGGGTTATGGTATATAAGTTCCACGATGATAATCACGGTGAGGTTTTGTCAGAAATTAGACGGTCTGACCTAGATCCTTATTTAGGATTACACTATCCCGCAACAGATATCCCTCAAGCGGCCCGTTTCTTGTTCAAGCAAAATCGCGTTAGAATGATCTGCGATTGCAATGCTCTGCCTGTTAAGATAGTCCAAAGTGAAGATTTAAAGCAGCCTCTTTGTTTGGTCAATTCTACCCTTCGTTCGCCTCATGGCTGTCATACTCAGTACATGGCCAACATGGGGTCTATTGCCTCGTTGGTGATGGCCGTTGTTGTCAATAACGGTGACTCAATGAAACTATGGGGATTGGTAGTTTGCCACCACACATCACCACGTTACGTCCCTTTTCCCCTTCGTTATGCGTGTGAATTCTTGATGCAAGCTTTTGGCTTGCAGCTTTTTATGGAGCTTCAGTTAGCATCTCAGCTGGCGGAAAAGAAGGTTCTTAAAATGCAAACGTTATTGTGCGACATGCTTCTCCGTGACGCTCCGTTTGGGATTGTGACGCAGTCCCCTAGTATCATGGATCTTGTGAAGTGTGACGGGGCTGCGTTGTATTACGGTGGGAAATGTTGGTGCCTTGGTGTCACACCAACCGAGGCACAATTGAAAGATATTGCAGAATGGCTGCTTAGTTGCCACGGTGACTCGACAGGGTTAAGTACGGAATGTCTTGCTGATGCTGGCTATCCAGGGGCATTGCTCTTGGGTGATGCGGTTTGTGGAATGGCTACTGCAAGAATTAATTCGGCCGATTTTCTATTTTGGTTTAGGTCTCACACGGCAAAGGAAATTAAATGGGGAGGGGCTAAGCATCATCCGGAAGACAAAGATGGCGGTGGAAAAATGCACCCTAGAACTTCATTTAATGCGTTCCTCGAAGTAGTTAAAAGCCGAAGTTTGCCGTGGGAGGCTGCAGAGATTAATGCGATTCACTCGTTGCAACTTATAATGAGAGATTCCTTTCAGGAGATTGAAGAGCGTGGTCCTAAGCGTGTGAAGTATTCACAACAGAACAATCACGATGACCGGCAGCTGGATGAACTTACTTCGGTGGCAGTTGAAATGGTCCGGTTAATAGAAACAGCTAGTGCTCCGATATTTGGGGTTGACTCATCTGGTTTGATAAATGGGTGGAATTCTAAGATGTGTGAGTTGACAGGATTAGAAATGTCCAAAGCTCTAGGGAAGTCGCTAATTAATGATGTCGTTCATGAAGACTCACGTGAAGTTGTTGAAACCCTTCTGGCCAGAGCTCTACAAGGTAGTTTCTCCCTTTCCTCTGTTTAATGACTATAGTATCTAGTTTCAGGTTTATTTATGTTGTTTATTCTGGTCCTTACAAAATGACAATGTGAACCGTGACTTTTCTTTTGTCCTGCCTTGCTAATGAGAGATTGTTCCTGTAAAAATGCATGTTTATCACACTGCAGGATCCTATAGTTGTCTTAACAACATTCCTGAAAGTTGTTTCTGATTTTATTTGTGTGTCATGCGTGGCAAAAATGTGCTCTTGCTCTTTAAATATCAAGATTCCGTGTGTGGGAAAAAAGTTGACTTTTGACACCACAGGTACAAAGGTGTCCAAGCTGAATGTGGAAATCAGTTGTCGACAATCTTTTCCTAAATGATTCTTCTGCTGAGAAATTGAAATGACATGATGGCCCGAAAAAAGTTCCGCAATTTCTTCCTTGATAGCTTATTTAAATCAAATGAGTGAAATGCTTACTCTAGGCTACATATTAATATTTGTTTGAGCCTTACACCGTTCGGCTTTCTGCACCTATTTAGGGTCACTCATTAGTCTTCTTTCCTGTCTCTTTATATGCTTTACTTTAGGTAAGGAGGACAAAAACGTCGAAGTGAAGCTGCTGAAGTTTGGGATACACGCGCCGAACTCATTCGTGTACCTTCTGGCCAATGCGTGCACTAGTAGAGACTACCAAAACGAAGTTGTGGGTGTGGGCTTCGTGGGTCAAGATATCACTGCCGAGAAAACCGTGACGGATAAATTCATCCGCGTGCAAGGGGATTATAAGGCTATAATACAAAGTGTAAATCCTTTAATTCCACCCATATTTGCTTCCGACGAGAATGCATGTTGTTCCGAATGGAATGCGGTCATGGAAAAGCTGACCGGTTATATGAGGCACGAGATAATTGGGAAATTGCTGCCCGGGGACATTTTCGGAAGTTTGTGTCAACTGAAAGGTCAAGATGTACTCACTAAGTTTATGATTCTATTATACAGAGCTATTGGTGGCCATGATACTGAAAAGCTTCCTTTCGGATTTTTCAACCGGAAAGGAGAATTTGTTGATGTGTGTTTGACAGCAAATAAGAGAGTGGATGAGAGTGGGAGTGTGATAGGGTGTTTGTGCTTCTTGCAGACGGTAGTGGTTAATGAAAAGGAGTCGATAGTTGACAAGGTGGTGGGATATGAACATGTTTCGAAACTTAAAGAGTTGGCTTACATTAGGCAGGAGATGAAAAATCCTCTGTATGGAATACGTTTCACTCATCAACTCCTGGAACGTTCGGCTATTACTGATGATCAGAAGCAGTTTCTTGAGACTAGTGATGCTTGTGAAAGACAGATATTATCTGTTATAAACGATGCGGATTTTGGAAGTTTAGAAGAGGGGTAAGTCTTTCTCATAATAGATCTAGTTGAGCTAAGGTGTAATTTTCCAAAGATATCTTCTTTGATTGTTAGATGCATTCTATGAGAAAGGAATACTTGCAACTTTTCTTGAAGCTTGGCTTCAATACCAAGACTTTTTATTATATATATTGGCTTGTCCCAGCAGACTAGATATATATCTTAGGATAATTACAAAAAGCACCATTGAGGTTTAGTCTTATTACAAAAAAACTCAGCTATCTTTCAAAATTACAAACACCCTTCAAGAGGTTAATTACAAAAAAAATCTAGAGATATTTCTAAATTAAAAAAATCCCCTCAGGTTTGATTATGTCTTAAATTTGAGGGGGTAACCTTGATATTTTTATGAGGAGGGTTTGAAATGTTTTTTGCTTATGAAGGGGGAAAATAATATATAAGACGGAATCAAACCTCAAGGGGTTTTCTGTAATTTTCAAAAACCTATATGGAGTTTTTTGTAATTAGCCCGAACCTCGTGTATTATCCCTTAAGTGATACAGACCTCATAGGGCTGTTTGTAATAATACCTGAAGGGGGTACTTTGTAATTTTGAAAGATAATTGGGGTTTTGGTAACAAGGCTAAATCTCAGGGTAATTGTTGTAATTATCCCTATATAGCCTTAACTGTTTATCATTCAATAAAATTTTGCTTTGAAGAGGTGTAATATAATATTTTTTTTCTTGTCTTGCAGTAAGATGGAGCTGAAAGAGGAAGAGTTTCATTTGGGTAATGTAGTCAATGCTATTGTTAGTCAAGCTATGATTTTGTTAAGAGAAAAGAATTTGCGTCTCATCCATGACATCCCTGAGCAAATCAAAACTCTCTGTGTATACGGCGATCAAATTAAGCTTCAGTTGGCCTTGTCTGATTTATTGATTTGCATTGTGGACTACGCACCTTCTCAAGATGGTTGGGTGGAAATTAAGGTATCCCCCGGATTGAAGCTGATACAAGATGGGAATGAATTTGTTCATCTGCAATTCAGGTATTCTTTAAGCTGGTTTATGTGGTTTTTTCTTGAGTTGGCTTTGTTTTTACATGACACTGATTTTGTAAATAATGTAAAAGCTTATTGCTATATCACATCAGCATTCAGCAACGAACCATCTGCGTCTGAGGATAATTAAGGATGTATACTAGGCAGAAAATCAATGTGTTGTGGAGTATTATTTGTTCATGTGATGTGCAACTTGGAAAGAAATAATTCTTTTTTCATGGTGTCCGCGCTGCACTTTATTCGTTATGGATTAGTAGGTGTTTATATATATTTATCTTGAATGGTTGAAACTGTAGGCTCCGTCATGCTTCCTTAGAATGAGAATATGACGGTCATGACAAACTACTTTGTTAACTGCACACTGCATTTTTCTATGATGATTGACATCATTTTTAGCGTTAGAAAAATACTCTTGAGGTTTAGTCTAATCACCGAAATGAAAAAACTAGCTATCTTTCTATTTTTCATCACACTCTCATGATGGGGTATTTGTTAAATAAATATTAAATACAAACCTCAAGAGTATTTGTAATTATGAAAGATAACCAGACTTTTTTTAAAATAAATTAGGCCAATTTTTTTTATAATTTAACCTCATTTTCTTGGATTTTGACACTTTTCTCATTGCTGTTGATTCAGAATGGCTCACCCTGGCCAGGGCTTGCCTGATGCTCTCGTCGAAGACATGTATGGTGTGAAAACTCACTGGACAAGACAAGAAGGAATGGCTTTAAACATATCTCAGAAACTTGTCGGTATGATGAATGGTAATGTTCGATATATCAGAGATCAAAGTAAATGTTATTTCCTGATTGATCTTGAACTTAAATCACGAAAATCAAAATAAGATCGTTTCAGATTAATGGTAATGTAGCCGATCCATTTTATCTCAAGAACAACCCTTCCCTTGATTGAGTTTTGGAGTACTTCAGTTGCTGGAGGTATCAAATTCCTGCCTTAATCTGATTGCTGTGGTTTATGTAATCTTGTATCTTACATTCTTAACCTTTATCTTCGAGTCGAGCCGAACATGGTATTGTTCGAGCTTGTTTGAATTTTAATCAAGCTTTAAAAATTGTGTTTGAGCTTGTTTGATTATTAATCGAATCGAGCTCGAACGAGCTTTGGTCGAGCCGAACACGAATCGAGCTCGAGTAGCTTGATATTTTTACACATATTTTATTCTTTTTTTACTAATCAAGTCGAGCTCCAGCCGAGCTTTAAATCTTATCGAACGAAAAAATATGTTCAAGCTTGGTTCGTTACTTTAACGAACTGGGCTCAAACAAGCTTTTAACGATCGATCTCGAATCGAGTATCGAGTAGCTTGGTTCATTTTTCAGCCCTATTAACATTAGAATTCGTCCCGTATCGTTATCGAACAACCATCCATCAAAGTGGTTTGTTGTTATTTTGGTAAACTTTATTTTAGGGATTCACAAACTAAAATCTTTAATCCTACATGCGCATTACTTAAAAAAAAAAAACCATACATGCGCATTTTTCTTTTTTTTTTTAAAAATTTGTTAGTCTTTGTGGTTAAATGTAAACTATAAAGAAAATGAGAAAAATATAAAAGAAAATTAATTTTCAAATATTCATAGCAAATTGCCAATCCTCTGTTTCTTTTATTTTCATTATTTTTCTAGGGAGAGAAAGGGCTAGAATGGTAAATATCCTCGGTGCATCATCCACACAGTCCTTTACCTACACCCCTATTTTTACCGTCGATTTACCCCTCTTTGTTGACCAGCTCCAACCGAAGCTCAAAACCCTAATCAAAATCAAGCGTATATCCGCCTATATAAATCAGTGAACATAACCCTTTTGCTCTATCTCTGGGCGGCTATAAACCTGTTAGCAAAACCCTAGTCCTCCGCCATTTCTTTTTCTTTACCATCTTCATTTGTATCACAAAGCCTATAGCTAATAGAGCGATACATTTGTTTTCAGTATATACGAAGAGATCTGTTTTTCTTCAATTTTTGTTTGTTCCATAATTTCTCTTGCTTGCAGAAGGTGAGATTAATGTCGATGCCTCTGCTGGATAAGAATCCATAAAAAAGGTTAAGAGTGGCGGCTCCGGTATACCTTTTTTTTTTGTCATTTCATTTCCCCCTTTTTTTTCAGAAAAAAATAATTTTGTTGATTAATTTTGGATTCGTGAGGTTGTTTTACGAGGATATGATGATAGTAATTTTGTCGCCCCAGTCTTAATTTGCATCTACAAATTGATGCAATGTGGTGATTGACATGTTATCTGATTCCTCGAGTAATTTTTTAATATTTTTTTGTCTTATTTTTACTTCGTTATGTTTTTAATTTTTTAGATCTTTGAATAAGGAGTTTTAGATTCACGAGATATGAAAGAAGAGATGTGAGGATACCTATCCACCTATTCTGCATTTGAATGATGATCAAATTACATGCACTACCATCTGATCTCTCTTGTTTATCTCAAGATTAGCTTTTTTTTTTAATTTTGTTGAATTAGAATTATTTGTTTCTATTTTTTTCAAAATCTCATTGAGCAATCGATGATGAAGTTATGTAACAGTTGCTGATTTACCAGTGATTATCTAAAACATATTTCACCATCTTTCGGCTGAGGTTGCTGCTACTAAGTTACACTTTTACCATTGTTTCAGTGTTCTTTTTAAACTGAGCTTAATTAATTTCTGCCCATGGTATCTAATGTCCAGAATTATATTCTGTTTCTGGTCATTTCGTTTTTGAGGGCATAAATCAACTCTTGGGAACAGGTCTTGCGACACGGATTGCTTCACTATATATAAGCTTTCTGTTACTAAAATCCTGGTTACATTTATCTTAGAACTTTTTAATCTTCTCTTCATTTGAACATGTTTTTCTGTTCGACTCAATTAACGGAAAAGCTACTCAAGCTTCATTCGTGTTTGGCTCAACGAAAGCTCTTGCTTGAGCTCAATTAAAAATTTAATTAATAATCAAACCAAACTCAAACACAATATTTGAAACTCAGATTAAAATTCAGACAAACTCAAACAATACTTTTTTTTGTTGAACTCGATTTTCATACATAAAATTCAATATTATAAATTTCATTAAATAAATTTCATTATCACCACACCTTCATTTCACAAATATATTATATATTCAATATTATTTTTACAACCACCAATAAAATTCAATCCCCATTCCCCATTTTACTAAAAATCATAATATCACTAATTGCTATTCCACTTTCATTTCAATTTTTGTTACACATTGTAATTCATATATTATTTGATAATTTCACACAATTTTTTATTGTGAAGTAGAAAAGAATGAAAGGAAAGGTTAAACATATGTGAAAGATTGTTCCGGTGACTATTTGGTTGGAAAGAATTACACACCAATTTTTGTTGTTGTGGTGTGTATTTTAGTGTTGCATTAGAAATGACCTAGTGCAACTTTAATATTCCCCGAGTCTCGTCCGTGTTGTCTAAAATGTCGTAAACTTGTTACATCGTTGGGATAGTTTTGATTTTTTTAAGCTGTAAAGTTTTTCCTATGCCCCGTGTTGTACACGTTAATGAAAGTATTTTTCATCTTTAGCCTTGTGTCTAGTTGTTTATATCGAGCACCTTGTTCATATTGAATCTTGTATTCTTCTTAGAATTTTTATTGTTATAAATTATGCAACAATTTGTATTCTCTATATGAAGTTAAATATTGGTCAAAATCGTGAAAATTGACTTGATTTGGAGGACAAAGTATTATTCGTCTTTTTTACTGGAGGAATTAAAACGCTTTTAGTTTTTTTGGCTGGTCTGATGAATCAGACAACATTTTCTAATCCAAACAATATCTCATCTCATATTCCAATATCATCCATGCATGTCAATGCTCCATAATGTGAATGAGATAAGAAGTAATATTTTTTTTCCTTTTTTTAAAACCCAACTTACAAGTTCACATGTTGGGGTAGCAATCCTAACTTGTTGCTACTAATTTAAACCATGGGATGTGCATGGTTTGGCTATGGTTGTGGTTGGATCTGACTGACACCAAACCCATAACGATGTAGGAATACTTCTCCCAAGATTTCAACCCACACTGATGACCTTTAATGCGATTTTTGTCTCATTCCTTTGCCAGTCCAACTATACGCGGAGACTTCTCTATCGTTTTTGATTCAATGACTAAATGCTGTCTTCACTTTGTCGAACTGGTTAAGCCGCTAAACTTCAAAAGAGTAACATGATGCGGCTTAAGCCTAAAATGTCATATGAATCACAAGAAATGATTATTTCTCCCACCCCTGCCCCTCTTTACAGTGCATTTTGAGCTAATGGTCCTGTCAATTTAAGGAAAATCAACAAACTACAATATCAACTATCACCAACCAAAATCCACATTTTTCCCTTTGAACCACTTAAAAGGGTGTGTTTGCAATCATAAACAAAAAGTGCTTCTCAGAATTTTTTCACCAAACACTCCAAACTTTTGATTCTCAACTTCTGATTTTATTTGCAAACACTGCCAACTTCTGATTCCCAACTACTTTTATTCTGCTATAATAAATCACTTCTAAAAGTAGAAGTTTTTGCAAACACTCCCAAAGTATATCTCAAATATTCTACCAATAGTCTCCACATGAGCAAAACCCATCCCTGAAGTGATGAAAACGGCTCGAATCCCTTAGTACAATTTCTCGCCCGACGATTTTAGCTATAAGTTTAATAGCAGAATGACAATCCCCACACGTCCGAAGGTTCTTCATCACCGTTATAGTACTACCCTCTACACTACTAATTAGTGCAAAACATATAGCAAGCCTCTCACTATGATACGACAAAATCGCTTCTTTCTGTTCGTCCTCCACATCGTGCAAAGCAAATCTTTGATCAGATACATAACCATGCTCCTTTAACCTTTTTCCCAACCAATCCAGCTTTTTATATATCTTTTCACTTGAAGGATGAGACTTATCACACGAAACAAACGAATGCTTCACGCCTCTCTGGATAACCCAACTCCGACCGGGTTGTTTTAAAGTACCTATCCTTTTCATATCCCTTCTGATTCTTGCAACATCAGTATATCTACCAGCAAAGGCATATATATTAGACAGCAATACATAAGCTGCGCTGCAATGAGGGTCTATGAGAAAGATGTTTTTAGCAGCACGCTCGGCCACATCCAAGTTTGAATGTGCTCTGCATCCACTAAGCAATGCAAGCCATATAGACAAATTTACCTCCATAGGCATTTTTTCAACTAAATCCTCTGCTTCATCCAATTTCCCACCTCGACACAAGATATCAACCATGCATGCGTAGTGCTCGAGCTTAACTTCTATAGCTGCATATCGGCGTAGGCATTCAAAGAAGTGTTTTCCCTTCTGCAGCATACCAGAATGACTGCAAGAAGTAAGCAATCCAGTGAACGTGATTTCGTCTGGATTAACTCCTGCTTTTGCCATTTGGGTGAAAAATGCCAGCGCCCACTCGCCACAACCATGTTGTGCACACCCAACAATTATTGAATTCCAAGAAACAATGTTCTTGTCAGAAATTTCCTTGAACGCGAGAACTCCATCTCGTATATTTCCACATTTTGTATATAATACGACGAGAGAATTACCCACAAAGGGATCAATTTCCAGTCCCAATTTGATGGCTGCACCATGAATCACTTTGCCCCAGTCGACAGCTTCTATCTCACGGCTCGAATTCAAGGCACTGGTGAATGATGATTGATTGGGGACAATTTTTAATCTAAACATGTCACCAAAAACTCTTAAAGCATCCCCGTGCTTAGCATTAGCACCATATCCTGTCAAAAGGGCTGTCCACACTACCACATTTTGATGCAACTTCTCATCAAAAGCCTTCACACATTCCTCAGTCTGTTTACAATTCGCATAAAACGTTATTAGTGAAGCAGTTACATACGTGTCAAAAACATAGCCAAGTTTTAAAACATGCCCATGAACTTGACTACCCAGGCACAAATTACCCACATTAGCACAACTTGTTATAGCACAAGAAAACGTACTCGAAGTAGGCTTCACCCCAGCCCCCACCATCTTCCTAAAAATCGATAAAGCCTCATAACTCCTCCCATGCTGATCAAGCCCGCTTACCATTGTTGTCCAAGAAATGACATTCTTATTAGGCATCACCTCAAACAATCTAATTGCTTCTTCCACTCTCCCATTCGCAAACAACCCATGAACCATCGCATTCCAAGCTGCTGTGTCCCTCGCCGGCATCTCCCAGAAATACCCTTTAGCCTCTTCAATCATCCCATACTTCAACAATCCATTGATCATGGTAGTCCAAGAAATGACATTCTTTTCAGGCATTTCATCGAACAGCTTCAAACCCATCTCCAAATTTCCGCAATTTACACAACCTTTGATCATCACATTCCACGTGACCATGTCTTTCACAGGCATTTCGTCGAACAGTTGCAGTGCTTCATCCAATCTGAAGTTTTCTACATGAGAAGATATCTTCTTTGTGGATAAATACACATCGGGAGACGGCATTTCTTTAAAATGGTTTCGACCCACATCATCTCTTTGGTTCTTCAAATGATTAGAAATAACTGGAACACAAGTAACAGAAGGTCCTGAACATATTCTTGCTGTTTCCGCGATGCCCGTCAAAGGTCTTGAAGGATTTACGAGAGTAGTGAATGAAGTGACACTTGAAATGGCGAAATTCTTCTGTAAAGACAGAAACTTTTTGAATATGGCGCGAAATGTTGGCATTTCTGGTCATAATGGAAATTGCAATAAAAGGAAGAGAGCTCTGTTATGCTATCATATCAAGTTCTTATTCTATTTGTGTTCTTATAAATTAAGGTAATAATTTAAATAAAATCAGAATATACAAAACTATATTTTATTTATTTTTATGATGTTTAAAATTTTGAAACGTATATAAACTATTTACTATTGAATTGGTGCAGTGCAAATAGAAAATAAATGAAGATGAGACAATAGTTATGGGAAAGTTCAAAATTTATTTTGATGATATTTAAGAGGAATAAATATAGTCTTGTCCCAACATAAACTTGCCATTTATATTTTGGATGTCTTTTATTCCAAACTGATGTTTCATCTCAAATTCCACCGCACGAATAATTTTCAAGTATATATAAATTACCATATTAATTTCATGCATAAATTATGATGATACCATCAATATGGGAAGTAGTAGTGGGGAATTTTCCGCAATGGGCAAAAGCCTGACGAAACAATGTCGTGTGGAGGTAGAAGGCCCACGGGTCGTGAACTTCTGTTCCCAGAGAAGAAGCAATGACGGTATCTGGGGAATAAACATAGGCTAACTCTGTGCCAGCAATTGCGGTAAGATAAATGATGCTGGCGTTATCTGAAATGATTGGGCGTAAAGCGTCTGTAAGTGGCTTTTTAAGTCCGCCGTCAAAATCTCAAGGCTCAACCCTGGACAAGCATTGGAAACTACCAAACTAGAGTATGGTAGGGACAGAGGGAATTTCCGTGTAGTAATAATATTTGGAACAGGATATACATAGTTTGGAATAGAAGGTCAATATGTAAGAAGCAAAAGATGTTTTTTTTTTTTTTTTTTTTTTTGAGGAAAGAAGCAAAAGATGTTACTTTGACCAATTAATTTGGAGAAATCATAGTAGAGATGAGGATTTTATTCTTACTATATTTAAAATACAAAGAAAAGCATAAAGTAACAACAATTGAACAATATTCAATAAAAAAGTTGATAAATTGTAGGCGATCAATTGGCAGGCAAGAAAGAATAAGGCATTTCCTTTTCCTGCCATGAACACAAAGCATTATTATCTTTACAACCCCACAGAAAAGCCTTTAGAACATTCAGCCTTACAAGAAAAGAACCATTAAGTCCCTTATAAAAGTTAAAACCCCGCCCTTTCAATCTGCATAAATCACATGTATTTAATTTAATTTGTGCATGAAAAATTACTAACCCTTCATATCAAATCTCAACCTTATATCTTTTTTATCACATTTCATCTGGTCAATTTCATATATAATCAATGGCTGGAAATCAGCAGCTAAAACCTGTGGCAGGGCTTCTTTTAGTCCTCAATTTTTGCATGTATGCAATAATTTTGGGTATTGGTGGCTGGGCAATGAACAGAGCTATTGATCATGGCTTTATCATTGGTATGCATTTCTTTTTTTATTTTTATTATTTGGTTTTTCCATAGACTGAAAGAAACATAATGTTGCATTAGAGATATGTCAATTGTCAAGGGCCTAACTGTGATTTGGTCTCATAACTTTAGGGCGGCGGCATTTTAAGATTTTTATTTTTTACTTTGCAAAATATGACTTTAATTTGAAAAATCCGACACATTAAGGACAAAAACCGCTAAACTTTCTGAGATTGGCCAAAATTTGATGATGTGGTTGTCACATTATCACCCGTTAATTGACGATTTTCAATTTCTGGTGGAATTAGTGATGTTGTTGCTGATTGGGATACAGTTTGTATGGATATTGCATCTTAGTCAGCATCCACATCACAAATTCCAACAGAGAATTGAAAACCCCCAATTAAGGGTGATGGTGTGGCGGCCACGTAACCAATTCCGGCCAACTTTTAAATTTCCGGCGATTTTTGTCCTTAATGTGCCAGATTTTTTAAATTACCTAGTCCTATTTACCAAAGTGAAAAAAATAAGTCCTAAAATGTGTCAACCCCAAAGTTACACGACTAATTTTGCAATCGAGCCATATGTCAAGACTAATGGTAAAAAAAATGATTATTTATGTTTTAACAGGTCCAGGATTGGATTTGCCGGCACATTTTTCACCAATATATTTCCCAATGGGAAATGCAGCAACTGGATTCTTTGTGATGTTTGCTTTGATAGCTGGTGTGGTTGGAGTGGCATCAGCAATTTCTGGATTAAACCATATTCGTTATTGGGACGTCGATAGCTTGTCTGCTGCTGCATCTGCCGCCAGCATTGCCTGGACTCTTACACTTCTTGCCATGGGGTAACTCGATCCACCTTATATATTTGCGTTAATTACAAAAATACCCTTACGGTTTAGTCTAATTGCGAAGAACTAAGAAATCGTTCAAAATTACAAATAACCCCTTGATTTGCTTTCGTTTTACAAATTGCAAGGGTATTTTTAAATAAATACAAGGGATAATTACAAAAACACCCCTGAGGTTTCAGCTAATTACAAAAACACCCCTGAGGTTTCAGCTAATTACAAAAATAATCAGAGATGTTTCAAAATTACAAAAAAAGTATGATTAAATTTAAACTTAAGGGGGTAACTGTTGTGTTTTTATAAATATCAGGGGATTTTTGATATGTTTTTTACTTATGAAGGGGTAAATTGTAAGACGGAATCAAACTTCAAGGATCTTTTTGTAATTTTTAAAAATTCCTGGGTTTTTTTTTGTAATTAGCCCAAACCTCAGGGTGTTTTGTGTAATTCTCCCTACATACAAACCTGAATGAGGTGTTTGTACTTTGTAGTACCTTAATAGGATATCTGGGATTTTGAAAGATAAATTGTAATTTTTTGTAATTAGACTAAAACTCGGGATAATTATCGTAATTTAACCCTACAACTCACCCACACCTAAAAAAGAAAAATTGCATGTGATAGTGTTTGTGCGTGTTAATATATATAATATTTTTTTTTCAGGTTTGCTTGCAAAGAGATTGAGCTACATGTCAGAAACGCCCGTCTGGTGAGTTGATCAATAAAACATTGGTTTTATGTGAAAAATAAAAGTGTACAAATAAATTGTAAAATTAATTTGTGTTTATTTTTATACAGAGAACAATGGAGGCTTTCATTATAATTCTGTCGGCTACTCAACTCTTTTACATAGCTGCCATTCATGGAGCTGCTTCCAGGAGGACAACTTGAGATACATTCTGTGCTTTGTGTTTGATTTATTCTTCCAAATTTTTACATTTTTACCAATTTTTTATTTTTCTTATTTTATGTTTGTTCAATTTGTACAAGAACACAGATAATTCATGCATTTGTTATGTTCAGTGTGACACAAGATTTATTTAATTTGTGTGAAGCAAATAAATGTGTTTTGAGTATACAAATCTTCTATTCAAATTTCTTGCTTTCAACTCTGAACCAAACAAAATTTTCAGAGTTTGCATATTAAATAAGCCATCAAAACATGTAAATATGAATTTGCTCTCAAACCAAAACTCAACATAAACCAATGAACCAATTTACTTAATAATATACTAGGAAGCAAGAACTGAAAGTACACAACAGCTAATGTAACTCAACCAACCCAAAAAAAAAAAAAAGAAAAAAGAGAGAAAATTCCATAGTTTCTTCAAGCAAATATAATAACTATGTCCTCAAGAAATCAGTATATCGCACTCGAGTAGAAACCAGTCTATACACTGCAAAATCAACGAGAAAACGCAGGTACCATTCGAACTAACTCTTTAGCTGCTTTCCACATAATACTGATACTACTGAAACTTCAATGCATTGAGCAATTTCTTGCACAGTGTTATTCGTTCAGAATCCGATCGTCCAGGAAGAATAATCACAAACGACTCTATGAAAAATCATTCCAGCATTCCACTAGCACAAGATGATTCACGCTCTGCTTCCAAAACCAGTAAGATAGTAGGGCTATCAATACATTGAAACCGATTATTTTCTCTGCTGTATACTGAGAAAAAAAAATGCGTGTAAAAAGACAAGCAAAACATTGCAATCTGCAACTAATGAAGTTTTAGTCACTTTGTGGATGAAGTTTTTAACAGTTTGGAGCACTTTATATTGCCCTGGTGCCCACAATCAAATTCTGATATTAACGGGAAACTTATTTTAGTTTCATTCATCTTTATTTTTTTAAAAAAAAAATCTTTTAACTGAGGAGTTTGCATTTCATGGTTTTTCTCCATCTGGTCCATTTCCATGGAATGGCATGGAATGGACTTCAAAATCAATTTAATAGAGACATATAAACGTAAGCAAAAAAATGTAAAATTAATCATGTTTTGATGCATAACATTCATCGACTACAAAATTTCCAATTACACCTTAGCTCAGCGAATTCATTTATCCCGCCCCTCATGAAAGCTCAGCAAGAAATAAAGTCAAAACATTCTATATCAGAAAACATATCTAAGTATAATTGTTAAGAGATTGCAACAAAAATGTATCTTGGGATGGAGCATTTCACAATACAATGATTGAGCAAAACCATTTCATGAGTGAGCAAGATAAATAAACGGTTCTATCTTTCGAAAGGATACTAACCTTGAATTATCTACCAGATCCCGCAAACACTTCAAACAATCCACAACAACTCTTCCACGAAGTTGTTTGCACCGGTTGTGGAGCAGGGGCAAGCAATGGCTACAAAATTTTTAGAAACGAATAGGAAAAATTAATTCATCAAAAACTGATATAGCAAGACAAATAAGCAAGCACAAGAAAAACGAGACAGCACCTCAGAAATTCCAGAATCTTTCTCTTGATCTGCTCCATTATTAACGGAAGCTATAGGCGGATTATATGACAGACTCGACCGATCATCAGTTTCTTGTGCTATGCATTCCGTTGTATCAGAAATACCAACTTTATCTTCACCAGAACTCGGCATTTTCTCCCCATTTTCTTTAAGTTCAGATTCCACTATAGTTGGCGCCACAGAGTTATTATTAGCTGGAAAACTCATATCCAGCTCCGATTTCTCGCCCAACAACGATTTTTTCTCGGAAATAACAGCCGGGATATTTTCCACTACAGCTTGGCTACTCTTAATTTCATGGGACTCATCATCTGAACTGTTGTTGCTACTGCTAGAATCACCAGATGAACCTCCATCATAAGACTTGCTTGCCGTCTCATCATGCTCAAAACCTCCATCATTTTTTCTATCAGATTCATCGTCAATCTTGAATTCCCTCTCGACCGGAACGAAATTCTCCTCGGTCACTGTGTTTGGCGGCTTGTCGACAATTTTAACTCCTTCCACAGAAGGGTGATTAGAAACATTGTCTCCCTCGTCAATTTCTTCTTCCTCCTCCTCAGTCAAATTGCTCTGGCTGCTATGGTGGTCTTGAGATGCGGGCGAGCTAACCTCATCACCCTCTACCATGTTTGGATTCATTAAAAACAGATCAATAAAAATCAAAAATCAAAACTGAATTATTTCAACTCCAAATTAGAATCTCACAACAATATCAGTATATACATAAATCTGTTCTTAATCCATGAACTATTTACTCCATGGATTTCTCCAGAGAGATTTCTAATAAAAACCTAAATATGTGGGGGGTAGCAAAAAGATTGGTACTGATTTATAATTAAAAAAAGAAGAAAGACCCATGGCAGGCCAACTGAAAATGATGCCGAAACAATCCAACACACACAAATTTCGGCATGCCCACAAACCCAAATCGATTGGAAAGACTAACTGTAAAGTTCCAAAAGATGAAACAATAATTGAGCAGCACATGGGGGGTGGGGGCTGTATGGACTCCATACAATAAAAGTAGAGAAACAACTTTTTTCTAAATTAAAATAAGAGTTTCGTACCATGAGTTTGAGCAGAGGACGAACTGGGGTGGTGGTCGTTAGACTGATTTTCCTGCTTTTTCTTGGCAGCTTTTCGCTTCTTTTTTCCTGAGGGCATGGTGTTTGATAAAAAGATTGATTGAGGTCTAACAGCTATGGAGCAAAATTGGATCGTGGGCTGTCTGCTCAAAGTTTATTGATTCTTTATCTCACTAGAACAGCAGTTTCTCCATCTAGCTTCGCTGGATTTTGTCTGGTAATGGGTGAGTTGTGTGTTTTTTGTGAATTTTCAAAAATGGATGGAAAATAGTACACAGGGAAGAAGGGGCTGACAGATTGGTGGTGGGGGTTGGTTGGATTTTGGGCCTAGTGTTGTAATGGGGCCCGAGGTTTTTCTAAGGAATCTGTGTGGGTAGCTCAACGGTTTTGAGAAATTTACCAAATACATTTTAAACTTGAGTAAATTTAAATAATTTTGAGACTGACAATATTTAACATTAAATTAACAAATTATTAATTTTGCTTGTTGTCCCCAAATTGGAACCGACCAAAAGTATTATTTAAACGAGATTATTAAATTATCAAGATTATACTGTATATTATTTTTCTAATTTGAATTTTATATTTAATCTTATGTAATAATATCCACTCTAAGAAAAAGCGCAAATGAATCGAGCCCAGACATAAATAATATTGTTCAACTTTGGTTGAATTTTTATTGAGGTTAAAAAAAATTGTGTGAGCTTAATCTAATCAAGTTTGAACGAGTTTTAGTCGAGCCGAACACGAATCGAACTGGAATATTTTGGCATTGTTTCACATAATATGATGATTTTTTTACTAATCGAGTCGAACTCAAGCCTAGTGTTCAAACATGGCTCATTATGTTAACGAATTGGGTTCAAGCGAGCTTTTAAAGACCGATTTGAGTTAAATATCAAGTAGCTTAGTTTGATTTTCATCCATAAGTATAAGGAGTGTTTTGCTGCTGGAAAAGTGATGTAATATTGCGGAAACAACAAATAATTGAGAAACAGAGCATGGAAATGTTAACTGAAAATTAATTATGATAAAAGAGAGTGTTCGGTGGAAAAATTGTCAAAGTGAATCATAAATATAAAATGTTTTTGCTAACACTCCCTACGTATATAAAATATCATCACTGATATATACACATTTTTATATTAATATAATATTAATTAATATAAATATAAATATATATTGATCAAATTAAAGTAAAAAATTCAAATTCAAATTGCCTCCGTGACGATACGTTGATTCATGCATATCTTGTGGCATCTTTTTATTTAGCCCCTCATTAATTCTTCTATGATTTATTTGTCTAAGTACGTTGCATTGACGTTCATCTCCTTTACATAATCTAATTAATTTTTTATTCTCTCTAATTGGACACACAAAATTAATCAGATTATTTACCTTGTATTAATAAATTCTTCCTTCATTTTGTGTGTTCAATTTAAAGAAAAAACGGAAATATTGATAAGAGGTGGGATATGGAACCATGGCTTTGGATGTCTTGGGCTCGAGTTCAATCTGAAATTTTTAAAATGAATATTTTTTTTGAAGGTGTGAATATATCTATTTATATTTATATTTATATATTTTTAAACGTACGAGTTAAGAAAGAAAAATACGTTGCATTAGGCCGATTTCCCACTTTATTTATTTCTTTAAATTTATATTGGTTAAGACTAAAGAACTCGCCCATCGATACTTAAAATTAGGGTTGACAATTCGAGTCATCATGTCGGCTTGTGTTTTGGTTTTTGGTTGATTTTGTGTTATGAATAACACATAAAAAAATTAATTAAATAAAATAATTATATTTTAGACAAATTTGTAAGATCAATTACATCATGTCAGATTCGTATTAGTCATTTTCATGTTCGGGTTTTTTGCGGTTGTGTTCGGATTTCTCTCAATAAATTTAGGTCGAATTTGTATTGAGTTATCATGTCGTGTTAGAGATTTACACCCGTACTTAAAATTGAATATTTATATAGATGACTTGCATAGATTTTCATAGAAGAATGTAGCAAAAAGCACATAACATAACTATAGAACCTAGTACACCTTTGTCAATGAATGTCGACATGAATGGATACCATCTTTTAATATCACATGAAAGTTGAAACAACAACTAATTTAATGAGTCGATAGAAATCCAAACGAAAATTTTCATTATGACATTTTGTCGCATGATGTAATAATTAAAATACAACGTATTACTTCCATGAATGATGTAAAAAAACTATTTTTTTTAGCACTTGCCAATTTAATGATGCCAATTTTTTAAATTATATAAGTGCAATAATATCCAAAAAGCACGGATACTTTTCTAAGGATGTCGTACCCGTTCCTGTACCAGATACATATTCGATACAATACTTTATCCGATACTTAATTGTTACTCCATAGATATATTTACAAATGGAAATAAATAGAATTTATTATATTGCTCATTTTTCCAGTATTTTTTTAGTATATTTATTTGAATTATCTCATTTCAAAATTGAGTCTTATGACATTTTAGTTTTTTATGTTTGAAACATTGTTTTTTAATTATATTTAGTATGTCTATATTTAATTATATAAAAACATGTAACTTTATATGTATATATACCATATTTTTGTACCGTCCGTATCATTGCTTCATAGAATAATATTCAATATTTTGAAAATTTCGTAAAATTGAGCTTTTGGATAATTTTCAAATTTTAAAGTCAACATTAATTCATAGATTAATTATTATAACTAATTCTTATAAAATCAATTCTCGAAAAGTAAGTCGCAAGTTGCAAGTGGTGTAGACTGTGCCACGTACTCGCTAATTTTTAATCATAATTGTTGACCCTTTTTGGACTTTTGAGTTTTTGCAATAATAACATTAAGAAATTAATAAGTTTTTTTAGGGAATAAATTAATAATTGATGACATTGTGGCTTTCTGGATCCATCATCAGTCAATTAATGGAACCACACGTATCAATAAAAGGTCTCAATCACATGTTAGTCGGCAGATAATTACGTGCCGATTAATTTTTTTTGTTCTTCATTAAAAAAATGGTTAATCGATCCATCATTCAAAATTAAGATTCATTGATGTCTTTTAAACGGTCCTTAGTGTTATAACCAAAATTCATAATTGCATGTATTTATAAGTTATGAGTTTTTTTTTTATTTCAAAAAAAAAAATAAGTTATGAGTTTTTTAAAAAGAAAAAAACGAGTTTGACATTCACGAGAATTTGAAGTTGAAACGTTGCATTTTAGCACTAAATTGTAGTCCAAATAAATTAATTATCTTTTGTAGGTTAGGGTTGATTCGGCAGTCCTAAGATCTCGATTCAGCTTAAGGCGTTTCAGTGAATAATTCAGATTTTTTATTCAAACTTTATATGTTTCATCTTGGGATCCACACAGCAAACAACTTGTTTAAAATATTTGTTTAGATTACATTTGATATTAATTATATACAAGTAGTGTGAAGATATAAATATAATGCCCTGATGATATGAATATAAAAATAAATTATTGAATTAAAATAGAGGTCCTTGCAGCATTTAAGATGATGATCTCAGCAGACATTATATCTTACTATAAATCCTCATGATGTCCATCATATGATTTCCGAACAAAGATAGATCTTTTTTTAAAAAAAATGCCATCAATTGAGCAGCAAATCTAGCTCCGAATCCATTACATATGTCCAATAACCCGTTCGAACAAATGGGTAAAATTGAACGTTGATCGAATAGTTAAGACTCTTAAGCCGAACCCAAACGTTGGGAACATTAGAGTTAAAACTCATCACCCCCCTCCCAAAATATGTATTCCAAAAAAGTATTTTTTGCCAAAACAATATTGTACCGATCTTTTTTTTTCAAACGATAGCATATATTTCATAAATGAAAACTTACAGAAACAATTACAAATCGAAGCCTACTGGTTACAAAGCCCTCAAGCAAAAATCTTAAACTAGAGGGGAGAGATAATCCATGGGCACAACCCAAAAAGAAAATCCCAAAACAACATAGGCCACAAAACAAATGGGAAAAAGACATAGACCAAATAGAAAAATTACATAAATACAAAGATGAATTGTTCCAAAAAAGAAACTAAAACTCCATAAAAGGCTAGTAGCTCCAAATTTATCACAAACTCTTCGTCTTTTTCATATTAAACCCAGCTCCAGCTTCTTTGTGTAATTTTCTTCTATTGGTAAACTATGGAAAAACTCCCCAAGTAGCCAATCAAACACCCAAATGACTAGATCTGAAGTCAGATTTGGTGCCAAAACAATCGAATCTGGAGAAAAAAACAAGAAAAAAATTCCCACAAAGGGAAACTAACACACTCCAATGAAAGGAGACTGAAATCCCACAAGGGAAACTACCTTTCCCACATAGGAAAACTAGAAAAACAAAGCAAAAACATGATTTATAAGGTTTGGGTTCCCCCATCCTCTCTATTAGAGAGAATGAGGGAAGAAAAGAGATACAAGTACGACACAACCAAAGAGAAAAAAATAGAGAGAGAATTTTTGCTGTGATGGGGTATTGGTTTGCTTTATTTTTCAATATTGTACCAATCCACATGGGGTGTATGTTGTATTATTAAATTTTCTGTATTATCGAAATCGATTACCTTAGCACGACTGTTGTAACATAAGTGTTATCATCAACACTTTGCAATCGTGTTAACCAGGGTTCAAATCTAAGTCTTTCAGTTTCTTAAATCCATTCCCTCCAACCATTGGCGGAGTCAAGGGGGGCCCTAGCCCCCCCTTTTAAATTTTCTTTTTCCTATGTAATTTTTTAATAAAAGCCCCCCCCTTTTAAATTTTCTTTTTCCTATGTAATTTTTTAATAAAAAAAAATTAGTTAATATTTACAAAATTTTTCTTTTGTTTTTTTATTTGGCCCATCTCGATTTCTTGTATCGGCTTACCCCAAATAAATTCCTGGCTACGCTATTGACCTCCACTCCACTTCGCCCAACTCATAAAGGAAAAAGGTAAAATGTCTTTTAGAAAACTACTAACGACTAACGTTGGATCCAAAGCCACCAACCTTAAAAATCTATGAGTTACATAAACATTCAAACTAGATAAATGCACAAAAGAAACTACAGAAGCTGGAATGATTGCAAACACTAATGCTTTCAAATTTTGATTAAATGAAGAGTAAACAAAAGCAAAAGTAGTCATTTGCAAATACTAAAACGTGATTTTTTTCTCGCTAAAAGCTGAGAGTCACATTTTTTTTTTCTTTTACAAGTGTTTGCAAACACTCCCTCAGCTAGAGTCATATTTGCTAGACTTCCAACTTCATGAAATCAAGGTAGGACTTGCCATTGAGTTTCCTCGCAAAAAAATTCTTGAAGTACTCATCAATCGGCATTCTGCGAAAGACGGGTGGGTTCTTGGGGCCGATAAGGCTACGTGCGGGACCCAACTCGGAGCCCATGTTGGAGCTATAAAATGTGGCAACTGAAAGCCTCTCTTTGCTTGAGTTCACTATTGCTCTGTGCTCAATGCTCTTATACACACCATTGCTCACAATCTGCAAAGTCCCAATAAAAACATACATAAACACAAAGGAAGACTGAATTGGCATTGATCATTGTCCATATTAACACGTTTGAATAAGGTTAATTATAAAAACTACCCCTTAGGTTTAGGCCAAATTAAAAAAAACACTCCAATTATCTTTCAAATCTACATATATCCCCGTAAACTGTTAGAAGCATCCCATTGATGTTCGTATTTTCGTGGCAAATTCCCCTCTTGAGGTGCAATTTGTAAAAGAGCAACAAATATCAATGTGGTATTTGTAATTTTGAAGGATAACGGGGTTTATTGGGTAACTAGGCTAAACTTCAGTCGAAGTTTTTGTAATCAGCCGTTTTGAATATACATAAGGGATAATTACAAAACTCCCTTTGAGGTTCGGGCTAATTACAAAAAAATCCAAGGGTTTTTGAAAATTGCAAAAAAATTCCTTGAGGTTTGATCCCGTCTTACATTTTTTCCTTTATAAGCAAAAAGACATTTCGAAACCCCTCTGGCCTCTGATGTTTTTAGAAATAATAAAGTTACCTACTTAAATTTAAGGGATAATTACAAAAACACCCCTAAGGTTTGAGTTAATTGCAAAAAAAAAAGCCAGAGTTCTTTGAAAATTACAAAAAAACCCTTGAGGTTTGGTTCCGTCTTACATTTTTCCCGGTAATTTTCAAAAATATTTCAGAAAAACCCTGATATTTACAAAAATATTACAGTTACCACCCTTAAATTTAAAAGAAAAAGAAACTTGAAGGGTTGTTTTATAATTTTGAAACATGTTAACCCAAACCTCAGGGGTGTTTTTGTAATTATCCCTAAATTTAATCCAAAATCAAATATGCAGGCATTTTGTAAATTTAAAACATCTCTGGAATTTTTGTAATTAACCCAAACCTGTGGGGTCTTTTCGTAATTATCCCTATACATAAATGGAGTATTCTTACCTCCATTATGTCACCAAGATTGACTACAAATGCATTATGAAGTGGTTTCACAGGCACCCATTTTCCATCTTTCCGAATCTGAAGGCCCTCAGTCTCATTGAGCTGAAAGAGAATCGTTAGAGCATCGGCATCTGAGTGAGGAGTGAAGCCGATCGCTATGTCCGGCTGAGGACAAGGAGGATAGCAGTTCATCCGCATTGACTGCACCCCATCATTGAACATTTCTCTCATCTCATCATCACCCATGTTTAGTGCCTTAGCCAATTGTCCTAACAAAGTCATGGCTAGCTTTTTCATTTCAGCAGAGTAAGCTTCCATTGTTTCTCTGCATAAGTCCCAATTACAATAAGTTAAAATCACTTAATTAAGGGATTTTGCTTTTTAGAGGAAGTAGTTGAGAATCAGAAATTGGTAGTGTTTGTATATAGAAACTGAAAATTGATGAAGTAACATGGAGAGTGCTTGCAAAAACTTCTGGTTTAAGAAAAAGTAATTTATTGTAGCAAAAACATAAAAGTAGTTGAGAACCAGAAGTTGGTAGTGCTTGAAAATAGAATAAGAAGTTGAGAGTGTTTAGCGAAAAAGTTGTAAAAGTGTTTATTTATTTGTAAAATCAAATCAGAAGCAGAAATCTAAAACACACATCACCCTAATTCTAAATTCTGATTAAATGAAACAGAATCAGAAGCAGAAGTTGACACTTGCAAATACTAAAAAGTAAAAGTTTTCAGCAAAAAACTAAGTATTTTTTTTAGTGATTGCAAACACACCCATAGGTTGTTTGGCGTAAAACATGTAAAAGTGCTTTATTTGTGTGTAAAATCAAACCAGAAGCTCGTGCTTTGAATTTTGATGAAATGAAGCAGATGTTGGCATTTATAAACACTAAAATGCGGTTTTTTTCTAGCTAAAAGCTGAGGCCTTGTATGGTTGTGTTTCTAACACCATTTTTCCACTTTCCAACTATTTCGGAAAATGGGTTTATGTTTGTTTCAAAAGTTTTCAGTAGAAATGAAGTCATTCCAGTTTTCACTTTTTTATGGAAAATATTCTTTTGAAAGCACAACCAAACAATTTTTCAATCCAATTATGCAAATCTAGGTAAAAATACACTACAATCACGCAAATCTATGTCAAAAATACATTTGAAAAACTATAACCAAACATATTCTCATTTTCAAACAGAAATTCAGACAACAAACCAAACATATTCACAATTCTCACACGAAAATCAATAAAGTTTGAAAATTCATTTTCCAACACTAGAAACTGGAAATTGGACTTGGAAATACATCCATACAAACCCAAAATATTTCAGCATAAAACTAAGAAACACTTTTCTTTAGTGATTGCACACACTCCCATAGATTGTTTGGCGGAGAACTTGTAAAATTGTTTTATTTGTGTGTAAAATCAAACCAGAAGCTCGTGCTTTGAATTTTGATGAAATGAAGCAGATGTTGGCATTTACAAACACTAAAATGCGGTTATTTTCTAGCTAAAAGCTGAGAATCCAGATGGGCTTTGATCATAAGAGAAATGCGGGCACCTTAGTTTTGTGGGTAACTTTTCGAGCAATTCAACATTCCCTATATTGATGGGAAGAGTTGTTATGTAAAACATGTCTGACCAATCGAGCTTTTGCTCTTCAGAAACAACAAACAGCTGCCCAAACCCTTCATGGTTATCTGGCTTTTGCCATAATTTCATTTTTTCTTCCATTGGGAGTTCGAAAAATTTGATAACTTCAGTTCTGAACTCCTCTAACGAAGCAGAAACTCCATGATGTATTATCTGCTTGATAAAAGTCATTTACAAAGATGAACAGATTAGTACAATTGTGAAAACATATTGCATTAAAATTTAGGGATAATTACAAAATACCCCCTGAGGTTTGAGCTAATTATTATAAAACTCAGAGATTTTTGAAAATTATAAAAACCGCATTGAGGTGAGATTATGTCTTACATTTCCCCCTTTCACAAGCAAAAAAAACATTTCAAAATCCCCTTGATATTTATAGAAATATAACAGTTACGACTTTAAATTTAAGACAAAATACAACAACAACAAACTAAGCCTTAATCCCACTACGTGAGGTCAGCTATACGGATCATATCGCGCCATCGTTTACGATTATAAGCCATATTTTCATTTATTTCTAGGTATAACATGTCTTGTTTAATAGCTTATTTCCAAGTCTTTTTAGGCATATCTCTGCCTCTATTGATTTGTGTGAGTGATTCTCTATCTTCTAAACGTCGCACAGGTGTATCTAAAGGTCTCCTATAAACATGTCTAAACCATCTTAATCGTGTTTCTCTAATTTTCTCATCAATTGGTGCTACTCCCACTTTGTTTCTAATGTGTTCATTTCTTATTCTATCTAATCTATTGTGTCCGCACATTCATCTTAATATTATCATCTTTGCTACCCTCATTTTTTATTCGTGTTCATATTTAGTCGCCCAACATTCTGCTCCATAAAGCATTGCAGGGCCTTATGGCCGTTTTATAAAAATTTCCTTTCAATTTTAATGGTATTTTACGGTCACAAAGGATAGAAGATGCACTCCTCCATTTATTCCAACCCGCCTGGATCCTATGTGTGACATCTTTATTGATTTCTCCGTTCTCTTCAATTATAGATCTTAAGTATTTAAAACTCTTTGTTATACTCACTTCATGTCCATCAATTTTAACATTCGTCTCATTGTTCATGTTGTTTTTACTAAAGTGGCATTCCATGTATTTTGTCTTAGCCCTACTTATAGTAAAATCTTTTGATTCGAGTGCTTCTCTCCAAACTTCCAATTTTGCATTTACTCCTTCCCGTGTTTCATCAATTAAAATTATATCGTTCGCAAATAGCATACATTCAGGGATTCCTGGATTTTTGTAAGTGTTTTGTGATTTCATCAATTATTAACATAAAAAGCTAAGGGCTTAAAGCGGATCCCTGATGCAAACCTATAGTATTTGGGACTCACTAGATATTCCTGTTGGTGTCCTGATACATGTTGTTATATCATCATACATATCTTTTATAGCATCTATGTAATAGTTACGACTTTAAATTTAAGACAAAATCAAACTTTAAGTTTTTTTTAGGGTAAATTTCAAAAATCTCTCGATAATTTTGTAGTCAAACCTCAAGGGGTAAATATGGCGAAAAGAAAAGCAAAAGAAAGCAGGACAAAGGAAACCAAGACTAGAGTCACACCTACTTTTATCAAATTCAACGAAATAGCAGGGCCAAAACAGGAATATAATGAAGCAGACAGTTAAAAAAAGAAAAAAAAAACATTTCCATGTATAACAGCAAATACCAAAGCAAGGTCACATAAAATTTCAACTCTGAGCTCAATAACATCTGAAAATAAAATAAGAAATGTGAAAAAAATGAGAAAAACCTGGAAAAAGCCCCATTCTCGGCAGGCTAAATGAAGCTTCTCCAATTCGTGATTCCTAGAATGTCCGATACTGAGCAAAACCTGAAGATCGATAACCGGTACCGACAACTTATCATTAACGTCGCCGGAAAGTATTGTCGGGTCTTGGTCGGGCCGGGCATATCTTGCTGGGATTTTGGAAATGGGTTTTTTTGCTAGCTCTTGAACACTAGGTTCTATCAGTGACTTTCCGAAGTTAACTACTTCCGAACCGGCCATTTAATCGACTTATAAACTGTGAATAATCCAGAGGAGTTGCTCGATGATGGAGAATTCAATGAGTTTATACATTTTCATTCTTCTTTTCGAGGTTATAAATTTTTTATGTCAAAAATAAAAAAATGCAATTGAATTTGAAAATATAAAAGAATTGTCTAGATGATGTCTTTAAAATATTAAGCAATCAACCACTACAATGCCTTTATACTAGCAATATTTTATTCATTTCAGCATCCAACTTAAGGAGCGGCTGGCATAGGCCTGATAGGCGCATAGCCATATAAACATAATATGGTTTTTAATTAAAAAAAAAGTTATTATTATTATATATATATATATATATATATATTATTGTAATTAGGGGTGACAAATCGTGTTATCGTGCCGTGTTTCGTGTCGACACGATAACGACACGACGAGGACACACACGAACACGACACGATAATGATCTGCTTCGACACAAACACGATAATTTTTGTGTCGACACGACACGACACGATAAGTCAAAAACAAAAAAAATAATTTATATGTTAATACACGATAACAAATTACGCGATAATACACGATATAAACATACAAAATATCAGATTATCGTGTCACTAACAGGTAAATGTGTCATTATCGTGCTCATGGCGTGTCATTATCGGGTTACTAACAGGTAAACGTATCATTATCATGTCCTTATCGTGTTCGTATCGTGTCATTATCGTGTCACTATCGTGTTTGTGTCATTATCGTGTAAACACGTAAAAACACGAACACGACACGAAATTTTCGTGTCCTTATCGTCACGAACACGATAAGGTTAAACACTAATCCACTATTTTCGTATCGTTTTCGTGTCGTGCTATCGTGTCGTGTCAAAAGTTGCCACCCCTAATTGTAATCCGGCCTTTTCGACAAGAGAAAAAGAAAAGAAATTGTTGAGGTGACAATTGGATACAATAAAAAAATTCATTTTCTCAAAAAATGTGATTGAATACCAAAATTTTCAGAAAATACAATATTATATATTTTTTTACAAATTCTACTATCTCTCGTTCACATATTTCTAAATACTAATCATATCTAATAATTTATTTTACTATTTTTATATCACATTAATTTTCATCATTATATTTTATATAATATCCTATTCATTTTTAAAATGTATTTTTTTTTTATTATTTTTTTTATCACTATTCACTAGAGGAAATATTTTTCTAGTGAAAATGTATCCAATCTGACGATTGGTCAAATAGGCATATGTTCGAAATTTATTGGGCTGCCAAACCAATTATACAAAAATGTACTCTTTGCCATATAAAACGGACGTTTGGGCTTTCTTACAGCGTTTCGATTTTCAAATGGGCCAATCAGAGTACGAAAGCCCACAAAATATAAGAGGGTTAAAACCGTAATTGCAGATGCTGGAAATACTATCTGTCTACACACATATTACTCCCAAACATCGCCTTGCCCACAATAGTAACTGAATAGCCCAACAGAAACAAAAAGGAAATGGTTGAAGAAAATGAGAAATTAGCGACCACCACCATTAAGGAGGGATCCGAGAAAAACTCATCATCAATGGAGAAGAATAATATGTCGGCGACAGGGGATTTGGAGGCGGCGGAAGGGGAGATCCACGGTGGCGATTCAGACAGCGCCGTGGCGGCAGCAAAAGCGATGGCTTCGCCGCCTCCAAGGCATCCGTTGGAGAACGCCTGGACATTTTGGTTCGACAATCCTTCCGCCAAATCCAAACAGGCTGCTTGGGGAAGCTCCATTCGGCCTGTTTATACCTTCTCTTCCATCGAAGATTTCTGGAGGTCTTTTTTATTTGATCTGTATTATTTGTACGAAATGGTTTTATTTTGTTGTTCCTGAACGCATATATTATTTTGATTTCGTTTACTCTTGGGCGTATGGTTTTCAGTTTTTTGTTTGCACAAGACACGTGACTCGGTAAACTCGTATATTGTGGTTTGTTTGTTATGTTCATGTTAATGTTAGCTCTGCTGATTCTGTAGGTTTCGTTGAATTTATTGTTTCTTTGCCTTTTCGTCTCTTTGTTATCTGGTTTCATGAATAAGTTATCTCGAAGTGTAAGGTAAATCTAGTGAATTGGAGTTATTTAGAGATCTTGTATGTTCCTGTGGTATCACTTACTCAGATTTCCTGTGAAAAAAATCAGGATAATGCTTAAACTTCGAGCAACTTATGTATTCTGTTTTATGAACTGCATTTTTCTGGATCATAAAATTCCTTTATCTGTGTCTGTACATGTAATGTTCTACGTTCTTATATAATCTGTGGCCTTTTTCATACACTGACGTGCACATGGTCTGCGCAATAGCGTGTCTGGTGTGTATGTGTGCGATTGTTTGGAGGGAAGATAGTGAAACTATGATCCTACTATAGAGTGGATGTTCCAATCCAGCTGTACAGATCTAGGAGCTGATGCACAATTATCAGCTGTCTATATATCATCTTTTTTTGGGTTGCTGTTATTTAATCATCTTTTAAAACCTTATGGTCAATCATGGTTTTGGGATAGAAATATGTACATATTTTCATTGCGGCCAAATTGTACTTACTTCCAATCATGATTATGAACTTGGTTTTCTTGTGCAGGGCTGCTGTAGATATTTGCTTCGAATCTAACACCATTTTCAGTTGTAATCAGTTGTTCCTTCCGTCTATTTGAATTATATCACTCTTATATTTTCTCCACTTGGGTTACAGTCTCTACAACAATGTACACCATCCTAGCAAGCTGGCAGTAGGAGCAGACTTTCATTGTTTCAAACATAAAATCGAGCCAAAATGGGAAGACCCTGTTTGTGCCAATGGGGGGAAGTGGACAGTTAGTTTTTCTAGGGGAAAATCTGACACTTGTTGGCTCTATACGGTATGTTTTACATTTTATTAATTTTTTTATGGTTATTTCCCTCGATTGTTTCCGAACTTTTTTTTCACTTGAAATATTCTGGTCACTCTAATTGCCCTTTTGGCTGATTCAGTTGTTAGCAATGATTGGAGAGCAATTTGATCATGGTGATGAAATATGTGGGGCAGTTGTCAATGTCCGAGCTAGGCAGGAGAAAATCTCTCTGTGGACAAAGAATGCTGCAAATGAAGCTGCTCAGGTTTGTTTGAGTGTATAAAATGGAATTATATAGTAGATTTATCTGATGATCAATTCTCTGTGAGACATGTCCGCTTGATGTTTCACATGTTTTATGTTTCGAATTTCCTTTAGTTTATGGTCCACTTTGCTGCAGCTTCGTAACATTTAGTTTCACAGGATGACCTCCCTTGAGATTTCTAACTAGTGTCAAGACATCCTCTTGGCTCTTGACATTACTGAATTTGATGGATGACCTGTTACTTCCTCTTAACTTTGAGACATTACTGCTTCCTTGTGCCCAAACAATGCGGTGAACTCACACACATTCTAATTATGTTGTAGGTGTAATATTTTATAGACATAATAAAAGATGCATGCCTATGTTGGAAGGGTCATTGTTGATTGTGTGAATTATGGATGAAAGGTGCAACATTCCTGTTAAGATTGTTATTTTGGGCAGCACCATCCCAAGTCTTTGTCGAAGTGCTTAAATTTCCTTTGAGAGATTGTATAAAAGATGATATTTCATTATTTTTGCATAGCTGGGTGTGGAGCACTAAGGACTCATTTGGAAAATTTGATTGGCTTGGATAAATTGTTTAGTTTAGGTTTATCAATTGTTTGGGATCCTTGACTATAACCCATGATACTAACCGCGACTTTTTTTTTTCCCGCTCTTGGTTGATAACTTGTCCATACCACGGGTGAAATTATATAATCTAACCCAACTCCAATCCTATCCTACTGTGAACAATGAACATTCATTGACGAATTTATCCCTCATTAATTTGTATGGGTATTATTACGTTTCTATTTTTCATTTGGGGGTAATTTGGTCATTTTCTGAAGTTTATCCAACTTTATCATCAATGCTAAACAAAATATTGTTATTAAAATAATCACACCTTCCGACCATACTTCCGAAATACGTTATTGAACTCAATTTATCCAATCCTAACTTATCCAAATTATTTTATCAATCTAATCAACGATCGCAAATGAGTCCTAATAGTTATACGAGGACTTTAAACTTGAACGGATATATTTACTAGATTTTTTTATGCCTTAAATTTTGCTTGCTGATGCCTTATTCCGTTGCATCACTTGTTATAATAATCCAGCTAAGCATTGGAAGGCAATGGAAGGAGTTTCTGGATTACAACGAAACAATTGGTTTCATATTTCATGTAAGTCTTCCTTCGAGTCATATTAACATTTAGGGAATCTTTTGCATCTTATCCTCGGTGGATTATTGACCTGAAATTCTAATGCAGGATGATGCAAAGAGGCTTGACAGGGGTGCCAAAAATCGTTATACTGTGTAAACTGTGTTTGAGCGTGTTATCGCATTTTATCGTATACTGGTTTATGATGGAATATTACCAGTAACTTAATTTCAATTCTCCCAACCCAAAAGAAAAAAAAAATCTCCAGGTGGATTTTTGGTATGATTAGACAACCACCATGGAGGACTGAAGTATTACTGTATTCTAGTATCTGGAGACAACTCCAATGATATAATAGTACCAGACATTGTCACAGTTAATTCCTGTTTTTACTCCTACAGGTTTGTACATTTGGTTGGTTTTGAGCTTATATATTGATTATTGTTTCTGAGAATTCAACCTGCCTTTCTTAATTCCCCCAAAGGCTATACAATATTCATATAATAGATTTAACTATTTGTATGTTAATACAATGATAAAATCAAACGAATTTTATTTTTGTTCACATTACCGAATGCACATAAAGTATTGTAGGCATATTGTTACAATATGTTTGCTAGTTTTTCATTTCAAGAGTTTTTGATTTGGTAGGTTATAATTTTATAAAGTACAATATAGCTCATTATGTTTTCTATGATAAGCTAATTTATGGGATGACTTAAACTGCTATATGTACGAGGTAGAGAACATGTGAAATAGATGTCTGCTGTGTAATTAGCTCATTATTTTGCACGTGGTGTTTAGGCCCTCGTGCCTAGGAACATGGCTTTCTCTCCATTTGTTCTTGGTCGATGACTGAATATTCAGTACGTGAAGTTGAACATGAGAAGTTCATTTTGATACTTAATGCGTTGTAACAATTTTTTTTAAAAATAATATTGTTAATCGATTAAACCTGATGTAAGGTTGAATTGGATTCGGATTCAAAACTTGAACGTCTACTGTCTTGAGTATTTGAATGACAAAAGATCTCGAGGTTTGTTTGAGCTAATTACAAAAAATTCAAAGATGTTTAAAAATTACTTGAGGTTTGTTTGAGCTAATTACAAAAAATTCAAAAGATGTTTTAAAATTACAAAAGTTCCAATTTAAATGGGTAACTGTAATATTTATAGACATATTAGAGGGTTTTGAAATGTTTTTCCGCTTACGAAGAGTGTAGTCAGATATCACAGGTTTTTTTTGTAGTTTGCTCGAATCACAGGGGTATTTTTGTAATTATCCATAAAATAACTCAATACGTATACACATTATATACGTTACACACGTGTATACCCATGTGTGTGCACAACTTTCTCTGTTGGTACATGTATGATGCAATAACAGTATTTGATATTTGAATGACAGAAAACATAGTACATGATAGGTACATATTACACACGTTACACAAACAAATACATCTATGTCGCACGCGCGCGCACACACACATATGTGTGTGTGTGTGTGTTATGTATATATTTTGAAGTGATTTATCTGTTTGTTTCATCAGTCCGGCCGAGCTATGATATTTTTTTTTAGTTCATAAAATGCATATTCAATGGCCAATATGTTAAACGTATAAATAATTAACAAATATTTCATTTTAAAACAACAAAATACTTATCAATCATAGAAACATTCAATACGTACACAATCACAACCTGGCAAAGCATAACAGAAACCTAATATACACCCTGTACAAGATCTTTTCTCAGCCTTAACATGCTATGTCCAAAATCCAAATTAATGATCACAAAACTACAAAATCCCAACTACAAAACAAAAACTTTTAAACGATTTTTCTGCCTTTTCCAATTTAGGGAAGACAAACGGTATATGGGGCAGGTCTAGCCTGTACAAATAAATGGTTCTGTGTCAAATAACTAATATGAATTTGAGGATGTCTTATCTGAAACCGTCTCATGGACATATAAGTTAATGAGACGGATTTTACAAACCACAGGTTTTTTTTTATGGGTTGAAATTCTATTTATGCCCATGAGATACAAGTTTTTGCCTATGAATTTTAGGTTTGGAAAAGTCTGGATTGAGTAACAGTTTTGTAAGACCCTACACATATAATTAGTAAACATCTATTGATTGTGTAAACTGTTGTTCTAAACTATTGGTTTATAATTTGTTACTTTTTATTTCATAATTCATATAATGTATACAAAGTTATATCAATATCACATTATTTTGGCATAATTTTTGATAGTAATAATATGAGTAAAATCTCATACAACAAATTCGGCCATATATATGAAGTTGGCGGGTTGTTCCTGCTAGACACAATGGCATAGCTAGCATGGTAGCATATAGGGTTCATGAGTCGAATGAAAAACTCAAAAGAAAATCTTATAAATTATAACTATTTTTCTAATGATATTATCAAAAAAATCATTAAGAACTCGGCCGAGGCCTAGTATACCGCCCGACCAGTGGCTAGACTTAGTTTTTGGTTGGGACAAGTGTGGGTCTCGGGTTTAGATTCATCCGATTCCACAATTTCATTTTCCGTTTCATATTCCATCAACTAGATGAATGACATGTGTAACTATATTAAAAATCAATGTTTATCTAAAAAATACGTATCATTCATCCAACAAAGTGGAATACGAAGTAAAATATAAATGCGGATTAGGAAATCTGGTACCGTCAACTTCTGCTCAGACCTGACCGAGATTAAGTCCAAACCCGACCCATTATCATCGCTAATTTTAATTTCTTTTTTGGACAATGAATAATCGACCTTTTCATGTCTTTAACAACAAAATGAGCGCGGTCTCGTGGATGCTTCAACAATTAAACATCTAAAAAAATAGAATAAATATACAAATAAATAATTTAAGTATCATTCCTTCACTTTTCTTCTTATCCAAGCTGGTTTTCGAAGTCAAGTTTCGAGAAACCCCGTCATTCTGAGAATCGAATTCCGAAATTCACTCAAATCCCTTCCCTTCAGCGTCCTCCCGTTCCCGGTACAAAGCGAAAACGCCATCACCTTTCCGGCCACGCGCCGCCCTATGACGACGTGCGGCGGCACCATTTCTCCACCATCGCCGCCGCCAAAATCCGAGTCGGCCACGTAACGGAGCCACGCATTTCGTGACACATTCTCCGGAATATCAATCGGAATTGAGTTGTTATTTTTCTTATTATTGCCTATCAATTTTCTCCTTTTGCCTCTACAGTTTATCGATCCCCGGCCGGAGCTCACCGGAAAATCGCCGCCGTCATAATTACTGTCTTCGACCTGGAATATAACTTCGGATTCCTGAAATTCTTCGTCCGCCATGGGAATTACAGAAAATTAATTAAAGAGGTTTTGTTTTTTGTTAGCTGAAGAGTTGAGAAATGGGGGTTTTGTAGAAATGGTTTTTGGAATCTTACTGAGTACACTTTGATTGCTGGCGTCACGGTGAAAGGCGTTGAGTGCGGTCCCCGCTTTCAAATTCTGTTTTAATTTATTTATTTAGTTATTTGTTTCTGCGTTGAAGTTAAATGTGACTTGGGAATCTTTCAGAAGCAATTAAAAAAACGGGGACGCTGTTACTTGTGCTTCACGGTTTTCGTTGTTTGTGTGAATCTGTAGCTTGGGGTGTAATTTTTATTTTCTTAATTTAATGTGTTTTAATTGATTATATATTATTGTATTCATATTCCTTGCGTATATTCTACTAAATACAGTAATTTTGGATTATGTGTATCAAATTTGTTATGAATGTTTAATTTTTTTCACAAGAAGGTTATGGTTTTAATTGGCTCACGTCCTAGTCACTGGGGAGACAGAGGGAGAGCCCGGTCAAGGCCTATCACCGGCCCGGCAATGTAGAAATCGAAAAAACAAAATAAAACTAGTTATAGCTTATATAATTTTTTTGAGTTTTCTAGTCGACAAAACTCTACTTTCGTGTGCTGGATTTACCATTGAATTGCTAGTGGTGCTATACTAATCGGATTGCCATTTTAAAATTTGAGCTGTAGTTCAGTTTCAATATTATATAATAGGAACTTTTAATGCTCATGGTTCAATTTAGAAATAATGCAGATAACAAATTATCAGCTCAATATGTTATCTCACGGATTTTTGCAAATTAACTACATATAATTGTTTTACAGATATGCAAACTCAATAAAAATTCCCCTGCCATAAGTCTCAGTTTATGTAATAAATCGGCAAGAACTTTTGATCTAGTGTGGCGTAGGTACGTGGTCCGAATCTTTTCCAAAATCTGATCTGATAAGATAATAAATGGTAATGAAAAATGAGTTAATTGTAGAGTAAAAAGCAAGGTTAAAGCTGTAATCCCGGTAATGATTAGATACGAGCCGTAGGTTAAAAGCGATCGGCGCATCCAACGGCTCATGCTGCGGCGTAGAGATCAGGTCCACTAAATAATCTGCACCTACGTTCCAATGAAGCCAATAGCGACAAGCCATTGACAAATGCCGTTCACAAGCGAATAGAAAACGAGAAGAATCTGAATTGTCTTCTGCCCGGTGTTTTGCTGCCACGTAGCCCCCGCCGTTTGTTTACGTGTATAATAATTAATAAATCACATTTCTAAGCCAAACACACAATCACTCAGGAAGGAATTAAAAGCCATTTGTCGTGTTTTGTGTTTTATCTTTTGACGCCTGTCTTTACTAAATCAAAAAATCTCTTTTCTTTTCTTCGAAATTATTTATAATTATTGCTACACATACATATATCAATTAATGTATTCATTTATATTGTATCAGTTAATGTATTCAAGGGTGTTTAACGAGAGAGTGGACCAAATTAATATGACACTTTGAATCGGACAAATTTCTTACTTGATAAGATTTTTAGAAAAAAAGAATGATTGGGCAATAAAAGGCTTGAAAATATCATTTTCTTGTAAATTTGCCTTTTGCATGCATTGAGGGAATTTTGTTATAATCGAGTTTTAGATAATGACACTAGCCGCATTCGGCTTAGTTGTTTAATTTTTTTTGGAATGGTATATTGGTTAATCCCTTCTGATTATAACTTATAAGAATGGGCGACGATAGATGCTTGGCCCAAAATTAATAACTACATTGGGCCATTGTTTATGATGCCTACGCAGGCCCAAACAAAAGCAACACAGGGAGTTCATTAGTTTCAGTGAAAATCCATCCTTAACACGATTTCTCTGGATTGGTCTTTTAAGTGATTCTTTTTTTGAGTACATGTAAATAGGGTGATTATTTTCTTGAAAGGATCATTAATAAATATGCTAAGTTGGTAGGTTTTAAAAAGCTCAAGCCCAATACTTGAATGTTCTTAATGGGCCAAGACTTTCAACTTCGTCAAGCCCCTTGAGTTTTTTCACGCATCTCAACCAAAAACGTTCGATTTTTTTTGATTGGTCTCGTCGAGAACACTTACACACAAATATGTTATTACCCTGTATAGGCATAATTTTTTTATTCCAAACGAATACTTCATCTTTAAATGCTATATATGTTCCAATTTAAACTTTAAAAGATTGAAATATATATTTTTGATTTTTTTACTTATAGCCAGTAGTGGTCTGTTTAGTCCGAATCCCGATAGGATTATAGTTAAATTCGCAATATTGTTGAACTAAACTATTTAGACCAATACTCGCTAGACTTCGCCCAAAACCACTTGGCCAACCCGCTTAATATATCTACTTGTTAGTGTGATCTCTAACTATAGCTATCCAATGCCTAATTTAGAATTACTAGGATGTCTATAAGAGAAAACTTCAACCATAATTTATTGCACATATCATTAACATAAACTTTGTATTGAAAGTATATAACTCAAATGAATAGTATTTACAACAGATAATAAAGCTAGGAGCTATACTGCTTATAGCTAGGACAGACAACACAATAAATAAGCAAAGATATCCACATAAAATCCCATTATGATCTTTTCTCCATAACGTTGAAATTTTGGGCTCAAGGTGCGGATTTAAAAGTGAAGCTAATTATGGCATCCACAGAGATTGACTTATGTTGTAGAAGACAACTTATTTATGAGGTAGACTTTGTCGAAAATTGGGTTTGCACAACTGCCAGATTTAATTGGAACAGCAGCACCTAAAAACCACATCACATGTGCAATAAATGCAATCTTAGTCAATTATAAAATGTTGATTATGTTAGAATTTTTTAACCTCCATGCCCACTGCTCCCTTCAGCTTACTAATTTTAAGCTGGCAACACTTTTTTTAAGTTCAATATACATGGAATTAGATATTGGTTGTGTACTTGTGTTTGCCGTCACTTTTTTTTTTTTTTTTTTTTTTTTTAGTACAATGGGGGGAACTTGGGGAGGGAACACACGCACTCGTGTGAGATCGAACCCGGGTCATTCACTCTTACAACATATTTCTCAACTACTAGGGCACAAGGTTGATCCCGTGTTTGCCGTCACTTAAAAAAAGCACTTTCTTAATTTTTGACTGGAAAAAAAAATCAGTTCGTAGTGTTTGCAAATGTCAACTTCTGTCTCTGATCGTGTTTCATTTATCTGAATCTAAAAGCAAGTAGTTGGGTACTTTAGATTTTCGTTTCAGTTCCTGGTTTGACTTTTACAAACAAATAAATATTTTTCTAGTTTTTTAACCAAACACTCTTAATTCTGATTCTATTTTCAAGCACTACCAACTTTTAATTTTCAACTACTTTTACTCATTGTTCTAAAAATCCTAGGTGCTAGGCCCCCTTTGTCCGCCTTGGTTATTCTTCCGATAAGGCTCCTTCTAACTCCGCCCATGTCCTACTTAACCCCACCCAAACTCTGCCTAGGAGTTAGGCCCCCAGTCTGCCTTCCGACTAGCGCCTAGCACTGTTTTTACTTATATTACAACAAAACACTTCTTTTTTTTTTTTAATAAGCTGGGAGTACTGGTTGGAGAATTTCTAATAAATCGGAAGATACAGGGTTCGAACCCTGGTTAACACCCTTATAAAGAGTTAGTGATACCACTTGAACTACAAAGTAGTGGTAACAAAACACTTCTTTTAAAAGTTCAAGTTTTTGCAAACACTCCGATCCCATTATGTATATATTTTCTACTTCTTCTACTTGAACTATATGATACCACAAAGTGATAATATGTATGTATTTGAGGCAGTGTCTTTGTGTGATACATTAAAATAGTTTATGGCTCGTCGGCAAGAAACCCAAATACAATAGTTGATGTACATTTTCCCATTAATTAACATTAGCGCGTTATTTCCCATGACTTTATCCAAACATTGAATTCAATCGTTTACTATCTACCTTGGATTAAATTTAAATATCAAGTCACTCACTTCCCAGAAATCTACAACCACAAATCGAATCAAAATCGTTCTTTTTATATACTTGTACGTATATGTGAAGTATAATAGTAAATACATAACAAAAGCTAGAAGTGACACGCTAGTCAATTTTGGAATAGAAGATCCTATCCGTGCATACTTAACTACTAAAGTTTACGGTATTGAATTAATATTTTTGATCAAGCTCTAGATTATTATGAGTACTACAAAAGGTATATTAAGATTACAAATTCTTCTCTTAGTTTTATATAAGAGAACTGGGAATGATGTCAGGATCCCCTATCTTAATCTTAGCACATTTATGATGGTGAAAAAATCATCTTAAGTTATAACAAACTAATAATTAACTAATTTTTAATACTATAACTACTGCTTTACCAATAAATTCTTGTTATCTAATTAGAGTTTTAGCTCTTGAAGTAGGGCGTGTTGGTGGGTTTCTCCAATGATGCCCTTGCCCATGGTTACATATATCAAGACTTAGCTAACTATTACGGATCCATTTTTCTAATTTAATTTTATTTTGTATTTCAAGATTAATATTAAATGCATATCAAATGGAATACAAGATGAAACAATATTAAATCAAAATGAATAATCCAAATTACAGTAAGGGATTATTAGAAACAAATCTCTAAGGTTTGGGCTAATTACAGAAAACCCAGAGTTCTTTGAAAATTACAAAAAATCTCTTGAGGTTTGATTCCGTCTTACATTTTTCCCGGTGATTTTCGAGAATATTTCAAAAAAAACCCTGGCTTTGCAAAATATTACAGTTACCCCCTTCAATTTAAGAGAAAATGAAACCTGAAGGGGTTTTTTTGTAATTTTGAAACATGTATGGGTTTTTTTGTAATTAACCCAAACCTCAGGGGTGTTTTTGTAATATCCCTCGCAATAATTTCCAAAATGTACCACCGTAGGAATCTAATGCGTGTGAAATCAATGCATCTTACCAACTGCATTTCTGCATGTAGAAAGAGTTGAAAAAGAGGCCACCCCCAGTTTACTATCCTGTTTATTCAAAACTTGTAATATATAAACCCCTGTATCTTCACCCCTTTAACATTCATCTTTTACTCTCTTCTCTGTTTTCTGATCCCACCATTTTCTTAACATTATAACTACATTCTTGATAAATTTGGGTACATATAATGGGAAGTAGTGGGGTTAAAAAATGGATGGTGGGGGGGTGTTTTGTTGTGGTCCTAGCTTTGGCTGTGAATCTCAATAATGGGGTTGTTGCAGAGCCCCAAGTTCCATGCTTCTTTATATTTGGTGATTCTTTGGTGGACAATGGCAATAACAACAACATTCAATCCCTGGCCAAGGCTAATTACTTGCCATATGGGATCGATTTTCCCGGTGGGCCGACGGGGAGGTTCTCCAACGGTAAAACCACAGTGGATGTCATCGGTAAGTTCTTTCTCTTCCTCTCCAATACCAGTACCAGTCTTATATAACAGGAGGCGCTGTTTGTAAAAACTTCTGCTTAAGGATTTGATTTATTGCATTAGAAGTGAAAAGTAGTTGAAAATAAAAATAATTGTTGGTGTTTGTTTGCAAATAAACGCTAAAAAGTTGAATAAGTTTTTGCATGTATTTGTAAATAAGTTGTAAAAATGCTTTATTTGTGCACAATGTTTTATAAATCCTTGCCTAGTAGAATTGATAAAAGTTCGGGCAGGGCCAACAAACAAAATTGGTTTGGTCCGGTCTGAAAATCACTAAGGCCATTTTTTTTTTAGACCAACCAAACTACACTTTAATGCATACATTATATTGGGCTAGTTGGGTCACTTGGGCTTCAAGCCTTTTTGGGCCGGGCCAAGTAGGTACGGTTTATTTCAGTCTATATAAATGACGGGCTAGAGATTGTCAGTTTGCCACCTAGCCTACCTAGTCCCTACCTACGTGTTAAGCTCCTTTTGGTTTTTCGTTTTTTTTTTTTTTTCGGTTGTTTTTTTTTTCTTAGACCCAACCTAATCCTATCTATACCACGACTAGACACTAAATCTTAGTTTGTTGTTTGCCTATTGGCTAGCGTCTTTTAGAACACTATTTGTGTGTTAACGTCAAACCATCAATATTTAAAGACATATCTCCCTACTTTTAGATTCTTAAGAAATTATGTAGCATAAGAAGCAGAATTTGACATTCGAAAACACTAGAAAAAAAAAGCTAATAATCACTTTTTTGAAGTTATCTCAACAATCTAAAATCGACTTACATTTACCATTTACAGCTGAGCTACTAGGCTTCGATGATAGAATTCCGTCGTACGCCACCGCCCGTGGCCAACAAATACTCAGGGGAGTGAACTACGCATCCGCCGCCGCTGGAATTAGACAAGAAACTGGTCAGCAATTGGTAGGTGATCTCTCAGTATCCTGAAAATCAATCAACCTATAATATTGGTGTTTTAATAAACAATCATTTTGTGCTGTTAATTAGGGCGGAAGAATTGATTTCGGTGGGCAAGTAAATAACTACAGGAATACCGTCGAACAGGTGGTGAGCATACTCGGCGACCAAGACTCCGCCGCAAATTATCTCAGCAAGTGCATTTACTCAATCGGCGTTGGCAGCAATGATTACCTTAACAACTATTTCATGCCTCTTTATTACTCGACCAGTCGCCAATACTCGCCGGAACAATACGCCGATGTTCTCGTTCAACAATATACCGAGCAATTGAGGGTAGGTTTTCGCATTTTCATCGATATTGCAATTTCAGCACAATTATATGTAGGGGGACCTTTGTTTTTGCCCGGCAATTTGAACTATTTGAAGATTGTCTTCAAATTGATCCAATATTTTTTAGAATTTGGACATATAGTCCATTTTGACAATTTTACAAAAAATGTGTAATTTTACATATAGCATGTCTCTTGTGAGACGGTTTGAGACCGTGAGACGGTGATATTTTAGTTAAAAGTGATATTTTATCCGAATACACCAATTTAAGTGTATTTGGACAATTATTAATTTTTATACTGAAAATATCACTTTTTGCACTAAATGTATCACCGTCTCACATAAGTTTTTGCATTTTACAAAATGTGGACGTGTCTTAAGAATTTTTGCAAAAATTGATATATCAAATCACCAAAATTGACGCCTAAAATTAAGGGATTTCAATGCGTAGATGCCGAATTTGCCAAATTTTTGACATGTTTATACCTCTCCGATCAACAATTTCAGTCGAAATCAGACAAAATATCCAAATTCTTAAATGATATTAGACCAAAATTTGAATTGACTAAGATGATCAAATCTCGAATTAGTTCCTAGTTACATCACCAAAAAGATATTTCCCCTAATATTTGTTTTGATGATGAATCTTATTTGATTCCTTTTATCTTTTTTGTGTTTCTGGTTGGGATTTTGCAGACATTGTACAATTATGGAGCTAGGAAGTTTGCTTTGATTGGAGTGGGCCAAATCGGGTGTAGCCCGAATGCGCTGGCCCAAAACAGTCCTGATGGGTCGACTTGTGTTAAAACAATCAACGACGCAAATCAGATATTCAACAACAAACTGAAGTCATTAGTTGACGATTTCAACAAAAATGAACAGGATGCAAAATTCATCTACATTGATGCTTATGGGATTTTCCAGGATTTAATTGACAACCCCTCAGCTTTTGGTAATCATACTCACACCCCTGGATTTTCCAGGATTTTTTAACTCACAATCCTAGTAATTTTTTTTTTCTGTTTCTAAACCCTGTGTCATCCTCTGTCAAAAGTATATATGGCCAGGCCAGTGGCGTACCTCTAGCCCAACTATTTTTTCTCCTTAAAGAAAAAAATATATATAATTTTCTTTTTCATTTTTTTCCTTAAAAAAACGGGACAAAAAAAAGTTGGGGTGCGCCCCGGCCTCCCCTTAGCTACGCCTAGGGTTGGCCACGGTACCGAAACCGTTGTTTCCGGTTCCTCATCATTTTGGAGGGATCGGAACCGGAACCGTTGCCTCACGATACCGGTTCCAAAATCGAAACCGATGGTTCCGGTCCAGTTCGGAACCCGGTTCTTCCACGGTTTTGGTTCCGGTTTTAGTCGGAATCGTTTGTTTATCTTTTGATAATTTTTTGATTTCTTAAAATAGTTTATCAATTTCAATTAAAAAAAAAAGAAAAATAAAGAAAAAGACTTGGACTTAATATTCAATAAAGTTTTATACTTAATATTAGTAATAATATTAAACTATTTATATACTTAAAACATATCTCATGTAGTTACAAAAATAAAACATCATAATGAACATTTAATATTTCTTCTAGCATGTATTTACCAAAACAAGATTGTTGGTATTAACCTTAAAAAAAACGGTTCCATCACGGTTCCACCTACGATTTTAACCGACAGTTAAAACCACCGGTTCGGCGGTTTGTGAGACCTAGGAACCAGAACCGGAACCGGCCTACACGGTTCTAGTTTGGGTTTTGGAACCGTTGACCACGGTTACGGTTTCGATTTGGAACCCGACTTCAGTTCTATTTGGCCACCCCTAGCAACGCCCCTGTTAATATGGCCTAATAACATTACCAATTTGTTGTCCTACTTTTTGTTGATACAGGTTTCAAGGTGACAAATGCAGGTTGCTGTGGTGTGGGGAGAAACAATGGGCAAATAACATGTCTTCCTCTGCAAACTCCATGCCAGAACAGGAATGAACATTTGTTTTGGGATGCTTTTCATCCCTCCGAAGCTGCCAATATTTTCGTCGGGAGGCGATCGTATAGCGCGCAGAAGGCGTCCGACGCGTATCCTTTCGATATACGCCGTTTGGCTCAGCTCTAAATATATATGCAAGAGTAGAGTTATTGTGTGGCCTGAAGGAAAAATCAACAGCCATTGTATTTTATCTAAGTTTTTTGAGTTGCTACATATAAATGTTTTTTTAACATGTAATGTTTTCATATTTTTGAATTATTATTTGATCCTGTTGCATCGAAGCATTTTCATGGTTTTCACAATTGAGTTTTAAATGAAAATGTTGATTTGATGTAAAATCGTTCGGATTAAAGAGAATTGTATTGGTTAAAGAATTGAGAGCAGTTCTGCGTTTGGATGTAGTATTACAAATTATAATTATATTAGTAGGATATGAATATCTTGTTTTCGCGTGAACTATTACATTACATTGGATAATTGTTCTAAAAAGCATTACACGTTAGTTGGAGCCTGGGCGGGACATGGATGGTAAGGCGGGGTCAAATAAAAAAAAATACGTAGGCGGACAAGAGGGACCTAGTGCATAGGTGGGGATTTTTAGAATGGTGCATATGATACAATTGTGAAGAGTCCAAAATACCCCCATGTCTCTCATCCTTCCTATTTGGGTGGCTTTTGAGTTTTGAGGGGCAAAACAGATAACGTACATTCTTAGGATTGTAAGCATGGGATTATACATTAATGGGGTGGGCCTGGCATCAGCAATCAATGGGCTTAGGAATTAGTCATGAGCCCACTGTGGGTCTCCGGAAAATGATACTTATTCCCATATTTTCCTGTAATTAAACAAAGCCCTATGATATTAGTTAAGTATTGGAAAACAGCCCAAGCAGAAACATCTGGTAGCTCAACTACAGTACCCAACATAATGGGCCAACCGTTTGGGTCTGTAAAACAAGTTCCCCAATGGTTATAACTAGGGGTGTAAACGAGTCAAGTCGAGTCGAGTCGAATATGGTATTGTTCGAGCTTGTTTGAATTTTACTCGAGCTTTAAAAATTGTGTTTGAGCTTGTTTGATTATTAATCGAATCGAGCTCGAACACGAATCGAGCTCGAGTAGCTTGATATTTTTGTACATATTTTATTCTTTTTTTTACTAATCTAATCGAGCTCGAGCCGAGCTTTAAATCTTATCGAACGGAAAAATATATTCAAGCTTGGTTCGTTACTTTAACGAACCGAGCTCAAACGAGCTTTTAGCGATCGATCTCGAATCGAGTATCGAGTAGCTTGGTTCGTTTTTCAGCCCTAGTTATAACTAGGGTGTCAAATTACTATCAATAATCCGACATGAACTCGACCCAAAATTAGTGAGAGAAATTCGAACACGAGAAACCTCAATCCGAACACGACTGACATGATGTTACTAATTTGTCTAAAACGTAATTATTTTATAATTTAATTATTATTTTTTATATATTTTAAATATAACCCGAAACCAAACACGAACCCGATACATTGACCCGAATGGCCAACCCGAGCTATGACCACGTATCTCATAGCGGAGGGAGAAAAAGGGAAAGAAAGAAATAAAGAAACGAAAAGAAAAACGGAAAACATGTTTACTTTGGTCAAAGAATGAAAAATGCTATTGGTGCTAAATCTTTGTTTTTAATGCCTAGCTTCATTATTTGAAAATACTAGTTACTAGCTCATAAATATAATATAAAATAAATGAATAAATGAAGTGAAGGCACTGACTTTTTTCCTCGACAAAAAAAAAAAGGCACTGACTTTTGAAAATACTAGTTATTTTTTGTTAATTCCTATACCTATATAATGGACTATGATTCGAATTGGAGCATTTGGTTTGTGAAATTTGAACTATTTCCAATTTTCCATTCATGATTGAGCTCAAACATTACGAGAATCACAAAGATCAGTGATTCAACCATTAAATTTGAAATAAGTTCATAGTAAAATCCATCGAATTCATTTCTGTTTTAATCAGCAAATTCAATTGGGTAGAATACAACCACTTAATCGACTCAAAAAGAAAAAAAAAAAAGAAAGAAAGAAAGAAAAATTATCACCACTTAATGTATCGATCGTAAATGTTAGCTGATTTCCCATTGCACCACCCAAAAAATAAAAAAAAATTAAAATAAATAAATATAAACGGAATTAGGTCTCAAAGTCTTAATGAGGAGGTTAGGTAATGACGTAGTGTTAGGGCGACTGCTGGATGGTTCCATGCTACCTTCTTTAAGTACTTTTCCGTAAAAATTTAATTCAAAGCTTATTTCATTGAAAGTAAATTAATTGTAACAAAGTAAACTGAAAAATTAAAAGATAATAAAATATTAAAGAAAATTAAGGTTAAAATCAACTGGAAAAGTTGGACTCAATTTCTTTATAATCGATTCGAGGCCCCTTCAAGTTGCCAAATTCTTCTTCTTCACTTTTCTTCATTTCAAGATTTGTCGAATGATCACTTTAAACTACTTGACATAGTTTTTCTTTTTTTTTTTTTTTTGAGTAAACAGAGAAGTTAAAATATTTAAATATGAATATCATATTCAAGACTCCAAATGAACAAAATTATTAACAGATGTTTAATTTATCGTTGATGAATAATCAAATGCCAATGTTATTCGAAAATTATTTAGAAATAGTGCCTTCCATTTAAACCCTCTTTGAATTATTTTGGTCATTATGTGATCGGTTGTGGTTCCTATTTAGATTGTAAAAGTTTTAAATCACGACTGTTTTGGTCATTAATTGCTCTTGCTTCTTTAAGTTTATGTTCATTCGCAATCGAGATTCTCTATTGCATTTAGTATTCCATCTTCTATTTTAACGGTATCAATAAATACCACGTGCATATGATGACGTCATATTTATACATGTGGTATTTACGCAGTTCACAGGGGAACATTAAATAGAATAGAGAATCTCAATTGGTTCAATTGGGGTTACTTTGTTTCTCAAACAAAGATTTTTTTTTCCTCTAGGTTTTATGAGACCCCAGTTTAGTTATGCGATCGGCTTGTGATCGTCTATTACTTTCGTTCTTCAACAAGTTTACTTAACTTTGTGAGTAACACTATTTTCATTTTTTTTATTGATTCTTATCCGAAAGAAAAATTTACCCTTGAATGTGCATGACGTGTTTTCATTCCATTCTCATTTCTCCAACTTTTGGCCCAATTTATACATAGAATGTTGGTACAACCTATATTCATTTTCTAAATGCGGCAGAATATATTATAGTAAGTTCATGTAGATTCTTTGCTGTATACATGATAATGCATATATAAATAAGCTTTTGCCACCATAGAGATACTTAATAAAGCACCTTTATTCTAGCTCATTCTAAGTATTTGAAAATGAAACCAGAATATTTCTTCTTTTTTCTTCAAATGGTTTCAACTTTTACAAAGCTAACCATTCTTTCAATCTTATGTGTTACTATAACACCTCCAATGCTAATCCAGGGCCAACAACAAGTCCCTTGTTTGTTTTTTATGGGGGATTCGCTGGTTGATAATGGCAACAACAATTTTCTATCCACACAGGCCAAGGTTAATTATTTACCTTATGGGATTGATTATCCCGACGGTCCATCCGGCAGATTTGGCAGCGGCCGGAATATGCCTGATTTCCTAGGTTAATTTTTTCACCTCTCTCTCTAACTACTATAGATTAGGCAAAATTGCAAAATCGGTAATGTGACTACGGGATGTCGCAAAATTAGTCCTGTAACTTTTAATTACTCTGTAATTTTTAGTGCTTGTTTTTGAGCACTTTTGAAATGGATTTTTAGATCTAAAAGTCCATTTCGATAATAATTCATGTTAGGTGGTTAATTTAGAATGGACTTTAGGATAAGTCACTTCTCCAAAAAATTTTATCCAAAAATTCTATTTTAGAGAAGTGAGAATTTGAGGTTTTTTGAAAAGTCCATTTCTAGAGAAGTCCATTTTTAAAAATGCTCTCAAACAATTGACTAGGGATTTTCATTTGGATTTTCTTCTGATTCCGGCTCCTTTTGCAAAATTAGTTTCGTAACTGTAGAACGGTGGCATTTTATGACTTTTATTTAATTTCAAGAATCCGGCATTTTAATGACAGAAATAACCGGAAGTTTGGAGGTGGTTGCCACATTATCATCCTTAATAGAGGTTTTTCAGTTTTTTGGTTGAATTAGTGACGTGTATGCTGACTGTATAATAATTGCGATATTGTATAATAATTTATTTTTGGATCAATGCAGCTGAATTCCTTGGTTTTGAGAAATCTATTCCACCATTTGCAACTGCAGAAGGCCCAGAAATTCTCAAAGGTGTCAATTATGGATCGGGAGCGGCTGGAATTCTCGACGAAACCGCAACAATAGTGGTAAATTAATGACCAATTTTGTTTATACAACTTAATTTATGTGTATGCAGCCAAGGGCGGAGCCAGAACGATTTAGTAGAATGGCCGATACACGAAAATGAGTTTGACCGGATAGAAAATCAAGAAAACAATAAAAATTATAACTAAATTTTTTTTTAAATTCTCACTAATTTTTTTTTTTAAAAAAGGGCTGGGCTAGGGCCCAGGTTGGTCCAGCCCTGTCTCCGCCAGTGTATGCAGCGACGACGTCCACCCCCCTCGACTTCAAATTTTTTTAGTATTTAAATTTTTATATATAACTTTACTAAATTTTATAAATTTTCCAAGCTAAAAAATAAAAACTACATATTCATATCAATTAATTTCAAAAAAATAAACTTCGCCCCCTAGCCTTAATTTTCTGGCTCCGTCCCTGTGTTTAATGTTTATGCATATGCTTGCATGTAGAATTTTTTTTTTCTAATTAATATATGCTTACAAAATGATAACATATATGTGATTTGCATTTTCTAATTAACAGGGTGATCGAATCAGCTTGAACAGGCAGCTATTTAATCACGGCACCACGGTTTCTCAAATAGCACTTTTACTCGGAAACGCGACTCTTGCCATAGACCATCTCAAAAAGTGCTTGTATATTGTTAATATGGGGAATAACGATTACCTCATCAATTACTTGCAGCCACAATACTACCTAACTAGCACTTTTTACACACCAGAAAAGTTTGCAGCAATCTTGACTGAACAATACTCCCAACAACTCAGGGTCAGTAAACGCATATATTTCCGATTTATTCTTATGGGAAAATTGCAATTTTGGTCCCATAATTTTGGGGGTATCAAAACTAGTCCCACTTGATTTTATTTTTTCAAAAACATCATGTAATTTACAAATTATATCAAAACTAGTCCCACTCGATTTCAATTTTTCAAAAACACCCTGTAATTTATATATTGTATCAATTTGAGGACAAATCCTACCGCCGATTGGAATTTTCGCCGAAATTCATCACGTGATAAGCACGTGACCTGAAATTTTGGGGATTTCTCATCCTTTTTGACACAGTGGAAATAAAATGCTAGCATGGAAAGAGATTTGGAGGGAAAAAAACTCGTCACCGCCATTTCCCCCCAAAAAACATGCCCAAATATAGGGTGTTGACAAGTTTTTTTCCCCTCCAAATCTCGGTGACGAGTTTTTTTCCCCTCAAATCTCTTTCCATGCTGACATTTTATTTCCACAGTGTCAAAGATGATGAGAAATCCCCAAAATTTCAGGTCACGTGCTTATCACGTGACGAATTCCGGCGAAAATTCCAATCGGCGGTGGGATTTGTCCTCAAATTGATACAATTTGTAAATTACAGGGTGTTTTTGAAAAAGTATAATCGAATGGGACTAGTTTTGATACAATTTGTAAATGGCAGAGTATTTTTGAAAAAGTAAAATCGAGTGGAATTTAAAGATTTAGATATATGGGGTGTGGCTAAGCTTGATTTTTTAAAGATTTTTAAAAAACTAATATAATTTAAAAATTTATTTTAAGAATAAACACTACAATGTTTTTAATTAAAATAAGAAGTCAACCTAGAGAGGATCATTTTATGAAAAGTTGCGTGCTATTTTTTTCGTAATAAGCTTAGCCGAGCGCCCTCTGAATTAATTTATAGTTAATTAATTTAAAAACAAAGGGATAATTACAGGAAATAGACTGAGGTTTGTGCTAATTATAAAAAAAAAGCAAATATTCTTGAAAATTACATAAAAGCCCTTGAGATTTGATTTAACTTAAATTTAAACGGTAACTATAATTTCTATGAAAGTCAGGGTTTTTGAAATATTTTTTTGCTTATAAACGTGTAAGACATAATTAAATCTCAAGTGGCTATTTGTAATTTTTTTTTAAAAAAAAACTTTGGGTATTTTTATAATTCGCGCGAACCTCAGATTTTGTTTTTTTAGGGATAATTACAAAAAATACCCCTGAGGTTTGACCTAATTACAAAAAACCCAACTAACTTTCAAAATTACAAAAAGTACCCCTGAGGTTTGATTTAGTGCTAAAGTTAAGGGGTATACTGCAATGATTTTATAAATATGAAGGGGGATTTGAATTTTTCTTGCTTATGAAGGGGTTAAATGTTAGACAAAATAAAACCTCAGGGGTATTTTTTGTAATTTCAAAAAATAGCTGAGTTTTTTTGTAATTAGGTCAAACCTCAACGGTATGTTTTGTAACTAACCCTTTTTTTAATTATTTCTAAAAATTACTAACTCTATGTTTTCTTTGGACTAGACCTTGTACAACTATGGAGCCAGAAAAATAGTGGTTCATGGGTTGGGTTTGCTAGGTTGCCTACCTGGAGTGCTGTCTCAAAATCCTAACAATGGATCTTCTTGCATTGAATCCATTAACGACGTCGTGCAGCCGTTCAATGACAGGTTGAAGACACTTATCGACACCCTCAATAGAAACCTATCAGATGCACAATTTATCCTCATAAACACCACCAGCATTTCACGTGTTGTTCCTTCAACCTTAGGTAAGTTAATTAATTAATTGGGATAATTACAAAAAGTACCCGGAAGTTTGGAATAATAAAAAAAATCTAGAGAAGTTTCAAAATTACAGAAATCTCCTTGAAGTATGATTTTGTTTTTCATTTAGCTTGGCCTGAGGGAATATTTGTTGATATCAAATACTTTATAATTATATCCCTCAAATACTTTGCAATTCTAAGTATTACAAATTGTCCCAATTTTCTGTCTGGCTCTTTGTAATATTTAGAAAAGTTAAAGGATGTAACTGTAAAATACAAGCAGAAAAGTTTAGGCATTTGTAGTATTTAAAAAAAATGAGGGATGTAATTGTAATGTATTTGATAAAAGTAGCAAATTTCGTTAGTCATTTTAGAGGTTTCTGTAATTTTGAAACTTTTCTTGTTTTTTTTTTGGGGTAATTACCAACAAAAAAAAAAAACCCGACGTTGGGCTAATTATAGAAAAACCCAGAAGTTTTTGAAAATTATATAAAAAAAACCTTAAGGTTTGATCCCGTCTTATATTTTCCCCATTATAAGCAAAAATATTCAAGAACCCCCTAACATCTATATAAAAATTACAATAACTTTTAAATTTAAGACAAAATCAAACCTGAACGTTTTTTTTTTAATTAGCCTAAACCTCAATGTTTTTTTTTTAATTATTTCCTTTGTTTTTTCAAATTATCCCAAACCTCGGGTAGTTTTTGTTATCCGATCCCTAATTCTGGAATTTGCAAATTTTAATGACAAAAAACTTTGTGATAATTTCAGGTATTAAAGTTGATAATGCTCCATGCTGTGTAGTATCAGAACCTGGGGGACTATGTGTAGCTGGCAAAGATCCATGTAGTAACAGAAATGAGTATACTTTTTGGGACAATTATCATCCTTCTGAAGTTTTCAATCGCGCCACGGCTGCAAGAGCTTACAATGCGGCCTTGCCCACCGATGCGTACCCGTTCGATATTCGTCGTCTCGTTCAACACTAAAATTAATGTGACTACTCAGAGGACTAAATATTCAAGTCGTCCAAGCGTGACGAAAAACAAAATCCCCTTTATAGTAATTGAAATGTAGTTGTGCTGACTTTGGTATGTTCAATGATATTTGTGCTGCTGCATATTGTCTTTTTACCCATAATGTTTTAATATTTATGAATTATTATTATTCCTGCTGCATCAAAGCATTTTCATGGTTTTCATGAGTCATTTCTAAATGAAATTGAAAATGCGGATTGTTTCTCAAAAAAAAAAAATTGAAAATGCGGATTTGATATAAAAAAAAAAACAGCCCAAACAGAAACGTCATCGAAAATGGGCCTAGAAGTTATCCAACAGGCCCATAAATTTGAATCACAACTTCTGGAAAATTGGTCCTGTAAAACAATTGCTATAAGCCTATAATCACAGAAATCATGGAGAATTATTTTAGGACTCAAAGGGGAGAGAAGAGAGGGAATAAAATTGAAAAATTGATGTTCTTCCTAATTAAAACGGTTTTATCCATGCTACCCTCCATTGAATAATTTCTGTGAATTTATTGTGGATATACATAAATTCACAAATCACATACAATCACACACAATAGGTGTGGTATTTCTACAGAAATAGCATCTAGTAGACCAACTAGGATCTTCTATTCCAAAATCATGTTTCATCTCCTATTCCAACCGTGTGGATGATTGACATGTGTATTACACTTTCCATGTTAATTTTCAAGCATAAATCAAGCAGAAATTGTAGGGTTCTAATATGGTAAGTGCAATATACGTGTCAATCATCCATACGGTTGGAATAAGAAATGAAACACGGTTTTGGAATAGAAGATCCCATCGGATCCCCCGTTGGTCAAAGAAAATAAATGCGGGTGTGTTGATGGTTGACATTTTATTCCATTCCTTTATATTTATAAAGAGATTAGTATGAAATATTTGTTTGGAAAAATAAAAGTAAATTTTGAGATTGTGATTGAATATAAGAAGAAAATATTATGATGATAGTTGATGTGATGAGTTTTCAGTAAAATAATTGGATGTGGTTGATGATTTGAAAAACAAGAAATAGCGAAAATTGTATCTGTGATATGATTGTGTAGTTGTGATGATAGTTGATAGTGATGTTTTTATATTAAAATTACAATTTAATATGATTGATGATTGAGAAGTGAGAATGAATGAATAGTATAGTATTTTTTTTTTATAAGCAATAACATGTTAGGGCGAGAAAATTAAAGATTTTCTTACCTATAACGATTTCACCTATATTTTATATTTTATGGTTGTTTTAGTGCTTACCTACAAATTTTTCTATAGAAAAATAGATATTTTTTTAGTGTTATTGAATAATCATATTGTTTGAAAGTTTGAATTATGGAATAAAAAGTGTTAGATAAATGTTTTTATCATGATTTTGATGATTTTGTTCAAATGAGTTTTTATACCAAAACAATGTCCCTAAATGTTGTCCCAATACTTCCGATCGTTCTAAAATGTTTTTACTATTTTTTGGAGTATTTCTTGAAGTTAATATTCGATTTAAAATTGGACAACACTTTTGTTTCAGTCGACCAGGCCGCCCCATAGGGCAACCCGCACTGAGTTGAGTTTTGAAACAGAAAATGGGACGTAAGAAAAAAAAGGCGAAGGCGACGGCCGACCGGTGGGCGACCGGTGTGGTCGACCGGTCGGCCGGCGGCGACACATTGCACTGCAAGTTGGATTTTTGTTCCGGATTTCTGTTTCGTAAAAAACGCGTCGGCAAATCCGGTCACATGGTGAGATGCGACGGCCGCACCCCCTTCAACCGGTCCCCCGTAAAAATTCGCAATTCAATTTCAATCTTATCTCTCAAGCGACCAGGTGAACCCCATGTTTGATGGCAGAAACTATCCGTGCGTTTTGCATGCTTTTTCCCTATTTTGTGGGATTGATTTCTAACAAAATTATATTGATGATTTTAAATGGTTTCTTTTTTGCAGAAATCACTCCCCAAGGAGGAGCCAATGTCTGAAATCAAAGCCAAGACCTCTCCTATAAATAGAGGCTTCATTCAAACAACAAGACACAACACTCTATACAAGCAAAGAGCAAACAAAGCAAACACTTTCATATATCTTGTTGTATTAGCCTTAGACTTTCACTTGCACAATTTTGAGGTCTAGGCTTTCAATTCTTGATTACACTTGTACTCATATTGTATCAATCATTATTGAGTTGTAATCTTGATTTTGGTCATCATTCAACACAAGACATCCTTGTGAGTATTCTTGTGGTAAGAATACACTTGGGTGATCTAGGTGATAGGTGTTTGAAGGTTGTGGTAACCTTCAAAGGTGTTGTAAGAGGGTTGTGGTAATCCTCAAGGTGTTGTAAGAGGTTGTGGTAATCCTCAAGGTGGTGTAAGAGGATTGTGGTAATCCTCAAAGTGGTGAAGGAGGTTGTGGTAATCCTCAAGGTGTTGTATTAATTTTTGGTAAATTAATAAAATCTTTTCTTTCTTTTTTGAAATCCATCCCGGAGATACTTTGGGGTGGTAGAGATTAGGCCCTGCGTGGGTTGAACCTCTTTAAATCGACGAGTGTTGTTTTATTTCCGCATTTACATTCTCGTCTTTGGTTGATTATTCAAGAAGGAGGGCAAAATCTGAAAAACCGAGATAATCTATTCACCCCCCCTCTAGATTATCGTAGCCACTTGGACTAACAAGTGGTATCAAAGCCAAACTCTTTGGCTAGCTCGTTCCGAGTAAAGAGGAAAGATCCATGGCTACGAATGACACTTATCTCACCACCGGCGCCTCCACCAACAAACCACCATTGTTCGACGCCAACAACTACGCATTTTGGAAAGACCGTATGGAGTGCTTTCTACAAGGGTGCGGATTTGACATATGGAATGTGGTTATTGAAGGAGTTGATCAACCAACAAAAAAAATGGAGGATGGCACCTCGACTCCTAAACCTTTCAAGGAGTTCGATGAAAATGATAAGAAGGCTTTCTCTCTAAACGGTAAGGCCTTAAATATTTTGCATTGCTCACTTACCGCCACCGAGTACAATCGCATACGAGGCATAAGGTCGGCACATGAGGTTTGGGAAAAATTGGAGACAATCTATGAAGGGACTAAGAAAGTCAAGCAAGCAAGAAAGACCATGCTTGTTAAAGACTTCGAAAACTTTAACATGTATGATGGCGAAAGCATCTCCAAATGGTGGAAAGGCTTGACAATATTGTCAATCCTCTTGTGGCCCTCGGGAAAGTCATCTCCGAAGAAGACAAGGTGACCAAGGTACTAAATGCACTTCCCGCTCATGGTCCGAAAAAGTAACGGCAATCACGGAGGCACAAAATCTTGAGACACTCAAGTTTGATGAGCTTATTGAAACCTACTCATCTATGAAGTCTATCTCAAGGAGAGGAAAATTCCAAATCATCCACAAATCAATCGGGTATGCAAATTATTCCTAAAGGTCTTGCTTCTTCTTCTAATAATGCATATTATGATAATGATGATGATGATGAGGAGAGACGGCGCACTTGTTCGAAAATTTGCAAAATTTGTGAATAAAAATAAAGCAAGAAAACCAAGAGATAATGCTTGCTTTAAATGCGGAAAACCGGGCACTTCATTGCCGATTGCCCAAAGCTCGATGAAGAGGAGCAAAAGAAAAGGAAGCCTTTTACAAAAAAGAAGGCTCTAAATGCGGAAGTCAAAACATGGGATGAACTACTCGAATCAACCGATGAGGAAGGAGAAACCGAACACGGTCTCATGGCTATAGACGATGAAAACAATGAGGTACACTCAAATTCTTCTACTTCCTCCATAGTTGATGACTTGCAATGTGATTTTGATGAATTGCAAATTGAATTTCAAAATTTAATCGTTAAATACAAAAATTTGAAAAAGGAGCATAAGGAGATTAAGGTTGAAAAGGAAAAATTATTTACCTCTTATGAATCTTTAGACAAAGCTCATGCTCTTACTCTTACTAGAATTCATTCTCTTGAAACCGAAAAGGAATCGCTCACAAAAGATATTGAATGTTTGAGAAATGACGTGCATCGTTTCAACATAAGTACGGATAAAGTCACAAAAATTTTAGATGCACAAAGAGGTGAGCATTCCAAATCGGGACTTGGTTATAAGCCATTTCAAAGTGTTTTTAAGAAAAATAACCAAGGTCCGACTTTTATACGTGCTAATAATTATAATACTCCTACTTGTTTTTATTGTGGCAAAGTTGGACATTATGCTAATAATTGCAAATTGAGAAATAGCTCAAGACATGTTTGGAGACCCAAAGGTCTCAAGACTAACCCCCATGGACCCCAAAATTATAGGGTACCTAAAAGAAATGATTTTGTAGGTAATAGGGGCTATAACAACCATGGAGGATTCGAAATGGCTCGTGGACAGCGGATGTTCACGCCATATGACCGGGAGGAGAGAGCTTTTTACCAACATCAAGCTCCAAGAAGAGGGTATGGTCATGTTCGGCAATGGCAAAGGAAAAATTCTTGGAAATGGAGAAATTGGTAACTCTTCTTTCTCTCTTTGTAATGTTCTTTTAGTAGAAGGGCTTAAGTTCAATTTGATAAGTGTTAGCCAACTTTGTGATTCAAATTATGATGTTTCTTTTAATAAAGAAAAATGCCTTATTCTTAAAAATGGTAATATTATTTGTGAAGCAAATAGAAAAGGCAATCTTTACAAAATTTGTACTAGTGATTTGGTTAGTCAAAATGTTTCTTGTCTTGTCGCCAATAATGATTTAACGAGTTTATGGCATAGGCGACTCGGACATGTTGGATACAAGAATTTGAAAAATATTTACAAAAACCAACATGTAAAAGGACTACCCAAATTGAATTTTGAAAATCTTGGCTTATGTGACACTTGTCAAAAGAACAAATTAGTTAAGAGTAGTTTTAAGCCCAAAATGAAATTTCCACTACCAAACCCCTACAATTGCTTCACCTTGATTTGTATGGGGATATTGGTACGGCTAGTCTAAGTGGAAAACATTACACTTTTGTTATAGTCGATGATTATTCGAGATATACTTGGGCTCTTTTTCTTACCAATAAAAACGATGCCGTTAATGAGTTTGTTAAGTTGTGTAGACTTATTGAGAATGAAAAAGAAGATACTATCAAGTCTATTCGACGATCGAGGTGGAGAATTTGACGGTGAATTTAGAGTATTTTGTGAAACCAAAGGATATGCTCATAATTTCTCGGCTCCAAGGACACCAACAAAATGGAGTAGCCGAACGGAAAAATCGAACATTACAAGAAATGAGTCGATCCATGCTCAATGAATTTTCACTTCCAAAGTATTTTTGGGCCGGCCGTAAGTACCGCTTGCTATGTCATTAACCGAGTTTATATTCGTCCTAAAATGAATAAAACTCCATATGAGCTTTGGAAAGGAAGAACTCCAAATATTAGTTATTTCAAAATATTTGGATGTAAGTGCTTTATTTTGAATACTTAGGATCAATTGGACAAACTTGATCCTAAGGCCGATGAAGGAATATTTATGGGGTATTCAACCAAGAGCAAAGCATATCGGGTTTACAACAAGACTAGCATGGTTATTGAAGAATCTATTCATGTCAAATTTAATGAAGCCTCGGGTGTTGAAAGAATACCCAATGACGATAGTGATGAAGAGGATATTGTTGAACCTTTTGTTCAAAGTGATGCTCATAATGATAAACCTTCTATTTTATATGATCAACCCTCAAGTTCAAATGTTCCTCAAGAAGATAGGGTGATACTTGAATCTTCCCGTAGCATTGAAATTTAAGGAGATCACCCAAAAGATCTTATTATTGGTGATCCCCTTGATAAAGTAATGACTCGAAGGAATTTTGCCGAGAAAGCTCTTATATCTCAAAAAGAGCCTAAAAATGCTAAGGAAGCTATTGAGGATGAAGATTGGTTTTTGGAAATGCAAGAGGAGTTGAATCAATTTGAAAGAAATGATGTATGGGAATTAGTACCTTGTCCTCCATCTCAAACAATTATTGGTACTAAATGGGTATTCCGAACAAACTTGATGATCAAGGCAACATTGTTCGAAATAAGGCAAGGTTAGTAGCTCAAGGGTACCGTCAAGAAGAAGGTATTGACTATGATGAAACTTTTGCACCCGAGCACGTTTAGAAGCTATTCGTATTTTACTTGCCTATTCTTGTTTCAAAATTTCAAACTTTACCAAATGGATGTTAAATCCGCTTTCTTAAATGGTATTATTCAAGAAGTCTATGTAAAACAACCTCCGGGTTTGAAAATTTTTCTAGGCCTAATGATGTTTATAAACTTAAAAAGGCTTTGTATGGTTTAAAACAAGCACCCCGTGCATGGTATGATAGACTCAACTCTTTTCTTTTGCAAAATGGTTTTACAAGAGGTAAAGTTGATACTACACTCTTTGTTTTTGAAAAAGGGCAAGATTGTTTACTTGTGCAAATTTATGTTGATGATATTATCTTTGGTGCTACTAATGAATCTTTGTGCAAGAAATTCTCCAAGTTAATGCAAGGTGAATTCGAGATGAGTATGATGGGGGAGCTAAACTTCTTCCTTGGACTTCAAATTAAGCAATGCCAAGAAGGTATTTATATTTCGCAATCTAAGTATACAAAAGAACTTTTGAAGAAGTTCGGCATTGAAGAAGGAAGAACCGCCTCGACTCTATGGCAACCAATGTCAAAATTGACAAAGATGAAAAAGGCAAGACGGTTGATGAATCCAAGTATCGAGTATGATTGGTAGTTTACTTTATTTAACCGCTAGTAGACCGGACATTCTTCATGCCGTATGCCTATGTGCTCGTTTTCAAAGCAATCCAAAAGAATCTCATATGAGTGCCGTTAAACGGATTTTTCGATATTTGAAAGGCACTATTCAATATGGTTTATTTTATCCAAAGAATGAAATCTTTTCTCTTAAAGGTTATAGTGATTCTTATGCGCGGTAATATTGATGATCGGAAAAGTACTTCCGGATCATGTCAATTTTTAGGCGATTGCCTAGTTTCTTGGTTTTCAAAGAAGCAAAACTGTGTTTCTCTTTCAACGGCCGAAGCCGAATATATTTCCGCCGCATTTTGTTGTACTCAACTTTTTGGATGAAACAAACCTTAGCGGATTACAAATGCTCTTTTGAAAACGCACCTATCTTTTGTGATAATGTATCCGCTATAAATATTGCTCAAAACCCGGTTCATCATAACCGTACTAAACATATTGAGATTCGACATCATTTTCTAAGGGATTGTGTTTCAAAACGAAAAATTGAGATATCGTTTGTGCCATCTCAAGATCAATTAGCGGACATTTTTACAAAACCGCTAACTTCCGAGACTTTTGCATCAATACGAGCTCGGTTAGGCATAATGCATATTGAATGAGGTCTACGTTTGCATTTTGCATGTTTTTAAAACTTAGGGGCGAAAAATCGGATTTTTGGTTGAAAATTCGGATTTTGAAAAATTTGTCAAACAATGGTTTGAAGAGGTTGAGGGCAACCGGTCGCCCTCAACGCCGACCGTCGCCCTCAACCACGACCGGTCGCCTAAGCCATTTTTGGTTTAAAATCGCTCTGTCTTCAAAGATTAGTCATTTTCACTCATTTTGGCCATTTTTCGTCCCTTTGCCAAATTCACACTTATTTCACTCAAAATTTGTTTTCATGAATTCAATTCATATCATACACCTTATATGGCTTGTTTATTATCATCATCGCTCATCTTTACCGATCGAATGGTAAGAATTCTATTCCTTTTGCTCAAATGGGTTGAACCTCGAGTTTATGGCCTTTCTTGATATTACTTGATGAAATTATTTTATGATCATGATGAGCTTAGTTGTTATCTTTGTATTGTATGATGATTGGTATGATTTGGTGATGAAAATTTTTGGCTTGGATCATTTACAAGGGCTATATACAACTCTTTTTATTTTTCACGCCCACAAGGTGTTCGATGAATTGTCGCAATGAATTGTTAAACTTCTACATGACTCTTATGCTTTCATATGTCTTATATACTTATTGAGATCCTGTCTTGACACTTAAAACGAGCTTATGGATATCAAATGATACTTTTCTCCCATTTTTTGGATTATAAGCTTATCTTCTCGAATGGTTGATAAATCGTCTCTTTGGCGCACTTTGATATATTTATATGATGTTTTTATTGTCCTAACATTCTTTTTGATGATTCCAAAGGGGAGAAACAGAAAATGGCTCGTTAGCTCAAAGAAGCTAATAAAAGCTCGAAATAGAAGCTATAAGCTATGGCTTGTTAAGGCCATAAGTTGTGAAGAAAACTCACCCAATGACTGTTTTATGAACTTGTTTGCATGGATAATAAGTATTTATAACAGGGGAGCTTCTAAGCTCATTGAGTTATTGTTTATTTTGTAAAAGCTTGTCTTCTAGCTTATGCAATATTTCTTCTTAATATGCTTGTTGATAGGGGAGCTTTTGTAAAATGTTTTTAAACGGATAGTTTACTCATAAACCGGAAAATTATTTTGTTTTTCGAAATCGTCCTCTTGAAAATTGTTTTGGTTTGTAATCATCAAAAAGGGGAGTTTGTTAGATAAATGTTTTTATCATGATTTTGATGATTTTGTTCAAATGAGTTTTTATACCAAAACAATGTCCCTAAATGTTGTCCCAATACTTCCGATCGTTCTAAAATGTTTTTACTATTTTTTGGAGTATTTCTTGAAGTTAATATTCGATTTAAAATTGGACAACACTTTTGTTTCAGCTCGACCGGTCGCCGCATAGGGCAACCCGTACACTGAGTTGAGTTTTGAAAACAGAAAATGGGGCGTAAGAAAAAAAAAAGAGCGACGGCCGACCCGGAGTGGGCGGCCGGTGTGGTCGGCCGGTCGGCCGTGGCGACACACAGCACTGCAAGTTGGATTTTTGTTCCGGACTTCTCTGTTTAGTAAAAAACGCTCGAAACAACCGGTCCATTATAGGTGAGAGGGCGACGGTCCGCACTCCCCTTCGACCGGTCCCCCTGTGTAAAAATTCGCAAATTCAATTTCAATCTTATCTCTGCTTGGGTCGAACCCCATGTTTGACAAAGAAACTATCCGCTTGCGTTTTGAGCATACTTTTCCCTATTTTGTGGGATTGATTTCTAACAATTATATTGATGATTTTAAATGGTTTCTTTTGCAAAGAAATCACTCCCCGAGGAGGAGCCAATGTCCTGGAAATCAAAGCCAAGACCTCTCCTATAAATAGAGGCTTCATTCAAACAACAAGACACAACACTCTATACAAGAAAGAAAGCAAACAAAGCAAACACTTTCATATATCTTGTTGTATTAGCCTTAGCACTTTCACTTGCACAATTTTGAGGTCTAGGCTTTCAATTCTTGATTACACTTGTACTCATATTGTATCAATCATTATTGAGTTGTAATCTTGATTTTGGTCATCATTCAACACAAGACATCCTTGTGAGTATTCTTGTGGTAAGAATACACTTGGGTGATCTAGGTGATAGGTGTTTGAAGGTTGTGGTAACCTTCAAAGGTGTTGTAAGAGGGTTGTGGTAATCCTCAAGGTGTTGTAAGAGGGTTGTGGTAATCCTCAAGGTGGTGTAAGAGGATTGTGGTAATCCTCAAAGTGGTGAAGGAGGGTTGTGGTAATCCTCAGGTGTTGTATTAATTTTTGGTAAATTAATAAAATCTTTTCTTTCTTTTTTTGAAATCCATCCCTGAGATACTTGGGGTGGTAGAGATTAGGCCCTAGGTGGGTTGAACCTCTTTAAATCGACGAGTGTTGTTTTATTTCCGCATTTACATTCTCGTCTTTGGTTGATTATTCAAGAAGGAGGGCAAAATCAAAACCGAGATAATCTATTCACCACTCTAGATTATCGTAGCCACTTGGACTAACAAAAAGTTTATTAAATATTTTAATATCTCATATATAGTCCCCACTCCCACGTACCTAAACACTGAAAATACACGATACCCTTACACATATATAAACATAAATTGGATGAATCATTTTCTTTTCTTTCTCTAACTTTTGGCCGAAATTGTGCATAGGTTGTTAGGCAACCAAGATCTCCTAATCAATACATAGATTGTTTGGCCGAATTATACATTTATATGTGGTACCATTAAAATAGAAAATGAAATACTAAATTGGAATAAAATTCTTAGGACGGCCACATAGCTTATATTCAAATTGTAATTAATGCGGTCGAATTTAAGAAATTTAATTATGTTGAATCTTAATTCCTTGTATATTTAGTTGTAAGCTTTTTTTTTTTTTTTTTTATCTATATATTAACATACACGCACATATAATCCATTAATCTGAAACCATTTTTCTTCTTGTTTTTTTTTCTTTCTTGAAATGGCTTTAAGTTTTACAAAGTTAATTGTTCTTTCTATATTATGTTTATTTTTACAAAGTTTTACAAAATTAATTGAAGGGAAACAACAAGTGCCATGTTTATTTTTTATGGGGGATTCTCAGACTGATAATGGCAACAACAATTTTCTATCTACACAGGCCAAGGTTAATTATTTACCTTATGGGATTGATTATCCCGACGGTCCATCTGGCAGATTTAGCAACGGCCGAAATGTGCCTGATTTCCTAGGTTAATATATTTCGCATCTCCTTCCCTTAGTTAGTTAATCCACATTATAAACTTCATTGTTAGCTAAGCGCGTAGTCAGTACATTGGACTATTTCTAGTCCAACTATTTTTTTCCCTTGATCAAAATTTATTAAAAAGAAATTATTTTTGGTTCAACCCAAGTTGGATTATTCGTAGAGCTGTCAAAATCAATATGACCCAATGAAAAAACCCGAAATGAACTGGTCCTATTTTGGCCAGATCCGTTTGACTCAATGAAAATCAACATGGATTGGGCCCCAAAAATAGAGCTCAATCACACATTCGGCTCAACACAATCCGAACTATTTTTTTTTTTATTTGGCCTGGCCCTGGGGCCGACAACCTGGCACCTGCGATTCATTTGACAACTCTAATTGTGCGGGGACCGGCACACCCATGGCTATGCACGCATTGGCGTAGCCAAGGGTGGGCCAACCCGCCCTGTGCCCCCTCTTCTAAAAATAAATTTTTACTTAGCAATTTTTTTTAAAAAAAAAATATATTAGTTGAAATTTAAATGATTTTTCATGATTTTTCTATTCGGCCTACCCCACTTTCACTGTCATGGCCCGATCTACTATCTTGTCCTGGCTACACCAATGTATGCACGTGTCATTCGCTATTTATGTATATGGATTGTTCGCTATTTATGTATATGGATTTTATATTTCTGAAAAATTATGATGAATTATAATGGTATGTTTTAAATTTAATCGAGTAACTAATTTTATATTTGGATCAATGCAGCTGAATACCTTGGGTTTGAGAAACCAATTCCACCATTTGCAAATGCAAAAGGCCGCGAGATTCTCAAAGGTGTAAATTATGCATCGGGTGGTGCTGGAATCCTCGACGACACCGGAAAAGCATTGGTAAATTATTTATAATATTTAATTTTTAAATTTTCTACCCTCCTTAAAAATTAAGGGCGCGATTGTATATACTTTCATTTTGAAAATTTTCATTTTGCTAGAGAATATTGATAACAAAAATTTAAAAGAAAAAAGATGAATTTTGAGAGTGTGATTGGATATAAGATGAAAAAGTAATGATTTTGGTTTAAAAATAGTAAAATAATGATTGGTAGTTAGAAATGCGTAAGTGGGTGAATAGTAAAATTTGTGGGAGAATGTGATATACTGATTAATTTTTTGTGAAAAAATGTGTAGATCATGGGATTGATGATAGAAAAAATAAGAAAAAGTGAAAGTGAGATAATAATATATTTTCTGAAAATTTCCATAAAATAATCGTATGTTTCGTCAAAAAAAATTCTCCAACGGAATGAAAATTGAATTCATTTCATATATCCAATCGCCACCTAAAGCATCTCTTTTTATGTACTTTGCTTTAAAGAAGAAAAAAATTAAATAAATCTGCCCGTAGGTTCCGACTCCGTCCCAATTGCATTGTTTATATAGGAAACAATGAATTTCATTAAGCGTAAGAACCTTACGGTTGATAACAAAGATCAAGATCGTAACACCTACAAAATCACATTATTTAAATTTTGTATGAGTCTTATATATAAATTTATAAAAAACATTAATCAATATGATTTAATGCTTGAGCCATGTAAGTTTTATTATTAAATTTAACTTTATTTTTGTTTATAATTATAATGCATTGGAAATTAATTGTTACATTAACATGATTATATTGCATTCTCCCTCATATATAGGGCGATCGAATCAGCTTGAACATGCAGCTGCGTAATCACTACACCACAGCTTTTAAAATCGCACTTTTACTCGGAAACGCGACTCTTGCCAGATACCGTCTCAACAAGTGCTTGTACATTGTTAATATGGGAAATAACGATTACCTCAATAACTACTTGCAACCAAAATACTACCGAACTAGTACTTTATACACACCACAGGAGTATGCAGCATTCTTGATCAAACAATATTCCATGCAACTCAGGGTTAGTAAATGTTTCCAATCTATTTTCTTGTTTTAAAATTTTATTTTAGGAATAAACTCTATTTGACTACAAGAGTTTTTTAAAAAATAAGTTGGTTACTTTACTGTTTTCCCTACCAGCTTGTAGCTAAGGGTGTAAACGAGTCGAGTCGAGCCGAACATAGTATTGTTCGAGCTTGTTTGAATTTTAATCGAGTTTTAAAAATTGTGTTTGAGATTGTTTGATTATTGCTCGAGCCCAACACGAATCGAGCTCGAGTAGCTTGATATTTTTACACATATTTTATTCTTTTTTCACTAATCGAGTCGAGCTCGAGCCGAGCTTTAAATCTTATCGAACGAAAAAATATGTTCAAGTTTGGTTCATTAATTTAGCGAACCGAGCTTAAACTAGCTTTTAACGATCGATCTTGAATCGAGTATCGAGTAGCTTGATTCATTTTTCAAATTATCTTGTAGCTCAAGTGGTATTGCTCACCCTTTGTAAAGGTGTTGAATAGGGTTCGAATCATTATCTTTTAGTTTCTTTGAAATTTATCCATCCCCCTCAACCACTACTCTCAACTTATTATAAAAAAAAAACTTTACTATTTTTCCTCATACAGGCAAATGTCATGTATAAAGTAAACGTGACACACATCTCTTGTGTTAAAATACTAGATAAAACTTGGTAGGAATTAGAGATTCTAACTATTTTATTTTAATTTATTTTTGTGAGTTATTAATAAGATCGCATTGATTTTACGCACAACATTCTATAAATTCTCAAACCTGAGCTTACCGAACATAAATCCTAGATCTAAATCTATAGTTCAATTAATAGCCTATTTTGGGATCAATTTTGTGTTTCAGTGGTAGAAGTAAGAAGCTTGTGTTATAATTATGGGTGTTTGATATTGGTTCGATTTCATATGAGTGCGTTCTCTTGAATGGCGTAGCCAACCCACACTATGAGTCTATGACGCACAAAAGTGGGATTAGACAGATTATTTTTTATTGAAAAAATCATATACAGAATAACTTAAATTATGTATTTATTTTATTTCTTAATAAAACTAAGTAGAAAAAATAAAAATAGGGGTTGGGGCCCATGTTGGTCACGTCCCTTTTGCCTATGATGCTGGTTCCTTCCATACTATTCCCCATTGTACTAAGAAAGGAGAATTACAAAAAACCATAGGGCTTGGGCCTGATTGCAAAAAAATTGAGACATGTTATAAATTACAAAATTACCCATTAGATTTGATTTTGTCTTAATTAAGGAAGTAACTGCAATGTTTTTATAAATATCGAGGGGCCTTTGCATGAAATATTTTATATTTATGAGGTGAGATGTAATGCCATAGACGGAGCTACAACTCCTATTAGGGTGCACGATGCTCCCATAGGTTTTTGCTTTTTTTTTTCTTTGTTTTTTTTTGTTATATGTTATTTATATAACAATACATTTCTAAATTAAAAAAATTTATATTCTATAATATTATTTAAAAAGTGCTAATAATGTTATATACATTATTAGCATGATATTAATTTCTAAAAACTTCACATTAATTACAAAAAAAAAATGTGCCTCCATTATTTATTTTTTTATATAGTTTATAATTTTATTCACTGTGTGCCACGCGCTATAAATTATAATAACAATGACCTAATTTGTAGTTTTAATTTCCTTGGATCGACTAGACCTTGTACGAATATGGAGCCAGAAAAATCGTGGTTTATGAAGTGGCGACGCTAGGTTGCCTACCCGAGGTGCTGTCTATAACAAAGCCTACCAATAATAAATCTTCTTGCGACGACTCCATTAACAACGCCATGCAGCTATTCAACAACGGTTTGAAGACACTTATAGACACCTTGAATACCAACCTAACAGATGCACAATTTATCCTCATAAACGCCACCAGCATTTCACTTGTTAATTATACAGCCTTAGGTAAATTATGTATTATTTTCCCTTGTCCCATACTTACAAAAAAAAAGAGGCTAGCTAAATTACCAAAAAAAAAATCCGGTTAGTTTTCAAAATTACAATTACCCGTAGCGCCCATGTCACATGCGATTCTTATTATCAATGGGTTATTTGTAATTTTGATCGATAACTTGATTTTTTTCTTTTTGTAATTAGACTCAATCTTAAGGGATTGGGATTTGATCCATGCACTTTCCTATTCCATCGCATCGGATGAATAGCATGTGTACATGAAGATGATGTCGATCACAATTGTAGACGTGTCTTTCATCCTATGTGGAATAGAGAATGGAACAGGAAAAGTGGAACATGAGATCTCGTCCCTAATTAATCAAGAGTATTAATTTATTGTAATTTGACCTTTTAAAAAATTACAAATTTATTAATGACATAAGTTTCGTATTATTTCAGGTATTAAAGTTGGCAATGCTCCATGCTGTTTAGTATCAGATCATCCTGGGGGACTATGTGATCCCGGCAAAGATCCATGTAGTAACAGAAATGAATATGCTTTTTGGGACAATTATCATTTTTCTGAAGTTGTCAATCGTGCCACGGCTGCGAGAGCATACAATGCGACATTACCCACCGATGCGTACCCGTTCGATATTCGTCGTCTCGTTCGAAACTAAAATAATGTTGAACGGGGAAACTCGTAGCCACTACCCTTGTTCTTCTTGTCTTTTTATCACAATGTAAGGAAAATTAATAACATATGCTTTAGGTTTGATAAAGATGTAAAGCTGAATCTTATGTAATATCTATTGGTGCCATCATTCTTGGATAATAATGACGGTGACTATATATGTTAGGGGGAATTTTTAAAGTATCCACTATGGATAGTGGGTATTCTTTTCTATCCATAGATATAAGAAAACTTTTTTCTACCCAATTTGACAAGAATGCCCCTCCTTTAATTTGAAGATTTTGAATTTTGAAACTGGTGCAATTAATGCTTTCCTTGAAAATCGTGTACACTTCCCCCCGAATACACACACACATATGTAAAATTGTATACCCATATCGTGCCATATCGTGCCCATATCGTGCCAACCCCATGTACATACCGTGCCCAAAATCGTGTCATATCATGCATATCGCGCATATCGTGTCAACCTATATCATGCCATATCGTGCCATATCATGCATATCGCGCATGTCGTGCCAACCTATATCGTGCCCAAAATCGTGTCATATCATGCATATCGTGCTATATCATGCCAATCTATATCGTGCCAAAATCATGCCATATCATGCATATCGCGCATATCGTGTCATATCGTGCCAACCTATATCGTGTCATATCATTCATATCGCGCATATCGTGCCAACCTATGTCGTGTCATATCATGCATATCGCGCATATCGTGTCAAATCGTGTCAACCTATATCGTGCATATCGCGCATATCGTGCCAACCTATATCGTGCCCATATAAAAAACACGATAATTTATTTTTAAAAAAATGAATCGAAGTTATTTTAAAATCAAAAAATTACAAAAAACGAAAAAAAAAAATCGAAGTCATTTTAAAATAAAAATTTACAAAATATTATATATGAATATTAAAAAAAACTACACATTTTTTAAACATTTGCCACTGTATCAAATTTGGAAATTTATTTAAAAATCTCAAAACTTGTTTAAAATATGAAAAATAGATTAGAAAATGAACATTATTGAAGGCTTTCGAAATATTTTACCACAAAGTGATCATATTGTTTATAAAATCCAAAAAAAGAGTGGAGAGAGAAAAAATAAAAAAATAGGACCCCACCTACTTTTGTATTTAAAGTGTAAGGGTATGGTGGTAAAAGAACCACAAAAATGGGTAAAAAACTTAGTTTTTTTTATCTCACATGTTAGAAAAGACTTTGTCCTATCCCAAGTAGGTATTTCCCACCATTTGCTCTATATGTTAATATGTTTTATCTACATAATATGTTATCATTTTTAATTGGTAATATTAACATGATTTTATGACTGGGAAAAATTGGCTAATGGGAAGCCCTTGTGGAATGGCCTAGTGGTTTTCCATAATATTTAAGTCGAGATTTTGTGTTGAGATTTCATGTTCCACTTTCTATATTGAATGAATGAATGATGTCATAATTGTACACATGTATTTCATCTAATATAGTGGAATAAGGGGTGGAACAGGAATGTAGACCAAGATATCTCATCCTGAGGTTTTGCTTATAACCAAATGAAATACCAAACGGGATCTTCTATTCCAAAAGACGTTTCATTTTCTATTCCACTGCACAAATTTGGAACGTGTATAAAAACTACCATATTAAAAACTCACAATTTAAGCTTGATTTATGCGTCAAAATTAATATTGTAATTTTCATACACGTGTCAATCATTTGTATGGTATAATATGAGATGAAATAACTTTTTGGCATAGAAGATCTTGTTGGATGAGGGTTATCTCAATTTAGGTAAGAAGGGGTTATTTAGAAATTGGGAGTTGGAAGAGGAATTATTTTTTCTTTGTAGTAGGAGGAGGTTATTTAGGCTAAGAAATATAAGAGAGTTTTTGGTGGAGAAATATTTGCTTGTATTGATTTCTCAAATTTTGGCTTGTTACAAAATGATCAAGACACCCCTATTTATACTAGTACAACTTCCTAACCAATGGCTAGGATTTATTTGATCTAATGGCTATAATTCATCCACTAGAATCATCCTCCAAAATATCTACTTTACTAGAATATTCTACAAGATTTCCTACATATAATATCTAAGATATTTTCATAAGACTTTTCTAGATATATTCTAGAACTTGGGCCATTGGGCTTGGGCTCATTATTTTCTTTTATCTCAAAATTAATCTTCCAAGCCCAATATTACTTGGGCTAAATCAAGTTTAATTTCCAACACCCCCTTAAACTTGATTTGTCATTCCGAGGAAACTTCTAAGTCGTATTAAAGTCTTCATGCTTGAGTGGCTTGGTGAAGATATCCGCAATTTGATCTTGAGACTTCACATACTCCACTTGCACGTCATTTCTCGATATGCATTCTCGTATGTAGTGGTGGTAATGAGTGTCAATGTGCTTGCTTCGATCATGAAACACCGGATTCTTTGCCAATGCCATAGCCGACTTGTTGTCGACACAAATCTTAGTTGGATCTTCTTGTGTCATTCCCGATTCCTTCAAAGAAATTTCTCGGACAAACCGCATGGCAAACACAAGTTGTCGCAGCTACGTACTCCACTTCACGAGGTTGAGAGAGTGACTATCGGCGCTTTTTGACATCCGAGTGAATGCGGTATCTCCCATGAAGAACACAAAGCCAATAGTACTTTTTCGATCATCCACATCTCCAGACCAATCGCTATCACTATAGCAAATAAGTTTATAATCACTAGTTGTTGAATAAAATAAGCCGTAATTGATCGGACCTTTGAGATAGCGAAGAATCCTTTTAGCAGCCTTCATGTGAGTAGTGGTTGGATTTTCCATGTATCGACTTATTAGACCGGTGGCATAGAGAATGTCGGGTCTTGTGCACGTCAAATACCGCAAACTTCCAACCAAACTTTTGTACAATGTCGGGTCCACTTTCTCTTCTCCATCATACTTTGATAGCTTGATCTCGCACTCCACTGGTGTGTTAATAGGCTTGCGATTATCCATCTTGAATCTCTTGAGAATCTCCTTTGCGTAGCATTCTTGCAAGAGATGAAAATCCCATCTTCTTGTTGTTTAACTTCAACGCCGAGGTAATATGCCATAAGCCCGATATCGCCATCTCAAATTCTCTGGTCATTGCTTTCTTGAACTCTTCAAACATGTCCGGATTATTTCCTCGTGAAGATCAAGTCATCCACATATAAACACACGATCAAAACATCATTTTTTCTCGACCTTGACATAAAGTGCATGTTCGTGTGGGCACTTAGTGAACCCATTCTCTTGTAAGTATTTATCGATCCTGCTATTCCATGCTCTTGGTGCTTGCTTTAATCCGTATAGAGCCTTCTTCACCTTCAAGACTTTATCTTCTTCATTCTTCACCACATAGCCCTTTGGGCGCTCAATGTAGACTTCTTCCTCGAGAACTCCATTTAAGAAAGTCGACTTTACGTCCATCCGGTGAATCTTCCACATGTTTTGAGCTGCTAAAGAAATGATAATCCTTATTGTTTCCAAGCGGCGATGAGCAAATACCTCGTCATAGTCGATTCCGCTCTTTGACTATAACCTTTTTGCGACTAGCCTTTGCTTTATATCTTTCAATTTCTCCTTTAGCATTCTTCTTTTTGCTTTGTACACCCACTTGACGTCGATAGCCTTATGTCCTTTTTAGAAGTGAGGTCACCCCACGTGTCGTTCATAATTGCTTGTATCTCCTCATCCATAGCATCTCTCCATCTTTTATTTTGACTCGCTTTTTCAAAAGTCATTGGTTCAAATCTGCAAATAAATTTAATAAAGTGATATCATCTATCCTCCGGTGTTCTCATAAAGATCTTCTAGACTCTTTTCACGTTCTATGTTTCTTTCATTTAGAAATGATGGCGTAGTCTCCTCCAGGTTGTTAATTGTGAAGTGGATGGAGTAGTTGGCTCTTGTTGAACTTCTATGTGTTGGGATTATGGGGTCCCAAATGATCACCCTTAGGATTTGTCTGCGCACGGAGCCGTGGCGCCAACTTGCCAAGGATCCATATGGATTCTTGCGAAGCCCCTCATGTCCGTCCACCACTTAGTGTGGGGCTCTGCTACGCCGTGTGAATCGTAGGGGTGCCCTCTGGGAATCAACCTTGGTTGACAGCAAAAAAGTAGAGCTTAAATGATTAGATATGTACTACTCATACCAACAAGGTGCATCTTCTTTTCTCGTATCCATTTCATAGAAACTCGGGTTAAGCGTCTTGACCTGGAGTAGACATGGGATGGGTGACCCCCGGGAAGTTTTCCAGTGCGCGCGTGAGTGAGGACAAAACGCGCTAGAAAAGACTTCATGTTGGTTTGTGGGGACAATCACAAATCCGATGAAGACTTTCGATCCTAACAACCGGTATCGTAGCGAGGTTGCAAGTTCAAATCCGCCGGTGCGGCCGGGGAGATTGTTGGGATTATGGGGTCCCAAAATGATCACCCTTAGGATTTCTTCAGATCTTCACGGAGCTGGGGGCCAACTTGCCAAGGATCCATATGGATTCTTGCGAAGCCTCTCATGTCCGTCCACCACTTAAAGTGTGGGGCTCTCATACGTGCCGTTGAATCAGTAGGGGTGCCCCTACAGAATCAACCTTGGGTTGACAGTTAAAAGAGAGCTTAAATGATTAGATATGTACTACTCATACCAACAAGGTGCATCTTCTTTTCTCGTATCCATTTCATAAACTCGGGTTAAGCGTGCTTGACCTGGAGAGACATGGGATGGGTGACCCCTGGGAAGTTTTCCGGGTGCGCGTGAGTGAGGACAAAACGCGCTTAGAAAAGACTCATGTTGGTTTGTGGGGACATCGTCAAATCCAAATGAAGCACTTTCGATCCTAAGTGGTATCGAGCCAAACTCTTTGCTAGCTCGTTCCGAGTAAAGAGGAAAGATCCATGGCTACGAATGACGCTTATCTCACCACCGGCGCCTCCACCAACAAGCCACCATTGTTCGACGCCAACAACTACGCATTTTGGAAAGACCGTATGGAGTGCTTTCTACGGTGCGGATTTGACATATGGAATGTGGTTATTGAAGGAGTTGATCAACCAACGAAAAAATGGAGGATGGCACCTCGACTCCTAAACCTTTCAAGGAGTTCGATGAAAATGATAAGAAGGCTTTCTCTCTAAACGGTAAGGCCTTAAATATTTTGCATTGCTCACTTACCGCCACCGAGTACAATCGCATACGAGGCATAAGGTCGGCACATGAGGTTTGGGAAAAATTGGAGACTATATATGAAGGGACAAAGAAGGTCAAGCAAGCTAGAAAGACCATGCTTGTTAAAGACTTTGAAAACTTTAACATGTATGATGATGAAAGATCTCCAAGATGGTGGAAAGGTTTGACAACATTGTCAATCCTCTTGTGGCCCTCGGTAAAGTCATCTCCGAAGACAAAGTGACTAAGGTATTGAATGCTCTTCCCGGCTCATGGTCCGAAAAAGGTGACGGCAATCACGGAAGCACAAAATCTTGAGACACTCAAGTTTGACGAGCTCATCGGGAACCTCCTCATCTATGAAGTCTATCTCAAGGAGAGGAAAAATACCAAACCAACCATCAATCAATCGGGTATGCAAAATATTCCTAAAGGTCTTGCTTCCTCTTCTAATAATGCATACTATGATAATGATGATGATGATGAGAGAAGGCGCACTTGTTCGAAAATTTGCAAAATTTGTGAATAAAAATAAAGCAAGAAAACCAAGAGATAATGCTTTGCTTTAAGTCACGGAAAGCCCGGGCACTTCATAGCCGATTGCCCAAAACTCAATGAGGAGGAACAAAAGAAAAAGAAGCTTTTTCCGAAAAAGAAGGCTCTAAATGCGGATGTCAAAACTTGGGATGAGCTACTCGAGACATCCGACGAGGAAGGTGAAACCGAACATGGTCTTATGGCTATGGACGAAAAACAATGAGGTACGCTCTAACTCCTCTACCTCCTCCTTAGTTGATGAATTGCAATGTGATTTTGATGAGTTGCAAAATGAATTTCAAAAATTAATTGTTAAATATAAGAGTTTAAAGAAGGAGCATAAAGAGCTTAAAATAGAAAAGGATAAATTATTTACATCTTATGAGACTCTTGATCATGTTCATGCTATTACCCTTACTCAAATTCAAACTCTTGAAACCGAGAAACAAATGCTCACTAATGATATTGATAATTTGAAAAAGGATGTGCATCGTTTTAATTTAAGCACGGATAAGGTTACTAAAATTTTAGATGCACAAAGAGGTGAGCATTCAAAACAAGGACTTGGTTACAAACCATTTCAAAAAGTCTTTAAGAAAAATAACCAAGGTCCGACTTTCATACGTGCTAGTAGCTCTCATACTCCTACTTGTTTTTATTGTGGCAAAATTGGACATTATGCTAATAATTGCAAATTGAGAAATAGCTCTAGTTATATTTGGAGACCCAAAGGTCTCAAAACTAACCCCTACGGGACCCCAAAATTATAGGGTACCTAAAAGAAATGATTTTGTAGGTAATAGGGGCTATAACAACCATGGAGGATTCGAAATGGCTCGTGGACAGCGGATGTTCACGCCATATGACCGGAGGAGAGAGCTTTTTACCAACATCAAGCTCCAAGAAGGGTATGGTCATGTTCGGCAATGGCAAAGGAAAAATTCTTGGAAATGGAGAAATTGGTAACTCTTCTTTCTCTCTTTGTAATGTTCTTTTTAGAAGGGCTTAAGTTCAATTTGATAAGTGTTAGCCAACTTTGTGATTCAAATTATGATGTTTCTTTTAATAAAGAAAAATGCCTTATTCTTAAAAATGGTAATATTATTTGTGAAGCAAATAGAAAAGGCAATCTTTACAAAATTTGTACTAGTGATTTGGTTAGTCAAAATGTTTCTTGTCTTGTCGCCAATAATGATTTAACGAGTTTATGGCATAGGCGACTTCGACATGTTGGATACAAGAATTTGAAAAATATTTACAAAAACCAACATGTAAAAGGACTACCCAAATTGAATTTTGAAAATCTTGGCTTATGTGACACTTGTCAAAAGAACAAATTAGTTAAGAGTAGTTTTAAGCCCAAAAATGAAATTTCCACTACCAAACCCCTACAATTGCTTCACCTTGATTTGTATGGGGATATTGGTACGGCTAGTCTAAGTGGAAAACATTACACTTTCGTTATTGTCGATGATTTTTCTAGATACACTTGGACTCTTTTTTCTTACAAATAAAAGCGATGCCGTTAATGAGTTTGTTAAGTTGTGTAGACGCATTGAGAATGAAAAGGAAGATACTATTAAAACTATTCAAGTGATCGAGGCGGAGAATTTGACGGTGAGTTTAGAGTCTTTTGTGAAACCAAGGGATATACGCACAATTTTTCGGCTCCAAGGACACCTCAACAAAATGGTGTAGCCGAAAGGAAGAATCGGACGCTACAAGAAATGAGTCGGTCCATGCTCAATGAATTTTCTCTTCCAAAATATTTTTGGGCCGAAGCCGTAAGTACCGCTTGCCATGTCACTAATCGAGTTTATATTCGTCCTAAAATGAATAAAACTCCATATGAGCTTTGGAAAGGAAGAACTCCAAATATTAGTTATTTCAAAATATTTGGATGTAAGTGCTTTATTTTAAATACTAAGGATAAATTGGACAAACTTGATCCTAAGGCCGATGAAGGAATATTTATGGGGTATTCAATCAAGAGCAAAGCATATCGGGTTTACAACAAGACTAGCATGGTTGTTGAAGAATCTATTCATGTCAAATTTAATGAAGCCTCCCGGGTGTTGAAAGAATACCCAATGACGATAGTGATGAAGAGGATATTGTTGAACCTATTGTTCAAAGTGATGCTCATAATGATAAACCTTCTATTTCATATGACCAACCTTTAAGTTCAAATGTTCCTCAAGAAGATAGGGTGATACTTGAATCTTCCCGTAGCATTGAAATTTAAGGAGATCACCCAAAAGATCTTATTATTGGTGATCCCCTTGATAAAGTAATGACTCAAGGAATTTTGCCGAGAAAGCTCTTATATCTCAAAAAGAGCCTAAAAATGCTAAGGGAAGCTATTGAGGATGAAGATTGGTTTTTGGAAATGCAAGAGAGTTGAATCAATTTGAAAGAAATGATGTATGGGAATTAGTACCTTGTCCTCCATCTCAAACAATTATTGGTACAAAATGGGTATTCCTAACAAACTTGATGATCAAGGCAACATTGTTCGAAATAAGGCAAGGTTAGTAGCTCAAGGGTATTGTCAAGAAGAAGGTATTGACTATGATGAAACTTTTGCACCCGTGAGCACGTTTAGAAGCTATTCGTATTTTACTTGCCTATTCTTGTTTCAAAAATTCAAACTTTACCAAATGGATGTTAAATCCGCTTTCTTAAATGGTATTATTCAAGAAGAAGTCTATGTAAAACAACCTCCGGGTTTGAAAATTTTTCTAGGCCTAATGATGTTTATAAACTTAAAAGGCTTTGTATGGTTTAAAACAAGCACCCCGTGCATGGTATGATAGACTTAGCTCCTTTCTTTTTGCAAAATGGTTTTACAAGAGGTAAAGTTGATACTACACTCTTTGTTTTTGAAAAAGGGCAAGATTGTTTACTTGTGCAAATTTATGTTGATGATATTATCTTTGGTGCTACTAATGAATCTTTGTGCAAGAAATTCTCCCAAGTTAATGCAAGGTGAATTCGAGATGAGTATGATGGGGAGCTAAACTTCTTCCTTGGACTTCAAATTAAGCAATGCCAAGAAGGTATTTATATTTCGCAATCTAAGTATACAAAAGAACTTTTGAAGAAGTTCGGCATTGAAGAAGGAAGAACTGTCTCGACTCTATGGCAACCAATGTCAAAATTGACAAAGATGAAAAAGGCAAGACGGTTGATGAATCCAAGTATCGAGGTATGATTGGTAGTTTACTTTATTTAACCGCTAGTAGACCGGACATTCTTCATGCCGTATGCCTATGTGCTCGTTTTCAAAGCAATCCAAAAGAATCTCATATGAGTGCCGTTAAACGGATTTTTCGATATTTGAAAGGCACTATTCAATATGGTTTATTTTATCCAAAGAATGAAATCTTTTCTCTTAAAGGTTATAGTGATTCGGACTATGCGGGTAATATTGATGATCGGAAAAGTTCTTCCGGGATCATGTCAATTTTTAGCGATTGCCTAGTTTCTTGGTTTTCAAAGAAGAAATCAGCGTTTTCTCTTTCAACTACCGGCGAATATATTTCCGCCGCATTTTGTTGTACTCAACTTCTTTGGATGAAACAAACCTTAGCGGATTACAAATGCTCTTTTGAAAACGTACCTATCTTTTGTGATAATGTATCCGCTATAAATATTGCTCAAAACCCGGTTCATCATAACCGTACTAAACATATTGAGATTCGACATCATTTTCTAAGGGATTGCGTTTCAAAACGAAAATTGAGATATCGTTTGTGCCATCTCAAGATCAATTAGCGGACATTTTTACAAAACCGCTAACTTCCGGAGACTTTTGCGTCAATACGAGCTCGGTTAGGCATAATGCATATTGAATGAAATTTACGTTTGTATTTTGCACGATTTTCAAACTTAGGGGCGAAAAATCGGATTTTTGGTTGAAAATTCGGATTTTGGAAAATTTGCAAAACAATGGGTCGAAGAGGTTGAGGGCAACCTGTCGCCAACGCCGACGTCGCCCTCAGCGTCAACGCCGACGGCCCTCAACGCCGACGGTCGCCTCAACCACGACATCGTCGCCTAAGCCATTTTTTTTGGTTTAAAATCGCTTCTGTCTTCAAATTTAGTCATTTTCACTCATTTTGGCCATTTTTCGTCCCCTTTGCCAAATTCACACTAATTTCACTCAAAATTTGTTTTCATGAATTCAATTCATATCATACACCTTATACGGCTTGATCATCGCTCATCTTTACCGATCGAATGGTAAGAATTCTATTCCTTTTGCTCAAATGGGTTGAACCTCGAGTTTATGGCCTTTCTTGTATATTACTTGATGAAATTATTTTATGATCATGATGAGCTTAGTTGTTATGCTTGTATTGTATGATGATTGGTATGATTTGGTGATGAAATTTTTTTGGCTTGGATCATTTACAAGGGCTATATACAACTCTTTTTATTTTTCACGCCCACAATGTGTTCGATGAAATGTTTCAATGAAAATTTCAACTTCTACATGATTCTCTCGCTTCCAAAAAGTCGTCTATACTCATTGAGATCATGTTTTGGGAAATAAAACGTGCGTATGAAATCTTCATGATACATTTCTCCCATTTTCCTTGGTTTTTAAGCTAAACCGCTCAATGGTTGATAAACCATTTCTTTGCGCACTTTGATATACTTCTGATGTTTCTATCATCCTAACATTCTTTTGATGATTCCAAAGGGGAGAAACAGAAATTGGCTTGTTAGCTCAAAGAAGCTAATAAAAGCTCGAAATAGAAGCTATAAGCTATGGCTTGTTTAGGCCATAAGTTGTGAAGAAAACTTAGTCCAATGGTTGTGTTATGGACTTGTTTGCATGGACATTAAGTATTTGTGACAGGGGGAGCTTCTAAGCTCATGGAGTTAGTGTTTATTTTGTAAAAGCTTGTGCTTTTAGCTTATGCAATATTTCTTCTTAATATGCTTGTTGATAGGGGGAGCTTTTGTAAAATGTTTTTAAACGGATAGTTTACTCATAAACCGGAAAATTATTTTGTTTTTCGAAATCGTCCTCTTGAAAATTGTTTTGGTTTGTAATCATCAAAAAGGGGGAGTTTGTTAGATAAATGTTTTTATCATGATTTTGATGATTTTGTTCAAATGAGTTTTTATACCAAAACAATGTCCCTAAATGTTGTCCCAACACTTCCGATCGATCTAAAATGTTTTTACTATTTTTTGGAGTATTTCTTGAAGTTAATATTCGATTTAAAATTGGACAACACTTTTGTTTCAGGCTCGACCAGCCGCCCCATAGGGGCACCCGTGCACTGAGTTGAGTTTTGAAACAGAAAATGGGACGTAAGAAAAAAAAAAGGCAACAACCGATCGACCAGGTGGGCGATCGGCAGGTGTGGTCGACCGGTCGGCCGTGGGCGACTGCACTGCAAGTTGGATTTTTGTTCCGACTTCTGCTTTAGTAAAACGCAAGGGCAACCGTCACACATGAGCGCTGACCGGCCGCACCCCCTTCGACCGGTCCCCCGTGTAAAAATTCGCAGAATTCAATTTCAATCTTATCTCTGCACGACCGGTCGAACCCCATGTTTGACAAAGAAACTATCCGCGCGTTTTTGATACCTTTTCCCTATTTTGTGGGATTGATTTCTGACTATATTGATGATTTTAAATGGTTTCTTTTGCAAAGAAATCACTCCCCAAGGAGGAGCCAATGTCCTGAAATCAAAGCCAAGACCTCTCCTATAAATAGAGGCTTCATTCAAGCAACAAGATACAACACTTATACAAGCAAAGAGCAAACAAAGCAAACACTTTCATATATCTTGTTGTATTAGCCTTAGCACTTTCACTTGCACAATTTTGAGGTCTAGGCTTTCAATTCTTGATTACACTTGTACTCATATTGTATCAATCTTTATTGAGTTGTAATCTTGATTTTGGTCATCATTCAACACAAGACATCCTTGTGAGTATTCTTGTGGTAAGAATACACTTGGGTGATCTAGGTGGTGTAAGAGGATTGTGGTAATCCTCAAGGTGGTGTAAGAGGGTTGTGGTAATCTTCAAAGGTGTTGTAAAAGGATTGTGGTAATCCTTAAGGTGGTGTAAGAGGATTGTGGTAATCCTCAAGGTGGTGTAAGAGGGTTGTGGTAATCCTCAAGGTGTTGTATTAATTTTTGGTAAATTAATAAAATCTTTCTTTCTTTTGAAATCCATCCCGGATATCTTTGGGGTGGTAGAGGATTAGGCCCTGGTGGGTTGAACCTCTTTAAATCGACGCGAGTGTTGTTTTATTTCCGCATTTATATTCTCGTCTTTGGTTGATTATTCGAAAAAGAGGGCAAAATCTGAAAAACCGAGATAATCTATTCACCCCCCCCTTCTAGATTATCGTAGCCACTTGGACTAACACTATGGTTGGCTCGATCGGTCTCGAGTCATTTTCTTCAAAATCCGGAAAGAAATTGAAGTTGTTTTGGGAACCAAAATCCCAATCTGATTCTTCATCAAACTCTACATCACGACTTATCACAAGCTTCTTAGTATTTGGATTATATAACTTATAACCTTTAGAGTTTGAGCCATACCCGATGAAGATGAATTGCTCGCTTTTGTCATCAAGCTTACTTCTTCTCTCGTCAGGTACATGTGCATATGCTTTACTTCCAAATACTTTTAGATGAGAGATACCTGGTTTTCTTCCACTCCAAGCTTCTTGTGGTGTTTTTCCCCACACACGTTTGGTTGGTGAACGATTTGGACAGTACACGCACACGCCACTGCTTTGACCAAACTCCTTTGCGACCTTTTGCTTTTGAGCATGCACACTTGCCATTTCAAGAATTGTTCTATTCTTTCTCCCCCTACGCCATTTTGCTTTGGGGATCTTCAGGGTCAAGGGACGCCGAATTCCATTTGCTTCGCAAAATTCTTGAACTCCTTAGATGTGAATTCTCCTCCACGATCGATCGCATTGCCTTGATTTTGCATCCACTTTCATTTTCCACCATAGCTTTGAACTTCTTGAATGCTTCGAACACTTCGGACTTCTGTTTCAAAAAAATATACCCAGTCTTTCTAGAGAAATCATCAATAAAGAGGAGGAAATAATTATTTTTACCGAGAGAGCTTGGCTTGATTGGTCCACAAACATCGTGTGTATGAGCTCCGAGGGCTTCGTGATCTCGAGCTTGACTCGCTGGAAAACTCTTTTCGAATTGTTTTCCCAATAGACATCCTTCGCATAGTTGCTCGGGATGATTGATGGAAGGTAATCCTCTTACCATCTCTTTCTTTGATAGTAATTCTAATCCGCCAAAATTTAAGTGCCCAAATCGTAGATGCCAAAGCCAAGATATATCTTTGTAGCAAGCTCTGAGACATTTTGCTACATCATTCTGGATATTTAACAAGAACATTCTATTTCTAGACATTGACACTTTAGTGATTAAATTATTTCTATCATCTCTTATAGAAAGACTACGATCTTTCATGTGAATGTCATAGCCTTTCTCTAAGAGTTGTCCCAAACTCAAGATATTACTTTTCATATTTGGAACGTAATGGACATTAGAAATAAATTGATGACTTCCATTCTTCAAGCGGATTAGAATTTTACCTTTTACTTTGACCGGGACTTTAGACTCATCTCCAAAAGAAACATTGCCACTCACCGATTCATCAAGCTCCACAAACATGCTTCTTCTTCCACACATATGGTTGCTTGCACCAAGATCGTCGAGTACCAAGTGTTGTCTTGTCTTCCATCACCACCTTTGTATGCTAGTAACAAATTGACATCTTCGTTTTTATTTTCCACATAGTGGGCCTTTTCTTCAACCTTGTTTTTGGGAGCTCTACACTCGGAAGCATAGTGTCCAAATTTTTGACAATTATAACACTTAGTTTGTGATTTTTCGTACCTTGTTCTTGGATTGCTCCTCCCGCGTCCACTGGTTGGGTATTCTCTTCTATCTTCATTATTATTGAAACCTCCTCGTGCATGTCCACGACCACGGCCTCGTCCGCCTCGTCCTTGAAACGACCTCTTCCATGTTGACCACGTTCATTGCTCATGCTTTCTTCTTTATCCTTCACTTGCATTTTAAGTTGTTCTACAATATCTTGCTTCTTTTTATGTTTTTCTTCATATGCTTGTAATGACCCCAATAATTGATCAATAGTCGTCTCCTCCAAATTTTTTGTTTCCTCAATTATTACGGCAATATGCTCAAATTTAGGACTTAAAGAACGGAGTATCTTTTCCATAATTCTCACATCACTTAATTTTTCACCATTTCTTTTCATTTGATTAGAAACCGCCAAAACTCTTGAAAAATAGTCGGAAATAGATTCGGACTCTTTCATATGTAAAACTTCAAATTCACCTCTTAATGTTTGGAGACGTACCTTCTTTACTTGCTCGGCTCCTTTGTGAGATGTTTGAAGCTTCTCCCATGCATCCTTGGCGGTAGTTGCACTTGAGATCTTTTCGAAACCATCATCATCCAAAGCTTGGTAGATGAGATAGAGAGCTTTCTTGTCTCTCTTTCTTGAATCTTTTAAATTATCCTTTTGAGTTTGGGATAGTGTAGTCTCGTCTTGTGGCTCGACGTATCCTTTTTCTACAATATCCCAAACTTCATGTGCACCCAAAAGGGCCTTCATCTTGATACTCCAATTATCATAGTTGCTTGTGTTGAGCATAGGGACTTGAAAGGAAGCCACACCATTTGCCATATTTTTATGTAAACCACAAGTGATCTTGTGGCTCTGATACCACTTTGTTGGAGGAGAGTTATCTCAATTTAGGTAAGAAGGGGTTATTTAGAAATTGGAAGTTGGAAGAGGAATTATTTTTTCTTTGTAGTAGGAGGAGGTTATTTAGGCTAAGAAATATAAGAGAGTTTTTGGTGGAGAAATATTTGCTTGTATTGATTTCTCAAATTTTGGCTTGTTACAAAAACGATCAAGACACCCCTATTTATACTAGTACAACTTCCTAACCAATGGCTAGGATTTATTTGATCTAATGGCTATAATTCATCCACTAATCATCCTCCAAAATATCTACTTTACTTTAGATATTCTACAAGATTTCCTACATATAATATCTAAGATATTTTCATAAGACTTTTCTAGATATATTCTAGAACTTGGGCCATTTGGGCTTGGGCTCTCATTATTTTCTTTTATCTCAAAATTAATCTTCCAAGCCCAATATTACTTGGGCTAAATCAAGTTTAATTTCCAACAGATCTCACAAGTGCAGAGTCATACGCCATATATACACAAAGAAATCACAAATCTTATAGCCCTAAGGTTACTTGAACTAAACAACAAATTGGAAAGCAATTCCAAATCATAACCACCTAATAATTAACTGCAGACAAATACTAAAGAAAATTCAATCGATCCATAAAACACAACATTGCACGATCGACATGAAATTAACATTGTCCATTATTATAGACTAACACACCACCTAAGCATGTCATATAGTATAGGTCAACCATTATTACAATTAGTACTTACTGAGATAACATATAGTATACATAACAAGAGTCTAGGAATATCAATCATGAAGCAAGATGATCCATGTCATTTTTGCTCTTCAATAATCAGTCTTCTCTAAGACTTAACTTTTAGCAAGAATGGAACATGAGTACAAACTGGCCCTTTAGTTGTATCAGCTGTAAAGACAACAAAAAGAAAATCCAATTTGACACCATGGATGTAAAATTTGAGCAATGTAGAAGAACGAAAGGTAAAATTCAAGATGAATTAATTAGTTGTGTAAGAACCGGCTAAATTTCATATTTGGTCCACTAACTTATGTCTAGTTACACTTTCTTCCAATAACATAACGGTGGTGCAAAATAGGAGACTAACTTAATTTGTTGCACAAACGTCAATCTTTGTCAGCAATTGCGACATCAACCGGAATTGGTCCCAAATTTTGGGTATTTCAACCCGTCATGTGGAGAAAAAAAATTCAATATGCCAATGCCGTTAAAAATGGCCGAAGGATTGAAATCCCCAAAAGTTAGGTGCAATTCTGGTTGATTTCGCAATTGCCGACGGAGATTAGATTCAAGGTGCAACAAATTAGAAGTTAGTATCTTATTTTACCACACAATACATTCTTATGAATACTAATAAAAGTAGTCTTACACTAACTGAAGAGGTGGTACTTGCTCTTGCAGGCCATTGACTTGAAGATAGCCACGAGCATCAAACGGCTGAGATTGAGCAATTAGTTCAAAACCAGAATTCCCAGCTGGCATCAAATTCATGTGCTGCTGGGCTCTCTCAGTTTCAGCTACCTACATACATTTACAACTTTGAGAAATTGAAATGAATTTCCTTACAACTCAATCGGACATACGTGTATTTAAACGAAAAACGGGACGGAGCCAGAAAATAAACATTATCGGGGCGAATATTATTCATGGACAAGTGAATACACAAATGCACATATATGTGCACTAATTAAATGATATATTTGTGTGGGAGACAGAGAGAGATAGAGAGACCTTAGCTCGAAGGTACTGATTATTGTGATGTAAATCAATCTCCTGCTGCCAATATTTTTCACATGAGGAAAGAAACATAATCAGATAGCTGAGAGTATAAACAGAAAGATAGAAATGTAAAGAGTAGGATATATCCTTACCTGGGCAGTTATTCAAGAAAAGTGTTGAAACCAACTTTTTTCTTATTGCTAATTTGAAATGAACAAAAAACTAAAAAGAATCTTGCATGGAGCTTTAAAAGGCATTAATCAACAATCTCAAGTTAAGGAGGACTATATATTATTTCAGGGTAAATTGAAGATTCAGTACTGTAACTATAGGGGTTGGCAATAATAGTTATAAAAAAATCACAATTTGTCAAAAGTCTTGTAATTTTTAAAAAAAGGCATCAATGACTCAATCTCGGTCATTTGTTCGCTAAAAATTGAAAACTTTGTGGGAAATATCTACATATCCGTATTTCCGGCCAAATGAGCTGATGTTGAAACTAGAAACCAATTTCACACATGTAGACATTCTCTAAGGGAGTTGACATATTGATTGGGACAAAATCTTTAGAAAGAAAAATTTACTAGGAGGTGTCCACATAAGCGAAATAGTTTGTTTGGCCAAGAATATTTTTTTAATGTGGCCAAGAAAAAAAAAGAAGCAGCAGCAACAAAACTTGAGGGCATTCTGATACCTTATATTCCAGTTCAAACGAGGAGCAAATAAGTTTTAAAAGTGAGTGAAATATAAATAAACAAATACACTACTTACCCTTTTTTGCATGTACTCAATTTCAGCAAATAGCAACTCGTTCTGTGACAAAGAAAGAATTATGTTAATGGACAGCATTTTATCAGCAAAATACATAATTAAAACACAATCATATGCAAAATATTATTACTAGGACCTTCTTGGACCGGATTTTGCTAATTCCTCTTTCAACCTTGGTCTCCAGATTCTTGAGCTCCCTCAGCGACAATGCCCCTAAAGATTCACCAAGCATGTTCCTACATCCAAATAGCAATTAATAGGGCTAATAATGTCATTACAGAGTAATTTCACCACAACATAGATTTTTCATGTCTAAAACAGCGAAAAAATATTAATTAATTACCTGTTGTGATTCTGCAAATTACTGATTAGTGCACGCAGTTTTGAAGCTTCTTGCTGGTAGTACTGAAAATTATTGTTGAAAAGAGTTAAAATTGTGCTTTTAAATGCATTCTAACATTTGCAACATCAATATGGAAATAAACCTTAGACAAGGAATTAAGTTATTTGATCTCATAACTTTTGATTATTGCGCAATTTTGGTCCCATAAATATGAAGAGGTAACATATTTGATCCTGTCAGAATCACATGTAGATAGCTCGGTCCTGTAAATTTTGATTTTTGTGCAAAATTTAGATTCCGTAAGTTCAATTTTAGTCCAAATTCACTCTTTCGGGACAAAATTGCACAAAATTTGAACTTATCGGACAAACATTGCACCAAAAATCTAAATTTACGGGACCAAAATGCTGTATACAATATTTATAGGAACAAATATGTCACCTCTTTATACTTAGGGACCAAAATTGCTACACATAAATAAATATGCCACCCAATTATTTACCGGACCAAAATTGCAATTAAAAAATTGATGAAAATTAAAGTAAGCAGAATGAGGTGAATCTATACCTGAGTATTGGCTTCAGATATAGAGCCAGTATTTGAGGAATCTGAGGTTGCTTTCTTGTACCTCTCAATGGTTGCTTTAACACTGCATAATTTTATATTAAATACCATTTTCAGATATCAATATATTATTTCCAGTCAACATATCTCCTTCATTGAGATTCTAAACACCAACATTAATTCAGATCAAGCAACTGTGTATTTAAAAACATAAAGAAAGAAGTCAAATCAAAGTTTAAAGAAAAAATAAAATGAAAAAAAGATTAGTTTTGACTTTAGACTGTGTATTTAAGACAAAATTACATATTTGGTCCAACAATTTACACCGATTTACATTTTCATCCACTATTTTATGAGTGTGGTAAAATAAGACACTAACTTCTAATTTGTTGCACGTTGAGCCTAATCAGTGTCGTCAATTGCGAATCAACTGCAATTACTCCCAAATTTTGGGGGTTCAATCCCAAATTAGTGGACGGAAATGAAACTCAAATATAAGTTAGTCGACCAAATATGCAATTTAGCCGATTTTGTATAAACCAAAAAAAAAAAAGAATAAAAGTGTTTGAACAGTTGAGTGTTTCATTAAGTCTGATTTATCCTGTCTAATCAAAATGTCTACTTGACATGATTTAATATAGTAAGAAAAGAGAATAAAGGCAAAACCCCTCATTTCTCAGTTTGCTGCTACCTTAATATCATCGAGGCACTGATTGGCTGCGCTTGCCAAGCTGGCACTAATACTCGAAATATCATTGGCCCATATTATTTCTAGGTCTCAACTAAAAACCCCTCTTATTCCACCATGGATAATACTATTAACCACGCCTTTGAACCCTAGAGGAGAGTATTTGAAAATATGAGTAAATCAGAACCGTCCGTTTTGGATCCCAAGCATGGAAAACACCAAAAAGAGATTATCAGAATTTCAGAACTCCGCCATTGGTGGGCAGTGGCCGTACATAAGTCTGACTTACCCTCTCAATCACTTTAAAAATGACTTTGAACCTATGAAGTAATGATACGGATACGATATGACACGGGTACGAGAATACATTATATTTTGAAATTTTAAGGATATGGGTATATATATATAAATATATATTTTTATATTATTGAAAATATAGGTGTATTAAGTACAATTAAAAAAATGATATTTCAAGTAAAAAAAAGTTAAAATTTTATTAGTAGTCAAATCTGAAATGTGATAATTCTATAAATATAGATTCTTGTAACTGAGCCAAATCTATATCCTGTTCAATTCTACTTAAACATGAAAACCCATGGCTAGATCTCAAAAATGAGAGATTTTGACGAGAGAAAAAAAAAAGAAAAGAAAGAAAACCCAGATAATTAATAATCCCAATTTTACAGAAGAAAAATAAAAAGTTAATCTTTAATGGGTTTGAATTTGGTTATATTAGAGATCTGTGAACAATAACAAAAACCCATTAAAGAATTGAACTAATTTGTTGTAAAGATCGTATCTTTTTGCTTTTGGAGCTTAGAGGACTCGTGAAAAGATAACCCTAATTAGGGCAAATCTTGGTTCAGTTTTAATTGCACATGAGGCGTAGTAGTGGAATTAACCAGTTTAATGAATTTGAATTTGTTAGAGATGCAAGAAAGTGTTTTTTGAAAACCTAAATTGAATTATAACATAACCTAACCAACATCAAATCAATTAAAAAAAAGGCACAAAAAAACCCTAATTAGCTTTGAGATAGGGCTATTGACATCTTTCTTGCAGAGACAGATTTTGGTATTAAGGAAGTGTCATAGAGAAAAATGAATAGACAAATGAGAACTTGACAGCTTGTCAAGACTCACATAGCTTTTCCAGATGAAAGAGAAGAAAAGAAGGACTTAACAGCAAATTTTGAAAGATATGAAGATGATCTCAAAGGTTTCTATTGAAACTGCCCAAATTTCCATTTCTTGCTTACACTGGACTAAATGGGATTGTAAAAAGAGAAACCCCATAAAGCACATTGAAGAAAAAAAACAAAGTAGGAAAACAAATAATAGAAAGACAAACTAAATCTATGTCAAAAAAAAAAAAAAATCTTTACTGTGTACAAGGCTTGATTATGTCCTTGAGCTCAAAATCTTCCCTAATATTCTCAAAACAGACAAGGATGTCACAAAAACATATCAAACTTAAACTATTTAGCCCCTGTTTCAGATGGACAAAACAAAACAAAAATAAAAAATAAAAAAAGTGACTTAGATCCTTCTTTCCCTACTCAAAACAAAAACTCAAAAAATGTGTCCAAGAAAGTAAGCACAAAACTGTTACCACAAAAACAAACTCAAAACAAGATCCATCCCACTAGAAAACTTAAAAAATTAAGCCCTTTTTCATGTTTTTTTCAAAGATTAAGTTTTTTTTTTACCTGTCATTTGCATACTCATAAAGACGGCCTCTAGTAGAGAAGACAATCAAGGCAATCTCAGCATCACAAAGAACAGACAATTCATAGGCTTTTTTCAGCAGTCCATTGCGGCGTTTGCAAAACGTGACCTGTCGATTAGTCGTGTTTTCGATCCGTTTGATTTCGATTTTTCCTCTCCCGTTTTTCTTCTCCGAAGACATTTCCATTGATTGATCACTCTGGAACGCCATTTTTTTGCTGTTCGTACACAAGCAAAACAAAAATCAGAAAAGGGATCATCAAAGATTCGATTTTTATTTTGTGGGCAGCTTAGAATTTTCATGTTTGATGAAGAAATTGATGTGAAACACTAAAAAAAAACACAAATTAGTTTTTAGTTTCACTGACCTGGTATGGAAACTTAAGGGGGCGTTAAAAGGTAAAATGAGAGCAGAAAATGAAAGGGAGCTCCACTTTGTAGTTGTCTGCATTTATAAAGTAAAGAATGACTTAATTTTGTTTTCTTGATTATTATTATTATTACAAACTCAAAATTTTAATTTGTTGTCATCTTATTAGTTCTTGGGCGTATATTAGCTAGGGATATAATCATAGAATGCCAGTTCATGTAAAATAAGAGAAGGGGTTTACTTGCCCCTTAGATAGCTCAACCCAGTAAAGAACCCGAGTGACGAATTCCCCTGGTAAAAAGGTGGAAGAGAATTTCTTGTGTGGTGACTTTAGTCATAGCGATTCGGGACTGATTTGTTGAGACACATCTCGTGATTTACCTCTCCACGAAGTTATAGGACTATCGAGATGGGGTTCATCCTTTAGAGAAGGGCCTACTTGAGTGGGTCCTTCAAATTAATTCATTACCAACATTTTTTAATTCAACTTTAAATAATTTTAGTTATTTATTGCACTTTCATAAATTTTGTTTTTTCTATGCATTATTTCAAAATTCTTTTCTCTGTTGATAGGTAAATTGTTGAGTTGAATTGTTGCATGATTTCATCGTCGAAAAGTTTTAGCTAGCAAATATACCATTTAACCAAGTATTATACATGATTTTCTATTCCAAACTAAGTATTATATCATATTCCAATATCATCTATTTACGTCCAGTGTATTGATGATGTCATTAATATACACTTGACGTATATCTAAAACACTTGGAATACAAGATGAAAACACGATTTGGGATTGAGGAGGATCCGGAGAGACCACTCTACAAACTTGGACATCGATCAATACCGTGTTGCTTTACTTGTTTGTTTTATCTCTATAAAAACATGTGTACTATTTATTGTGTACTTCGGTTTATTTGCTTTTATTATGTGCGTTATTTTATTTTTATACTATGTATCATCATTTTTTTGTACATAATTGTGGTTGGAGAAGAGAAAACTATAATAAATAAGAATAAGAATGTTAGAGTAGAAAAGAGCCCCTAAAATTTGAAGTGTAATTTCATGCATGTGATGAATGAATCAACCTTGGAATAGGTTGCACTCAATCTGCAATGTGACAATGTCTATGAAATATGGGCTTCAATTAAACATTTTAACTATTTGAAAGAATTTGTTAAATATAGACCACTTTTATATTGAATTATTAATTATATGAAGCCTTTCTCATTAGTTTTGATGTCCCCACCTGTAAGCCTGCCCCCCCTCTGTCACTTATGTATATATGGTTTTCTCTTTCTCACATAAAATTCTTGTTTTTAATTTCTTTCGTGGGAAAGATTGAAATCTTGCTTACTTCCCTCTCTTCAATTCTGAATTGAAACCAACCTTGTTTTTAGTTAAGTTGGGGGTTATCATGATCTGAATTGACCTAACAATTGGATGGGTGTGTATCCTCTTCTCATTAGCCTTGAAATTGTATTTGTTGTATGAAACCAATTGTCTTGGAAGATTGGTCATTCGTACACCCACCAATTGGGGCCATGCATACCATTGTTAAGACAACTCATGGTTTGTGTTGGGAGAGATATATATACCCCACGTTAACTGAAAGACACACATGTGGATTGTGACTTATAAGTGAGTACGTAGTGCCGGATTTGAGTTTTGACGGTACCCTCAAAATTTAATATTTATATTTCTTTAATTTATTGACGATAGTACAATAGTATTAGAACACAAATTCAAAAAATAAAACTATAGATTTATCATTATCAAATACTAATAAAAAAATTAATATGTTCACATATTAACTTAAAGTTGGCACCCCAAGAAACTTGGAGCCTGAGGCGATTGGTTTATGGGATTCATGTCAAGTTTGTCCCTGTAAGTAAAAGGTCAAGCCTCTTTCCACTAAGAGGTGCTTTTTTCAGACAACATTGTGAGAAAAAGTCAAAGGGACAATACCTCTTAGCTATGTGGATGCAAGTCACCCTTTGCCACGTCAATTTGATAACTTATTTTATAGCAACATAAATGTTACACACATCCCTAACAAAAATATACGATAACACAAAATGGCTAGATAAAAACCATATTGTATATGTATATATATGAACATATATATAAATAATCAAGAAGTTGAAGGATTTAAACATGAGATCAGGATTTAAACATATGTACTATTGACAGGGATAGCAAACTGTTGATAAAGGGGGGCATAGGGTTCATGTGAGGTGTCCAATTTTGCCCTACCATCTTTACAAAAGGGTTGGTCTTATTACAACTTCTTCTTAAACGAATATTTCTTAAGGTTAGAATATTTTTGTTTGGCATTAGTCTACCAAGTGAGAATATGTGCATCGCTTGATTTGATTAATCTGAGCCTTTATGTAGAATTGATCTATAGCCTGGTGTTCACATGTTTGTGTTGGATTACACACAAATTAATTAGTAGTACTCTTTGCCTTTCTTTTCAATAGTCTCTCTTGCTCTATTCTCGACTTAGAGAGTATTTGCAATCACCAAAAAAAAATTCTTTAGTTTTGGCTGCAAAAGAAATCACTTTTAAGTATTGTTTGCAAATGTCAACTTTTGCTTCTGATTCTACTTCGTTTAATCAGAATCTAAAAGTATGGATGTGAGTGTTTTAGATTTTTTATTCTGTTTTCGGTTTGACTTTTACAAACAAATAAGCACTTTTATAATTTTTTTCACGAAACGGTAAACATTTTCAACTTTTGATTTTCAGCTACTTTTACTTCTGTTACAATAAATCACTTCTTTTTAAAAACATAAGTTTTTGCAAACATTCCCTTAGAAAAGGATTTTGGCATGTTGGCCTAATTGGGGTTTAGTTTGTTAAGCAATCGACGAATTATGTACGGATAAGAACACTCTGACTCCAATTAGTACATCATTGCACAACTTATCATACGGAAAAATAACAATATTCAGGTCCAAATCAATAATACTTGAAACAGTTCCAAATAGTTAAAGTCGTTTAATAAATCAAACAAATCTTATTAAAATAAAACTGATTGGATTTGCTTCAGCAGGACAATTGACTTAGGTTCGATTTTATATAAATACGTGTGTTCCTTTCTCTACTATTCCCGTACTCAAAAAGCTTATTAGATTTAGGTTAAATCTTGACAAAAATAATGCTATTAAATTTGGTTTTATTCTAGCAAAATACAGACCCATCGCCCATATGTGTCCCACCTTAATAAAATGTGGCATATGTGTTTTTTTCCAATTTGATTTTGTTTATTGCTTTTTTTCCCCAATCTCTTAACTGTTGTCCTTTAATTGGTGAATATTACCTTCCCCCTCCCTCCCCATCCCCAGCGGCTGCCTCCCCTTCCCTCCCCAACCATATTTCACATGGAGGCCAATTAAAGCATATATTTTGTGTTATTCGGAGGTGATCGGATTCTCCGATCGAGAGTGGAGGCAAGTCGGAGGTCGGAGCTACAAAGAGGAGAGTTGGAGCCGGGTAGGTGATGAGTTGAGGTTGAAGATCGGGTGAGGGAGAGGCATTTTTCATTTCTTTTTTTCGATTTTTTTTTCTTTGTGTTTTTTTTAGTTGTTTCTTGTTTTACTCCTTCGATTTACGGTGGTTTTACCTCTCGTACGGAGTTTTCCCCTTGACATGTATCAATATATGTATGTTCAAGATGGTCATTTTGCCAGTTGGCAGTGTAAGTTTTGTTTTGTTAAAAAAAAAATTGGTGAATATTACCTTTCAAAGAGGTTATTTTAAAAGCACTTTAAGGTAATTTGGGTAGATTGCTATAGTGCTACATTTTTAATTTTCTTTTTCTTTCCCCTTCCTCAAGAATGTAGGCTAGCATATACACGTATGAAAGTTATTTTACATGCCAACCTTAACCAATTAGTTCAGAATACAAAATCTACATATGACAATCTTGTTAAGAATATTCTATTATATTTCCTTCCTCAAAAAAAAAAAAGAATATTCTATTCCAGTGATAAAACTGAAATTCTAAAATTTGGCTTTTGCTTGTGGAAACTTATTTGTTTATATAATAATTTTTTAACTTTTTTTTTGAGAATATAATTTTTTAACTTTAAATTATACTCGATTATTTTTTTGACTAAAATAATTTATTTTTATATTCTAGTATGTCGAATGTTTTTTTCCGAAAGATTTTTTTTGAAAAAATATGACAACCTCTTTGTCCAAGGTAAAAGTGCCATTTTCCATTTTTTTTTCTAAAATTCGACCCATCATCATCTTGAGCGCCCTGACATCGACATTGCGAGTAATACAAGTAGAAGTTGCCATTTTCCTTAACCAAATTAGATTCAATAAATGAGGGCTAGAGTTGGGCGGGTCGTTTTCTTTGAAAGAAAATACTCAAATAGTAGTGGTCCTAAGAACACGGGATGGAAGATCATTACTAACAATTTAAAAAATCAGGCTAATTTCCCTTTTCAGTTCACATTCCTTTTATCTTAAATTTAAAAGTGAATTTTTTTTTTTTTGTTTCAAATATATGTTTATCATGACAAGAAAACTCCGCATGGCCGTAACAAGAAAATTCACTCCCACAGTCGATCTTTCTTAAAACAAAGTAAAGGAAAATATAATATTAATCGCTAATTCTACTTATTCTTTAGAAGAATTTTTATTAGGAGATTTTTTTTTCCGTATTGGTCCAATGTATAATTGCTTGTGAATTGTTTTATGAAAAAAAAGCACATTATTCTCTCACTCTTATTTTTCCAACTACAAATCAAATTCAACCACCACAAGATATTAAATCAACTATCATTGTTATAAGTTTATCTAAAAATACTTTGCCCTTCGGTCAGCAATCACATCAACGGTCACCAGTACGCTTTAATATCGTCCCATCATACTCTTAAAATTCATTCTCTCATTATTCTCCGTCAAAAAAATAGAAAAAAGAATTAGAAAAAAGAACAGTTTCACAATGATGATTTCATCTACAAAATGTTAAAACTTTATTAACTTTGATCATACACAAAGGAAGTGTAGTACATGCCCAAAAGTTTTATGAGGACCAATATTCTTTCCAAGAAGGGACCACCAAGAGCAAACATGATGTGTTTTTCAGGCTTCATGATGTTGAAATTATTTTTGGTTCAACCCAAGTTGGGTTATTCGTAGAGCTGTCAAAATAAACATGACCCAATGAAAAAACCCGAAATGAACTGGTCCTATTTTGGCCAGATCCGTTTGACTCAATGAAAATCAACATGGATTGGGCCCCAAAAATAGAGCTGATCAATCACACATTCGGCTCAACACAATCCGAACTATTTTTTTTTATTTGGCCTGGGCCCTGGGGCCAAAGACAACCCTGCAGACGATTCATTTGACAACCCTAATTGTGCGGGGACCAGGGCACCCCATGGCTATGCACGCATTGGCGTGGCGTAAAGGTGGGCCAACCCGGCCCCAGGCCCCCTCTTTTAAAAAATAAATTTTTTACTTAGCAATTTTTTTTTTAAAAAAATATATTAGTTGAAATTTAAATGATTTTTCATGATTTTTCTATTCAGCCTACCCCACTTTCGTGTACCGGCCCAGTCTACTATACTGTCCTGGCTACGCCAATGTATGCACGTGTCATTCGCTATTTATGTATATGGATTGTTCGCTATTTATGTATATGGATTTTATATTTCTGAAAAATTATGATGAATTATAATGGTATGTTTTAAATTTAATCGAGTAACTAATTTTATATTTGGATGAATGCAGCAGAATACCTTGGGTTTGAGAAACCAATTCCACCATTTGCAAATGCAAAAGGCCGCGAGATTCTCAAAGGTGTAAATTATGCATCGGGTGGTGCTGGAATCCTCGACGACACCGGAAAAGCATTGGTAAATTATTTATAATATTTAATTTTTAAATTTTCTACCCTCCTTAAAAATTAAGGGCGCGATTGAATATACTTTCATTTTGAAAATTTTCATTTTGCTAGAGAATATTGATAACAAAAATTTAGAAGAAAAAAGATGAATTTTGAGAGTGTGATTGGATATAAGATGAAAAAATAATGATTTTGGTTTAAAAATAGTAAAATAATGATTGGTAGTTAGAAATGCGTAAGTAGGTGAATAGTAAAATTTGTGGGAGAATGTGATATAATGATTAGTTTTTTGTGAAAAAATGTATAGATCATGTGATTGATGATAGAATAAATAAGAAAAAGTGAAAGTGAGATAATAATATATTTTCTGAAAATTTTAATAAAATAATCGTATGTTTCGTCAAAAAAAATTCTCCAACGGAATGAAAATTGAATTCATTTCATATATCCAATCGCCACCTAAAGCATCTCTTTTTATGTACTGCTTTAAAGAAGAAAAAAATTAAATAAATCTGCCCGTAGGTTCCGACTCCGTCCCAATTGCATTGTTTATATAGGAAACAATGAATTTCATTAAGCAGAAGAACCTTACGGTTGATAACAAAGATCAAGATCGTAACACCTACAAAATCACATTATTTAAATTTTGTATGAGTCTTATATATAAATTTATAAAAAACATTAATCAATATGATTTAATGCTTGAGCCATGTAAGTTTTATTATTAAATTTAACTTTATTTTTGTTTATAATTATAATGCATTGGAAATTAATTGTTACATTAACATGATTATATTGCATTCTCCCTCATATATAGGGCGATCGAATCAGCTTGAACATGCAGCTGCGTAATCACTACACCACAGCTTTTAAAATCGCACTTTTACTCGGAAACGCGACTCTTGCCAGATACCGTCTCAACAAGTGCTTGTACATTGTTAATATGGGAAATAACGATTACCTCAATAACTACTTGCAACCAAAATACTACCGAACTAGTACTTTATACACACCACAGGAGTATGCAGCATTCTTGATCAAACAATATTCCATGCAACTCAGGGTTAGTAAATGTTTCAATCTATTTTCTTGTTTTAAAATTTTATTTTAGGAATAAACTCTATTTGACTACAAGAGATTTTTAAAAAATAAGTTGGTTACTTTACTGTTTTTCCTACCAGCTTGTAGCTAAGGGTGTAAACGAGTCGAGTCGAGCCGAACATAGTATTGTTCGAGCTTGTTTGAATTTTAATCGAGTTTTAAAAATTGTGTTTGAGATTGTTTGATTATTAATCGAATCGAGCTCGAACGAGCTTTGCTCGAGCCGAACACGAATCGAGCTCGAATAGCTTGATATTTTTACACATATTTTATTCTTTTTTTACTAATCGAGTCGAGCTCGAGCCGAGCTTTAAATGTTATCGAACGAAAAAATATGTTCAAGTTTGGTTCATTAATTTAGCGAACCGAGCTTAAACTAGCTTTTAACGATCGATCTTGAATCGAGTATCGAGTAGCTTGATTCATTTTTCAGCCGTACTTGTAGCTCAAGTGGTATTGCCCACCCTTTGTAAAGGTGTTGAATAGGGTTCGAATCATTATTTTTTAGTTTCTTTGAAATTTATCCCTCCCCTTCAACAAGTACTCTCAACTTATTAAAAAAAAAAAACTTTACTATTTTTCCTCATACAGGCAAATGTCATGTATAAAGTAAACGTGACACACATCTCTTGTGTTAAAATACTAGATAAAACTTGGTAGGAATTAGAGATTCTAACTATTTTATTTTAATTTATTTTTGTGAGTTATTAATAAGATCGCATTGATTTTAAGCACAACATTCTATAAATTCTCAAACCTAAGCTTACCGAACATAAATCCTAGATCTAAATCTATAGTTCAATTAATAGCCTATTTTGGGATCAACTTTGTGTTTTGATGGTAAAAATAAAAAGCTTGTGTTGTAATTATGGGTGTTTGATATGTGTTCGATTTCATATGAGTGCGTTCTCTCGAATGGCGTAGCCAAACCACACTATGAGTCTATGACGCACAAAAGTGGGATTAGACAGATTATTTTTTTATTGAAAAAATCATATACGAAATAACTTAAATTATGTATTTATTTTATTTCTTAATAAAATTAAGTAGAAAAAATAAAAATAGGGGTTGGGGCCCATGTTGGTCACGTCCCTTTGCTTATGATCTTTGGTTCCTTCCATACTATTCCCCATTGTACTAAGAAAGAAGAATTACAAAAAACCATAGGGCTTGGGCCTGATTGCAAAAAAATTGAGACATGTTATAAATTACAAAATTATCCCTCAGGTTTGATTTTGTCTTAATTAAGGAAGTAACTGCAATGTTTCTATAAATATCGAGGGGCCTTTGCATGAAATATTTTATATTTATGAGGTGAGATGTAATGCCATAGACGGAGCTACAACTCCTATTAGGGTGCACGATGCTCCCATAGGTTTTTACTTTTTTTTTCTTTGTTTTTTTTGTTATATGTTATTTATATAACATTATAAATTTCTAAATTAAAAAAAATTATATTCTATAATATTATTTAAAAAGTGCTAATATTGTTATATACATTATTAGCATGATATTAATTTCTAAAAACTTCACATTAATTACAAAAAAAAAAAAATGTGCCTCCATTATTTATTTTTTTATATAGTTTATAATTTTATTCACTGTGTGCCACGCGCTATAAATTATAATAACAATGACCTAATTTGTAGTTTTAATTTCCTTGGATCAACTAGACCTTGTACGAATATGGAGCCAGAAAAATCGTGGTTTATGAAGTGGCGACGCTAGGTTGCCTACCCGAGGTGCTGTCTATAACAAATCCTACCAATAATAAATCTTCTTGCGACGACTCCATTAACAACGCCATGCAGCTATTCAACAACGGTTTGAAGACACTTATAGACACCTTGAATACCAACCTAACAGATGCACAATTTATCCTCATAAACGCCACCAGCATTTCACTTGTTAATTATACAGCCTTAGGTAAATTATGTATTATTTTCCCTTGTCCCATACTTATAAAAAAAAAAGAGGCTAGCTAAATTACCAAAAAAAAAAAAACCGGTTATTTTTCAAAATTACAATTACCCGTAGCGCGCCCATGTCACGTGCGATTCTTATTATCAATGGATTATTTGTAATTTTGATCGATAACTTGATTTTTCTTTCTTTTTGTAATTAGACTGAATCTTAAGGGATTGGGATTTTCTGATCCATGCACTTTCCTATTCCATCGCATCGGATGAATAGCATGTGTACATGAAGATGATGTCGATCACAATTGTAGACGTGTCATTCATCCAATATGTATGTGGAATAGAGAATGGAACAGGAAAAGTGGAACATGAGATCTCGTCATAATTAATCTGAAGAGTATTAATTTATTGTAATTTGACCTTTTAAAAAATTACAAATTTATTAATGACATAAGTTTCGTATTATTTCAGGTATTAAAGTTGGCAATGCTCCATGCTGTTTAGTATCAGATCATCCTGGGGGACTATGTGATCCCGGCAAAGATCCATGTAGTAACAGAAATGAATATGCTTTTTGGGACAATTATCATTTTTCTGAAGTTGTCAATCGTGCCACGGCTGCGAGAGCATACAATGCGACATTACCCACCGATGCGTACCCGTTCGATATTCGTCGTCTCGTTCGAAACTAAAATAATGTTGACGGGGAAACTCGTAGCCACTACCCTTGTTCTTCTTGTCTTTTTATTACAATGTAAGGAAAATTGATAACATATGCTTTAGGTTTGATAAAGATGTAAAGCTGAATCTTATGTAATATCTATTGGTGCCATCATTCTTGGATAATAATGACGGTGACTATATATGTTAGACAAAAACTTGCGTGAGACGGTCTCACGGATTTAGATCCGTGAGACGGAACCCTTACACAAAGTTTTAAAGATTTTTTTTTTCAGATTTTATTTTTCTTAGGGTTTATATTTGTTTTTTTAGGGTTTATTTTGTTTCTTGGGTTTATTTTTAATTGATTTGGATTTTTAGGATTTTTAGTTTTTTTTAGGGTTTATTTTTTATTTTTTGGGTTTATTTTTGTTTTTCGTGTTTATTATTCATGGTTCATGTTTTTAGGGTTTATTTTTGTTTTTTCATGGTTCATTATTATTTTTAAATTTATTTTCATGGTTCATGTTCTCAAGACGGAGCCGTTAGGATGTCCGTCTCACGGATTTAGATCCGTGAGACCGTCTCACAAGAGACTTGCTCTATATGTTAATATGTTTTATCTACATAATATGTTATCATTTTTAATTGGTAATATTAACATGATTTTATGACCGAAGCCAATTTTTCCCAAATATTTCTTACTCTATCTAATCTAAGATGAATGTGCGACACACTAGATTAGATAGAATAAGAAATGAACACATTAGAAACAAAGTGGGAGTAGCACCAATAGACGAGAAAATTAGAGAAACACGATTAAGATGGTTTGGACATGTTTATAGGAGACCTTTAGATGCACCTGTGCGACGTTTAGAAGGTAGAGAATCACTCACACAAATCAAAAGAGGAAGAGGTAGGCCTAAGAAGACTTGGAAAGAAGCTATTAAACATGACATGTTATACCTAGAAATAAACGAAAATATGGCTTATGACCGTAAACGATGGCGCGATATGAGCCGACCCCCCACGTAGTGGGATTAAAGCTTAGTTTGTTGTTGTTGTTGTTGTTGTTGTTGAAAAATTGGCTAATGGGAAGCCCTTGTGGAATGGCCTAGTGGTTTTCCATAATATTTAAGTCGAGATTTTGGGTTGAGATCTCATGTTCCACTTTCTATATTGAATGAATGACACGCGTACAAAATGATGTCATAATTGTACACATGTATTTCATCTAATATAGTGGAATAAGGGGTGGAACAGGAATGTAGACCAAGAGATCTCATCCTGAGGTTTTGCTTATAACCAAATGAAATACCAAACGGGATCTTCTATTCCAAAAGACGTTTCATTTTCTATTCCACTGCACAAAATTGGAACGTGTATAAAAACTACCATATTAAAAACTCACAATTTGAGCTTGATTTATGCGTCAAAATTAATATTGTAATTTTCATACACGTGTCAATCATCTGTATGGTATAATATGAGATGAAATAACTTTTTGGCATAGAAGATCTCACAAGTGCAGAGTCATACGCCATATATACACAAAGAAATCACAAATCTTATAGCCCTAAGGTTACTTGAACTAAACAACAAATTGGAAAGCAATTCCAAATCATAACCACCTAATAATTAACTGCAGACAAATACTAAAGAAAATTCAATCGATCCATAAAACACAACATTGCACGATCGACATGAAATTAACATTGTCCATTATTATAGACTAACACACCACCTAAGCATGTCATATAGTATAGGTCAAACATTATTACAATTAGTACTTACTGAGATAACATATAGTATACATAACAAGAGTCTAGGAATATCAATCATGAAGCAAGATGATCCATGTCATTTTTGCTCTTCAATAATCAGTCTTCTCTAAGACTTAACTTTTAGCAAGAATGGAACATGAGTACAAACTGGCCCTTTAGTTGTATCAGCTGTCAAGACAACAAAAAGAAAATCCAATTTGACACCATGGATGTAAAATTTGAGCAATGTAGAAGAACGAAAGGTAAAATTCAAGATGAATTAATTAGTTGTGTAAGAACCGGCTAAATTTCATATTTGGTCCACTAACTTATGTCTAGTTACACTTTCGTCCAATAACATAACGGTGTAGCAAAATAGGAGACTAACTTAATTTGTTGCACAAAAGTCAATCTTTGTCAGCAATTGCGACACCAACCGGAATTGGTCCCAAATTTTGGGTATTTCAACCCGTCATGTGGAGAAAAAAAATTCAATATGCCAATGCCGTTAAAAATGGCCGGAGGATTGAAATCCCCAAAAGTTAGGTGCAATTCTGGTTGATTTCGCAATTGCCGACGGAGATTAGATTCAAGGTGCAACAAATTAGAAGTTAGTATCTTATTTTACCACACAATACATTCTTATGAATACTAATAAAAGTAGTCTTACACTAACTGAAGAGGTGGTACTTGCTCTTGCAGGCCATTGACTTGAAGATAGCCACGAGCATCAAACGGCTGAGATTGAGCAATTAGTTCAAAACCAGAATTCCCAGCTGGCATCAAATTCATGTGCTGCTGGGCTCTCTCAGTTTCAGCTACCTACATACATTTACAACTTTGAGAAATTGAAATGAATTTCCTTACAACTCAATCGGACATACGTGTATTTAAACGAAAAACGGGACGGAGCCAGAAAATAAACATTATCGGGGCGAATATTATTCATGGACAAGTGAATACACAAATGCACAAAGACATACACGTATCAGCATGTACACAAATTAAACGCATGCATATACAACTTAATTAAATGATATATTTGTGTGGGAGACAGAGAGAGATAGAGAGACCTTAGCTCGAAGGTACTGATTATTGTGATGTAAATCAATCTCCTGCTGCCAATATTTTTCACATGAGGAAAGAAACATAATCAGATAGCTGAGAGTATAAACAGAAAGATAGAAATGTAAAGAGTAGTATATCCTTACCTGGGCAGTTATTCAAGAAAAGTGTTGAAACCAACTTTTTTCTTATTGCTAATTTGAAATGAACAAAAAACTAAAAAGAATCTTGCATGGAGCTTTAAAAGGCATTAATCAACAATCTCAAGTTAAGGAGGACTATATATTATTTCAGGGTAAATTGAAGATTCAGTACTGTAACTATAGGGGTTGGCAATAATAGTTATAAAAAAATCACAATTTGTCAAAAGTCTTGTAATTTTTAAAAAGGCATCAATGACTCAATCTCGGTCATTTGTTCGCTAAAAATTGAAAACTTTGTGGGAAATATCTACATGTCCGTATTTCCGGCCAAATGAGCTGATGTTGAAACTAGAAACCAATTTCACACATGTAGACATTCTCTAAGGGAGTTGACATATTGATTGGGACAAAATCTTTAGAAAGAAAAATTTACTAGGAGGTGTCCACATAAGCGAAATAGTTTGTTTGGCCAAGAATTTTTTTTTAATGTGGCCAAGAAAAAAAAAGAAGCAGCAGCAACAAAACTTGAGGGCATTCTGATACCTTATATTCCAGTTCAAACGAGGAGCAAATAAGTTTTAAAAGTGAGTGAAATATAAATAAACAAATACACTACTTACCCTTTTTTGCATGTACTCAATTTCAGCAAATAGCAACTCGTTCTGTGACAAAAAAAAAATTATGTTAATGGACAGCATTTTATCAGCAAAATACATAATTAAAACACAATAATATGCAAAATATTATTATTAGGACCTTCTTGGAGCGGATTTTGCTAATTCCTCTTTCAACCTTGGTCTCCAGATTCTTGAGCTCCCTCAGCGACAATGCCCCTAAAGATTCACCAAGCATGTTCCTACATCCAAATAGCAATTAATAGGGCTAATAATGTCATTACAGAGTAATTTCACCACAACATAGATTTTTCATGCCTAAAACAGCGAAAAATATTAATTAATTACCTGTTGTGATTCTGCAAATTACTGATTAGTGCACGCAGTTTTGAAGCTTCTTGCTGGTAGTACTGAAAATTATTGTTGAAAAGAGTTAAAATTGTGCTTTTAAATGCATTCTAACATTTGCAACATCAATATGGAAATAAACCTTAGACAAGGAATTAAGTTATTTGATCTCATAAGTTTTGATTATTGCGCAATTTTGGTCCCGTAAATATGAAGAGGTAACATATTTGATCTTGTCAGAATCACATGTAGATAGCTCGGTCCCGTAAATTTTGATTTTTGTGCAAAATTTAGATTCCGTAAGTTCAATTTTAGTCCAAATTCACTCTTTCGGGACAAAATTGCACAAAATTTGAACTTATCGGACAAACATTGCACCAAAAATCTAAATTTACGGGACCAAAATGCTGTATACAATATTTATAGGAACAAATATGTCACCTCTTTATACTTAGGGACCAAAATTGCTTCACATGAATAAATATGCCACCCAATTATTTACCGGACCAAAATTGCAATTAAAAAATTGATGAAAAGTAAGCAGAATGAGGTGAATCTATACCTGAGTATTGGCTTCAGATATAGAGCCAGTATTTGTGGAATCTGAGGTTGCTTTCTTGTACCTCTCAATGGTTGCTTTAACACTGCATAATTTTATATTAAATACCATTTTCAGATATCAATATATTATTTCCAGTCAACATATCTCCTTCATTGAGATTCTAAACACCAACATTAATTCAGATCAAGCAAATGTGTATTTAAAAAAATAAAGAAAGAAGTCAAATCAAAGGTTAAAGAAAAAATAAAATGAAAAAAAGATTAGTTTTGACTTTAGACTGTGTATTTAAGACAAAATTACATATTTGGTCCAATAACTTATATCGAGTTGCATTTTCGTCCACTAAATTTATGGATGTAGCAAAATAGGACACTAACTTCTAATTTGTTGCACATTGAGCCTAACTTGTGTCGGTAATTAGAAATCAACTGCAATTTCTCCCAAATTTTGGGGGTTCAATCCCAAATTAGTGGACCAAACGTGCAATTTAGCCGACTTAGTATAAAACCAACAACAACAAAAAAAAAAAAAAAGAATAAAAGTGATTGAACAGTTGAGTGTTTCACTAAGTCTGTTTTATCCTGTCTAATCAAAATGTCTACTTGACATGATTTAATATAGTAAGAAAAGAGAATAAAGGCAAAACTCCTTCATTTCTCAGTTTGCTGCTACCTTAATATCATCGAGGCACTGATTGGCTGCGCTTGCCAAGCTGGCACTAATACTCGAAATATCATTGGCCCATATTATTTCTAGGTCTCAACTAAAAACCCCTCTTATTCCACCATGGATAATACTATTAACCACACGTTTGAGCCCCAGAGGAGAGTATTTGAAAATCTAAGTAAATCAGAACCGTCCGTTTTGGATCCCAAGCATGGAAAACACCAAAAGGATATCAGAATTTCAGAACTCCCCATTGGTGGGCAGTGGCCGTACATAAGTCTGACTTACCCTCTCAATCACTTTAAAAATGACTTTGAACCTATGAAGTAGTGATACGGATACGATATGACACCGATACGAGAATACATTATATTTTGAAATTTTAAGGATATGGGTATATATATATAAATATATATTTTTATATTATTGAAAATATAGGTGTATTAAGTACAATTAAAAAAATGATATTTCAAGTAAAAAAAAGTTAAAATTTTATTAGTAGTCAAATAAATGTGATAATTCATATAAACACGCACAAAAATGCTGAAAAAATAAACATTATAATGAATTCTATCTATTTCCCTATTAAATGTATCCATAAATTATCAGACAAAGAATCCAGTACGGCATCAAATGAGAAGTGTACATGCTTCCTAACTTTGAACAATGAACAATAAATATAAATATATATTTATTAAATGTTATATAAAAATGAAAACTTGGTTTTCTTTAAATGGGAAGTCGTGATGTGAGGGTTTATTAAAGAAGGTATAATGAGATGACCAAAAATAAGAAATTGAGGGGTTTTCATTGGTTTGCCATTCACTTTCACTTCTGTTTCTTTCCTGTTTTAGTTTTAACAGTTTACTAAGCTTTAAAGAAAGGCTCAAAATCATTTACCACAAAAGAAATAAAAATTGGGGTTCTGTTTTTTGGCTGCCCACAGAAAAACAATGTTACTTTTTTTTTTTCTTGTGAAAAGTCAAGAACAAGAAAATCGTGTGTGACGTAACCAAAGATTCTTGTAACTGAGCCAAATCTATATCCTGTTCAATTCTACTTAAAACATGAAAACCCATGGCTAGATCTCAAAAATGAGAGATTTTGACGAGAGAAAAAAAAAAAAAAAAGAAAGAAAGAAAACCCAGATAATTAATAATCCCAATTTTACAGAAGAAAAATAAAAAGTTAATCTTTAATGGGTTTGAATTTGGTTATATTAGATATCTGTGGACAATAACAAAAACCCATGAAAGAATTGAACTAATTTGTTGTAAAGATCGTATCTTTTTTGCTTTTGGAGCTTAGAGGGCTCGTGAAAAGATAACAATTGGTAAACCCTAATTAGGGCAAAATTTGGTTCAATTTAATTGCACATGAGGTGTAGTAGTGGAATTAACCAGTTTGATGAATTTGAGTTTGTTAAAGATGCAAGAAAGTATTTTTTGAAAACCTAAATTAAATTATAACTTAACCTAACCAACATCAAATCAATTAAAAAAAAGGCCAAAAAAAACCCTAATTAGCTTTGAGATAGGGCTATTGACATCTTTCTTGCAGAGAGAGATTTTGGTATTAAGGAAGTGTCATAGAGAAAATTGAATAGACAAATGAGAACTTGACAGCTTGTCAACACTCACATAGCTTTTCCAGATGAAAGAGAAGAAAAGAAGGACTTAACAGCAAATTTTGAAAGATATGAAGATGATCTCAAAGGTTTCTATTGAAACTACCCAAATTTCCATTTCTTGCTTACAATGGACTAAATGGGATTTTAAAAAGAGAAACCCCATAAAGCACATTGAAGAAAAAAAAAAAACAAAGTAGGAAAAAAATAATAGAAAGACAAACTAAATCTATGTCAAAAAAAAAAAAAATCTTTACTGTGTACAAGGCTTGATTATGTCCTTGAGCTCAAAATCTTCCCTAATATTCTCAAAACAGACAAGGATGTCACAAAAACATATCAAACTTAAACTATTTAGCCCCTGTTTCAGATGGACAAAACAAAACAAAAATAAAAAATAAAAAAAGTGACCTAGATCCTTCTTTCCCTACTCAAAACAAAAACTAAAAAAAAAATGTCTCCAAGAAACAAAGCACAAAACTGTCACCACACAAACAAACTCAAAACAAGATCCATCCCCAAAGAAAACTTAAAAAATTAAGCCCTTTTTCATGTTTTTTTCAAAGATTAAGTTTTTTTTTTACCTGTCATTTGCATACTCATAAAGACGGCCTCTAGTAGAGAAGACAATCAAGGCAATCTCAGCATCACAAAGAACAGACAATTCATAGGCTTTTTTCAGCAGTCCATTGCGGCGTTTGCAAAACGTGACCTGTCGATTAGTCGTGTTTTTCGATCCGTTTGATTTCGATTTTTCCTCTCCCGTTTTTCTTCTCCGAAGACATTTCCATTGATTGATCACTCTGGAACGCCATTTTTTTGCTGTTCGTACACAAGCAAAACAAAAATCAGAAAAGGGATCATCAAAGATTCGATTTTTATTTTGTGGGCAGCTTAGAATTTTCATGTTTGATGAAGAAATTGATGTGAAACACTAAAAAAACACAAATTAGTTTTTAGTTTCACTGACCTGGTATGGAAACTTAAGGGGGCGTTAAAAGGTAAAATGAGAGCAGAAAATGGAAGGGAGCTCCACTTTGTAGTTGTCTGCATTTATAAAGTAAAGAATGACTTAATTTTGTTTTCTTGATTATTATTATTATTACAAACTCAAAATTTTAATTTGTTGTCATCTTATTAGTTCTTGGGCGTATATTAGCTAGGGATATAATCATAGAATGCCAGTTCATGTAAAATAAGAGAAGGGGTTTACTTGCCCCGGGCATAGCTCAACCGTAAAGAACCCGAGTGACGAATTCCCCTGGTAAAAGGTGGAAGAGGATTTCTTGTGTGGTGACTTAGTCTATAGCATTCGGGACTGATTTGTTGAGACACATCTCGCGATTTACCTCCTTCACGAAGTTATAGGACTATCGAGAGATGGGGTTCATCCTTTAGAGAAGGGCCTACTTGAGTGGGTCCTTCAAATTAATTCATTACCAACATTTTTAATTCAACTTTAAATAATTTTAGTTATTTATTGCACTTTCATAAATTTTGTTTTTTCTATACATTATTTCAAAATCCTTTTCTCTGTTGATAGGTAAATTGTTGAGTTGAATTGTTGCATGATTTCATCGTCGAAAAGTTTTAGCTAGCAAATATACCATTTAACCAAGTATTATACATGATTTTCTATTCCAAACTAAGTATTATATCATATTCCAATATCATCTATTTACGTCCGATGTATTGATGATGTCATTAATATACACTTGACGTATATCTAAGACACTTGGAATACAAGATGAAAACACGATTTGGGATTGAGGAGGATCCGGAGAGACCACTCTACAAACTTGGACATCGATCAATATCGTGTTGCTTTACTTGTTTGTTTTATCTCTATAAAAACATGTGTACTATTTATTGTGTACTTCGGTTTATTTGCTTTTATTATGTGCGTTATTTTATTTTTATACTATGTATCATCATTTTTTGTACATAATTGTGGTTGGAGAAGAGAAAACTATAATAAATAAGAATAAGAATGTTAGAGTAGAAAAGAGCCCCTAAAATTTAAAGTGTAATTTCATGCATGTGATGAATGAATCAACCTTGGAATAGGTTGCACTCAATCTGCAATGTGACAATGTCTATGAAATATGGGCTTCAATTAAACATTTTAACTATTTGAAAGAATTTGTTAAATATAGACCACTTTTATATTGAATTATTAATTATATGAAGCCATTCTCATTAGTTTTGATGTCCCCACCTGTAAGTCTGCCCCCCCTCTGTCACTTATGTATATATGGTTTTCTCTTTCTCAAATAAAATTCTTGTTTTTAATTTCTTTCGTGGGAAAGATTGAAATCTTGCTTACTTCCCTCTCTTCAATTCTGAATTGAAACCAACCTTGTTTTTAGTTAAGTTGGGGGTTATCATGATCTGAATTGACCTAACAATTGGATGGGTGTGTATCATCTTCTCATTAGCCTTGAAATTGTATTTGTTGTATGAAACCAATTGTCTTGGAAGATTGGTCATTCGTACACCCACCAATTGGGGCCATGCATACCATTGTTAAGACAACTCATGGTTTGTGTTGGGAGAGATATATATACCCCACGTTAACTGAGCACACATGTGGATTGTGACTTATAAGTGAGTACGTAGTGCCGGATTTGAGTTTTAACGGTACCCTCAAAATTTAATATTTATATTTCTTTAATTTATTGACGATAGTACAATAGTATTAGAACACAAATTCAAAAAATAAAACTATAGATTTATCATTATCAAATACTAATAAAAAAATTAATATGTTCACATATTAACTTAAAGTTGGCACCCCAAGAAACTTGGAGCCTGAGGCGATTGGTTTATGGGATTCATGTCAAGTTTGTCCCTGTAAGTAAAAGGTCAAGCCTCTTTCCACTAAGAGGTGCTTTTTTCAGGACAACATTGTGAGGCAAAGTCAAAAGGGACAATACCTCTTAGCTATGTGGATGCAAGTCACCCTTTGCCACGTCAATTTGATAACTTATTTTATAGCAACATAAATGTTACACACATCCCTAACAAAATATACGATAACACAAAATGGCTAGATAAAAACCATATTGTATATGTATATATATGAACATATATATAAATAATCAAGAAGTTGAAGGATTTAAACATGAGATCAGGATTTAAACATATGTACTATTGACAGGGATAGCAAACTGTTGATAAAGGGGGGCATAGGGTTCATGTGAGGTGTCCAATTTTGCCCTACCATCTTTACAAAAGGGTTGGTCTTATTACAACTTCTTCTTAAACGAATATTTCTTAAGGTTAGAATATTTTTGTTTGGCATTAGTCTACCAGGTGAGAATATGCGCATCACTTGATTTGATTAATCTGAGCCTTTATTTAGAATTAATCTATAGCCTGGTGTTCACATGTTTGTGTTGGATTACACACAAATTAATTAGTACTACTCTTTGCCTTTCTTTTCAATAATCTCTCTTGCTATGTTCTTGACTTAGAGAATGTTTGCAATCACCAAAAAAAAAATTCTTTAGTTTTGGCTGCAAAAAAAAACACTTTTAAGTATTGTTTGCAAATGTCAACTTTTGCTTTTGATTCTATTTCGTTTAGTTAGAATCTAAAAGTATGGATATGTGTACTTTAGATTTTTTATTCTCTTTTTGGTTTGACTTTTACAAACAAATATATACTTTTATAATTTTTTTCACAAAACGGTAAACATTTTCAACTTTTTATTTTCAGTTACTTTTACTTCTATAAATTACTTCTTTTTAAAAACATAAGTTTTTGCAAACATTCCCTTAGAAAAGGATTTTGGCATTTTGGCCTAATTGGGGTTTAGTTTGTTAAGCAATTGACGAATTATGTACGGATAAGAACACTCTGACTCCCATTAGTACATCATTGCACAACTTGTCATACGGAAAAATAACAATATTTAGGTCCAAATCAATAATACTTGAAACAGTTCCAAATAGTTAAAGTCGTTTAATAAATCAAACAAATCTTATTAAAATAAAACTGATTGGATTTGCTTCAGCTTGAGACAATTGACTTGGGTTCGATTTTATATAAATACTTGTGTTCCTTTCTCTACTATTCCTGTACTCAAAAAGCTTATTAGATTTAGGTTAAATCTTGTACAAAAATAATGCTATTAAATTTGGTTTTATTCTAGCAAAATACAGACCCATCGCCCATATGTGTCCCACCTTAATAAAATGTGGCATATATGTTTTTTTTCCTATTTGATTTTGTTTATTGCTTTTTTTTCCCCAATCTCTTAACTGTTGTCCTTTAATTGGTGAATATTACCTTCCCCCTCCCTCCCCATCCCCAGCGGCTGCCCCCTTTCCCCTCCCTTCTCCTCCTCCTCCTCCCCTTATCTCCTCCCCTCCCCAACCATATTTCACATGGAGGCCAATGAAGGCATATCTTTTGTGTTATCCGGAGGTGATCGGATTCTCCGATCGAGAGTGGAGGCAAGTCGGAGGTCGGAGCTACAAAGAGGAGAGTTGGAGCCGGGTAGGTGATGAGTTGAGGTTGAAGATCGGGTGAGGGAGAGGCATTTTTCATTTCTTTTTTTCGATTTTTTTTTCTTTTCTGTTTTTTTTGTTTGAGTCTTTATTTTTACCGGTTGATTTGTGAAACTCGTAGGCGGTCAGTTATTTCTGTCTTGCAGTGCGTGAAGTAGCTCGTGCCCGGATTTGTTCGAGTTGAGTAGTCTCCCTTGAGGAGTGTCTTAGTCCTCCTTTCGGATGTGGTTTAGTTTTCTTTTGCTTTGTGTTTTTTTTTTAGTTGTTTCTTGTTTTACTCCTTCGATTTAAGGTGGTTTTACCTCTCGTCAAGGTTGCGAAATCGCTAGCGCGCCCGGTCGGCAAGAACCGGCGCCTAGCGCTAGGGCGCCTAGGCGGGCGCTAGAAAAGCCCAAGTTTTTCTTATTTTTTTTTTTTTTGTATTTTGGCGATTTTTCCGATTTTTGGCGATTTATTCCGCCTAGACCGCCTAGACCGATTTTTTCCCGATTTTTTTCCGATTTTTGCCGCTTTCCGCCTGGCCTGCCGCCTTAGCCCGCCTGGGCGGGCGCCTAGGCCGATTTTGCCCCCAGGCGATTTTTTTTGGCCGATTTTCGGAAAATCGGGTCGGCCTAGGGCGCCTAGCGCCTAGCGGCCGCCTGGCCGATTTTTTACAACATTGCCTCTCGTGCGGAGTTTTCCCGACATGTATCAATATATGTATGTTCAAGATGGTCATTTTGCTTGGTTAGCGATCTTGTAAGTTTTGTTTTGTTAAAAAAAAAAAATTGGTGAATATTACCTTTCAAAGAGGTTATTTTAAAAGCACTTTAAGGTAATTTGGGTAGATTGCTATAGTGCTACATTTTTAATTTTCTTTTTCTTTCCCCTTCCTCAAGAATGTAGGCTAGCATATACACGTATGAAAGTTATTTTACATGCCAACCTTAACCAATTAGTTCAGAATACAAAATCTACATATGACAATCTTGTTAAGAATATTCTATTATATTTCCTTCCTCAAAAAAAAAAGAATATTCTATTCCAGTGATAAAACTGAAATTCTAAAATTTGGCTTTTGCGTGTGGAAATTTATTTGTTTATATAATAATTTTTTAACTTTTTTTTTTGAGAATATAATTTTTTAACTTTAAATTATACTCGATTATTTTTTTGACTAAAATAATTTATTTTTATATTCTAGTATGTCGAATGTTTTTTTCCGAAAGATTTTTTTTGAAAAAATATGACAACCTCTTTGTCCAAGGTAAAAGTTGCCATTTTTCATTTTTTTTTTTAAATTCGACCCGTCATTGCAGGTACTCGAACCTGGACATTGACATTGCGAGTAATACAAGTAGAAGTTGCCATTTTCCTTAACCAAATTAGATTCAATAAATGAGGGCTAGAGTTGGGCGGGTCGTTTTCTTTGAAAGAAAATAGTAGTGGTCCTAAGAACACGGGATGGAAGATCATTACTAACAATTTAAAAAATCAGGCTAATTTCCCTTTTCAGTTCACATTCCTTTTATCTTAAATTTAAAAGTGAATTTTTTTTTTTTTGTTTCAAATATATGTTTATCATGACAAGAAAACTCCGCATGGCCGTAACAAGAAAATTCACTCCCACAGTCGATCTTTCTTAAAACAAAGTAAAGGAAAATATAATATTAATCGCTAATTCTACTTATTCTTTAGAAGAATTTTTATTAGGAGATTTTTTTTTCCGTATTGGTCCAATGTATAATTGCTTGTGAATTGTTTTATGAAAAAAAAGCACATTATTCTCTCACTCTTATTTTTCCAACTACAAATCAAATTCAACCACCACAAGATATTAAATCAACTATCATTGTTATAAGTTTATCTAAAAATACTTTGCCCTTGATTCAGCAATCACATCAACGGTCACCAAGACGCTTTAATATCGTCCCATCATACTCTTAAAATTCATTCTCTCATTATTCTCCGTCAAAAAAATAGAAAAAAGAATTAGAAAAAAGAACAGTTTCACAATGATGATTTCATCTACAAAATGTTAAAACTTTATTAACTTTGATCATACACAAAGGAAGTGTAGTACATGCCCAAAAGTTTTATGAGGACCAATATTCTTTCCAAGAAGGGACCACCAAGAGCAAACATGATGTGTTTTTCAGGCTTCATGATGTTGAAATTATTTTTGGTTCAACCCAAGTTGGGTTATTCGTAGAGCTTGTCAAAATAAACATGGCCCGATAAAAAAAAAAACCCGAAATGAACTGTCCTATTTTGGCCGGATCCGTTTGACTCAATGAAAATCAACATGGATTGGGCCCCAAAAATAGAGCTGATCAATCACACATTCGGCTCAACACAATCCGAACTATTTTTTTTTATTTGGCCTGGGCCCTGGGGGCCAGCACAACCTGGTACGGTGCAGTTCATTTGACAACCCTAATTGTGCGGGGACCAGGGCACCCCATGGCTATGCACGCATTGGCGTAGCCAAAGGTGGGCCAACCCGGGCCCCAGGCCCCCTCTTTTAAAAAATAAATTTTTTACTTAGCAATTTTTTTTTTAAAAAAATATATTAGTTGAAATTTAAATGATTTTTCATGATTTTTCTATTCAGCCTACCCCACTTTCGTGTATGGGCCAGTCTACTATCTTTGTCACCCTGCTACGCCAATGTATGCACGTGTCATTCGCTATTTATGTATATGGATTGTTCGCTATTTATGTATATGGATTTTATATTTCTGAAAAATTATGATGAATTATAATGGTATGTTTTAAATTTAATCGAGTAACTAATTTTATATTTGGATGAATGCAGCAGAATACCTTGGGTTTGAGAAACCAATTCCACCATTTGCAAATGCAAAAGGCCGCGAGATTCTCAAAGGTGTAAATTATGCATCGGGTGGTGCTGGAATCCTCGACGACACCGGAAAAGCATTGGTAAATTATTTATAATATTTAATTTTTAAATTTTCTACCCTCCTTAAAAATTAAGGGCGCGATTGAATATACTTTCATTTTGAAAATTTTCATTTTGCTAGAGAATATTGATAACAAAAATTTAGAAGAAAAAGATGAATTTTGAGAGTGTGATTGGATATAAGATGAAAAATAATGATTTTGGTTTAAAAATAGTAAAATAATGATTGGTAGTTAGAAATGCGTAAGTAGGTGAATAGTAAAATTTGTGGGAGAATGTGATATAATGATTAGTTTTTTGTGAAAAAATGTATAGATCATGTGATTGATGATAGAATAAATAAGAAAAAGTGAAAGTGAGATAATAATATATTTTCTGAAAATTTTAATAAAATAATCGTATGTTTCGTCAAAAAAAATTCTCCAACGGAATGAAAATTGAATTCATTTCATATATCCAATCGCCACCTAAAGCATCTCTTTTTATGTACTGCTTTAAAGAAGAAAAAAATTAAATAAATCTGCCCGTAGGTTCCGACTCCGTCCCAATTGCATTGTTTATATAGGAAACAATGAATTTCATTAAGCAGAAGAACCTTACGGTTGATAACAAAGATCAAGATCGTAACACCTACAAAATCACATTATTTAAATTTTGTATGAGTCTTATATATAAATTTATAAAAAAACATTAATCAATATGATTTAATGCTTGAGCCATGTAAGTTTTATTATTAAATTTAACTTTATTTTTGTTTATAATTATAATGCATTGGAAATTAATTGTTACATTAACATGATTATATTGCATTCTCCCTCATATATAGGGCGATCGAATCAGCTTGAACATGCAGCTGCGTAATCACTACACCACAGCTTTTAAAATCGCACTTTTACTCGGAAACGCGACTCTTGCCAGATACCGTCTCAACAAGTGCTTGTACATTGTTAATATGGGAAATAACGATTACCTCAATAACTACTTGCAACCAAAATACTACCGAACTAGTACTTTATACACACCACAGGAGTATGCAGCATTCTTGATCAAACAATATTCCATGCAACTCAGGGTTAGTAAATGTTTCCAATCTATTTTCTTGTTTTAAAATTTTATTTTAGGAATAAACTCTATTTGACTACAAGAGATTTTTAAAAAATAAGTTGGTTACTTTACTGTTTTTCCTACCAGCTTGTAGCTAAGGGTGTAAACGAGTCGAGTCGAGCCGAACATAGTATTGTTCGAGCTTGTTTGAATTTTTTAATCGAGTTTTAAAAATTGTGTTTGAGATTGTTTGATTATTAATCGAATCGAGCTCGAACGAGCTTTGCTCGAGCCGAACACGAATCGAGCTCGAATAGCTTGATATTTTTACACATATTTTATTCTTTTTTTACTAATCGAGTCGAGCTCGAGCCGAGCTTTAAATGTTATCGAACGAAAAAATATGTTCAAGTTTGGTTCATTAATTTAGCGAACCGAGCTTAAACTAGCTTTTAACGATCGATCTTGAATCGAGTATCGAGTAGCTTGATTCATTTTTCAGTCGTACTTGTAGCTCAAGTGGTATTGCCCACCCTTTGTAAAGGTGTTGAATAGGGTTCGAATCATTATTTTTTAGTTTCTTTGAAATTTATCCCTCCCCTTCAACAAGTACTCTCAACTTATTAAAAAAAAAAAACTTTACTATTTTTCCTCATACAGGCAAATGTCATGTATAAAGTAAACGTGACACACATCTCTTGTGTTAAAATACTAGATAAAACTTGGTAGGAATTAGAGATTCTAACTATTTTATTTTAATTTATTTTTGTGAGTTATTAATAAGATCGCATTGATTTTAAGCACAACATTCTATAAATTCTCAAACCTAAGCTTACCGAACATAAATCCTAGATCTAAATCTATAGTTCAATTAATAGCCTATTTTGGGATCAACTTTGTGTTTCAGTGGTAAAAATAAAAAGCTTGTGTTGTAATTATGGGTGTTTGATATGTGTTCGATTTCATATGAGTGCGTTCTCTCGAATGGCGTAGCCAAACCACACTATGAGTCTATGACGCACAAAAGTGGGATTAGACAGATTATTTTTTTATTGAAAAAATCATATACAGAATAACTTAAATTATGTATTTATTTTATTTCTTAATAAAATTAAGTAGAAAAAATAAAAATAGGGGTTGGGGCCCATGTTGGTCACGTCCCCTTTGCTTATGATGCTGGTTCCTTCCATACTATTCCCCATTGTACTAAGAAAGAAGAATTACAAAAAACCATAGGGCTTGGGCCTGATTGCAAAAAAATTGAGACATGTTATAAATTACAAAATTATCCCTCAGGTTTGATTTTGTCTTAATTAAGGAAGTAACTGCAATGTTTCTATAAATATCGAGGGGCCTTTGCATGAAATATTTTATATTTATGAGGTGAGATGTAATGCCATAGACGGAGCTACAACTCCTATTAGGGTGCACGATGCTCCCATAGGTTTTTACTTTTTTTTTCTTTGTTTTTTTTGTTATATGTTATTTATATAACATTATAAATTTCTAAATTAAAAAAAATTATATTCTATAATATTATTTAAAAAGTGCTAATATTGTTATATACATTATTAGCATGATATTAATTTCTAAAAACTTCACATTAATTACAAAAAAAAAAAAAATGTGCCTCCATTATTTATTTTTTATATAGTTTATAATTTTATTCACTGTGTGCCACGCGCTATAAATTATAATAACAATGACCTAATTTGTAGTTTTAATTTCCTTGGATCAACTAGACCTTGTACGAATATGGAGCCAGAAAAATCGTGGTTTATGAAGTGGCGACGCTAGGTTGCCTACCCGAGGTGCTGTCTATAACAAATCCTACCAATAATAAATCTTCTTGCGACGACTCCATTAACAACGCCATGCAGCTATTCAACAACGGTTTGAAGACACTTATAGACACCTTGAATACCAACCTAACAGATGCACAATTTATCCTCATAAACGCCACCAGCATTTCACTTGTTAATTATACAGCCTTAGGTAAATTATGTATTATTTTCCCTTGTCCCATACTTATAAAAAAAAAAAGAGGCTAGCTAAATTACCAAAAAAAAAAAAACCGGTTATTTTTCAAAATTACAATTACCCGTAGCGCGCCCATGTCACGTGCGATTCTTATTATCAATGGATTATTTGTAATTTTGATCGATAACTTGATTTTTCTTTCTTTTTGTAATTAGACTGAATCTTAAGGGATTGGGATTTTCTGATCCATGCACTTTCCTATTCCATCGCATCGGATGAATAGCATGTGTACATGAAGATGATGTCGATCACAATTGTAGACGTGTCATTCATCCAATATGTATGTGGAATAGAGAATGGAACAGGGAAAAGTGGAACATGAGATCTCGTCATAATTAATCAAAGAGTATTAATTTATTGTAATTTGACCTTTTAAAAAATTACAAATTTATTAATGACATAAGTTTCGTATTATTTCAGGTATTAAAGTTGGCAATGCTCCATGCTGTTTAGTATCAGATCATCCTGGGGGACTATGTGATCCCGGCAAAGATCCATGTAGTAACAGAAATGAATATGCTTTTTGGGACAATTATCATTTTTCTGAAGTTGTCAATCGTGCCACGGCTGCGAGAGCATACAATGCGACATTACCCACCGATGCGTACCCGTTCGATATTCGTCGTCTCGTTCGAAACTAAAATAATGTTGACGGGGAAACTCGTAGCCACTACCCTTGTTCTTCTTGTCTTTTTATTACAATGTAAGGAAAATTGATAACATATGCTTTAGGTTTGATAAAGATGTAAAGCTGAATCTTATGTAATATCTATTGGTGCCATCATTCTTGGATAATAATGACGGTGACTATATATGTTAGACAAAAACTTGCGTGAGAGACGGTCTCACTGATTTAGATCCGTGAGACGGAACCCTTACACAAAGTTTTAAAGATTTTTTTTTTCAGATTTTATTTTTCTTAGGGTTTATATTTGTTTTTTTAGGGTTTATTTTGTTTCTTGGGTTTATTTTTAATTGATTTGGATTTTTAGGATTTTTAGTTTTTTTTAGGGTTTATTTTTTATTTTTTGGGTTTATTTTTGTTTTTCGTGTTTATTATTCATGGTTCATGTTTTTAGGGTTTATTTTTGTTTTTTCATGGTTCATTATTATTTTTAAATTTATTTTCATGGTTCATGTTCTCAAGACGGAGCCGTTAGGATGTCCGTCTCACGGATTTAGATCCGTGAGACCGTCTCACAAGAGACTTGCTCTATATGTTAATATGTTTTATCTACATAATATGTTATCATTTTTAATTGGTAATATTAACATGATTTTATGACTGGAAGCCAATTTTTCCCAGTCATTTCTTACTCTATCTAATCTAAGATGAATGTGCAGACACACTAGATTAGATAGAATAAGAAATGAACACATTAGAAACAAAGTGGGAGTAGCACCAATAGACGAGAAAATTAGAGAAACACGATTAAGATGGTTTGGACATGTTTATAGGAGACCTTTAGATGCACCTGTGCGACGTTTAGAAGGTAGAGAATCACTCACACAAATCAAAAGAGGAAGAGGTAGGCCTAAGAAGACTTGGAAAGAAGCTATTAAACATGACATGTTATACCTAGAAATAAACGAAAATATGGCTTATGACCGTAAACGATGGCGCGATATGAGCCGACCCCACGTAGTGGGATTAAAGCTTAGTTTGTTGTTGTTGTTGTTGTTGTTGTTGAAAAATTGGCTAATGGGAAGCCCTTGTGGAATGGCCTAGTGGTTTTCCATAATATTTAAGTCGAGATTTTGGGTTGAGATCTCATGTTCCACTTTCTATATTGAATGAATGACACGCGTACAAAATGATGTCATAATTGTACACATGTATTTCATCTAATATAGTGGAATAAGGGGTGGAACAGGAATGTAGACCAAGAGATCTCATCCTGAGGTTTTGCTTATAACCAAATGAAATACCAAACGGGATCTTCTATTCCAAAAGACGTTTCATTTTCTATTCCACCGCACAAAATTGGAGCGTGTATAAAAACTACCATATTTAAAAACTCACAATTTGAGCTTGATTTATGCGTCAAAATTAATATTGTAATTTTCATACACGTGTCAATCATCTGTATGGTATAATATGAGATGAAATAACTTTTTGGCATAGAAGATCTCACAAGTGCAGAGTCATACGCCATATATACACAAAGAAATCACAAATCTTATAGCCCTAAGGTTACTTGAACTAAACAACAAATTGGAAAGCAATTCCAAATCATAACCACCTAATAATTAACTGCAGACAAATACTAAAGAAAATTCAATCGATCCATAAAACACAACATTGCACGATCGACATGAAATTAACATTGTCCATTATTATAGACTAACACACCACCTAAGCATGTCATATAGTATAGGTCAAACATTATTACAATTAGTACTTACTGAGATAACATATAGTATACATAACAAGAGTCTAGGAATATCAATCATGAAGCAAGATGATCCATGTCATTTTTGCTCTTCAATAATCAGTCTTCTCTAAGACTTAACTTTTAGCAAGAATGGAACATGAGTACAAACTGGCCCTTTAGTTGTATCAGCTGTCAAGACAACAAAAAGAAAATCCAATTTGACACCATGGATGTAAAATTTGAGCAATGTAGAAGAACGAAAGGTAAAATTCAAGATGAATTAATTAGTTGTGTAAGAACCGGCTAAATAACATAACGGTGTAGCAAAATAGGAGACTAACTTAATTTGTTGCACAAAAGTCAATCTTTGTCAGCAATTGCGACATCAACCGGAATTGGTCCCAAATTTTGGGTATTTCAACCCGTCATGTGGAGAAAAAAAAATTCAATATGCCAATGCCGTTAAAAATGGCCGAAGGATTGAAATCCCCAAAAGTTAGGTGCAATTCTGGTTGATTTCGCAATTGCCGACGGAGATTAGATTCAAGGTGCAACAAATTAGAAGTTAGTATCTTATTTTGCCACACAATACATTCTTATGAATACTAATAAAAGTAGTCTTACACTAACTGAAGAGGTGGTACTTGCTCTTGCAGGCCATTGACTTGAAGATAGCCACGAGCATCAAACGGCTGAGATTGAGCAATTAGTTCAAAACCAGAATTCCCAGCTGGCATCAAATTCATGTGCTGCTGGGCTCTCTCAGTTTCAGCTACCTACATACATTTACAACTTTGAGAAATTGAAATGAATTTCCTTACAACTCAATCGGACATACGTGTATTTAAACGAAAAACGGGACGGAGCCAGAAAATAAACATTATCGGGCGAATATTATTCATGGACAAGTGAATACACAAATGCACAAAGACATACACGTATCAGCATGTACACAAATTAAACGCATGCATATACAACTTAATTAAATGATATATTTGTGTGGGAGACAGAGAGAGATAGAGACCTTAGCTCGAAGGTACTGATTATTGTGATGTAAATCAATCTCCTGCTGCCAATATTTTTCACATGAGGAAAGAAACATAATCAGATAGCTGAGAGTATAAACAGAAAGATAGAAATGTAAAGAGTAGTATATCCTTACCTGGGCAGTTATTCAAGAAAAGTGTTGAAACCAACTTTTTTCTTATTGCTAATTTGAAATGAACAAAAAACTAAAAAGAATCTTGCATGGAGCTTTAAAAGGCATTAATCAACAATCTCAAGTTAAGGAGGACTATATATTATTTCAGGGTAAATTGAAGATTCAGTACTGTAACTATAGGGGTTGGCAATAATAGTTATAAAAAAATCACAATTTGTCAAAAGTCTTGTAATTTTTAAAAAGGCATCAATGACTCAATCTCGGTCATTTGTTCGCTAAAAATTGAAAACTTTGTGGGAAATATCTACATGTCCGTATTTCCGGCCAAATGAGCTGATGTTGAAACTAGAAACCAATTTCACACATGTAGACATTCTCTAAGGAGTTGACATATTGATTGGGACAAAATCTTTAGAAAGAAAAATTTACTAGGAGGTGTCCACATAAGCGAAATAGTTTGTTTGGCCAAGAATTTTTTTTTAATGTGGCCAAGAAAAAAAAAGAAGCAGCAGCAACAAAACTTGAGGGCATTCTGATACCTTATATTCCAGTTCAAACGAGGAGCAAATAAGTTTTAAAAGTGAGTGAAATATAAATAAACAAATACACTACTTACCCTTTTTTGCATGTACTCAATTTCAGCAAATAGCAACTCGTTCTGTGACAAAAAAAAAATTATGTTAATGGACAGCATTTTATCAGCAAAATACATAATTAAAACACAATAATATGCAAAATATTATTATTAGGACCTTCTTGGAGCGGATTTTGCTAATTCCTCTTTCAACCTTGGTCTCCAGATTCTTGAGCTCCCTCAGCGACAATGCCCCTAAAGATTCACCAAGCATGTTCCTACATCCAAATAGCAATTAATAGGGCTAATAATGTCATTACAGAGTAATTTCACCACAACATAGATTTTTCATGCCTAAAACAGCGAAAAAATATTAATTAATTACCTGTTGTGATTCTGCAAATTACTGATTAGTGCACGCAGTTTTGAAGCTTCTTGCTGGTAGTACTGAAAATTATTGTTGAAAAGAGTTAAAATTGTGCTTTTAAATGCATTCTAACATTTGCAACATCAATATGGAAATAAACCTTAGACAAGGAATTAAGTTATTTGATCTCATAAGTTTTGATTATTGCGCAATTTTGGTCCCGTAAATATGAAGAGGTAACATATTTGATCTTGTCAGAATCACATGTAGATAGCTCGGTCCCGTAAATTTTGATTTTTGTGCAAAATTTAGATTCCGTAAGTTCAATTTTAGTCCAAATTCACTCTTTCGGGACAAAATTGCACAAAATTTGAACTTATCGGACAAACATTGCACCAAAAATCTAAATTTACGGGACCAAAATGCTGTATACAATATTTATAGGAACAAATATGTCACCTCTTTATACTTAGGGACCAAAATTGCTTCACATGAATAAATATGCCACCCAATTATTTACCGGACCAAAATTGCAATTAAAAAATTGATGAAAAGTAAGCAGAATGAGGTGAATCTATACCTGAGTATTGGCTTCAGATATAGAGCCAGTATTTGTGGAATCTGAGGTTGCTTTCTTGTACCTCTCAATGGTTGCTTTAACACTGCATAATTTTATATTAAATACCATTTTCAGATATCAATATATTATTTCCAGTCAACATATCTCCTTCATTGAGATTCTAAACACCAACATTAATTCAGATCAAGCAAATGTGTATTTAAAAAATAAAGAAAGAAGTCAAATCAAAGGTTAAAGAAAAAATAAAATGAAAAAAAGATTAGTTTTGACTTTAGACTGTGTATTTAAGACAAAATTACATATTTGGTCCAATAACTTATATCGAGTTGCATTTTCGTCCACTAAATTTATGGATGTAGCAAAATAGGACACTAACTTCTAATTTGTTGCACATTGAGCCTAACTTGTGTCGGTAATTAGAAATCAACTGCAATTTCTCCCAAATTTTGGGGGTTCAATCCCAAATTAGTGGACCAAACGTGCAATTTAGCCGACTTAGTATAAAACCAACAACAACAAAAAAAAAAAAAAAAAAAAAGAATAAAAGTGATTGAACAGTTGAGTGTTTCACTAAGTCTGTTTTATCCTGTCTAATCAAAATGTCTACTTGACATGATTTAATATAGTAAGAAAAGAGAATAAAGGCAAAACTCCTTCATTTCTCAGTTTGCTGCTACCTTAATATCATCGAGGCACTGATTGGCTGCGCTTGCCAAGCTGGCACTAATACTCGAAATATCATTGGCCCATATTATTTCTAGGTCTCAACTAAAAACCCCTCTTATTCCACCATGGATAATACTATTAACCACACGTTTGAGCCCCAGAGGAGAGTATTTGAAAATCTAAGTAAATCAGAACCGTCCGTTTTGGATCCCAAGCATGGAAAACACCAAAAGGATATCAGAATTTCAGAACTCCCCCATTGGTGGGCAGTGGCCGTACATAAGTCTGACTTACCCTCTCAATCACTTTAAAAATGACTTTGAACCTATGAAGTAGTGATACGGATACGATATGACACCGATACGAGAATACATTATATTTTGAAATTTTAAGGATATGGGTATATATATATAAATATATATTTTTATATTATTGAAAATATAGGTGTATTAAGTACAATTAAAAAATGATATTTCAAGTAAAAAAAAGTTAAAATTTTATTAGTAGTCAAATCTGAAATGTGATAATTCATATAAACACGCACAAAAATGCTGAAAAAATAAACATTATAATGAATTCTATCTATTTCCCTATTAAATGTATCCATAAATTATCAGACAAAGAATCCAGTACGGCATCAAATGAGAAGTGTACATGCTTCCTAACTTTGAACAATGAACAATAAATATAAATATATATTTATTAAATGTTATATAAAAATGAAAACTTGGTTTTTTTTTAAATGGGAAGTCGTGATGTGAGGGTTTATTAAAGAAGGTATAATGAGATGACCAAAAATAAGAAATTGAGGGGTTTTCATTGGTTTGCCATTCACTTTCACTTCTGTTTCTTTCCTGTTTTAGTTTTAACAGTTTACTAAGCTTTAAAGAAAGGCTCAAAATCATTTACCACAAAAGAAATAAAAATTGGGGTTCTGTTTTTTGGCTGCCCACAGAAAAACAATGTTACTTTTTTTTTTTTTGTGAAAAGTCAAGAACAAGAAAATCGTGTGTGACGTAACCAAAGATTCTTGTAACTGAGCCAAATCTATATCCTGTTCAATTCTACTTAAAACATGAAAACCCATGGCTAGATCTCAAAAATGAGAGATTTTGACGAGAGAAAAAAAAAAAAAAAAGAAAGAAAGAAAACCCAGATAATTAATAATCCCAATTTTACAGAAGAAAAATAAAAAGTTAATCTTTAATGGGTTTGAATTTGGTTATATTAGATATCTGTGGACAATAACAAAAACCCATGAAAGAATTGAACTAATTTGTTGTAAAGATCGTATCTTTTTGCTTTTGGAGCTTAGAGGGCTCGTGAAAAGATAACAATTGGTAAACCCTAATTAGGGCAAAATTTGGTTCAATTTAATTGCACATGAGGTGTAGTAGTGGAATTAACCAGTTTGATGAATTTGAGTTTGTTAAAGATGCAAGAAAGTATTTTTTGAAAACCTAAATTAAATTATAACTTAACCTAACCAACATCAAATCAATTAAAAAAAAGGCCAAAAAAAACCCTAATTAGCTTTGAGATAGGGCTATTGACATCTTTCTTGCAGAGAGAGATTTTGGTATTAAGGAAGTGTCATAGAGAAAATTGAATAGACAAATGAGAACTTGACAGCTTGTCAACACTCACATAGCTTTTCCAGATGAAAGAGAAGAAAAGAAGGACTTAACAGCAAATTTTGAAAGATATGAAGATGATCTCAAAGGTTTCTATTGAAACTACCCAAATTTCCATTTCTTGCTTACAATGGACTAAATGGGATTTTAAAAAGAGAAACCCCATAAAGCACATTGAAGAAAAAAAACAAAGTAGGAAAAAAATAATAGAAAGACAAACTAAATCTATGTCAAAAAAAAAAAAAAATCTTTACTGTGTACAAGGCTTGATTATGTCCTTGAGCTCAAAATCTTCCCTAATATTCTCAAAACAGACAAGGATGTCACAAAAACATATCAAACTTAAACTATTTAGCCCCTGTTTCAGATGGACAAAACAAAACAAAAATAAAAAATAAAAAAAGTGACCTAGATCCTTCTTTCCCTACTCAAAACAAAAACTAAAAAAAAAATGTCTCCAAGAAACAAAGCACAAAACTGTCACCACACAAACAAACTCAAAACAAGATCCATCCCCAAAGAAAACTTAAAAAATTAAGCCCTTTTTCATGTTTTTTTCAAAGATTAAGTTTTTTTTTTACCTGTCATTTGCATACTCATAAAGACGGCCTCTAGTAGAGAAGACAATCAAGGCAATCTCAGCATCACAAAGAACAGACAATTCATAGGCTTTTTTCAGCAGTCCATTGCGGCGTTTGCAAAACGTGACCTGTCGATTAGTCGTGTTTTCGATCCGTTTGATTTCGATTTTTCCTCTCCCGTTTTTCTTCTCCGAAGACATTTCCATTGATTGATCACTCTGGAACGCCATTTTTTTGCTGTTCGTACACAAGCAAAACAAAAATCAGAAAAGGGATCATCAAAGATTCGATTTTTATTTTGTGGGCAGCTTAGAATTTTCATGTTTGATGAAGAAATTGATGTGAAACACTAAAAAAAAACACAAATTAGTTTTTAGTTTCACTGACCTGGTATGGAAACTTAAGGGGGCGTTAAAAGGTAAAATGAGAGCAGAAAATGGAAGGGAGCTCCACTTTGTAGTTGTCTGCATTTATAAAGTAAAGAATGACTTAATTTTGTTTTCTTGATTATTATTATTATTACAAACTCAAAATTTTAATTTGTTGTCATCTTATTAGTTCTTGGGCGTATATTAGCTAGGGATATAATCATAGAATGCCAGTTCATGTAAAATAAGAGAAGGGGTTTACTTGCCCTTACAGGCATAGCTCAACTCAGTAAAGAACCTGAGTGAATGAATTCCCCTGGTAAAAAGGTGGAAGAGGATTTCTTGTGTGGTGACTTAGTCTATAGCGATTCGGGACTACGATTTGTTGAGACACATCTCGCGATTTACCTCCTTCACGAAGTTATAGGACTATCAGAGATGGGGTTCATCCTTTAGAGAAGGGGCCTACTTGAGTGGGTCCTTCAAATTAATTCATTACCAACATTTTTTAATTCAACTTTAAATAATTTTAGTTATTTATTGCACTTTCATAAATTTTGTTTTTTCTATACATTATTTCAAAATCCTTTTCTCTGTTGATAGGTAAATTGTTGAGTTGAATTGTTGCATGATTTCATCGTCGAAAAGTTTTAGCTAGCAAATATACCATTTAACCAAGTATTATACATGATTTTCTATTCCAAACTAAGTATTATATCATATTCCAATATCATCTATTTACGTCCAGTGTATTGATGATGTCATTAATATACACTTGACGTATATCTAAGACACTTGGAATACAAGATGAAAACACGATTTGGGATTGAGGAGGATCCGGAGAGACCACTCTACAAACTTGGACATCGATCAATATCGTGTTGCTTTACTTGTTTGTTTTATCTCTATAAAAACATGTGTACTATTTATTGTGTACTTCGGTTTATTTGCTTTTATTATGTGCGTTATTTTATTTTTATACTATGTATCATCATTTTTGTACATAATTGTGGTTGGAGAAGAGAAAACTATAATAAATAAGAATAAGAATGTTAGAGTAGAAAAGAGCCCCTAAAATTTAAAGTGTAATTTCATGCATGTGATGAATGAATCAACCTTGGAATAGGTTGCACTCAATCTGCAATGTGACAATGTCTATGAAATATGGGCTTCAATTAAACATTTTAACTATTTGAAAGAATTTGTTAAATATAGACCACTTTTATATTGAATTATTAATTATATGAAGCCATTCTCATTAGTTTTGATGTCCCCACCTGTAAGTCTGCCCCCCCTCTGTCACTTATGTATATATGGTTTTCTCTTTCTCAAATAAAATTCTTGTTTTTAATTTCTTTCGTGGGAAAGATTGAAATCTTGCTTACTTCCCTCTCTTCAATTCTGAATTGAAACCAACCTTGTTTTTAGTTAAGTTGGGGGTTATCATGATCTGAATTGACCTAACAATTGGATGGGTGTGTATCATCTTCTCATTAGCCTTGAAATTGTATTTGTTGTATGAAACCAATTGTCTTGGAAGATTGGTCATTCGTACACCCACCAATTGGGGCCATGCATACCATTGTTAAGACAACTCATGGTTTGTGTTGGGAGAGATATATACCCCACGTTAACTGAAAGCACACATGTGGATTGTGACTTATAAGTGAGTACGTAGTGCGGTTTGAGTTTTAACGGTACCCTCAAAATTTAATATTTATATTTCTTTAATTTATTGACGATAGTACAATAGTATTAGAACACAAATTCAAAAAATAAAACTATAGATTTATCATTATCAAATACTAATAAAAAAATTAATATGTTCACATATTAACTTAAAGTTGGCACCCCAAGAAACTTGGAGCCTGAGGCGATTGGTTTATGGGATTCATGTCAAGTTTGTCCCTGTAAGTAAAAGGTCAAGCCTCTTTCCACTAAGAGGTGCTTTTTTCAGGACAACATTGTGAGGCAAAGTCAAAAGGGACAATACCTCTTAGCTATGTGGATGCAAGTCACCCTTTGCCACGTCAATTTGATAACTTATTTTATAGCAACATAAATGTTACACACATCCCTAACAAAAATATACGATAACACAAAATGGCTAGATAAAAACCATATTGTATATGTATATATATGAACATATATATAAATAATCAAGAAGTTGAAGGATTTAAACATGAGATCAGGATTTAAACATATGTACTATTGACAGGGATAGCAAACTGTTGATAAAGGGGGGCATAGGGTTCATGTGAGGTGTCCAATTTTGCCCTACCATCTTTACAAAAGGGTTGGTCTTATTACAACTTCTTCTTAAACGAATATTTCTTAAGGTTAGAATATTTTTGTTTGGCATTAGTCTACCAGGTGAGAATATGCGCATCACTTGATTTGATTAATCTGAGCCTTTATTTAGAATTAATCTATAGCCTGGTGTTCACATGTTTGTGTTGGATTACACACAAATTAATTAGTACTACTCTTTGCCTTTCTTTTCAATAATCTCTCTTGCTATGTTCTTGACTTAGAGAATGTTTGCAATCACCAAAAAAAAAATTCTTTAGTTTTGGCTGCAAAAAAAACACTTTTAAGTATTGTTTGCAAATGTCAACTTTTGCTTTTGATTCTATTTCGTTTAGTTAGAATCTAAAAGTATGGATATGTGTACTTTAGATTTTTTATTCTCTTTTTGGTTTGACTTTTACAAACAAATATATACTTTTATAATTTTTTTCACAAAACGGTAAACATTTTCAACTTTTTATTTTCAGTTACTTTTACTTCTATAAATTACTTCTTTTTAAAAACATAAGTTTTTGCAAACATTCCCTTAGAAAAGGATTTTGGCATTTTGGCCTAATTGGGGTTTAGTTTGTTAAGCAATTGACGAATTATGTACGGATAAGAACACTCTGACTCCCATTAGTACATCATTGCACAACTTGTCATACGGAAAAATAACAATATTTAGGTCCAAATCAATAATACTTGAAACAGTTCCAAATAGTTAAAGTCGTTTAATAAATCAAACAAATCTTATTAAAATAAAACTGATTGGATTTGCTTCAGCAGGACAATTGACTTGGGTTCGATTTTATATAAATACTTGTGTTCCTTTCTCTACTATTCCTGTACTCAAAAAGCTTATTAGATTTAGGTTAAATCTTGTACAAAAATAATGCTATTAAATTTGGTTTTATTCTAGCAAAATACAGACCCATCGCCCATATGTGTCCCACCTTAATAAAATGTGGCATATATGTTTTTTTTTCCTATTTGATTTTGTTTATTGCTTTTTTTTCCCCAATCTCTTAACTGTTGTCCTTTAATTGGTGAATATTACCTTCCCCCCCTCCCCATCCCCAGCGGCTGCCCCCTTTCCCCTCCCTTCTCCTCCTCCTCCTCCCCTTATCTCCTCCCCTCCCCAACCATATTTCACATGGAGGCCAATGGGCGTATATCTTTTGTGTTATCCGGAGGTGATCGGATTCTCCGATCGAGAGTGGAGGCAAGTCGGAGGTCGGAGCTACAAAGAGAGAGAGTTGGAGCCGGTAGGTGATGAGTTGAGGTTGAAGATCGGGTGAGGGAGAGGCATTTTTCATTTCTTTTTTCGATTTTTTTTTTTTTTTTTCGTTTTTTTTTTTTGAGTCTTTATTTTTACCGGTTGATTTGTGAAACTCGTAGGCGGTCGATTATTTCATCTTGCGGTGCGTGAAGTAGCTCGTGCCCGGTTTGTTCGAGTTGAGTAGTCTCCTGAGGAGTGTCTTAGTCCTCCTTTCGGATGTGGTTTAGTTTTTTTTGCTTTGTGTTTTTTTTTTAGTTGTTTCTTGTTTTACTCCTTCGATTTAAGGTGGTTTTACCTCTCGTCAAGGTTGCGAAATCGCTAGGCGCCGGTCGGAACCGGGCGCCTAGCGCCTAGGGCGCCTAGGCGGCGCTAGGCGCCTAGACGGCGCCTAGAAAAGCCCAAGTTTTTCTTATTTTTTTATTTTTTTTGTATTTTGGCCGATTTTTCCCGATTTTTGGCGATTTATTCCGCCTGACCGCCTAGACCGATTTTTTCCCGATTTTTTCCGATTTTTTGCCGCCTAGCGCCCGCCAGGCCGCCTAGCCCGCCTAGGCGGGCGCCTAGGCCGATTTTTGCCCCAGACGATTTTTTTGGCCGATTTTCGGAAAATCGGGTCGGCCTAGGGGCGCCTAGCGCCTAGGCGGCCGCCTAGGCCGATTTTTACAACATTGCCTCTCGTACGGAGTTTTCCCCTTGACATGTATCAATATATGTATGTTCAAGATGGTCATTTTGCCAGTTGGCAGTACTGTAAGTTTTGTTTTGTTAAAAAAAAAAAATTGGTGAATATTACCTTTCAAAGAGGTTATTTTAAAAGCACTTTAAGGTAATTTGGGTAGATTGCTATAGTGCTACATTTTTAATTTTCTTTTTCTTTCCCCTTCCTCAAGAATGTAGGCTAGCATATACACGTATGAAAGTTATTTTACATGCCAACCTTAACCAATTAGTTCAGAATACAAAATCTACATATGACAATCTTGTTAAGAATATTCTATTATATTTCCTTCCTCAAAAAAAAAAGAATATTCTATTCCAGTGATAAAACTGAAATTCTAAAATTTGGCTTTTGCGTGTGGAAATTTATTTGTTTATATAATAATTTTTTAACTTTTTTTTGAGAATATAATTTTTAACTTTAAATTATACTCGATTATTTTTTTGACTAAAATAATTTATTTTTATATTCTAGTATGTCGAATGTTTTTTCCGAAAGATTTTTTTTGAAAAAATATGACAACCTCTTTGTCCAAGGTAAAAGTTGCCATTTTTCATTTTTTTTTTTAATTCGACCCGTCATTGCAGTCTTCGAACCCTGGACATTGACATTGCGAGTAATACAAGTAGAAGTTGCCATTTTCCTTAACCAAATTAGATTCAATAAATGAGGGCTAGAGTTGGGCGGGTCGTTTTCTTTGAAAGAAAATAGTAGTGGTCCTAAGAACACGGGATGGAAGATCATTACTAACAATTTAAAAAATCAGGCTAATTTCCCTTTTCAGTTCACATTCCTTTTATCTTAGATTTCAAAGTGAATTTTTTTTTTTTGTTTCAAATATATGTTTATCATGACAAGAAAACTCCCCATGGCCATAACAAAAAAAAATTCACTCCCACAATCTAATAATCATTGATGGGGTTTTTACGCTGTCTATTATAAACCACAATCGATCTTTCTTAAAACAAAGTAAAGGAAAATATAATATTAATCGCTAATTCTACTTATTCTTTAGAAGAATTTTTATTAGGAGATTTTTTTTTCCGTATTGGTCCAATGTATAATTGCTTGTGAATTGTTTTATGAAAAAAAAGCACATTATTCTCTCACTCTTATTTTTCCAACTACAAATCAAATTCAACCACCACAAGATATTAAATCAACTATCATCGTTATAAGTTTATCTAAAAATACTTTGCCCTTCGGTCAGCAATCACATCAACGGTCACCAATACGCTTTAATATCGTCCCATCATACTCTTAAAATTCATTCTCTCATTATTCTCCGTCAAAAAAAATAGAAAAAAGAATTAGAAAAAAGAACAGTTTCACAATGATGATTTAATCTACAAAATGTTAAAACTTTATTAACTTTGATCATACACAAAGGAAGTGTAGTACATGCCCAAAAGTTTTATGAGGACCAATATTCTTTCCAAGAAGGGACCACCAAGAGCAAACATGATATGTTTTTTCAAGCTTCTTGATGTTGAAATTTGTAGGGTTTCAATGCACATACCTAATCCAATTAATACTCACTACAACTTCATTATTTCCAGCTACAAATTTACTATTTTCTCCCCCACTTGATTACCCTAGTTATGATTGACAAGTTTAACTGAAATGGTATCAAATTATCATCAAGAATAATGGGATTTTGGATTAATATGGGATTTATCATGGTTATTTCCACCTTTAACAATGGATTTTGTATTGCTGATTTAGTACTCTTTTCAGCCAGTTTCAAATTTCTTAACCAGTATTCTAGAAGACCAAGAGTGGCAAAATATCCGTGGTGCTGATTTAATTTTGGAGGGATGAAATTAAAATTGTACTACTTCAAGATATATTATTGCTTTTTATATTCAAACATCTTTTCTAAACTAATTTGTGGTCCTTCACCAAAACCATGATAAATATGGTTATTATATCTAGGGATGATTACAAAAATCCCACTGAGGTTTGGGCTAATTACAAAAAAAAAACAGGGTTCTTTGAAAATTACAAAAAAACCCTTGAGGTTTAATTCCGTCTTACATTTTTCCCTTGACAGTCGAAAAATATTTCAAGAAATCCCCGGACAATTACAAATATATTACAGTTACCCCCTTAAATTTAAGACAAAATGAAACCTGAAGGGGCTTTATGTAATTTTGAAACATCTTTGGTTTTTCTTGTAATTTGCCCAAACCTCAGGGGTGTTTTTGTAATTATCCCTTATATCTATATGAATGGTGATCCAAAGTGTAGTTTTCCCCATCAATCAGAGGACTTGTTTCCTACTAATAATTCACCACTAAATTATTAAATATTTCAATTTGGCACTCCAACTCTTTATGTGTACCAAAATGGGAAATAAAATAATAATAACAACAATAATTAAACAAAATAGAAAGCAATGAACTATTAAACACTTTATCAAACATTGTCATATAAACAAATTCACAGGGTCCATAAATTGTTACAATAATTTTCAAACATTGACAACATCATAAAACAGCATAGAATAGGTGGGCTTATATCACTTGATCTCAACCCAAATGAATGAATAAACATACAAGTTCTATGTATCCTCTACTTTCCTCACAATCATACAAATCATAAATGATTTTTATCTCAAACAACACAAATATTTATTTCTTCAGCACTACTTATAAAACACTTGAGCCAAGAAAAGAGCAGGCAGGAATCTGCAGAAACTCAGATGCTACCTGTATACCGAGACGAATGTGATTGGCTACCTACACTGGAATTGTTTTTGTTCCAGTCCGAATTCTGAAAGCAATGCAATGGTCTCATCACCTGTAAAAGCTACATTTTATAAGTTAGAAGATAAAATAAGTTTCAATCAAGGGATAATTACATAAAAAAACCCTGAAGTTTGGGCTAACAACAAAAACCCAGTGATTTCTGAAAATTACAAAAAAAAACTTAGGTTTCATTTTGCTTACATCTCCCCCCCTTCATAAGCAAAACATATTTCAAAAAACCACCCTGATATTTGTAGAAATATTACAATTAACCCCTTAAATTTAAGACAAAATCTGAGAGGTTTTTTTGTAATTTTGAAACATCTGTGGATTTTTTTGTAATTAGCCCAAACCTTGGGGATGTTTTTGTAATTATCCCTTCAATCATACACAAGGCTAGGGGAGAGGGGGAGAGATAGGAAGCGAAAAGACGAAAAAGACCTTCCAACGCCTTCTGTGGCCAAATCTATTGTAGATGGTCACCAGCCAGGGAATAATTTGCTTAAATGTCGGTCTATTAGCTGGGTTCTCACTCCAACACTCCTCAATCAACCTGTAAGTAAAGAAATATTATTTAATGAAAAAAATATAAAAGAAGGAATTAAAGAAAAGACGAACTTAAGATGTATATGTAGAAAAGAGACGATTAGCTAGAGAAAATCTTAATTAATAAATGAAGAACATACTGTTTTAGCCCATGGGCATAAAACTTCATTGAGGCTTTAAAAGGAGGGCGTTCTTTTGCAGCGTATGATTTGGGCACTTCATGGTCTGGCTTTGAATAGAATGGTGGGCATCCTTCAATCATCTAAGTTTAATACATCAGAAAGATCAATAAATCAAAGCCTGATTATTACTAGAAATGAAGTTAGTGAAAGGAGCATATCTTTAACATGATAGTTTCAATCATATTATGTCCAATGCCAATAATACTTCCCAAGGATGTAATACAGCTGGCAATGCACAGTTCAAAAAAATGGTTCCACATTTTTTGACCCAATAACTCATATGATGTGGTAATAAAACAAAGTCGCAATTTGTTTTTGAACCCCGGGACAGATGAACAAGGTGAAGAAATAGCGGATCTCCATTCACAACCCTTACAATGTTTTTTTATAAACTCTTAAATAGAATCTTCTTTTTCTTTACAGCTTTTTTCTCTTATAGTTCTTGAGAAGTCAAATGTCTTCAATTGTCAATAAGATGATTAGGGAAGATTAAGAATTAAAATCCACATCAAGAAAAATTCTCTGGCAATAAACAAAAATAACATTATTCATTCAAACCATTAGACATTATGTAGATTACCTCTTGCAAAATTAATGCAAATGAGAAAACGTCCACTTTGGTGTCATACTCTTCATTTCTGAAAACCTCGGGAGCCACATAACGACCTGTCAATGCACAAATGATTATTTTTAAGAATCAGTCAATTATATAACATCAATCCACTAATTCCAAATCTTTTCAAACAAGAAAAATAAGACAAATCTTTTTATGCCAATGATGAATCTTTTCATAGAACCATAAATGTGGTAGAATAGTAGTAGATAGAGCTGCAAACTCACAAGAAGTATCCTGACAAATAAGAGGTTTGTCTTCTTTAACTCTGTTGGCGACTTTAAGAAGCTTGCTAACTCCAAAATCTGCAACTTTCAGGTGTCCAGAGTCATCCCGCAAGATATTCCTGTTATCTTACTCAAACATAAGAACAAAGCTTTGAGAAACTTATAACCAACATTTCACAAAGTTGTATATGGAGAAGTTGGAAGGCAACAAACTTACGAAGGTTCAAGATCACGGTGAATAATCGCTTCAGGTTTATGTTCGTGTAGATAATTCATTCCCCTACAACACCAGATAAATTGCGAGATAAGTACGACTTTGTATTGTTGAAAAATCAGCCATTATGAGCTGCACTATCATGTAAATATTAGCTATACTTCATATACTCTTTTCATAAGTGTTACAATGAAACAGCATAATTGATTTTTCTTCATCCACATTAATATCCACCCTAATTTGTTTCCACAAAAGAAATAGTATAAAAGAGAAATTGTGTTCTCATAATATGACGAACCTGGCAATATCCATTGCAAATCTGAGAGCTGTTGCAGGTTTAAGTGCACCTTTCTTTTTCAAATATTCATGAAGGTCACCCTGCACGCTCATCGAACATATATCAGACAGAAAAAGGCAAGAATCATAACCAAGAATGTTTTGTTTTCAGCACTTATATAAGCAAATAAAAAAAAAAATCTCTATGATAACATGTGATATTAGACCGTACTGCATAATATGTAGCTTTACTTCACTCAATTAAACCATATTACTTGTAGACCATCTTTTTGGATAGTGATGTTACACATCCATCTTTTTTTAATGTTACTTAAAAAAATGATGTGGCAGACGCAACCCAGACCTATATAAATGGAAACCACTAAGAAAATAAGAAAAACAGCAATACAATTGCAATACATAATTGTCTACACTCTAAGAAAAGACTGTAAGTAAAGGATGGTCAGATATATCTATTGTTTGAAATCATGGATTAAATAAATGATTGTACAAATCCAAACTGCATGGTACTTAAAAAATGAGACCACTCACACCACCTAAAATACAGGTCAACACTCCAAAAAATCCAAACGACATTATATGTTGACAATATTGCATTCTAATGGCTCATTTGTGATCTATTTTTCGATTTAGCTTATTGTGCCACCTTTTGTTAATTGGCTTGATACTTGTTTCCCTTCTACTCCCTGTCCCGAACTTATCCCTCCTATTTCCTTCATGAGACATTCCAAAGCAAGATCCCATTTCTAAAACACATCTTTTTTTTTGATAAAACCACTATCAACCACCACTTTTAATGTTATAGTGTCAAGATACAAAAGTTCTCACTTTTGCAGATCTCATCTAGAACTCCATGCCTCCCAAATGGGTAATTTTGTGAGAAGGGAGTATTAAGTTAACACCATTGGCATGAATTTCTTTATGTCGAATAATTACCAAATATATAAGTTCAACAATGACTTGTCACCATCAGCAAGTCCATTTATGTGCAACATTGTCTGTGATAGAAGTTTGCACTACGCAAGATGAAGAATAGTTTCTCTTCTAGCCGACATGGAATCCATATATGCAACCAAACAAGCATGAAACAGATCATCCTATGGATCTTAAAAAAAATTAAGTTTCAAAAGGCCCTTTGAAATCCTTCAAATTTTATGAGACTATTTTCACATATATCAGCAGACAGAGTTCAATAGCATTCAATTACAGACAGGAAACTTCAAGACAAAAAGAAATCTCGCACGAGTAAGTCAGTCTGGTGGGACCTACGTCTGAAGAAACAAATAGACAATAAATAGTGCAGTGACATCTGAAAATCCTCTTGAAAAAAAGTAGTCATTCTTGAGTAATATAACTTGAAGATTTCTGGCAAGTAATAAACGTCATATGAGAGAAAAATGTCCTCAGGCACCAAGGCTTTCAAGCTAAAGATTACTTCAACCACAATATAATCCAGTTTCAAATGATAGGATACTATGCGTTAACAAGAAAAAAGAAGTTAAAATACAACTCTGCCAAAACAAGAGAAAACTTCCTGGAGCAAAAATAATTTCCACAGAAACAATATAATACATGCACAAAGCTAGCATAGATAGGTAAAACAAACCTAAAAAACAAACTTCAAAAGCAAAACTTAAAGAGGAATCATGAGAATTAACATGCAGAATAGCTTCTTATGAAGGCATACCTTTGGTAAGTACTCTGTCACAATCATCATGGGACTGTTTTGTGTTACAGCGCCAAGAAATTGAACAACATTTGGATGTCTTACTTTCTGAAGCAACGCAAGCTCATCTCTAAACGCCTTCCTGCAAAAACCCAGTAATTTAGATAGCATTCAGTTGTTAAAAGTGAATAATGTCATAAATTTAAAGAACTCACACTTTATCCTCATCAGCAATTCCTTCCCAAAATACTTTCACGGCAACTTGCGTTCCACGCCACGAAGCTATTCTATAAGTTCCCTAAGGAATAATATTATAATCATCAGGCGAAAATGATATACTTGGATAAAATCAGAGCACCATATTGTTACAAGAGTCGGCAAAAAGAATTGACCAACCTGGGTTCATTGTTAGAATAATATAATAAGTACCTCAATCGAACCATTAACTATACAGTTTACAAATTGAGAATATAGTTACTGTATGCATTGCTTTCCAATAGGCATGAGTTACACTCTTAAGACTACCTTTCAACATCATACGAAAAAAAGAGTCTCTCTTCAATGATCCATCCTGCTACTTCAGCCCCTGTCTAACTCTAGCATATAATAACACGAAACAAACCATGTTTCTCTCATCACTCAAGTGTTTATCTTCTGTGTGTTTTTCTATTATCCATTTTTCTTCTCAAGACAAGTAAAATATTGTCCAGTGCTAAATATGAAAGCATGAGCAAGGAAAGGATATGTGAACATGATTGGAACACTAGATTCTGAAAATCTAACTTTGGTTTCTTATTAACATTTAGTGAAATAATTGCTACATCAGATAAAACTCACATTTACAAGAAGTCTGACATAAGCCATTCACACATCTCTCTAGAACTAAACTCAATGTACAAAAGATGGAATGGAAGAAAAATGTTTAGTGGTGATTATACTGGATATTAAAACATAAAATGCAGTAAAGTACCTTCGTTAGTTCAACACTGTTGGTAAAATCAAGTTCGCTGGGATCAATTTCATATTCAGGTACCTCACCGGCATTTTGAACATGCATGGGAGCCATCTAATGGAAACACCATTCACATTAAATCTCAAGTGGAGAAAGAGAAATAACAGAAAGAAGATAGTCGCCAATCCTAAAAACAATTGATCCATGAAAAACAATGTAGTCCATAAAACAGACAAGTAACGTACCAAATGCTTTGCACCACGTTTCTCCAATAGTTTGATCACACCATGATTTTTATAATGGATGGCATCTGCAAGAGGCTGTTTAAGAAAAAGCAGGACATACAGCCAAAAACTACATTAGATTGAAAGTTTGAACTTCTAGTTCCAGAACCAAAGAGTGTATCTCCCACGAAGTTAAAGACAAGAAAAGGAGGAAGGAGAGAGAGACAATTGACAGTTTCGACATTTGACAACAAGCCAGTAACCAGACATACAGGGGACATTGACTCACAGCATAAATCTTCATGACACCCAAAAAAATACAGTAGAGCATTCAGATACCAATGTCAAGTTCTAAAAAGTAAAAAACATGAAGTGCTAAACCATCCATTTAGCATCACAGACCCACCCATAATTAGTAAACAGAACAAGAAAAAGTAAACATGCGGAAAAAACTAACATATATTTTAATCCATGTTGACAACTATTTTATCAAGTGCAACATGTTAGAGTCACAAGATTTAGGTTATACCGTGCTTCCCCACCGATCCTTGGGGTCTGCCTCAGCCCCATTTTCAAGCAACAGCTGGGCAACATCATCGTATCCCTGGCATGCAGCAACATGAAGTGCAGTCCGGTGATCGATATCTCGGAAATTAACATCAGTACCAGAGTCTAAAAGCTCCTTGATGCTATCCAAGTCACCAGCATTCACCAAATACATCAGCTTCAACCCTGGATCAATATCACCCACGTCACCATCTTCGTGTTCTCCATCCAGATCATCAATGTCCTCATAGTCCTTCTCGGGCGCCATGGACGATTGCTTCCACAGAGTAGATTTCAAAGGGATTTCGGATTCCATTGCAAATTTTATCAGGAATTCTCAGAACTCCCTTACCTGAGAGATCGTTTCTTGTAAAGGAAACCAGTGGGTTTAATAAGGAAGATTACAAAACGTCAAGATGGAATCAAAGTCAACTGCACTGAGGAATAAAGAAAAACTTTATTAAAAATCCGAAAATTCCCCCCAAATTAAGCAATTAATAGAGTTGAACCCTAGAAATTTAACATTCCAACGAATTAAAACCCTAGATTCTCGAATAGCTAAAAGTTGAAAATCACATAAAAATTTCACGACCAGGTCCTAAGCTAGATTGTGGGGACGATCTTTGAGGAGAAGTATTGGGACCGAAAAAATAGCTGAAAAACGCAGACAAAAATTTTAACATGGAAACTTGGTTGACGGTGCACATATATACACATACACACACACAGCTGTCTGTGAAAAAAAGAGTGGAGCAATGGTTGACAAAATTGAAGAGGGAGGAGATTCACGCGGCGAGGAAAGGCGCGTGAATGGCTAAAGCCTCCTTCTCAGGCGACATTTTCAACTAGATTCTCAGAGGGCGTTAATGAGCGTTTGGCTGACTAAGAGCTTATAAACTTTCTAAAGTGCTTGTTAAAGTTTTTCTAAAATTATCTTATAAATTCTCAAAATAAGACGTTAGAGCTTACAAGTTTTTATTAAAAAATATTGGAATCCACTTTATTTTCAAAATAAAATTTTATTTTAATATTTTTCATATTGGCTATTTTAATTACACAAATATCATTATCTATTTCATTTTATTTCATCTAAATACTTGCTTAGCCAAACACCCTCTTAGTTATATAATTATTGTAGACGTTTACAAAGTGCTTATTATTAAATAATAACAACTAGCAAGTCTATTTGGCAAGTTGCAAGGATGGGAAATGAGAAGATAATACAGTTGGACCTACTTGCAACACTTTTCTCACCTTATCGGCTAAAAACATATTTGAATTGACCAAGTCCCAAAACTGAAAATATGAATCAAACTTATGTTTCCAAATTCATACAGGCGCAAGTTCAATGTGTGTCTGGAAATCAAAATTGGTTTTTCCGCTTGCACGCCCAATTTTGACAAATTATTCTGAAATTTGCCATATTTTGTTAAAAAAGCCCCTAATTGCCCTAACAATTTATTATGAATTTTATCATATTTTGTCAAAAAAAATTCTAATAATTGGGTGACTGGTCGGACCGACTAACCATATATACAAGGGCAGAGAGTCAAACCATTCGCTTGCTTGGACAAAGAGCATGCCCGAGGGGTTACTACGGCTGCCACGAACAATTTTACTCTAGAATTTTTTTCAAAAAAAAATTAATTATAATTTATATAATTTTCTTATCCAACCCACCCTATTCCATTTTTTTGTATAAGAATTAATCAACTAATTTTGAATAAGATTTAAATAATTGTTGATTAAGAGATTGATAAACCAATTACCCAACTCAATGTTAATCTCCTTAATCTCTCTTTAATGCAATGTAAATATAGAGAATAGACTTAATAATTATTAAATAAACATACACTCTACTATAAAAATAGTTAGCTTTTGCACATTTTCGTTAATCCATGAACAGGATTTATTTTGCTTTAAACTTAGAATTAAAATTCATTGAAAAATTCAGTTGCTCCAAAGACATGACCCATTTAACATATTCGCAGTCTATCGTGGAAATTCTTTGAAAGACAATTTACTCAGGAAAAAAAAAAAAAGAAAAGAAACTAGCAAGTGAGACGCACCGAAAGTAGAGAAAATGAGCAAAAATAGATCAATTAAAGAAATGCAATCTTTCAACAGGGTAATTTTTTCTCATTTATTTTCATATTCGTTGACCATTGTGTCCTAATTTACCAATTACCTTACTCATCATTTTCCAATGTCGCAAAATTAATTGGAACTACTTGGAAATACCATAATCATTAACTATATACATGTCCACATCGCTTACAAATATATACATACCCATCATACACGTACATCATACACATAATTAACTCCATAAAACCCAAAACTTCATCCCCAAAACGCAGCTCCACATATCTAACGGAGCAGCAGTACATTTTCACTAAGGAAATGGAACCATTTTCTTCATTTCCGTCGTCTCCACATCCACATAGAAACCCTTACCATGCTGTTTCCAGTAATCCGCCTGCGGATTAATCCACTCCGGCTCCGCAATTTCAACCCTCGCCGTTTTCAGAGCATCGCTCGATAAATTATACTTGTCATCCCTTTTCTTCAGCAGATCGGGTTTCACCATCCCCAAATTCACCGCCTGCGGTGACATCATCAGCGCCGGTGGGCCCATCGGAAGCACATCGCCTGCACAAAATTAAAATTAATTAATTAATTTTTAATTGCGTAATTAAATTGTGTGTGTGTGTTTAATTAATTTACCTCTGTCGGTTTGCCAGGTGCACCAGAACTTGCCGTACGTCTTGGCGAGATTTTCGAGTTCGGGTCGGACGACCATTTCCGGGACCCGAGGGTTTACCAGGAGTCCTGATTTGATCTGTGTATTATCAATTAATGAAATCAGAATAAATTTGAGTAATTTTATTAGGATCGAAGCATGAATTTACCTCATACGCATGAGAATGCCATAGCTTCTGTTCGTCGGGAGCTAAAGTTTCGAAAATTTTGTCAGATACAATGTACTCCACCCCTGCACGACCCACATAATTAATCGTACTACAAATACAATATACTAAATCTTTCAAATTGGTCCTGCAACTTGGGGGTTATCAAAAATTGGTCCTTTTCGTTTTTGAAATTTTAATTTAGTATTGTAAGCATTAAAATTGCTCAAACTTAGTCATATTTCTGCCGAAATATTCAAAAGGGATAATTACAGAAACATCCCCAAGGTTTGGGCCAATTACAAAAAAAAAAACAGAGTTCTTTAACACTTACAAAAAAAAAAAAAGAAGAGGTTTGATTCCGTCTTATGATTTTCGAAAATATTTCAAAAAAAAACCCTGATATTTGCAAAAATATTACAGTTACCCCAATTTAAGACAAAACAAAACCTAAAGGGATATTTTGTAATTTTGAAGTATGTATGGGTTTTTTTGTAATTAACCCAAACCTATGGGGTGTTATTGTATCCCTATTCAAAAACAACCTTAAATTGGCACATGACCAGACTAAAAATCATGGCATTTTTTAAGGGATAGTTTCAAAACACAAAAAACTTGAATTTTGGGTAATCACAAAAAAAACCCAGAAATTTTTAAAAATTACAAAAAAAAACCCTAGAAGTTTGATCACGTCTTATATTTTCGCCCTTCAATCCTTCATAAGGGAGAAACATTTCAAAATCCTCTATGAATTTTACAGAAATATGACAAAATCAAAAACCTAAGAGGTTTCTTTGTAATTTTTTGAGTATGATTTATTTGCAATTTTTAGAACACTCTGATTTTTTTTGTAATTATCCCAAATCTCGGGGGTGTTATTGTAATTATCTCTTTTTCTTTTGTTTGTTTTAATTTCGGCAATTCTTGGGTGACTAATTTAAAACCGAACATGACCAATTTCACAATTTTGCAGACGAAACAAAAAAGTTGAGTTAAGAAGTTAATGAAGCAGATAAAGCCGAACCGATGAGCCGGCCGGTCGAGTCATCCGAGTCGTAAACAGCGCACTGGAGAAAATCCTGGTTGAGCCGAGTGGCATAGTGGTGAGTCTCGATCTGGCGGGTCATGTCGTGGCTGTAGAGAGCGAAAGTACAGATATGCTGATTCATTTGCTTTATGGGTTTCAAAGATTGGAGCATCTGGGCCCCCTTGTCAAGCATGTGCTGTTCCATGGTCATCGGCTTTCCCGGTGGAATCTGCTCGCCGCCGACCTGTTGAGCCGCCGCCGCCGATGCTGTTTTGTCAGTTTCAGCCATGTTTTTTATTTTTGTGGGATTTTTTGGTTGGAGATTTTTGCAGAACAGAGTATGAGAGAGAGGGGTAAGGATGGTGGGATATAGGGCGTGGGAGGAGAAGGGTTGAGCTGCCACGTGGATAAGAAATGGGTGTTGAGGTGGCAGAGATTGTGGATACGTGGTTGACTGTGTGAGTATTTTGGTGACACGTTTTTGAAGGCATGTTTGGACAAAACGTGTTTGAAGTGGGCAAAAATATATCTACAAGTTTCATATGGATAATCCATCAAATCGCTTCCCCATACGCGAAGTGAAGATTTGGTGGGAACTCATACTTGAATAAAGATCCGTGTGGGTTCGATTCGAGGAGAGATCGTTATTAGTAGATTGGGGGGTCGAACATAATTGTTCTCTTTACCTTAGAGAATCTGGTTGTATGTCAACCAGACCCGTCGTAGACTTTTGTGCGTGCACATCCCGCGGTTTACCTTGGCAAAGAATGAGGAGCCGAGTCGTTGTCATCGTATAATATGTAGTTCTCTGTTCGAGCTTATCAAAAAAAAAAAAGGTATTATTTGTATATTGGATTAATTATATTAAATCCTTAAACTATGCGAGTTTTTATACTTTACTCTTTTTAATTTTATCGCACTTTACCACCTCCACATATTTTGCTGCACATTTTTTATCGACGTGAGGAAAACATTAAGTTTATGAGATAAAGTATTACAAAAATATTTAGGAGACGGGGTGAAAATAATTCACATATTTTAGAACGCAAAGTATAATTTACCCTATTTATATATGAAAGCCTATTGGTTTGGAAGGTTTGGTAAATATGGAATATGGATATATAAGACATGTATGAGGAATAATATGTTTTTTTTTTATTACTCACAGACGCCACTAGGGATAGAATCCCTGATCTCCTCCACAAAGAAGGAAAGTGATATCACTGGGCCAAATGTTGGCGGTAATAATATAATTTTATTAGGGAATGTAATGTTTGGTTAAATTGAGATTTATCTTATTGAGGGGGAAAAGAAGGAAATTAGATTCAAGTTTTATTGCCCCACATATTAATTGAGGATTCACCCTGAATTTAAAACTTATTGTGTTCAACTTGGACGAGATCAACCATTTTTAGCACAAGGTCCTTAGAAGGGTGGGTTGGGTAGAATTTAATCTCAGCCTCTTAGGTCAATAATTTGGGTTACAAATGCTCGATTAACTGAGCTACAATAAATTCCAAAATGATATCAACTGCTGACAACAAAATTTTGGCCCTTTTTTTGCCTAATTACTTCCTTTTGTGTAGCTTAATTTAATTGAATGTCATGTTTGAATTGAGTCGTATATAAGTCTATTATATTGTTTTCGAATTGAATTGATATAGAAATAGTTCTCAAATAACTTTTGTGTTGCACAATTTAGAAATCATAAAGTTAAATTAATTTTTCTCAAAAAAAAGTTAAATTAATTAACTTACAAAAAATATTTTATATTAAGAAATAATGCGATGTGGGTTGTAAACAGGAAATCCATCAAGACTTGTTATCCAAACCCAGCAAAATTGAAATTATAAACATAAATCTGGATATCTTCCTTCAACAATTCGAAAACTATAGTTCATATTTCACAGGCTGCCGAATTTCGCGAATGAGATCTTCTATTCTGAAATGGCATTTCATCTCTTATTACACTACACTACACGGATAATTGTCACGTGTATAAAAATTATTAATAGTATAAAAATTACCATATTAATAATGAGAAACCCAACTTAGCTACAAATTTACATCACATACAACAAATCAAGTATATATGCAATCACTGCTGCCAAAATTGGTATCATGCCTCATCAATGTGACAAAGAATTTCTTGTAATTTCATAAAAATCAGAGGTGTAAGAAGAAAAACCTGGTTCTACAGTTGGACTTCCAGATGAGCTTTCTTTTTGCTTCTCATGGTGGAAATCTTTCATGGCCTTAAACCTCAAATCACTAGTGTATGTGCTCCCCCCCTCTGGAACTCCATCTGGGATGTCCATTTTCCCTTCTATCATTTGGACAACCTCGGACATCGACGGCCTGAGGGACGGAGTTGCGTTCGTGCACCGGAGTGCAACTCTCACCGTTCTTTCGACTTCCTCCTTGTCGACTCGAGAACCTAATCTCTCGTCAATTAGTTCGTCGATATTTTTACTTGCAAGAGTGACAAGCCTGAAATTATGCCGTACCGGCAAAGATGGGATTAATACAAAATATACCCTTCAGGTTCAATCTGATTACAAAAAGACCCAGATATGCCCGTTGACATTTGTTTTTATTTTATGAATTGCACACTCAATAACAGGGTAATTATTAAGCAAATACTAATCTAAGGGGGTGTTTGTAATCGTGAAAGATAACTGGACTGTTTTGTAATTAAGCAAAACCTTAGGGGTAAATTTTGTAGTATACCTGAACTTTTTTTCGAAAGAATGGTCAAGTTATCATGCAAATGAATGTTCTCTGATTCCGACAACATGATAATAGATGTAGGGGACAATTACAAAAACCCCAGAGGTTCGGGCTAATTACAATTTACAAGAAGAGAGAGAGAGAGAGAGAGAGATTTTTGAAAATTACCAAAAAACCCTTCAGGTTTGATTCCGTTTTACATTTTCCCCCATAAGCAAAAAATATTTACAAACTCTCCCCTGATATTGTAGAAATATAACAATTACCCCCTTAAATTTTAGACATAATCAAACTTGAGGGGGCCTTTTTGTAAGTTTGAAACATGTGTGGGTTTTTTTCTAATTAGCCCAAACCTCAGGGGGTCTTTTGTAATTATCCCTAGATGTAGATCATAAGTTTGGGTTGAATTACCCAATCAAGAAGGCAAATGAAACTGCGACTCGGCATGTAATTGTTGTTGCTTTTCCCACTGACGATTTCCAAAACCACGACTCCGAAGCTGTAAACGTCTACTTTGTCAGTCAGGTAACCCCACAGTGCATATTCAGGTGCCATATATCCTCTGCAATCAACATGAAAAATTTAACTTATAGCAGTGAACAAAATAATTATTATTCTAAACAAATATAGAATGAGATGAACTCACATTGTTCCAGCAACTTTTGTACTAATATGTGTCTTCTCATCTTCATTGAGCCTAGCCAATCCAAAATCTGATATTTTCGGGTTCAGATCTTTGTCTAGCAGCACATTTGTTGCTTTAATGTCACGATGAACAATTTTCAGTCTCGATTCCTCGTGAAGAAAAGCTAATCCTCTTGCAATTCCGATACAGATCTTGAATCTAGTTGGCCAGTCTAGTATCAACTGGCTTTTGTTTGATTCTGAAAATGACCAGCTATTGTCATTGACTAAGAAAGTGTTTGCAAGCACTTAAAAAAACTGATTGCCAGCTAAAAAGCTGAAAAAAGATGTTTTTTAGTGTTTTCAAATGTCAACTAAAAGTGGGGGAATACGTGGTTTAGATTTTTTGTACTACTAATAACTTATTCACTAATAAATACTGTCTATTAACTTAATCAACTTTTAGCTTCTACTTACAAACACTGCCAACCTCTCATTCTCAAATGTTTTCACTTCTACTACAATAAATCACTTCTTTTAAAAGCATAAGCTTTCGTAAACACTCCCTAAGACTAATAAAGGTACAAACATAAAATGCCCCATGATATAGACGAAATATGAAAAAGTTTATACCAAATAAAACTTGGGCAAGGCTATTGTTTTCCATATACTCGTAGACGACTAGCAATTGGTCTCCTTCTATACAGCATCCATACAGCTTCACAAGATTTGGGTGTTGTAAACAAGAAATCATGCCAATCTCGTTCAAAAATTCACGGTTTCCTTGCCTTGATTTAGACGAGAGCTGCTTAACAGCAATTACAGTGCCATCGGGTAGTTGACCCTGCACCACTTTTTCTATCAGAAAATTATGAATCACGAAAACAAACACAGAACAAACAATATTTTAGTAAAATTCAAATTTAATACCTTGTATACAGGACCAAAACCGCCTTCTCCAATTTTGTTTGTAGCATCGAAGTTGTTCGTAGCAGCTTTGATTTGTTTTAAAGAAAAAGCAACAGTTTGCAACTCTAGACCTTTTAAATCTGTGCATAAAAGGAATATAGCGAATGTTAAGAAACCCGAAAGGAATTCAAGTTTTCAGATTTCAGAGATAAAGGGAGTATTTGCAATCAATAAAAAAGGTGCTTCTCAGCTTTTGGCTGAAAAAAAATTACTTTTTAGTTTTTGCCAATGCCAACTTCTGCTTCTAATTCTGCTTAATTTAATCAGAATCTAAAAGCAGAGAGATAGATGCTTTAGATTTCTGATTCTTCATCGGGTTTGACTTCTAATTTGATGTAATGAAAGTTTTGCTTTTCCAAATTTGATACCATTATCAAATTTGATCCATGAGTTGAGCCGTAAGATGCTTTTAAAAAGATCGGTTTGCAAAACATGCACAGACCAATGCATGTCACAAACAGTGCAATTTTTTTAGAATAAAGCATTCAGCGTGATTAAATTAGTTACCGTCTATGATAACAAGTTTTGTACAATATAGCTTATGAATCACAATTTTTTTGTACTTGTTTTTTCTTAAAGAATTAAGAAAAATCACCTTTTCCTGCTCGTTTCCTGCCTGTTAGAAAACCCTTCCACCAAAGGATGTACAAAATCAGGAGTATAACACAGACTGCAGCTACAGAACCTACAATAATGGCCGTTATATTCTTCTTGTTACCATCTGAACAAATCCTGAAATCTGCGCAGAGAAATAGTTAAATAAATAAAAATAATATGGAAAATAAAAATGTGAGAGAGAATATAGATAAGGGCACAGAAAAAGGAAAGACCATAGTAATTACTCACTTGGATTAACTGAAATCGCTGATATAAGAGAACCATAATCTCCTCTATTAGGGATTCTTGTAGTCCCTTTACTAGCCCAGTAAAATCTGATCTCCAAGGTACTATTCTTCACCGTGGCATTAAAATATTTAACCACCGGCTTTCCGGTTCCACGAGCCTCGTCTTCAATATTAAAATCTTTCCGAACTAAATTTTCCTGATGTAAGAAAACAAAAAGGGTCAGGAAAAAAAGCATTACAAGTCACCTGGAGATATATACAGTTGCGTTAGGGATAATTACCAAAACACCCCTGAGGTTTGGGTTAACTACAAAAAAACCCAGACATGTTTCAAAATTACAAAAAAAAACCCTTCATGTTTCGTTTTGTCTTAAATTGAAGGGGGTAAGGGTTTTTTTGAAATGTTTTCAAAATCACCGAGGAAAATGTAAGACGGAATCAAACCTCAAGGAGTTTTTTGTAATTTTCAAAGAACTCTGGGGTTTTTTGTAATTAGGCCAAACCTTAGGGGTGTTTTTGTAATTATCCCGTTGCGTTATTATGTAGGAAAAAACAACCTGGATGTAAATATCAAACATTCGTCTTCCAAGTGCGAAATATGTTTGGTCATTTGTGAAGAGTATTTCAGCAAAGTGGAGGCTCACATTGTAACTCCCATTTTCCAGGCAATAATGGAAATACGTAAGTGAGAGAGGACTAAGGCGTGCCGTGGTGTACAACTCAGATAGATTCGTGGTAGTTGTGGATCTGATTGGACGTGAATTTTGGTAAATAGATTCATCCATGAAGTCTCCGGTGCTAACAAAGCCCCAATAATTATCGCTTAAATATCTTGTGGGATCACCTCCAGCATCTCCTTCATAAATAACTCTTCTGTTGTTTTCTTTGACAGTCAAATCAGCACCGCCGCAATTAACATGTAAAGAACATCTATCTGCCATAGACAAACAAAATAAACTTTTATAATACATTTAAAGCTATTAAAGTTTGCACTGATTATAAAATTGATTGGAGAGCTACATGAAAATCGACAAAAAAGAAAAAAAAAAGAAAGAAAGAAAGAGCTTTTACAGCTTAATTTACAAAAAAATACAAACTTTCCTTTAATTTGATTATACTATATCCAAAAAGTAATGAGCCAAATTGATATTTTGTTGAGTTATACATAAAGGGCAGCTGTAATATAAAAAAAGCTCACAGATATTTATAACTTCACAAAGATGCTTCAACTTCATTTTTCAAAAGAAGAAAATGACAGCATACGTACATCTCGGACAGGCTACATTCCTGGAACACGGAAGAATTCGTTGTCTGTTGAACGTTAAACATAGGAGAAGTTAGCATCAGTGATCAGAGGTTCTCCTAAGGTATAGTGATATTTACTTAAAGTACCCTGAGGTTTGACCTAATTACAAAAAAAAACAGCTAATTTCTAAAATTACAAAAAGTACCCTGGGGTTTGATTCAGTGTTAAAATTAAGGGGTACACTGCAATGTTTTTATAAATATGAAGGGGGATTTTGAAATGTTTTTTGCTGATGAAGGGTTTAAATGTTAGACAAAATAAAACCTCGGGGGTATCTTTTGTAATTTTGAAAGCTAGCTGGTTTTTGTAATTAGGTCAAACCTCAAGGGTATTTTTTGTAATTAACCCTAAGGTATATGATTAACTTGCTCTGTTTCAGTATTAGTCATTAACCATTCGCGAAAAACAAAAACAACACTTACATTGTGTTCCCACTTGATGAGCCTTTGAACAAGTTTATGTTTTGGTTCCTAATAGAAGGAAAAATACAATACCGAAACAAATTAATATCACAAAAATTGGAAGTTACAGAAAATATTATAGAGAAAAAAGATAATGGATATCCTAACATGTTTTGTTGACAAGCAGCTTCATCTGGGCCTCGCAATGAAAAATTGTTGTAAGAAAGATCACTGCACAGAGTCAGTAATTTACCTCATTATCTGGATTCTTAAATAACAAGGCCCAATAACATGTCTCTTACAGATGATCGACGATTACAATATTATTTTCGCACCCCCATCCATCAAGTTGCGTGCAAAAGAAAACAAAAAAATCCAGCGAGTATGAATAGATATTAAAACGTACATGTTGCTTCCATCCTTCAAGATTGTGTGAGGAATATTTCCACTCAGCATGTTGCTTGTCACAAACCTATTTTACAGGAAAATCATGCAGTAAGTATGAATTTAGGTTGGTCGAGAAGGCAGAATTATGATTCTTTAAGATTGACTACAGCAGACAACAAGAATTTTAACAAAAGCTCCAAAAGTTAAACGAAAATTAAGTGCTGCAGAAGGGACAGTAGGAGCTGATATTCACTTGTCATCGCAATATCATATTCCATCAGGTTATTTAATATCCGGCAATGTTCAATCGAACTCAAACTAAATGAAAAGCAAATAATTGAACTTGAGCTCACACAGTTTTTAGATTTCTTGCAATGTCATTTGGAATCTCTCCCACTAACTTGTTGAAACTGACATCCCTGACAACAGCACAAAATGCAAAATATAGTCAATAAGGATAGTGCAAAAAATTTCATACGGCATTTATGGAACTAGATGACAATTCCGGGATTCCAAAACAAATATATATGGTGAGAAGGAAAAAAATATGAGTAAAAAACTTTTCTTCATTACAATCGACACAAAGAAGATTTACATCATCAACCAATTAAACAATTGTACGACAGAACAAAATAAATATATGCATGCCCATTCCGAGTTCTAGATTGGTTACTCACATCAGTTGCAGAAGTCTAAGTCTCCAAATATATGCAGGGATTGCTCCAGAAATGTTACAGTTTCGCAATACCCTATATCAAGAACGAAACATGTTAATGGCTTATAGAGCACGAGAATAATCATTAATAACTCATAAACATCAAACACACAATGTAGCTAGGCCTGTTATGCTCCTTAGCACTGGGAATTCCTGAGGCGGGCCGTTTAAGTCACTAATTCTCCTGCATATGGAAACTCCACCAGTCAATTAGTTTTAAGGGATAATTACAAAAACACCCCTAAGGTTTGGGCTAATTACAAAAAAAACTAGAGTTCTTTGAAAAATACAAAAAAAACCTTGAGGTTTGATTCCGACTTACATTTTTCCCGGTGATTTTCGAAAACATTTCAAAAAATCCCCTGACATTTACAAAAATATTACAGTTACCCCCCCTTAAATTTAAGACAAGGAAACCTGAAGGGGTTTTGTAATTTTGAAACATGTATGGGTTTTTTTGTAATTAACCCAAACCTCAGGGGTGTTTTTGTAATTATCCCTAGTTTTTAACCAGTCATATGATACAAAAATACCAGAAGAGGAAAGTAAAACGCCAGCATTAATCCAGTATACTCACAAGTCAGTTAAAGTACTCAGAAGAGATATGTTTAACGGAATGGGGCCCTCGAGTCCACTTGCTTGCATTTCGCTTCGATGAGCATCATTTAAAGAGTCAATATTAGAACATATTCAAAAGGAAAATCATCTACTAGATTTTCTACGTTTTGGGATACATTAAGATCTTACAATCTGACAAGTTGTTTCCAGTTCTGAATAAAGTCTGGTATTCGCCCACTTAAGTTGTTATCGTTTATCCTACTGCAATGCAAACGAGGAATGATCAAACAAAACATAAAAAATATTCAATAAGAGAAATGGAAGAAGGTAGAACAAGTGCTTACAAATCATTTAAATTTGTTAGTTCTGAAAATGATGTTGGCAATTGACCCGTTAACTGGTTGGAGGACAAGATCCTGCGATTCAATCAACAATGGAGCATGCTGAAGTTTTTCATCATCTTATGCATCATATTTCTAATTTAGGATTAAAATTATATGTGTTATTAGAGATATGAAATCTTACAGGCTTTTCAAGTTTATCAACTTCCCAATGTCAGATGGAATAAGACCTGAAAAATTGTTTGCTTCAAGGTTCCTGATCAAATATAGTCATAAAAACTCTTAAAGTGCAGAATAAGATAAACTATATATTTGTTTCAAGGGAATATCGCAAACATGTGGAACTATAATAAAAATCATAACAGCTAGATGTAGCTTCGTTTTTCTGTGCATTAATTAGGCAAAATATTCACATTGAACTGTCTATAAGTCTAACATCATGGCAAAACCCCTAATACTTTCAGTTTAAGGCAAACTTCAATCAGCAATTCGATATCAATAAACAAATACGGGAAGAAAATGAAGACATACAAGTATGTGAGGCTTGTAATGTTCCCCAATTCCTTTGGTATTTCCCCTGATAAGCGATTTACTAGAACAGAGCTGCATAAAAATTCTGCCATTATTGCTAAAGATCTAATACAAAAGTATGTATTAGCTCTAAATCACAAGTAAAAGATGAAGCATACACATAATTTAGTTGTGTTGAGGCCCATTGTTTCGGGATTGTACCACTGAGGAGGTTGTAGGCAAAATCACTGAAAACAAAATATCGATGAAATTTTGGTCGATGATGTTTGCCTATATCATAAATCACCAAATTTAAGATCATGCAGGTATTGGAAGGGTTCTTACATTTCCTGAAGGTACGGAAGCTTCGTAATATTTGCTGGAAGAATTCCAGGAAGATTGTAACTCTTAACCACACTGCAAAGTCGAACTCGACCAATAAGCTCCATATTGATGTATTTAGAATTTTATGTCTTCTACCATAACAAGGTATAACAATTTAGAAATATCCAAGTGCAGCGGGGCTACAGAAGAGCAATTAGACTTGGGGAATGACAACAAAATATGATATTAACTGGACTTAAAGTCGAAACCGTGAAAGAATGCATGTTGCTCGTACTATGTCTACAAGGAAATTGCATAGCAAAAGTACATCTATTAAAACAAGAAAAGATTATAAATATCTCTGTTGTGCAGAGCAATACAAAAATGTTAAAGAAAACGAGAACATACATTTTTGTAACATGGCAGACGGTGTTGTTATTGTAATTACAGTTACAATCAACATAACCCTCAGAGCCACTTGGAGGCGTTGGCGAAACCCCAACCATGCCAAGTTCACATATGTCACCATTGAATCTCCAGTATGTTGCACCCATCTCAGTGGCAATTTGTTGGAGAGCTTCCACTAAGGACAACATCGAAAAAATAACAAGATGAATTATGACACGAAATAAATTTGATAAATAAACTGCCAAAAGTTGAGGATTCAGCTCATGAGGGAAACATCTATTTTTATTTTTTTTTCAGTTAGTTATATAAATTCATCAAATTAAACTAGAATGACTGGAAGACCAAGATACTGTTTTTCACGATTTCCAAGCATTGTATGAGACGGTCTCATGACATTGTTCATGAGACGGATCCAACATGTAACTAGAATTCCAACCCAAACCCATTAAAAAGACCATATGTTTTGTACTTTGTAGGATCCGTCTCATGAATTTAAATCCATGAGACCATCTAAACAACATAAATTCAGGTGAACTAAACAGATATTATGGTTGCCATGTTAGTCTACTAAACCAAGATAATATCAATTGCTATTTCAATCATTAGTCATTAATCCCATGTGCAGCCATGTGCATTTGCTATATGAATCCTTCTACATTTATCCCAACTGCAACTGTCTCCATATACTTTCAAATAGCAATCAACTCAACAGTTCGTTATCCATTAATATCCCTAAACTTTGAGTCCCTTCTTTACCCAAAACTAAATTAAAGACGAGAGAATTCATGATAACACAACAAATACCACCAGCTTGTAGCTCAAGTGGTATCGCTTACCCTTTGTAAGGGTGTTGATCAGGGTTCGAACTATGTATCTTTTAGTTTCTTTGGAATTTATCTTCTCATCTCCAACCACTACTCCAACTTAATAAAATAATGATAACACTACAAATATCAAATTTCCCTCTTGCTAGTGGATCAATTCCTGTCTGGTTTGTAATAATAATTCAAAAAAATAGTATTTGATTCAACTTTGCTTCAATTAACTGTTATCGCAAAAAAAAAAAATGTCTTTCACTCAATCTTGCTCTGGGCAGCAGCTAGAAAACAGCACAATCGATAAAAACAAAACAAAAATAAAAAAATTAAAAAAAAAAATCAGTTGTTTACCTTCTTCTAGCGGTACTTGAGACTCGAATAATTTCAGCAACCCCAAACAGCATACTGCCAGAATCCAAGAAGCTGCAATGTTTCTGGGCATCATCGAGATTTGAGGATTTACATACACAAACATGCACGTAAACTGCAAAGATAAGTTACAATAATTTAGTTCGCAAAGTGACGTACAAATCTAGATTCCATTTCAGTATTGTAAATGTGAAAATTAAAAATGTGGGTTGAAATAAGTCGGTCCAAGCTTACAGCTTGGGTAGAGAGAGAATAAAAGAGAGAGGCCCTGGAAAATCTCGAGTAAATCAAGAATGAGACTTGAGAGTATGTTTTTAGAGTTTGCTATTAACTTCCCCAAAATTGTCTCCAAAATTGATAAATACACCAACTTCTAAATATATTCACTCACTTTATAAAATATAACATAGTTACTAAATACACTTCTTATAATTACCCAATATTACCTTGCACTGTTTTCTCCCCCAAATACACCCAAAATAATTCACCCCCAAGAGGCAGCGACAGGGGCAGGGGCAGTGGAAGAAGTTCCGGCAAGTGCTACAGAAGAAGATTAATTACACAGTTTTTATTTTATAAAATTTTATTTTACTTTAAGTTCGAATTTAATATTTTACTTGAATTTTGCACATATAGTTGGATTAGTTTGGGTAATCGTTGATATAAGTGTTGGGTAAGTGTATTTGGTTTGACATTTTGAGTTACAGAGTTTTTTCTTTTTTTTTTTTTTGTGGTTTTGTCTGAGTTTAGGGAATAAGATAATAGATGACACGATGGCCCTGGGTAGTAGTACGATGGTATACTCGATCGAGCCACGATCAAGTTGTAACTACAATTGTGTCATCGTGCTACATAGCACGATCGCACGACCAAAGTTGTAATGCAGCGTGTCAAGTGTCGTACTTTTGTTATTCAACAACAAATTTTAAACCGTAAAAAATGAGTAAAAATAGAAAAATAACACACTTTAAATTATAAATTAAAGAGATATTTATATTATTCGACAAAATTATTTTTTTCTTGTCCATATTTGCAACAACATGGGTTTGTAAATCTAGAGTTTACAAAAAAGAAGTTTCAAATTTTTGCAAGAATGTGGGTGGGTATGAGAATGATAAAGTATATTTAGGACTTTTTTATGTGACTAAGGGCATTATAGTCTTTTAAACTAGTCACCAAGTTTTTACTTAACAATTATTATTAATTTTAAAAGTTTGACAACTTTTTGAATTTCCCATTCCCAGTTTGACAATTTTCATCTAATTTCTTTGTTTTTTTTATACGTGTTCAAATTGATCAGAACTTTTTTTGATTCACCTTTGACGCAGACAGAGATATAATATTAGCAGGCGTGTCCAATATTTTACACTACAATAACGAAATGGACATTGATAGTGGTTCGAGTTTAATAAATTAATATTAATGTCCTTTCCTAACACAATTTTCTTAGTCAAAGACATATATATCCACAAGCGAAGAAAATATATGCATATAGATTTATTTCAGTTTGAATCTTGTATTTCTTGTTACATTTTATATTTTTATATAATACATATGCAATTACGCATTACAAATATTGTTTTATATCTATTTAATTTATTTACACAAGATTGATGTGCATGTTAAGTAAAAGTGCATTAAGAATATATGTTTCTGTGTTAACTTAAAATATTTAGTACGTTTTCACTGTGGTAGATTTATGATGTTAAATCACTCTATGAAAATAATAAATTTGAAGCACTAGTATGAAAACAATATTGCTGACATATTTCATGGAAATTTTGTGACAATCATTTTGTGTTAATTGATTATATATTTATTTTTGTAGGAATGGGCCACACACTATCTTGCATCACATTAAAGCAACACAAAGTCAAATTTAAAATTGGGATAGAAGAGAGATCTCTAGCAACAAGTAATGGAGAATCATTTATTTAATGTTTTTTTTTTGAGAAAATCATTTATTTAATGTTTTTTTTTTGAGGAAAATTTATTTAATGTTTGAATGAGCTTTACTTGGAACTTTGAAGTTTCAATCAAAATACCTATAATTCAACAATTATGACTCTAAACTGGGAGAAAATTATTACATAATGTCATCAATTTGTTAATGTTCAAACTGGGGCCGACAATATCACATGTTCATTATTTGGATACCTTATACAATATTTATTCCTCTTTTATTAGGGAACTAAGGCCCATGCTTTATCATTGATCTATTAGTAGTTGTTTTTTTTTAAATAACAAAATAAAATCCATTTTTACTATCAAAATCAGTCAAAATGGGCCAAGTATTCAGTAAAATCGATTTTTTTTTGTTTTTATTATTTTAAAAATAATATGTTTTTTTTTTCGAATATGTATTATTTGCATTTTGGGGTTTGTTAATTGTTATATATGTTTTTTAGTTGCTTATTTATTATTCTACCTTTAAAATATACTAAACAATAATTAGTTTACCACATTTAACAGATTCTGAAATCCTGCCGCCGGCTGCTTTTGAACAATATATGCCTGATTGTCAATGTTTAATTGTTTATATAGAATTTAAAGTCGCCTCACCCACAGAATAATAAATTATCTCCTCAGTTAAGTGCAACGATAATTTAATTAAGAACTTATCAAAGGACCTTAAAAAAATAAAATTGAAGAACCATTTTAGAAACCTAACTTACCTTTGAGGAAACTACCAACAAATCAACAATATGGAGGCCATTATACAGATTGAGTTGTTTGAATATGATACAAAATTTCACATATAGACTAATTATGTATACGGAAAGAATTTAGTGCGCGTTTGAGAGGACATTTGAAATTGACTTTTAGGTCCATCTGAAAAAAAAAAGGTATTTGGTAGGGGCATCAGTTTGTGGCCCGATACGATAATCCGACACGAAATCTAACACGAATAGTAGGTACTGACAGGGGCGGAGCTAGACATTACACTTTGGAGGGGCTAATTAATTTTGGGGGGGCTAAATTACTAGAAAATACATATTTTAGTGCTAAAATTAATATTTAAAACAAAAATATACGTAGAATAATTGGATTTTCAAAAAATTTGGAGGGGCTAAAGCCCCCCCACACCACCAAAAGGGTACGCCCCTGGGTACTGAAGTACAAGTACAACCTGTAATAGGTTCGGGTCAAAATTAGGTCGGACACGGTTAACACGAAAAATAAGTAGGTCAGGTCAGGTTGACCCGCGTGTCGACACGATTGACCTATGTAACCCAGTTAATTTTATAGTAACATATTATTTTAATATTTTGTGGTGTTTTAGTTGGTTATATGATGCTTTGAAAAAATTATTAAATGCATTTTTTAATATTTAATGTATTTTTTATTTGCAATTTTATCCTCTATTGTAAAAATCCCTGCCTAGGCGCTAGACCTCCCTTGTCCGCCTACGATTTTTTTTTTTTCCGATTCCTGCCCATGTAATGCCAAACCCCGCCAAGCGCTTTTTACAACATTGATTTTATCTTTTTCTTTTTTTTTTATTTTTTTTGTGTCAACTTTAAATTATACAAGTTTTTCGTGTTGTGTTGGGTTACCCGTGTCATAAACGGGTCGTGTTCGTGTCGTGACTCTTGACACGAATAATTAAACGGGTCGTGTTTGTGTTCGTGTCAGACCTGTAATACATGTGTCAGAACACGATCCGCGAACACAAAACATGACATGATTGACACCTCTTGTATTTGGTGGTTATTTATAAATGGATTTTAAAAATAAGTCACTTTCTCCAAAAGTCCATTTTACAGAAGTGTGCTAATTTATTAGTTTTGGAATTTATTTACTACACACACTTCTACAAGATGGAATTAAAATGCATTTCCATCCAGCGCCCAACAATACTTAAAAACACTTTTCCAAAACATTCATATTTTTTTTTTGAGAAACCAAAACATTCATATTGAAAAGTCCATTTAATAGACGGACTTCTAATCTAAAAGTGCTCACAAACCTACACTAAATTTCATCCCATAAAATTACATATTTTGATATCATTTTGACGAAATATTTTTTTTTTCTTAATGGAAAAACTCAATAAGTCCATCAATAGTTATACTGATGCATTCAATAATAGAAACTCGTACGTCAGGCAATTAACTCAAAGTTTGATCTAATTCGAGTGTGTGTCGCCTCTCTTACTATCCCCACCAACTAAAATTAAGAAACAATAAGCCATTCAATCGTTAAACTGATGCATACATTTCATTATAAAATTTGTGTCCATTCTCTTCCGTTTATATTACAAGTTGCATAAAAAAAAAAAACGGTTTCCCCCAATCCACAATATTGGTACTCAGATTTTGACAGACAGTTTATGTACAACTCCTAAAGCAGTAGGTATAATAGCTCTGCAAAAGAAAAGATCTGCTCGAATTCACAAATTCAGGTGCTAAACTTCGAATGGAGGACTCGGAATCGAGCGGGCAATACGACGACGAAGAGGAATTTCACGATGCGCTCGATGATTTCACGTTTTATGATTGCATTGAATCGTTATCAGAACCAATCGAATCCAATGGTGAGGTATCAATCTCAGCTGGAAACCCTAATCCATATCCGGGAGAAAAAACCCTGCCTAGGGCGGGTCTCCGCCGCCGAAAATCAAACTCACATCATGAATCCTCCGGCGCCGACTCAATGGAGTTGTCAAAGGTTAGCTCGTCGGTACGTTTGGAAAATTATTTGCGAGAAAGAAAGTTGAGGCTTTCTAGAAAAAACAGGGCATATGCGGACGAATTGGAAAGTTCGGGTCCGTCGGAAATCGAACACAGCTCGGAGTGCCCGAAAATTGTTGTGAGTGGAGAGAAAGAAGAGAAGAGTGAAGAGCGTTCTACTATAACAAATGCAAATGCAAATGATAATGCTCGAGAGGATTTAGTAAGGGATGAATCGAACTTGAGAGGAATCCATGATACAAATTCGAGTTTTTTATTTACATTAGCTGGTATAGTAATAAAGTCCATTAGTTTTCAAATTTATTTGTTAATTAAGATTTTTATGTTTCCCGTATGGTTAGTGTATTACCTGTGCATGATTGTGTTTAATCCGTTCGGCCTTTTGAAGCGCTGCAGAAGGTATTTAATTCGAAAAATGAAAAGAATTATGAATCTTGTATATGAAGTTGTTTCACAATCTATGTCTGGATGGTTAAAAGAACACCAATCAATTTGGAAATTGGGGTTGAAGTGCTGTTGGGGATTATTGTGGTCAGCTTATGTGTGTACTGTGTTGGTGGGATTATTGGTGTCAGCTTTTGTGATGGGTGGGGTACTGATAAGGGTGATGGTGGAGGAGCCAATTAGAATGCAGAGAAGTTTGAATTTCAATTATAATGAGAAGAGTCCAGTGGCATTCGTACCAATAATAACGCACACGGATTTGATCCATGACATGTATCCTGGGGAGAAGGCAGAAATTGGGAAGGCTAGTGGATCAAGAGTTATACCACCTAATCACAAGTTGAAGGTTACTGTTTCACTGACGTTACCCGAGTCTGAGTACAATCAAAATCTTGGGATTTTCCAGGTATGTGTTCAGTGTTGTTATAATGGATTTGTGTTGGCTACTGCAATTCGTATGTTCTTATGCCCTAAGTCTACTGATGACTGCATGCTACCTTTTGCCATGAGTTTGTGCACATCAAAAAAGTAGGTTTATGTTGGTAATCTGTCGAATAGATGATCTAAGGATGTTGGCACTAGAATATGTATAATTGTGTCCGATATTGCACTTTAGTAGCTGAGCTTCTTTCAGATAGAATCATAGAAATGTAGTAAGATGAGCTGTAATCGCTTCGGCAGTTGAGATATCATAATCCAAGCCTTTCACTTTTGCATGTTTGACAAGTTTTCACCTCAGGTTTGTCAGCTTAGTACCGTGTTATTCCTAAATAGTAAATATCATACGTGGTTGAGAGTTCTTACAGGTTTTGTCATCTTCAAATTAACTCTTTCTACTCGTGTTTGGTAAACAAAAAACAGTAGAAGTGTAGCTTCTTCAATTTGGGGATTTTTGATGACACAATGGTCGTGCCACTGAATTTTGTGCACGTGTAACTTTGCCTAATTCACTTAACAGCTAATTACCTCAGATATTCATCTGCTCGCTCCTTGGATAGGAAATATAGAGCCTCTTAGATTTAAATTGATAGAAATCTCTTTCTTTTGTATTTATTGCATCTGGGCCAAGAATAATATGATGGTTTGTTTTTCTTTTCTTCCTGGAACTTTTTGTTAGTCCAAGTGGCTACGATAATCTAGAGGGGGGGGTGAATAGATTATCTAGGTTTTTCAGATTTTGCCCTCTTTTTCGAATAATCAACCAAAGACGAGAATGTAAATGCGGAAATAAAAACAACACTCGTCGATTTAAAGAGGTTCAACCCACCTAGGGCCTAATCCTCTACCACCCCAAGATATCTGGGATGGATTTCAAAAAGAAAGAAAGATTTTATTAATTTACCAAAAATTAATACAACACCTCGAGGATTACCACAACCCTCCTTCACCACTTCGAGGATTACCACAATCCTCTTACACCACCTCGAGGATTACCACAACCTCTTACAACACCTCGAGGATTACCACAACCTCTTACAACACCTTTGAAGATTGCCACAACCTTCAAACACCTATCACCTAGATCACCCAAGTGTATTCTTACCACAAGAATACTCACAAGGATGTCTTGTGTTGAATGATGACCAAAATCAAGATTACAACTCAATAATGATTGATACAATATGAGTACAAGTGTAATCAAGAATTGAGAGCCTGACCTCAAATTTGTGCAAGTGAAAGTGCTTGAGCTAATACAACAAGATATATGAAAGTGTTTGCTTTGTATGCTTTTTGCTTGTATATCATTGTGTTGTGTCTTGTTGCTTGAATGAAGCCTCTATTTATAGGAGAGGTCTTGGCTTTGATTTCCAGACATCGCTCTCCTCGGGGAGTGATTTCTTTGCAAAAGAAACCATTTAAAATCATCAATATAGTCATAGAAATCAATCCCACAAAATAGGGAAAAGTCATGCAAAACGCAACGGATAGTTTCTTTGTCAAAAACATGGGTTCGGCCGTCGCAGAGAGATAAGATTGAAATTGAATTCTCGCGAATTTTTACACAGGGGACCGGTCGAAGGGGTGCGGCCGGCCGCACCACCGCGACCTGTTGCCGACGTTTTTAAAAACAGAAAGTCTGGAACAAAATCCAACTTGCAGTGCAGTCGCTCACACGGCCGACCGGTCGACCACACCTGTCCGCCCACACCTGTCGACCGGCCGCTCGCTTCTTTTTTTTCTTACGCCCCATTTTCTCGCTTCAAAACTCAACTCGTGTACGGGTTGCCATATGGGCGACCTGCCGAAATGAAACAAAAGTGTTGTCCAATTTTAAATCGAAAATAAACTTCAAGAAATACTCCAAAAATAGTAAAAACATTTTAGATCGATTGGAAGTGTTAGACAACATTTAGGGACATTGTTTTGGTATAAAAACTCTTTAGAACAAAATCATCAAAATCATGATAAAAACATTTATCTAACAAACTCCCCTTTTGATGATTACAAACCAAAACAATTTTCAAGAGGACGATTTCAAAAGCAAAATAATTTTCCTATTTAAGAGTAAACTATCCGCTTAAAAACATTTTACAAACGCTCCCCTATCAACAAGACATTAAGAAGAATTATCAGATAAGCTAGAAGACAAGCTTTTACAAAATAAACAATAACTTCACGAGCTTAAGCTCCCCTCACAAATACTTAATGTCCATGCAAACAAGTCCATAAAGTCCATAAAACAACCATTGACTAAGTTTTCTTCACAACTTACGGCCTTAAAAAGCCATAGCTTGTAGCTTCTATTATGAGCTTTTATTGGCTTCTTTGAGCTAACGAGCCATTTCCTGCTTTCTCCCCTTCGAATCATCAAAAGAATGTTAGGATGATAAAACATCATAGATATATCAAAGTGCGCCAAAGAGACGATTTATCAACCATTGAGCAATTTTAGGCTTAAAAACCAAGGAAAATGGGAGAAATGCATCATGAAGAGTTCATACGCCTGTTTTATTTCCCAAAACATGATCTCAAAGAGTATAGAAGACTTTTGGAAGCGAGAGAATCATGTAGAAGTTGAAATTTTCATTGAAACATTTCATCGAACACATCAGGCGTGAAAAATAAAAAGTTGTATATAGCCCTTGTAAATGATCCAAGCCAAAAAATTTCATCACCAAATCATACCAATTATCATACAAAACAAAGATAACAACTAAGCTCATCATGATCATAAAATAATTTCATCAAGTAATATACAAGAAAGGCCATAAACTCGAGGTTCAACCCAATTGAGCAAAGTAAGGAAAAATCTTACCATTTAATCGGAAAGGATGAGCAATGATGATGATAAACATGCTATATACGGTCCCAAGATATAAATGGAATGCATAAAAATCAATTTTGAGTGACAATAGTGTGCATTTGGCAAAGGGGACGAAAAATGGCCAAAATGAGTGAAAAAGACTAATGCTCAAGACAGAACGATTTTAAACCAAAAATGGCTTAGGCGGCCGGTCGTGGTTGAGGGCGACCTCGGCGACGTTGAGGGCGACCGTTGCCTCAACCTCTTCAAATTTTTTTTGCAAATTTTCCAAAATCCGACTTTTCAACCGAAAATCCGATTTTTTAAGCCCTAAGTTTTAAAAACGTGCAAAATACAAACGTGAATTTCATTCAATATGCATTATGCCTAACCGAGCTCAGATCGACGCAAAAAGTCTCGGAAGTTAGCGGTTTTGTGAAAATATCCGCTAATTGATCTTGAGATGGAACAAAAGATATCTCAATTTTTCGTTTTGAGACACAATCCCTTAGAAAATGATGTCGAATCTCAATATGTTTAGTAGTACGGTTATGATGAACCTAAGGTTTTGAGCAATATTTATAGCGGATACATTATCACAAAAGATAGGTACGTTTTCAAAAGAGCATTTGTAATCCGCTAAGGTTTGTTTCATCCAAAGAAGTTGAGTACAACAAAATGCGGCGGAAATATATTCGCCGGCCGTTGAAAGAGAAAACACGCTTTTGCTTCTTTGAAAACCAAGAAACTAGTAATCGCTTAAAATTGACATGATCCTAAGTACTTTTCCGATCATCAATATTTCCCGCATATAAATCAATCACTATAACCTTTAAGAGAGAAATTTTCATTCTTTGGATAAAATAAGCCATATTGAATGGTGCGCTTTCAAATATCGAAAAATCCTTTTAACTAAGACTCATATGAGATTCTTTGGGATTGCTTTGAAAACGAGCACATAGCATACGGCATGAAGAATGTCCTGGTTACTAGCGTTAAATAAAGTAAACTACCAATCATACCTCGATACTGGATTCATCAACCGACTTTTTTTCATCTTTGTCAATTTTGACATCAAGGTTGCCATAGAGTCGAGACGTTCTTCCTTCTTCAATGCCGAACTTCTTCAAAAGTTCTTTTGTATACTTTGATTGCGAAATATAAATACCTTCGGCATTGCTTAATTTGAAGTCCAGGAAGAAGTTTAGCTCCCCCATCATACTCATCTCGAATTCACCTCGCATTAACTCGAGAATTTCTTGCACAAAGATTCATTAGTAGCACCAAATATAATATCATCAACATAAATTTGCACAAGTAAACAATCTTGCCCTTTTTCAAAAACAAGGAGTGTAGTATCAACTTTACCTCTTGTAAAACCATTTTGCAAAAGAAAAGAGCTAAATTTCATCATACCATGCACGGGGTGCTTGTTTTAAACCATACAAAGCCTTTTTTAAGTTTATAAACATCATTAGGCCTAGAAAAATTTTCAAACCCCTGAGGTTGTTTTACATAGACTTCTTCTTGAATAATACCATTTAAGAAAGCGGATTTAACATCCATTTGGTAAAGTTTGAAATTTTTGAAACAAGAATAGGCAAGTAAAATACGAATAGCTTCTAAACGTGCTACGGGTGCAAAAGTTTCATCATAGTCAATACCTTCTTCGACAATACCCTTGAGCTACTAACCTCGCTTTATTTCGAACAATGTTGCAGCTTGATCATCAAGTTTGTTCCGAATACCCATTTTGTACCAATGATTGTTTGAGATGGAGGACAAGGTACTAATTCCCATACATCATTTCTTTCAAATTGATTCAACTCCTCTCATTTCCAAAACCAATCTTCATCCTCAATAGCTTTCCTTAGCATTTTTAGGCTCTTTTTGAGATATAAGAGCTTTCTCGGCAAAATTCCTTCGAAAGTCATTACTTTATCAAGGGGATCACCAATAATAAGATCTTTTGGGTGATCTCCTTAAATTTCAATGCTACGGGAAGATTCAAGTATCACCCCTATCTTCGAGGAACATTTGAACTTGAAGGTTGATCATTATGAGCATCACTTTGAACAATAGGTTCAACAATATCCTCTTCATCACTATCGCTATTCGGATTCTTTCAACACCCGAGGCTTCATTAAATTTGACATGAATGGATTCTTCAACAACCATGCTACTTGTTGTAAACCCGATATGCTTTGCTCTTGTTGAATACCCCATAAATATACCTTTCTTCGCCTTAGGATCAAGTTTGTCCAATTGATCCTTAGTATTCAAAATAAAGCACTTACATCCAAATATTTTGAAATAACTAATATTTGGAGTTCTTCCTTTCCAAAGCTCATATGGAGTTTTATTCATATTAGACGAATATAAACTCGGTTAATGACATAGCAAGCGATACTTACGCTTTCGCCCAAAAATACTTTGGAAGTGAAAATTCATTGAGCATGGATCGACTCATTTCTTGTAATGTTCGATTTTTCCGCTCGCTACTCCATTTTGTTGAGGTGTCCTTGGAGCCGAAATTATGAGCATATCCTTTGGTTTCACAAAATACTCTAAATTCACCGTCAAATTCTCCACCTCGATCGCCAATGACTTGATAAGATCTTCTTTTTCATTCTCAATAAGTCTACACAACTTAACAAACTCATTAACGATCGTTTTTATTTGTAAGAAAAAGAGCCCAAGTATATCTCGAAAAATCATCGACTATAACAAAAGTGTAATGTTTTCCACTTAGACTAGCCGTACCAATATCCCCATACAAATCAAGGTGAAGCAATTGTAGGGGTTTGGTAGTGGAAATTTCATTTTTGGGTTTAAAACTACTCTTAACTAATTTGTTCTTTTGACAAGTGTCACATAAGCCAAGATTTTCAAAATTCAATTTGGGTAGTCCTTTTACATGTTGGTTTTTGTAAATATTTTTCAAATTCTTGTATCCAACATGTCCGAGTCGCCTATGCCATAAACTTGTTAAATCATTATTGGCGACAAGACAAGAAACATTTTGACTAACCAAATCACTAGTACAAATTTTGTAAAGATTGCCTTTTCTATTTGCTTCACAAATAATATTACCATTTTTAAGAATAAGCATTTTTCTTTATTAAAACATCATAATTTGAATCACAAAGTCAAGCTAACACTTATCAAATTAAACTTAAGCCCTTCTACTAAAAGAACATTACAAAGAGAGAAAGAAGAGTTACCAATTTCTCCATTTCCAAGAATTTTTCCTTTGCCATTCTAACATGACCATACCTCTTCTTGAGCTTGATGTTGGTAAAAAGCTCTCTCCTCCCGGTCATATGGCGTGAACATCCGTCATTCACGAGCCATTTCGAATCCTCCATGGTTGTTATAGCCCCTATTACCTACAAAATCATTTCTTTTAGGTACCCTATAATTTTGGGGTCCATGGGGTTACTTGAGACCTTTGGGTCTCCAAACATGTCTTGAGCTATTTCTCAATTTGCAATTATTAAGATAATGTCCAACTTTGCCACAATAAAAACAAGTAGGAGTATTATAATTATCGCACGCATAAAAAGCTCGGACCTTGGTTATTTTTCTTAAAAACACTTTGAAACGGCTTATAACCAAGTCCCGATTTGGAATGCTCACCTCTTTGTGCATCTAAAATTTTTGTGACTTTATCCGTACTTATGTTGAAACGATGCACGTCATTTTTCAAACATTCAATATCTTTTGTGAGCGATTCCTTTTCGGTTTCAAGAGAATGAATTCTAGTAAGAGTAAGAGCATGAGCTTTGTCAAAGATTCATAAGAGGTAAATAATTTTTCCTTTTCAACCTTAATCTCCTTATGCTCCTTTTTCAAATTTTTGTATTTAACGATTAAATTTTGAAACTCAATTTGCAATTCATCAAAATCACATTGCAAGTCATCAACTATGGAGGAAGTAGAAGAATTTGAGTGTACCTCATTGTTTTCGTCCTATACCCATGAGACCGTGTTCGGTTTCTCCTTCCTCATCGGTTGTTTCGAGTAGTTCATCCCATGTTTTGACTTCCGCATTTAGAGCCTTCTTTTTGTAAAAGGCTTCCTTTTCTTTTTGCTCCTCTTCATCGAAGCTTTGGGCACCGGCAATGAAGTGCCCGGTTTTCCGCATTTAAAGCAAGCATTATCTCTTGGTTTTCTTGCTTTATTTTTATTCACAAATTTTGCAAATTTTCGAACAAGTGCGTCCGTCTCCTCATCATCATCATCATTATCATAGTATGCATTATTAGAAGAGGAAGCAAGACCTTTAGGAATATTTTGCATACCCGATTGATTGATGGTTGGTTTGGTATTTTTCCTCTCCTCGAGATAGACTTCATAGATGAGGAGGTTCCCGATGAGCTCGTCAAACTTGAGTGTCTCAAGATTTTGTGCTTCCGTGATTGACGTCACCTTTTCGGACCATGAGCGGGAAGAGCATTCAATACCTTACCACTTGTTCTTCTTCGAGATGACTTTACCGAGGGCCACAAGAGGATTGACAATGTTGTCGCCTTTCCACCATCTTGGAGATGCTTTCACCATCATACATGTTAAAGTTTTCAAAGTCTTTAACAAGCATGGTCTTTCTAGCTTGCTTGACCTTCTTTGTCCCTTCATATATAGTCTCCAATTTTTCCCAAACCTCATGTGTTTGACCTTATGCCTCGTATGCGATTGTACTCGGTGGCGGTAAGTGAGCAATGCAAAATATTTAAGGCCTTACCATTTAGAGAGAAAAGCCTTCTTATCATTTTCATCGAACTCCTTGAAAGGTTTAGAGTCGAGGTGCCATCCTCCATTTTTTTGTTGGTTGATCAACTCCTTCAATAACCACATTCCATATGTCAAATCCGCACCCTCAGAGAAAGACTCCATACGGTCTTTCCAAAATGCGTAGTTGTTGGCGTCGAACAATGGTGGCTTGTTGGTGGAGGCGCCGGTGGTGAGATAAGCGTCATTCGTAGCCATGGATCTTTCCTCTTTACTCGAACGAGCTAAAAAGAGTTTGGCTTTGATACCACTTGTTAGTCCAGTGGCTACGATAATCTGTAGAGGGGGTGAATAGATTATCTGTGGTTTTTCGATTTTGCCCTCTTTTTCGAATAATCAACCAAAGACGAGAATGTAAATGCGGAAATAAAACAACACTCGTCGATTTAAAGAGGTTCAACCCACCTAGGGCCTAATCCTCTACCACCCCAAAGATTCCTGGATGGATTTCAAAAAGAAAGAAAAGATTTTATTAATTTACCAAAAATTAATACAACACCTCGAGGATTACCACAACCTCCTTCACCACTTTGAGGATTACCACAATCCTCTTACACCACCTCGAGGATTACCACAACCCTCTTACAACACCTCGAGGATTACCACAACCCTCTTACAACACTTTGAAGATTGCCACAACCTTCAAACACCTATCACCTAGATCACCCAAGTGTATTCTTACCACAAGAATACTCACAAGGATGTCTTGTGTTGAATGATGACCAAAATCAAGATTACAACTCAATAATGATTGATACATATGAGTACAAGTGTAATCAAGAATTGAGAGCCTAGACCTCAAATTTGTGCAAGTGAAAGTGCTTGAAAGCTAATACAACAAGATATATGAAAGTGTTTGCTTTGTATGCTTTTTGCTTGTATATTGTGTTGTGTCTTGTTGCTTGAATGAAGCCTCTATTTATAGGAGAGGTCTTGGCTTTGATTTCCGGACATCGCTCCTCCTCGGGGAGTGATTTGCGCAAAAGAAACCATTTAAAATCATCAATATACTTAGAAATCAATCCCACAAAATAGGGAAAAGTCATGCAAAACGCAACGGATAGTTTGTCAAAACATGGGGTTCGACCGTCACAAGCAGAGATAAGATTGAAATTGAATTCTCGCGAATTTTTACACAGAGGGACCGGTCGAAGGGGGTGCGACCGGTCGCCGCTCACCGTGACCGGCCCTCGACGTTTTACTAAACAGAAAGTCGGAACAAAATCCAACTTGCAGTGCAGGTCGCTCATCGGCCGACCGGTCGACCACACCGGCCGCCCACCTGGTCGACCGGCCGCCGCTTTTTTTTTTTTCTTACGCCCCATTTTCTTTTCAAAACTCAACTCAGTACGGGTTGCCCTATAGGGCGACCGGTCGAGCCTGAAACAAAAGTGTTGTCCAATTTTAAATCGAAAATAAACTTCAAGAAATACTCCAAAAAATAGTAAAAACATTTTAGATCGATTGGAAGTGTTAGGACAACATTTAGGGACATTGTTTTGGTATAAAAACTCTTTAGAACAAAATCATCAAAATCATGATAAAAACATTTATCTAACACTTTTGACACGCTTTCCCATTAAGTTTTATATATATGGGCTCTGCACATATTAAGAGCCCATAATTTAGTAATTATGATGTCATTTTGGAAGTGAAGACTTCATTAATAGTAGCTTCATAAGGAGCTCATTGTTGACTGAGACACAAAACACAATGTCCCCATGAATTCATGTTAATTTGACTAAAATGCTTGTCCAAATTTACTAATTTTATAAGGCTTATGGTTATGATTAATCTTGTTTTTTTTTTTTTTAATTTCTTCCTTGAAGGTCAGAGTAGATTTCCTTGCTGCTGATGGCAATGTTCTTGCAAGGTCCAGGCGTCCATGTATGTTGCAGTTTAGAAGTCAACCAATCCGCCTTCTGCTGACTTTGCTCAAGGTTGCTCCTATTATAACTGGCTATACATCCGAAACCCAGAATTTGAAAATAAATTTTAGAGGTTTTACCGAAGGTCACATGCCAACTGCGTGCTTAAGAGTGGTTATTGAACAGCGAGCTGAATACTTGCCCGGTGCTGGTATTCCCGAAATATACAGTGCATCTCTGACCCTGGAATCCGAACTTCCTCTGCTGAAAAAGTTCTTGTGGTTTTGGAAGAAAACGTTATTTGTATGGATTAGCATGGTTATCTTTGCAATGGAGTTGTGTTTTGCTCTCCTCTGCTGCAAACCCATTGTTATCCCGAAAATACGTATGAGGGAAGCCGCTAATAGAGATGCTTCTCAGAACGATCGTCCAGGTCGGTTAAAAATCCAGCAAAGTGGAATAGGTTCTCTCAATGTTGTACTTGAACATGTGCTGAATTCTTTGTGTACAAAAGGTTTCCATTGTGTTTTAACTCCACATATTGTATGTATTTTTTGACATACAATATGTGGAGTTATTTTATTTATCACGGTTGCTTATAAGCGTAGTATGGTGGTTACAAATCATGAGAGAATTCTGTTTGTTTTGTTTGCGCAAATGTAAATAAAAAAAGAGGATATTATAGAAACACCCTGAGGTTTAACCTAATTATAAAAAGACACAATTATCTTACAAATCACCCCTAAAAAAGGAGGTACTTATTAGAGTGGGTTTTTTTAGCCATTCCCATCAAATAAGAGTTTTTTAGCCATCTTTTTCAAACACATCTTTTTTAGCCATTTTGGGGTATGAAAAACCCAATTTGTCATTGAGTGAATTTACTTGCACCAAAAGACTGTAGCGCGAGTTACATGTGACACGACACTATAGCGCGAGGTACATGCAACTCAACACTGTAGCATGACACTGTAGCACGAGTTACATGTGACTCGATACTGTAGCAGGACACTATAGCGTCGAGTTACTGTAACTCGACATCCAAGTTAGTTACATCTAAGTTATCTAATTTATTATAACTCAGTTATTTATTTTTTTCCAAAAAACTTTGAATTCAAATAACTTGTTTGATTTAAATTCGTTTTGCATGTATAATACATCAAATTAATCCTCTTTTCGATATCTATAATTCAATACCCATATTGCATATTTAAAACGAAAAATATAGATTCGATTTTTAAAAAAAACTTGAAAGAAAGAGTAAGAGGATACATTGAGATAAATAAGAGCGAGAGAGAAATAATCCAAATATCAAACAAACATGGTAGAAGGGTATGTATGTCATTTTACACCATAAAATGGCTAAAAAGATGTGTTTGAAAAAGTGGGCTATTTTTAATCTTTACACTTTGGAAATGACTAATTTGAACTATTTTCACTATTTTTTTTAGGAATATTTCCACTATTTATTAAGTAAATACAAACCTCGATGAGGTGTTTGTAACTCGTATAGAATAAATTTGTAATTTTGAAAGATAACTGAAGTTTTTTGTAATTAGGCTAAATTGCAGGGGTGCTTTTGTAATTATTCCTAAAAAACAATAAGGCCGGTCAAATTGGTTGAGCTTTACCAACAAACGTCCAAAGCACTCTAAGGAAGCTCATGATATTTTTAAACATGGGCCAATTTATAGGGCTGGGCTCATATAGGCCCTTAAAGTGATTTATAATAGGCAAACAGTCAAGAGGTTGAATGGACCATACTATCCCCCGCCAAAAGGATTTGAACTACACCAGCTGTAAACCGTTCACCTTCACGGAATCACGGGGCCTTTTCTTTTTCTTTTTTCCACTTTATTTATTTTTTCTTCCCGTTCTATTTTTGCTTTGGTTCCAAACCAGAAACAAATTCGACCGTTGTACCCGACCCTAATTTTCAAAAAACTATTTCTTTCTTCCCCAGACCCCCAAACACCTTCCTAAACCCCCGATCTCTCTCTCACTTGAAAAAAATTATCTCACTAATTTCTCTTCTTTTTTTTTCGCAGAAATGGTGTCCAAGATAGTAAAAAGAACCCCCACTAAATCCCTCAAAAACCGAAAAAACCTCCCCCACCACCACCGCCGCAAGAAGTCTCCGATCAAGAACGCCGCCGCCGTGGTGGTCGCCTCCATCAACAAATCCATCTACACTTGCCACCGCCGCCTCATCAAAATCTTCACAAAACTCGCGCGCGTCACCACCACCCCGAAAAAAACCCCACGCAAAAAAGGCTACCAAATTCTCGAAAAAGTCCCCGCAAATCCCCCTAATACCACCGTCTCCGTACGGAGATCCCTGTTCAATGACAAAATCACCCTCCCTCCCCTGCTCCCCCCTGACAGAAAAACCGTATTTCTCGATCTGGACGAAACCCTAGTTCACTCGACGGCGAACATTCCTCCCGAAAAATACGATTTCGTGGTCCGGCCAGTGATCGACGGCGAAAAAGTAGAGTTCTACGTTCTGAAGAGGCCGTTTGTGGATGAATTTTTGAGTTTTTTGAGCCGTAATTTTGAGATCGTAGTGTTTACAGCTGGAATTGAGGAGTACGCTTCGCTTGTGGTGGATAGATTGGACTGGAGAAAGCTGATTTCGCATCGGCTTTACCGCGATTCGTGCAGGGAATTTGATGGGAAATTTGTGAAGGATTTGTCTGAGATTGGGAGGGAGCTTAATCGGGTTGTGATTTTGGATGATAATCCTAATTCTTATCAGTTCCAGCCGGATAACGCTATCCCGATTAAGCCGTTTACGGATGATCTCGGAGATGAGGAGTTGAAGGGGTTGATAAAGTTTTTTGAAGGGTGTGATTTGGTTGAGGATATGAGGGATGCTGTGAAGGTGTACTTAGCTGATCTGAAAGGGGAAAAAGGTTGGGGGTGGTTTTTAGAATTTTCTTAAGTTTTGTCCTTTTTTGTTATTATTATTACTTTAGGGTTTTTTTCCAGAGCAGAATTGAACAGATTGTGTTCAATGTGAAATAGGGGATGAGGTTGATATTATTACTTGAAAGAAAATCAGTTATGAATTGTAGTTTCATAATTGTTTTTTTGGTCTCTTTTCCAATCCCCTTTGATATTTCTCCTTATTTGTTCCAAAAATAGTGTGATGTATTGATGATCAGAATCAATTAATGGGTTTTGTAAATCAATTAGTGGATTTGTTGGGATGGTAGACTATTTCGTTTTATGTAAATTGATATACGTGATTTTTTCTGTTTATGTACTTCACATATGTCTAAATTTCTTTATTTATGTATTTCAATTTTCATTAGACTTACATATATAGGTGCTAATGCAATTGTGGTGAATATAGGAGAGAAATGAAAGTGTTATAATCGTTAGGAGCTAAGGCATTTTATATTTGCATGTAGACATTTTAGATGTGGATGCTTATTATGAATTGGAGGATTTTTTTTTTTTTTTTTCCCTCGTGTTTGCTTATTATGAATGCATTTTTTTAGATTAGTAAACCAACCAATGGGATAGCACAACGGAAAAATGGCAGTTAAGCAATGAAATAGGAGTGACAGCATTGGCATTTGATAACAAAAGGGCTAAAATACTAGGAAAAAATAAAAATTAAATTATGGCCCATGCAGGTCTCGAACCTGCGACCTTCGCGTTATTAGCACGACGCTCTAACCAGCTGAGCTAATAGGCCAGTATTGGTTACTTTTTTGTCAACTTTCTTAATTTATTAAGCAATCCTATGACAACCGCAAGATCTGTCAATAATCTATCAAAAAGAAAATAGAAACAAAAATCTCCAGCAGTAATGCCTTGGTTGTTGATTTGGAGACGAGTGTGTGTTTGATCTGTCAATAGATAGATCTTTGATATTAAAACTTCACTTTCTGCATATATTATTTAATAAAACTTAGACATAATTACAAATCTCACGGGTAGATCTCTGCGTAATTAACTCATATCTCAAGGGTAGTTTTTGTAATTATTTGTAATTATGTGTTTTATTTTTTATTTTATGGATAATCACAAAAACTATCGCTGAGATTTTGGTTAATTACAAAAAAAAAAAAAAAAAAAAATAGAGATGTTTGAAAATTCTAAAATCACCTTGAAGTTTGATTAGGTGTTAGAATATAAGGGGTTATTGGGTTTTTTTTTTTTTTTTTTTTTTTTTTTTTTTTAATCAAAATAACACCCCTGGGGTGGGGATTGAGCGTGATCCCCACCGTATATCAAATAATCAAGTGTCATACAATGTCATGCCCATATAAGGTTTGAGAAAATCAAATAACAAGTGATCTATCACTACGATATCTAGAAAGACTATCATAATGAGAATCTAAAAATACAAGGAGAACCAATGATCTATGAAAATCAAAGCTCGGATATCCCGGTGGTCCATCCGAATGAGCGCAAGGAGGTGGTGAGAAGTCGTGCCCTCATCAACAATATGATCGCTAGCGCGGCCCCGCTCCCAAAGCCGCTAGGTGATCTGTTGGTCGATTTCCCTCTCTGTGTATGTGGGAAATCGAGTGACCGGGTCCCTCAACATGTTCGAATGTGAGTCGGTGTATGTTGAACTGCCGCCAAGAGCGAGGCCACGATGTGATCGTGGTGACTCTACAGGCTTCTGCGGCCCAACTCGATCCAAATCGAAGTGAGAAGCGCGGGCATGCCGCAATCCCATCTCAAGCGTAGTAGCTCGGCATGGAAGCTGACACCGCCTGGAAGGAATCGTGAAACGCCAACATAAGTCCGCCCAAATGATCCCGTATCAATCCCTCCGCCGCCTGTATCAATGTGCCTGGATCAAACGAACCATCCGTGTTCGGCTTGATCGAGGGAGGCGAGAGCACGCCAAATCACCATCATCGTCTGAGTGGAACTGTGGTGGAGCACTCCCACAAAAATCCAACGGTGGGAAGCATCCGGACCAACGATGGGTTCGGACGCCGACCAAACAAGGATCCGGAGATACCGCTCCACCCGCCAAATAATGTGAGATGCGAAAGGAATTTGTCGATCTTGACACTATTCCTTTCCGTCCGGACAAACCATAAAATCAAGCGGGGAACCAAGAAACTCAAAGTGCCTCGTGTGTGATCCGTGTGTGCGGTTCCTCCAAAAGAAAGGAACAATATCATATCGGTGGTGTGTGGAAGTGTAGTGTCAAACCAGGAAGAAAGTGATTCCACACGGGAACAAAGATCATTCATCAAAAAGAGGTGAGGATAGATTCGACTGAGGAGAAGAGTGTGGATTATTCAAGCAACACCCGAAAGAACGTGAGGCGAGGAAGTGCCACGTGCCTCGAAGCGATATCCACAAGAAGACGATTACGAAGGAGGCGCGAAAGGAATATGGAGATAGTAGGGATAAGAGCATCGTTCCAAATGGCACCGTCTGAGAAGGTTACGAGCATTTCTACCCCTAGAGAATCCCAGCGAGAAGACATAGAGAACCCACCGTGAGAGGTAAGCATCCACCGCATGATATCCTCAGACCCCAGCAGAATCGGAACCCCGAATATATTATTGGGTTAATTGTACTTTTTTACAAATGTATGGAGAGTATTTGGAATATTTTTACTTGTGAAGGGGGAACAGGGCCGGACCTGTGAAATACATGGCCCTAAGTGGAATAAAAAAAATGGGCCCTTATATCGGCCAATTTTTTTTGTCTTAAAATATTGCTATAAATCAAGGGCGGAAAAATCAATGTAATATTAATCCCCTAAAAAACTTTGACAACAAGAAAAACAAAATTCAGTCACACAAATTACTATGTCGCACCCCCAAGTTTATCTGATACTCATAAATAATAAATAAATAAATAAATAAAATTATTGCTCAGGTCATAAATCACATTACTAACTAAATCAATTCAATGAAATGGCAAAATTAAGCAAAAGCTAAAAAAATAAGCAAAATAAAAAGTATTAACACAATGAAAAAAATAAAACGATTGACTCAAAATTTGTAAAAAAGATTTTTTTCTAAAAATTGTCATTATTTATATATAAGAAATTTAGGAAATTATTGAGAAGGATGTAATGTTCATTATCAACTAAAATTCTCAGTATGAGTTAGAGTTTATATGTGCCTCACATTCGAGTGAATTATTTCTCTCTTTTCACGAATTTAGGCTTCATGTTGAATTCCATCTTTTTTTTTTTGGTGTTGTGTGTGTGAAGAGTATGATTTATATACTTAACCACTTTAAAAAAATTGTGGCCCTCAAAACCTTAAGATTTGATTGTGTATTAAATTTAAGGGGGTGATTGTAATGTTTTCATAAACGTAGGGGGAGAATTTGAAATATTTTTGGCATATAAACGAGGAAAATATAAGATGCATCAAATTTAAAGCAATTTTTTTTATAATGTCCAAAAATCTCTTGTTTCTTTTTGTAACTAGCCCAAACGGGGTCTTTTTGTAATTACTCCTTAAACATAAAAATGGGCCCCTAAAATTTTGGGGCTCTAGGCACAAAACATTTGTGCATCTGCAAGACGGGTGAGGGGAAAAGTGTAATACAAAATCAAACTTCAAAGGATTTTTTTTTAAGTTTAATAAAACTTCTAGGTTATTTTGTAATTATCCAAACCTTATGGATATTTGTAATTATCCCCAAAACTTATTTCTATGTCGTCATCCACGATGCTTTCAAAGTCTTAGGTTTACTTAAATGGAGTTCATATTTCTTGGACATGCAGGTCAACTAAAATTTGTCTGTGCATACAACAGATGAACTCAAGGAAGCGCTTTTGTTAGCTAACTGTTTGCACGGTTTTGCTTGTTGCTATAGGGATAGAATGCGACACGTTGCATATTATATTTAATGTTTTTCGTGGATGTAGAGCAAAAATCTTTAAAAACAAACCGAACTACTCGATATTCGACTTGATATCGAATTATCGATCGTCAAAAGTTTATTTGAGCTCAATTTGTTAACATAACGAACAAAACTTGAACATATTTTTTTCATTCGATAAAATGTAAAACTCGGCTCGAGCTCGACTCAATTAGTTAAAAGATAATAAAATGTGAGAAGATGTTAAAATACTCGAGTTCAATTCATGTTTGACTTGACTAAAACTCGATCAGGCTCACTCAATTAATAATCAAACCAAATCGAAACACAAGATTTGAAGCTCGATAAAAATCCAAACAAGTTCGAACAATATTCATGTAATATGTCCTAATTTGATTTGTAATCCACTACATAAACACCATCTATTTAGATTCATAATAAAACATAAATAAATTAAATTTTGTCACTCAGGTAAAAAAAAAGCAAGTCTCTTGTGAGACGGTTTCACGGATCTAAATCCGTGAGACGGATCTCCTGGCGGGCTCCGTCTTGAGAACATGAACCATGAAAATAAATTAAAAATAATAATGAACCATGAAGAAAAAAATAAACCCTAAAAAAAAGCGAACCACATGAGCAATAAAATAAGCCTAAAAACAAAAATAAACCCAAAAATAAAAATAAACCCTAAAAAAACTAAAAATCCTAAAAACTCAAATCAATTAAAAATAAACCTAAAAACAAAATAAACCCTAAAAAACAAATATAAACCCTAAGAAAAATAAAATCAAAAAAAAACTTTAAAACTTTGTGTAAGAACAAAATCTCCTCACGGATCTAAATCCGTGAGACCGTCTCGCAATGATTTTTGCCAAAAAAAAGTTATTGACAATCTAATTCCAATTTCCATCCTATCACTAACAATTTAAGCTAAAACAATTATCTAATAATCAAAATATTGCACCCCTTTCATCTCCAACCATACCTGCCTGAAAACCTTGATGATGATATCATGATATTCATCACAGTTCAACGTCAAATAACAAGCCAACAGTTCTTCAAGATCTTCAGATTGGCTAATCCCTTTCTCTCTTATCATCTCCACCATTGAATCTCTGAAATCCTGCTGTGGATTAAATGAATTCTTCACCACTGCGAAGCTATCGAAGACGGTTTTGCCCTCCACCACTTTCTTCTTCAATTTCATTCTCGCTTTCTTCAAATCTTCAAGCGCTCTGATTTTGCACTCTGTTCGTGGTGAATACGCTTTGACCTTGCTTTTCTTCTTTGTTTTTTCGGTATGAGATTTGTTCTCAGACTCTGTTTTGATCGTAATTCCTTTAAACTTGTTGTCCTCTGAAATTCGCCAATCTGAAACTGATGCATCAACTGAATTTAAACCTAATTTCGGGATTTTGAGCTGATTTTTTGAATTAGAAACTGCTAATTTCAAAAAATCCTCTTCAATTTGAACCGTATTTTCTGGTTCTATTGGGAAAATATCCTTTTCCCCTGAATTTGAAAATTTCTCCGCTTCAAATTTTTCCCTCGCGGATCTACGGCTCGATTTCTTCGAATTTTGATCGTTCGCGTTTTTCAATTTCTGCTTGTTTTCCATTTCCTTAATTTTCTTTACATCCAAAACCATGTCGTTGAAGTTTCGATACTCATTCCTTCTAGAAACATCCATCTCTCTCAAACCAGAGCTCTTAATACTCGAAACAGGAAATTGTAAATCGCGATCGGAATCATCATACCAAAGAGGATTTATCCCACCCGTACTCCTCCTTCCTTGTACAATCTTCTCTTCACCGAACGAAAGCCTCCAATAAGGATCATCCTCATCCATGCTGTAAAATCTCCCTTTCTTCCAAGACGAATTTTGAACCGGAACAAAATCTAATTCACTTTTATGTTTCGCGGAGCTAGTTTCAGCATCGCTGCTTTTTTGCTTCAATTTTGAGAACCATGAGACAGGGAAAAAAACACGAGTGATTATAGAAGACGAAGAAGGAGATGAGGAAGAAGACAAAGGTACAGATTTCTTCTTTCTTCCCCACTTCATTTTTTTTAATCAATAATTTAATCGATTTTGGTGAATAATTGTATGAAAATTTATGAGGTTAATGAAGTGAAAGATGAATAATAGAGAGATAGACAGTTAGGGGGGCGGTTAGAGTGTTAAAGAGAAACGTGGGTTTCATATTGGGTTTGAGGGAACAGACTTTTTTATAAATTTTTGAAAAAGAAAAAAAAAGGCACGTCTTAGATCTTGTGACCACTTTCCCACTTTATCCTACTTTCTAGTTACTTTTTTTTTCTCTTTAGAATAGCTCCCATCTTTCTTAGTGGAGGGGACCAAATGTAATAAATTCAGAGTTCGTGGACAGTTTCGTAAATTTATATAATTTTGATAGTCTTTAAGTTATATGAAAAAAGAAAAGATCATTTGTACAAATAAAACTTGAACAACATAATGGGCTGTGAACACTGGTCCATTTGGTACATACTTGGGTAGTTGTATTTGTGAGGGGAAAAAAAGCACGATGGGCCATTAAAATATGACTTGGGCTGACCCATCATTCGTATACTCGACAAAAACCCAATCAATCCCTTGGGCTTGGTCCCGTGATTGACGATTGTTTTGGTATTCGATCCCACATTCTTCCTACCACGTAATGTGTATTTCAAAACGTAATTTGTATATCAAGATGTTTGGTTGAGTTTATAAGTTCCTTAAAATATTTCATAAGCACTTTTTTTTTTTTGAGGGGAATTTCATAAACACTTTAAAAGTATTTAATAATATTTTAAAAAAAGATCTTACCAAATTTTAAAATAAGATGTTATGAGGTGGAAATCCCAACTTATTTTCAAACAAAAATCATTATGTTAACAACCTTCTTTGCGTGTTACCATCTTAACTATAAAAATGTCATTATTAACATTTTATAAGCTCTATAATTTGACAAAAACTTATATGAGACGGTCTCACGAACTTATTTCCGTGAGACGGATCTTAAACCGACCCATATGTATGAATCCATTTAAATTTGGATTTAACTTGCTTTGATTTGGAAATGGGTTAGGTCCGTCTTATGATTTTAAACTCGTGAGACGGTCTCACATTAGACTTACTCCCATAATTTTATTTCAATTCAAATATTTCAACAATTTAATTTCAAAATAAGATCTAACATTTTATAAGCCCTAAAAACATAGTATAAGATGTAGGAGCTTATGAAATATTCTAAATAAGCTCATCCAAACACCTCCTAGTTTGTTTACAAGGTGTACATTAGTCATTAGCCAAGCCAGTGATAAAGAAAAAAAAAAAACTAAAATGCACCTCCTCTGTTTTAGTTAAACCATCACTTTCCCTGATGTAATGTTCAGTTACATGGGCCTCTCTCTCTCTCTCTGAATTGTTGTGGGAGCATACAGGTAGCAAAAAGTGACCTAGTTATAGCCTATAGGCAATGGACTTTGGTAAAAAACACAATTTATCAATATTGGTGGTTAGGGTGAGAAAGCAACCTTTTTCTGTTTGATTGTTAGAAAAGAATATTTTTAGCTCAAGTTTTGATGAGTACTTATGCTTTCTCTTGCTTCAGGCATCATTTAGGCATTACTTTGATAGCAAGAATTTCCCAATTTCCCACTCTATCCTTGTTAGAAAATTGCTTTTACCCCTATTTTTTTCCCAGTTCACACCTGGCACATCAAAATTAGTTCATTAAAGTGGATTAAAAGTTCAATGAAGTTTTTCTGTTGAAAATAATCAAATATCCTTTTGGACAGTGATGCTTTTTTCTCAAACTGCCGACCTAACCAATGTCCAATTAGTTGGTAACCTAACCAGTTATGACTTGGGAATCGGGGTGTCAACTGTGTCGTGTTTCATGTTTGCGGGTTGTGTTCTGGCACAGGTATTACATGTCTCATATGAATACGACCTGTTTAATTATTGGTGTCAAGATACACTACACGAACACGACCCGTTTATGACACGAGTAACCCGACATAACACGAAAAATCTATATAATTTAAAGTCGACAAGAAAAAAAAATGAAGAAAAATCTAAATTACAAATAAAAAAATACATTAAATTATTAAAAAAATATTAAAACTGCATTTAATAATTTTTCCATCATCATATAATCAACTAAAACATCACAAAATATTATAATAATATGTCACTATAATATAAAATTATATGGGTTAAATAGGTAAATCGTGTCGACACGCGGGTCGACCTGACTTGGCTTATTTATTTCCGGTGTTTACCGTGTCCGGATCAATTTTGGCCCGAACCTGTTAAATTCGTATTAGGTTCGTGTCATGTCACAAATTGACGTCTCTACTTGAGAATGTCAATGGGTTGGGTAAAGCCCAGACCCGATTCCTTTAGTTTTTCTATTATTTAAAAAGTTATTATATATTTTTAATGATGTTATATATTACTCAAAAAAATTTTTTTTTTGAAATCTTAGTGGGTTGGGTCTCGGGTCAGGGACAGAACCTGACAGGGGTCTTGACATTGACACCCCTTTTTATGATAGCTGTAAATACCAACTACCAGTACCAGGAGTTGCAAAACTTTTCTACTTCAGAATGCAAAAACAACAAATCCACCAAAAAGGAGCAATTTTTTTTCTCAGAAGAGCTTTGAGGTGGAAATATACATAGATACTTAACAATCTTTCGATTTATAATACATTTCCTTATGGTTTCATCAAACTTAAAAAGGTGGGCTTCACAATAAAAAAAAAAAAGAAAAATATGATTGTACCATCAAATGCACAATACAGAGTTTCAAATAGCAAAATGGTTATTGCTCTTGTTGTGGTTCTGGTTTCATTGTGTAGGGCCATATCTGTAAATTCACAAAATGAGTATGTATCTGCGGTGGGCGATCCAGGGATGACAAGGGATGGTCTGAGATTGGCAATAGAATCATGGAATCAGTGTAATGAAGTTGGAGAAGAAGCTCCTAACATGGGAAGTCCAAGAGCTGCTGATTGTTTTGACATTTATAAAGCTTCTCCTAAAAAAGGTCAGTTTTTTTTTTTTTTTTTATAATTTTGCTGTGTTATGGTTAAAGTACAATGTTATATTCTTGATTTTTTGAAGAAAAATAGGATGAAATAGAGAGGGTGGTTTGAACAAATATCCCCATCTTGAGGTATAGTTTGTAAAATAAAAACAATATTAATGGGCATTTGTAATTTTGAAAGATGATTGAATTTTTTAATAATTAGGCCAAACATTGGGGTAGTTTTCTAATTTACCCTTTTATATTTATTACAACCTATACTATATTGTTTGTAAGATGATGCATTAAATGTTTTTTCCTGCGTATCCTATAAATTTGTAATTAATATTTTTCTCTCTCCAATTAATGATTAGGGCTAATTACAAAATCTGCCCAAGGTTTAGCCTAATTACGAAAAAATCCAAATAATTTTTAAAATTATAAATACCCCTAACATTTGTTTCTTTCTTACAAACTCCATCTCTCTTGAGATGGTATTTGTTAGGTAAATCCAAACTTCAAGGGGTATCTGTAATTTTAATTTTGAAAGAAAGACAATGATTTTTTGTAATTATATTAAGGGATAATTACAAAAGACCCCTGAGGTTTGGGCTAATTACAGGAAAACCAAGAGATATTTCAAAATTACAAAAAGCCCTCTCAAGTTTGATAAAATTAAGGGGTTAACTGTAATATTTCTAGAAATATCATGGGGTTTCTGAAAATGTTCGTTGTTTATGTAGGGAGAAAATGTAAGATGAAATCAAAGCTCAAGGTTTTTTTTTTTTTTGGTAATTTTGAAACATATCTGGGTTCTTGGGTAATCAATCTAAACCTCAGGGGCGTTTTTGTAATTATCCCTTATATTAAACCTCAAGGATAGTTCTTGTAATTATAATTAATGATCATTAATCTATGCAGGAGAAAATCAGTGCTCACTCTGCAATTCAATCCCATATTTGCTAGTCCACAGAGTTACAGAAAAAGAAAACAGACTAGGAACAGGACAACCTTTCATGGGAGTTCCACAAGACTCACTCAATAACGTAGACTTATACGCAGCACAAAAAGAATTATACTTAGGAAATAAATGTCAAGTTGAAGACAAACCAAATCCATGGCAATTCTGGATGATCATGCTCAAAAGTGGTAACATGGATACATTTGCTGCTAAATGTCCAAAAAATGGTCATAAAATAGGCCCTTATGGCTCTGATACCCAATTTCCATGTTTTGGCAAAGGGTGCATGAACCAACCATTGATTTATCATAATTACACAACTTTACAAGGGCCTAAAAGCAATTTGCTCAAGGGAAGTTTTTATGGATCTTGGGACTTGGATGCTGATTTGAGAAAGGGGATGGTAGAAAGTAATATTTCTTATTATTCAGTGACTTGGGAGAAAGAACTTGGAAAAGGGAGTTGGATTTTTCATCATGTTTTAAGGACCTCAGTTAAGTATCCATGGCTGATGCTTTATTTAAGAGCAGATGCTACTACAGGGTTTTCTGGTGGGTATCATTATCCTACTAGGGGGATGTTGAAGATTGTAAGTTTTTTTTTTTTTTTTTCTGTGTAATTATTTAACTTTTAGGCTTTTAACTAGGGTTAATTACAAAAAATACCCCTGAGGTTTCACCTAATTACAAAAAAAACCCACCTATCTTTTAAAATTACAGAAAGTACCCTTTCAGTGTTAAAATTAAGGGGTAAACTGCAATATTTTTATAAATATGAAGAGGGATCTTGAAATATTTTTTGCTTATTAAATTTAGACAAATTAAACATCGGGGATATATTTTGTAATTTTGAAAATTAGCTGGGTTTTTTTGTAATTAGGTCAAACCTCAAGGGTACTTTTTGTAATTAACCCTTTAACTTATGTTCGAAAAGACTATTATCAACTTATGGTTATCAACTACTTTTCGCTTATGCTACAATAAATCACTTCCTTAAAAGGCTAAAAGCAGAAGTTTTTGCAAACGCTTATTCACTTTGCTGCCAATCACTTTCATTAACCTCATCAAGCCTTTAAAATCACAATGCAGATACCAGAATCACCAAATTTCCAAGTAAGCTTCACCTTGAATGTGATCAAGGGTGGTGGCTCTAGCAGCCAGTTCTACTTGCTCGACATCGGCGGCTGCTGGAAGAACAACGGCGAGCCCTGTAACGGTGACGTAACTTCAGACGTAACGCGCTACAGCGAAATGATACTGAATCCAAACACGCCCTCATGGTGCAATCCAAATGACTTCAAACTCTGTCCACCTTACCACACATTTCCTAATGGAACTCGTGTTCATCGAAACGATACGTCTCGTTTTCCGTGCAGGCCCTATCACTTGTACTGTTCTCCGGGAAATGCGGAGTATATGGAGACACCTAATGTAATGTGTGATCCATATAGTAATCTTCAGCCACAGGAGATATTGCAGATTTTGCCTCATCCTGTTTGGGGTGATTATGGTTATCCCACAAGGAAAGGGGAGGGTTGGATTGGTGATCCTAGGACTTGGGACCTTGATGTTGGGAGGTTGTCACAATCCCTTTACTTTTACCAGGTTTGGATTCATTTTTTTTTCCTCTGATTTATTGGATGAGAAATTATGTTTCATGATTAAATTGAAAACACCCTGAGGTTTGGGTTAATTACAAAAAAACCAGACATGTTTCAAAATCACAAAAAAACCCTTCAGGTTTCTTTTTGTCTTAAATTTAAGGGGAGTAACTGTAATATTTTTGTAAATGCCAGGTTTTTTTGGAAATGTTTTTGAAAATCACTGGGAAAAATGTAAGACGGAATTAAACCTCAAGTTTTTTTTTTGTAATTTTCAAATAATTCTGGTTTTTTTTTGTAATTAGCCCAAAACTTAGGGTGTTTTTTTAATTATCCCTTACAAATAACTTTCCTTGAGGTTTTGGTTACAAAATTAAACCTCAATTTTTTTTATTTTTTTTTGTAATTTTGAAAACATCTATGGTTTTTTTTTTGTAATTAACCCAAACTTCAGGGGTATTTTTTTATTATAACTAAAAAAGATCATAGTAGAAATGAGGTAAATTTGCAAAATTGGTACTTTAAGTTGGCCTCATTTCGACTTTGGTTTGATTTTTAATTTTTTTTCTTTTCAATTTACATCCTGCATCTTTTTAAAAATTGCAAAATTGGTCTTTTTAAAAGTATTGCTGGTTTGCAGGATCCGGGGACTGAACCAGCTAGGAGGCAATGGAGATCCGTAGATTTGGGGACAGAAATTTATAAAGACCCCAATCAAGTGGCAGAATGGACTGTCAGTAATTTTGACATTCTTGTACCCCGAAATTAATTTGTCAAGACAAAACAATGACAATATATTTTTTATTTCTCAAGAAAAATAGTCTTCTTTAATTTCCTCAACACCCCTCTAAAAATTTTACTTTTTGGGGTTTGGAGATCATTTTGTATGACAAACATATTAGAAAAAGGCTATATATATAATTATTCTTCAGTTTCAAGTGGCTGCAGTTGAAATTTATGTAGTTTATGCTATTGCAATCATTTTGACTATGATAAACATTTCCAATCTTGGAGTAATGTATGTGAAATTTGCACAAAAGTATGAGATTTTCTCCTCCAACTAGGAATGATATTGCTGTATATTGGCACCCTGACCTTATGTTTGGATCTAAATAAGGATAATTACACAAACTACCCCTAAGGTATAGCATAATTACAAAACACTTCAGTTGTCTCTCAAAATTACAAATACTGCTTTGAAGTGTTGCAAACACACCATCGACGTTTATATTTACCTAACAAATATCCCACTTGAGGGTGTAACTTGTAAAAGAGAAACAAATATCAATGAGATATCTGTAATTCTGAAAGATAACTATTATTATTTTTTCTTTTTTGTAATTAGACTAAACTTCAGGGTACTGTTTATAATTATTAAATAAAACACAAGGAAAAAATTGAAATGGATAACAGGTGGAATGAAAAAAAAAACACTTTTTTCTTATAGAATGTCTATAACCTTTTCTCCTCAGTATACAATCACAATATGAATAGAAAAATTTGTTGAGTATCACAAATTTAAAAAAAAAAAACAAATGGGGTAAATAACACCACATTATGTGCAGTCTAAAACTACAAAACAGGAACAGAAATGGACACTTGCATTGCAACATCACCACCAAAACTTGTATCTCTAGGCACACCTGAGTTTCCAGCAAATACATAACCTAACCCTAATCCACCGAAATGCAACGACGCATTCTCCGACCTCTGGAAAACCCTAGCGAGCGACGCCGCTTTTCTCCTAGCTCGTTTCGTCCCCGTAAACAGCAAACTCTGCAGTAATCCGGCCAACGCCGGAGCTTTCACCACCCTCTCCGTGGCGGCGGCCCCACCACTCCGGCACAATTCGAGCAATGCCGCCACGGCATTTTCTTTCCCTCTTGGACTGCCACTCCGCATCATTTTGATCAACCCCACCACCGAAAATTCCTCATTTCCGACCGCTTCGGCCCCTAACGGCTGCCTAACGATAAGTGCCAATGCACCGGCTGCCTCTTCTGAGACGGTTTCACACCCCAGTGCATCAACTAGTGCAGTTATAGCCCCTGACTCTATCAGTTTCACACAATTTTCATTGTGTGTGGATAAATTGAATAAAGCTGTCACAGCATCTTTTTTCCCTCTTGGTGTTCCTTCACTCAAGAGTCCAGATAAAGCTTGTATAGCCCATTTTTCTTCGGCTATTTGTTTTTTGAAGTCATGAACAGCAGAGAGACTGAACAATGTTGCTGCTGCATTTTCCCGGGCCTCGGTTGAGAGCCCGTATCTCAAAACTCCAACGATTGAACCCAAACACCCTTCCACATCCATGATTAAGCTTTTATTCTTATCGTAGATCGACAAGTTTAATAATGCGGTAACGGAATTTTCTTGTGCAAAGGCGTCCGAAGATGAAAGTAGCTCTTTTAAAAGGGGAATAGCACCAGCCTCGGCTATGCAAGCCCGATTATGCTTTCCCGTTTTTGCTAAAAATCGAATCTCCATTGCAGCGACCGTTTTGGCTCTTGGCGTCCCGTTTTCCAGCTGTTCGATAAGCAGACGTGCTGTGGCTTTTGTAGCTTCGATTGCCACTTTGCTCGGCAAAGATGAATTATCCGAAGAATAATCTGAATTTTCCGGTGGATCGTATGGTATTCCATTGGCCACACACCACTGCGTAATCAAATTTCTCAGAGCTCGATTTGGGACCAATTTTGTGTGAACGAGCATCTGCCCCGTTTTTGGGCAAGTGCAATGCCCTTCTTGCATCCATCTTGCAATTGACGAACGGTCGTATGTTTGCCCTGTTGATATTATTACAGGATCCTTCATCAAATCCAACGATACCGGGCAACAGAAATCCTTGGGGATTGTAATAAATGTGTCTGCAATCTCCTGTGTGATCAATCCTTTCTTTGTCTTCTTATGGTTTAATTTTTCCAAATCAATCTCATCCTCAAATCTAAACAACAAGAACCTGCAGTACCGCATTACAGCCACGAATCCGTTAAGAATCGAGGCTGTTGGCTCAATATCCCCATCATGATTCACAATCTGTTCTTCCAAGAACTCAATCTCAACTCTACAATTTTTCACATTGCAAATCCCCAACTTTTCCACAAAAAATGTGTGCAATTCAGTTTTCTCAGGTATTCTTCCATTTTCAAATTCATTCAGGAAATAATATAACTTCACCCTCAACAAATCATCGTGCTTATCAATAAACAATTTCGACTTCCTAGATTGTTTGCTCAACAATTCAACCTGTTCTTTAACATCTTCAGATAAATTAATTTCACTCAAAGGAAAAACATCCAAAAGGGTCGAGATTTCCTGGTTCAAATCGTGGAAATGACCAGAAATAGAATGGTTTTGAAGTAACAGCCACAACCTACTCGACCCTTTCACATAATCAATCAAGATTTTTGACCTGTAAAGCAGGAGGTACAACTCCTTGAAGCATAAAAAGACTGTCGAGGACGTTTTCGAGAATTCCACATCGCGAAAAGCATCCAGGAGAACGGTAATCACCTGGATTTTCCGAATTAAAGATCTGGAGTTCTTTACCTGGAAAAACGGCGTCGTATTGTTGTCACCTGAAAACGATGACACCAGCTCTGTAGAAACAGCGCGCAAAGTCTCCAAAATTGCCGCGTTAGATATATTCACCGGCGCCAGAAAAGCCTCGAGCGACGGTGATCTTCGCCTCCTCAGAGACGAGAATATTGCCGCGGATGCCATTTATTGACCAAAAACAGAAGAAAAAAAAAATACAGAGAGTTTTCTACAAACACTTAATGGGCGTTCAATGTACACATGAAATTGAATTAATATGAATATGGGTATTTGCGTTTGTTTACGGAACTAATAAGAATTGTTTTATCTTTCTCCGAGCTATAAGTGTTTTATGGGTACATAAAAAAGGAAACTATGGATTCCAAATCCGCGTGCAGAGAAGAAGAAGAATGAAAAAGAATAAGAGTGTGTTTCTCCCGTGTGTGTTTGATTAATGATGGATTGACCAGCTCCATCAAATTGTTCCCCGGTCATATACGAACTCGTGAAGATTTGGTGGAACTATAGACGGATCTAGCACCCCAATTTTTTTTATCTCATTATTTTTAGTGTAATTTTTTTTTTTAAAATTATATGTTTTTTGCAAGGAGAAAAAATAATTGGGCTAGGAAGAAAAATTTGGGCTAGGGGTAAATGGTGTGGCTGGCTACGCCCCTGGTGGGAACTCATATTAAATAGCATATGTGTGAATTCGATTTGGAGAGAAATCATTATTATTAGATTGAGGGTCGAACATAATTATTTTATTTACCCCGGTGGATTTGGTTGTAATTCAGCAGACCGTCAGCAAACTCCATTAAAACACTGGTCAATGCGTGTTTTCTTTACCCGGAGGACTTGGTTATCTTTCAAAGAAATCGTGACCTATCGAAACACTACCAATCGTCATGTCGCCATTGTTTACCTTTGATTTACAGAATAATGAGGAATCGAGTTGTTCTCATCGCGTCATCGACGTAGCGCTGGAAGTTGAGTCGTAAAAAAATAATGATGGATTGACTGAATTTTCATTTTTTTAACTATACGGCAATTATTTTCATTTTCTTTATTTTATATTTTTGAAGGTTATAATATTCTTGGGTTTTTCTCTTGGACTTTCTGTGCAGGCTGCTGGAAAGTGACTTTTGCCAAACAAAAACCTTGGTGGGGTTTATAATTAATTTTATATTCCATTCATTTTCTTCACTTTCTGCGCTACTACTAAATACTAATCAGGATATAATAATAATATTAGGGAATTAATTATTACGAAATTAAGTGGAAGATTGCATAAACGTGTGGGAGACTTTGATATGATGATTCATAGTTGTAAAGACGGTGGTGATCATTTTTCGTTAATTTAGTGGTTTGTTAAGTGTTAATAATAATAATAATGCATAAGATTGAAAAGTTTAAAGGAAAGAAAAGCAAGAGTTTGTGTATTTTTGTGCGACTTTTAGCTGTTTGAGATTGCTTTTGGAGCTTTTTACTTCGGGAGCTTGTAATAGCTATTACTACTTAAATATAAACAACAATCAAAAATTAAAATATACATTTAAATATGGGGAAATTCTAGATTCTACCCAACACCATACTTCAATTGTCAAGTGTATTTTTCAACTGCAAATATTTTTATCCAACAGTGTAATATTTATCTACTTCATCCATCCCACTAAGATAGACAAACAAAACAATTCACGCAGATTAAGAAAATATTTATAGTAATTGTGATTATATTTTTTTTCTATAATCTTCTTATTCTGTCCTTACATTAAATGAGCCAAACTATATTAAAAAAATAAATTTTGTTAAAAATAAAGTGAATTAATAAGCGTATTTAGTATATTGTTGTCAGGGGCGTAGACAAGGGGGGGCACCCTGGCCCCCCGCGCACCCAGAATTCTTTTTGTCCCGTTTTTCTATGGGAAGAAAAACAAAAAAAATTATATATATATATATATATATATATATAGGGGAAAAATAGTTGAGCTAGGGGAAAAAATATTTGGGGTTTGAGAGTAGAACCTTTCTACTTATCGCTTTACGCCCGATTGTTGTGTGATTAATATTCTCAATAATGACATAAGTCTATAATTTAGAATGAAGAAAAAGAAAGTTGACATATCTTACTGGGACGAAGGAGCAATTAATTAGAAAATCTGTGAATTACTTAAATAGGGTTGTTTTGCCTCTTTTGATAAATGAGTGAGAATGATTTTGCAATTATTTATTCGATAGTTGACTAAAGAAAAAGTGTCTCTCAACATTTTTAACCCTATGTGAGTGTCCGTTTTAAATTTTGCTGACAGCACATTTTACATTTTTGTCCTTGGATTATCTTTGTGTATTGATCAAAGGCTATAAAAGTCTAAATCAATAAAATATGGATTTGGCCATTTGGGTATGAATCTCTCTGTCTCTCCTCAAAAGGCAAAGAGAAATATAAAAATATAAAAAGAGAAATATAAAAAATACAAATTAAAAGAAAAAAAGAAGAAGAAGAAATAAGGTCGGTAAACGGTAATCACCTAGAGAAAAGAAGAGAAGGGTTCATCATTATGATTCTTTTGACTTATTTATAAGCTCGCCTCTATTTTCTTTCTACCACTCAATATCATACATATTTTTCATTATTGTCATCATTATTTTGTTTTGCTTCTCTTTTTTTTTTTTTTTTTTTTTTTTTTTTTGATGACGGGAAACCGCAGCCGCTTACTCTTCGAAATACAAGACTGGATAAACCCTCGGGCCGGACGTCTAGCCTCGCAAACTACGCCAACCAGGGTAAACCACACTGGCAAGTTCTCGCGACGATGCGCCAACCAAGAAAGTGTTGGTAGGGGAATCGAACTCGCGACCTTTTGGGCCTCGCGCCACCTACTCCACCAATCCCTGGCTTCCCTCATGGTGTTTTGCTTCTCTTTGATCTTTATGAACACTATCTTTTGGATAAAATTTCAATTGGATCATATTTAAGGGAATTTTGTTTCACATCACCAAAATAATTTTAGTTGGGTCTCTTATGTCTAATATTAATCATTTCCTATAATTTGGTTCTAAGCTTGAGAGTGTTTGCGAATATTTTGTGTTAAATAAAGCAAGTTATTGTAGCAGAAGTGAAAAACAATTGAAAATTGTTAGTTTGACTGTTTAAAAAAAATGAAGGTTTTATGTGGAAATTAACCACGTAGTTTGTTTTATTTGTAATAGCATTTTAAGGTCCAAATATTATCCACCATGACAAGGGGAATTTTTTTTAAAATCAATTAGTTATATGTAAATTTTATTTTCAAAAATTAATTTTTAATACTAAATATTTATTTATTATCGATTTAGCCCCCAAAATTACTTAGCTTTTCCAAGTTTACACGTCTAGCTCCACCCCTGACCATGACTATCTTATGCAAAACACAATTTACCTGCACAATTATTGCTGTCAAGACTAATCTTTGTTTGGTTTGCTTACAATTCAACTAATCAAGCTGACCCAAATAAGCTAATCAAAGTTGTACGCAGACGATTGTCTAATAATTGGACACGTGCCTCTGTTCCATTACCATGCAAAAACAAATGTTCTTTTTTCCATATATTAAAAAAATTGAGGGTTCAATTCAATCAAATTAGTTTAATTTAATCATACCTACTTTGGTAATATTGATGAAAAATATTTGAATTTTGACTTGCTACTAGTTAATTAATTATCAAAACAATCACAACTACCAGAATAACATTCATCAGTCCATCGTAAATTCATCAGTCCATCGTAAATTATCTGCTTAATACTATTCGACATGAAAATTCACGTAGAATAATTGACGCTTCTGAATTTTCAGAAATAACATGAAATTCAAAAATAGATTTTTCGGTTTTGAATTTAAAATTCCGATTACAATAAAAATCCAGACCGATAATTTTTTGGACACTGAATCAACTAGGAGAATACGTATTTATGGAGGAGATTGCAAATATTTGATTTGGAGGGTGTTTGGCTGAGTTTATTTGAAAAATCTTATAAACTACTACATCTTATTTTGAAAAAAAATTGAAGTGTTTGGATAACAAAAGATGATACAACTTTTAAGAGGCAATTTTTAATTAAAATAGTCAAAATTAGTAGGTTGTTAAAATAAGATATTATTTTGACAAAAAGTTGGAATTCTCTATTTTTTCTATAAACAATTTATAAGCTCCTAATATTTTATTCTGAGAGTTTATAAGATCTTTTTTTAAAAAAGTTTACCAAACACTTTTAGAGAATATATAAGCTTTTTAATTTTACCAAGAGTTTATAAGTCCAGACTAGAGATTTGAGGTTCGATTTTATCACCCCTTGTCTCATATGTGTACTCAAAAAGAAAATTATGGAGAGTTTATAAACTAGTCTTTGTTGTGGTTGGAAAAGAAGAGATTCATCCGTCACTTTCGGAGATTCAAAGGAGCCGACCACGGACTTGTGAGTGGTCTAAACGCTTAAAGTCTAAATTAAGTACAGTCTTCCCTTTCCACAAAGGAAATTGAACAAGTCAATGTTTTTTATATAAATTATTCTCATTAATATTCATATGACTGTATAATAAGAATACTATAGTCAAGAACAACTGGCAATGTGAAATTTTTTATGAAATGGGCAGAAGCAAACACTAAATCTGGTAAGACTTTCCAACACTGTTCAACAATTTTAATTCAAAGGCCGGTTAACTAAGATATATCGGCCAAGAAATGTACTGAAAATCAGTGTCTTTTAAGATAATTGTAAAATGTGATGGGAAATCAACAACCTTGTTATTTATTTATTTATTTATATATTTTTTCTTGCTGCTCATTTGCGCAGTGCATTGATTTTGATAAACATGTCTCTCTCAAAACAATATATTTCTCTTACCATACATGGATAATAATTACACAATAAGAAACAAAGAGGTTTTTGAAAATTACAAATACTCCCATTGAGGTTTGATTCCATCTTACACTTGCCATTTTCATAAGCCAAAAAATATTTCAAAAATCCTCTTCAAATTTATAGAAATATTACTGTTTTAAAACAAAATAAAACCTCAACGGGTTTCTATAATCTTCAAAAACCCGTGTTTTTTGTAATTAACCCAAACCTCACGGGGGGTTTTGTAATTAGCCCTAGTTACATGTTATCACTAAACAACATTCCAGCACCCAACTGAGAAAGAACATGCAAGCAAACTCGATAAATGTATTGAAAATGGCAAAAACTTGTATGAGATGGTCTCATGGGTATTTTTCATGAGACGGATCCTATGTGTAAATAAGATTTGAACCCAAACCAATTCATTACCCATGTTTTTTGTATATTTTAACTTTGTAAGATCCGTCTCACAAAAGACCTTCTCATTGAAAATAAACACATTTCGCTAACATAAATAACAAATTAGTAAAGAGCAAGTCTCTTGTGAGACGGTCTCACGGATCTAAATCTGTGAGACGGACCTCCTAAGGGCTCAGTCTTGAGAACATGAACTATGAAAATAAATTTAAAAATAATAATGAACCATGAAGAAACAAAAATAAACCCTAAAAACATGAACCATGAAGAATAAATCTAAAAAACAAAAATAAACCCAAAAAATAAAAAATAAACCCTAAAAAAAACTAAAAATCCTAAAAACCCAAATCAATTAAAAATAAACCCAAGAAACAAAATAAACCCTGAAAAAACAAATATAAACCCTAAGAAAAATAAAATCTGAAAAAAAAAAAAAACCTTTAAAACTTTGTGTAAGGGCTCCGTCTCACGGATCTAAATCCATGAGACCGTCTCACGCAAGTTTTTGCCATTAGTAAATAAACACAGAACTTTTCCATATCTGAAGTAATCGGCCGTAATTTGAATTTTGAAATATCATTGTTTATTTATTAAATAGAGAAGTACCATTTTCTACCAAAAATAAACTGTTGTTCCTTGAAATATTATTGAAGAAACCAAGGTTGGTGTAAAGCATGTTAGAATCATCAGAATTATATTCAACAACAACAGCAGCAACAACAATAACAATAATACATGGGGGCAACATACATGATATTAAATAAATAAATTCTATCTTCTGAAATAATATGAAAGCAAAATTATTTTGACTAACTCAAGGGCAAAATACACGATTTGATCACTTTTATTGAAAAAAAAAATAACAATTTTAAAAATTCAATGATAAAAGCTGTAACCTTTCAATTGATATCGCTTCTAATTTATTCTCAATAACTAGGACTTGTCTAATGAAAAACCTAAACAGCAGGTACATGAATAAATTTAACTAACAGCACTGATGTCTGATTTGGAAGCCCTAAATGACTATCCAAATATGATCACTAGCAATTACCTTTTCCTTGGTGACCTACCGGAGAGACACCTTCCGCAGGAGACGAATTTAAGCAAAGCTTGTGGCTTCCTTGTTCTAATTTTCAAACGCGAAAGCTGCACATAAAAAAGAAAAAAAAATTAAAATCAATCGCCAAAAGATGATATCTAGTATGCCGCTGTAATATACAGGACACTTAGGGCATGTTTGCAAACTCTAAGAAAAAGTGATTCTCAGCTTGTAGGTGGAAAAAAGTGATTCTCAGCAAAATTGTTTTTTCCACCTAGAAGCTGAGAATCACTTTTTTTAAGGCTTTGCAAAACACTCCCTTAATCCACGATGAATCGTAATTTCCTTTTTACCAAAAACTGTTTGCTCTCATTGTTGATTTTATTCACTGTCTGAGAGACTGGGTCTGACAGCTTATGCATCAAAAGATCAAACACCATACAGATGCAAGCTAACTTACTCTTTAATCACATCATGACATTATATTTAGATTTTCAGAAAGCCATAAATGTGCTATTATGATTGTTTTATTCCTAGTTTTTTTTTACCTTTCGGCGGGTTACTTTTGGAGGGTTCCAACAAAGCAATCTTCTTGATCTTGGTTCTAGTCTCCTGCAGAATGAAAAAATATCAGATCCATGCCAAATTATATGGTAAAACCCTACAACAATAATTCCTTGATCAGATAAAAATGAGATCATTAAAAACATTACCATGGAGTTACAGTAAGCCATTTGTAACTTCATTTGAGTGATTAAATTTAGGGATAATTACAAAAACTACCCCTGAGGTTTAGCATAATTACAAAAAAATCCAGTTATCTTTTAAAATTACAAATTAACCCATTAATAGGGTGCAATTTGTAAAATAGAAACACGTGTCAATTTAGGGATAACCTGATCTTTTTGTAATGAGGCTAAACCTCAGGGGTAGTTTTTGTAATTAACCCAAAAATTTATATAGAGGTTCTATTAGAAAAGCGATGGATACATACAAATTTTCTTGTTCCAGTTTTTCAGCGATCGAAACTGCTTTCCTCTTCGACCATCCACTATGTTGTGAACTTCCCTCCGCCTGCTGAATCACATGAGCAAGGGATACCTTGCTTTTAACAAGGCTAAGACTCTGATTTCTCTCACCTAACAAAGTAGATATCTTTTGTGTAGATGTTGTTACCGCATTTTCAACATTTCCCCTATCAGAGTCATCCATGCGTCTTGCGCCTTTATACTCTCTAGGAGAAGCTTCGATTTCAACAATCTCTCTTCTATTGATTCCAGAGGATGAAGTGGGGACCACATCCAAACGAGACGGATAATGAGCTGCTGGTAACAGAATTGGATGTCCCACTCCGACGTCTTTTCTCGGTTCACATCTGATCTCAATGGTCACTGGGGATCTAAGAACCGACTCAAATGCTTGTAAGATGTGCAATCTAAATTTTTCGGCCTTGGATTTCGTCAGCTGCGAGTTAAACAGCAACTGCACAGTTGGAGCTGCAAAAACTCCAGTCTTAAGATATGCAAGTTTCTATACAATTGAAAATGAGAAAGGTAAATCTTCATTAATTGAAAGGGATAATTACAAACACTACCCCAGAAGTTTGCGGTAATTACAAAAAGAAAAACAGAGGTTTCAAAATTTAAAAAAAATGAGGTTTGATTATGTCTTTAATCTAAGAGTGTAACTGTAATATTTTTACAAATGTAAAGGGTGGCTGTGCAAGATTTTTGCTTATGAAGGGGGCCAAGTGATACAAAATCAACCTCAAGGGGATTTTCGCAATTTTCAGAAACCTCTGGGTTTTTCTGTTATTAGATCAAACCTAGGGGTAGTTTTGTGATTATCCCTTAATTGAAGTGTTTGATTCTAAAGACACTAAAAAAATGATTCTACACACTTGAAAAAGATGGAAATGCTATACCCCCACCCCCACTCCCACCCCACCAAACAAATAAACATTATGTAAGTACCTCAAGAAATGAAAGGAATACAAAGAACTCAGAGAAGCATAACACGGTAAGTAAATCAACAAGGCTGCAACAAACAATATCTACAATTGGAGCAAAACTAATACTGAAATGTACTTTGGCAATAGGATATGATTTATAGCACGTTAAAAGTACCTGCACCGTAACTGACTGAGATCAGCTTTCCTTCGTGATACATGAACTCTTTAATGCTATTAATTGGTATCTTTTCAAGCACTTGCAACCAAATCTCTTCGATTTCCTTACGGAACACACCTTGTAATTGAACACTACTTATTTGATTTCTCTCATTTGAAGAAATGTACACCTGCTGAGAATTCACCCCACCTCCACCATGTTCATTTCCATTCATACCCTTCAACTTAGCATTGTAATAAGCATTACCAGAACTTCCAGGTTGAGATGTGGGCATTTCAGCATTGCTTTTCCTCGGTTTCTCTCTTGAAGAAGCATTGTTTAAGACTAAGGGACTATGATTAAAACTAGTATCTGTCGAGGAACTGGGTAGCACGTACTGTTGATCGGGGCCAGTTGGAGCAGTGCAGCCGTTAGCCAAGTTATCCTGTCATTTGAAACCCTCAGCTGCTTTTCTGCCTCAGACAGTGTTTTCAGTGCTTGACGAGTTTTTCCATGTCTTCTTTGGATACTGTACACAAGATACTTTCTCCATCAATCACAGGAATTAAAAATAAATAAAAAAAATTATCAGAGGTTTGAAAGCGAATAAACTTCAGCAGCTGGCATAAAACTAGTAGCACTAAAAATTCGCGGTAAAATTGCAAAATTTGACCTTTAAATATAGGGCAGTAGGAAAAAGGTCCTGTAAAAATTATGTCTTGCAAAAAAGTCATGTAACTATTTAAACATCTCAATTTTGGTACTGCAAAATGCATCATTTGTAAAAGAGTCCTGAAAATCTCAAGTTCTGTCCTAATTTCACCGAAATTCGGGAACTTGATGTGCTGCTCACGTGATTGAACGTAAAATTAGTACCGAAATTTAGATTCTCTTATAGTTACGGGACTATTTTGCAAAATGTGCATTTTGCATGACCAAAATCGAAAGTTTTCAATAGTTACAAGACCTTTTTGCAAAAAGTGATTTTTACAGGACTTTATCGCTATCACCCAATAATTATAGGACCAATTTTGCAATTTTGCTAAAATTTGAAGTACAAGTATGTTTCACGTTGCGAAGGGGAATGGCAAGAAAAGGCAAAGTAAGAAAATAGGCAGGAGATGGAGTTCCAATATTGACAACCTAAATTAACATGAGGTGATAAATTTATATTGGAATTTGGATAATAAGACTCACATGCGTGCCGACGAAAAAACTTCCTTCGAGACCCTTCTTTCTTGAAATCATAGCTTCCAGCAAGAATATCAGTTATGACTGTAGCAAGCTGTGACATTAATGCCAATGGCTCAACACCAGATTCCATGATATCTCGCAGATTCTTCACTGTATTGACAGTGTCGGCAGATAATGCTAAATCAAGTAGATCTACTAACTTCTCATCCGAAATAAGACCAACCTGTAAAAAAACAGTGTCCATCAGTTTTATATGCCTCTGGATCACAGAGTGGAATATATGAAGAAGTCCCTGATAATCTATAAGGGCGATGAGATCATGATGGCATATGATAATCCATGAAAAACAATATGTGATGCAAAATAGTTGTAGCAAATGTAGCAGGGATAATTACAAAAATCCATGATGTTCGGGCTAATTACAAAAAAAAAAAAAAACTAGAGGTTTTTGAAAATTGCAAAAAACCCCTGAGGTTTGGTTCTGTATTATATTTTCCCACTTCATAAGCAAAAAAACATTGCAAACACCCCCCTAATATTTACAGTTACCCCCTTAAATTCAAGAAATAATAAAATTTCAGGGGGCTTTTTGTAATTTTGAAACATCTCTGGGTTTTATTGTAATCAGCCCAAACCTCAGGTTTTTTTTACGAGTACCCCAATGTAGCATTGAAATAGCAAACACACATTATTAACATTGCATCAAGTCAAACAGCAAGAAACTTACCAGTTCTTGTACCAGGCCAAGAGATATTCTCTTCCCAAGTAAACTCAGTTGTTCCATAGTCATTTCAGCATCCCTCAGAGATCCATCTGACCTTGATGCAATAAGCTTCAGGGCATCCTTATCAATTTCTAAATCTTCTTTGGTTGCTATCCACTGCAAAGTATATATTATATCCGCGTCCTTTAACTTTGGGAAAAAGAATTTCTGGCACCTGGATATTATTATATGAGGTAAGGCATCGAAACTTGCGCAAACAAGGACAAAAACGACACGCCTAGGGGCTCGATCAATGACCTTCAATATTGCACTCCAACATTCAGAAGACAAAGTATCGCATTCATCAAATATCAAGACTCTGTATTGAGATTGATGCTGGGAAGAAGCAATCACATTGTCGAGAAGTTCAATTATGCTCTCGAAGTCAATATTACTAACCGGGCCTATTTCCCTTACGTTTCGGCTCTTCCCCGTGTTTTCAGCAATGCAAGAGTTGCAAAACCCACAAGGCTTTGGATGCTCTAGAGACTGGCAGTTTAAAGCTCTAGCAAATATACGCGCACACGAAGTTTTACCAGTTCCATGAGGCCCATAAAACAAATAAAGCAACCCAACCTTCCTTTTCACAATAGCATTCGAGAGAGCCTGTACGACCAAATTCTGACCCACTAAATCTCTGAATGTTCTAGGCATGTATTTTTGAGTGAGATTTTGATGCCTTTCGTTGCGATGCTTTCTGGATTTGACTTTCTCACGCGATCTACCTTCCGATGCAAGGTCAGAATCAGTTTCCTGCTTTAGCAAATTGTCGGCATAAATTCCCAACTCTCCCGAATAATCATGAAACCAAGCCGCACGATCGACACTTCCTTGCGAACCAGAACCATCGAGCAGTAGAGGTAATGCTTCACCGTCCGACTTAGTAGACGAACTCGAGTGTTCTGACATGACTGGCATGTCGTTAGAAGCACCTTTCCTTAACCTCGATTCAGACAAACCACAAGAAAGGCTCCGCCCGGCAAGGTCAAGAAATGACTTTCCTCTGTCATGAATCCTCGACCAGTTCCAAGGAATACCACAGCCATTAACACCATGGACATTCTGATCATCGTGCTCTCGGACATTCTGAGCAAACGAATTAGAGGCCACCGACATTTCATTTTGTGTCTCAGAATCTCGGTTAGCTATAGAAGGATGACTTCTTCTAGCACCTCGAAACCTGCGCCTTTTAGCCCTATTCCGATTAAGACGCTTACTCCTGATTCGTCGGCAATTTTTTCTATTTGGATTCCATTGCCATGATTATGAGACGAAGCTGCATCATCACTTTCATCTGGGACATCCTTTAACTGTTCAGACAAGGTGTTAAGGTGCCTATCTTGTCTATAGCCTCCTTTCGTTTTGACACTCTTGTCTCTAGATTCAACATTTCTAGAAACACTCTCAGGGACCAAATCATTTCCATCTTGTGGACGGTAATCCTTCCTACGCATCACATCATTTCCTGACAATCTTTCACTTGATTCTTCTCTTTTGCCTCTACTATGGTCACTCACAGCTTTTGATGCTTGAACAGGGGAGCTTTCTGATATTCTTACACGCTCTCTGGGACGTTCTATGCAGACAGATCGTCGTCCAGTGACTAAGTCATCTTTTTCTCCTCTTTTAAGAAGCACATCAACAACGGAAGGGGAATGCCATGAGGGTGGACTTGCAGAAGGATCCCTTAGAGACCTCGATCTCTGAAGGACAACGAGGTCCCTCATAAGGGCCCTATCAGCAAAGATGGGACTATGCTTATGCATATGGTTCTTCAAGTGAATGCAATTTGTCAAATGAATGTGATTGCGTAGATGGTCACTAATATTACCATTCACATCCTTAAGTATCCTATCCCGAACAGCCCTGGTCATGATCAAAACATAAATCGATCCACTGGAAATGTTCTTGAATAAGCCCAAGACATCTGAGAACACTGAATGCTCTTAATTTACAACAATCCAAGATCTTCTGTGTGTTTCACGTCAGAGATGCAGCATAATCTATTTAAGACAGTAATTTTTCCAAACCTCAATCTATGTGTAACCTATCAATACTAAGCATCTAATAGAACACTTCTTTACAATTAAAAAACCTCCGTTTCAGTGATGAACCCCAATTAAACCAAGTACAAATCCTGCAAAACATATCATTTGCCATTTGGGACATTAGATACAGTACAGACGCAAGAACTAAAAACCCAAATAAAATTACAACGTAAAAGGAAAAAAAAAACTTAGAACTCAAATAAACTCCACTAACACAAAAGAGAGCAGTTTCCTAACTGAACCGCTCAAAACTCATTTTCCTCACACACTCACTAGCTCCGTGAGCCACACTACAACGGTTGAAGCATTTTATCGAACAGAAGGTGGAGATTCTCGAAATTGGTGGCATGAAAACCTTTAATGACAAAAGAAGAAAAATGGGAGTCAATAAAAACCACATTCACCTGAATCTTGGAGTCATAGGCAACTACTCAGAACCGCTTTTCGAAGCAAGCGTCCCGTTGCCATCATTAAGTGTCTCTTTCTCTCTCGCCTGTCTCAGATCTCTTTCTCCATACTTCCACATGAACTTCACGAGGGGGTTCTCAAGAAAACGATAGAACACACCTCCAATATGTGTTCTTTTCAATTAATTCATGTATGTCAAATTAGAAAAAGGGAGCAGGTAATAACGTTGCGACTTTGTCTGTATATAGTAAGGAGTAACAGTGGTAAGTGTTCCCTGCAGGGTGAGATTTCGACTGTTAGTGTGTGTGTGACTGTGTGAGAGAGAGAGAGAGAGAGAGAGAGAGAGAGAGGGAAAGAGGACTACAGAGAAAAAGAATAAATATATGCACAGGGGTAGAGAAGGGGATGGGGGGTGGTGCGGTGCTGACTGCTGACAAAATTGCACTGGAAAACTCGGCACTATGCAAGAAAAGTGATGACCCCATTTGTTTTTACTGCCTTGGAAATAATATGGACCAAAAAAGGGATTTTTTTTTTAATTTTAGTATGGTAATTATTAGATCGAAAAATTAACCCACCAAAAAAAATCGTAATTTGTAAAAAACTTAAAATTTGAAAAAACCCACGAATTGAATTTCTTATCTTGCCAAATAATATAAAATTATGTACAAGCGATCCCCTTTATTTAGTTTTTTTGTGAAAAATGTTTTTTTGTCTTGGAATAATCAATCAATTGTGTAGTATATTTTCGTATATGACAAAGAATTGTAAAAAAGGTAATCATTGTGATTACTATATGGTTATGGTTCGTAAATTATGGTTCAAAATAAATCATATTTCATATTAGTCGATATGTTTTTTTTTGGAAAAATATATCATACCATATTTTCCACTACTACCTTTAAAAGCGGGACTGATTTTTTTTTTTTTTTGGGAGGAAGGGACTGAAAATTAGTGGTATTGGATCATTACTTTTATAGGAGTGATAATTTAAAACAAAAAATCGTGAAATATCTCAGATAAAATAAAAGTTGTAATTTTGAAAGAAAAAAGTAGCTTTGTAATGTAAAAAAGAAAAAAATGTCGTCAAACTTTGTTCGTTGATAATTACGGAAATTTTTGGTGAAGTAAACTAAATGACATAAAAGTTTGCACCTAAATAGTTATACTATTATCTATACTAAATGCATGAAGAACAAAATTTATACTTCATCAAAAAATATAACAATATTTATTTATTTATATTATTATTATTTAAGACATTGTGTTTGTGGGGCCAAAGGTCCATTTGATTCAAAATACCGTTGAATCAAACGTGGGACCGAGACTTTTGAAAGAGTAGATGGACATTTTTTAAATAATAATTAGATATTGCAAGAAAAAAATAGGGGGGAAGAAATTATTGCTATACCAAATGTAATATAAGTATTTATGGCCAACAGTCAAACACACCAAACTCAAATATCACTCAAAAATGTAAATAAGTTAATGAAATAAATTATTCTATTCTGCTTTCCTCGTAGCATGGTATAAAGTAAATAATTTAATGCCTTTCTTTAATTGTCAAATTTATGGTGATTTTTTCGATTTGTTGGTTTTTATACATTTAGAAATACTGCTGTAAAAATTGTCTTTCTAGTTCTCAAATAGTACGTAGCACCAAATTAATGCTATTAAATAGGCAAAATTGTTTTTTTCGTCCTCTAAGTGGGTGCACTTGAAGATTTAGTCCTTTATTTTTTTCAACTTTGGATTCAGTCCTTTAAGTGGAAGAAATCCAGAGTTTTGGTCATGTGACCTGCTACAATAGGTAATCTTTACCTGTTGGCTGATGTGACATTTATCTTTTTAAAAAAAACTTAATTTTGAAGAAGAAATATTTGAGTTGGCATCTTATGTGGACATGTTAGTGGGAAAAAGAATGGCAGCTTATTGTTTTAGCAAAATAAATTTATTACTAAAATTTTAAAAACTTTAATAATTAGCTAGCAAGTTAATAATATTGTTAAAAATATAATTTTTTATTATATTTCAAATTAATTATGATTAATGCTAAAAATATGTAGATGTTAACAGTTTTAATATTTAAAAGAATATAAATTATTACTTAAATCCAAATTTTAAATAAACATGTAAAATAATACGTAGGCAAAATTTAATTAGTTTGTAAATTTGTTTTCTACTTTACTTTAATTTTTTCCCAATCTTAAATATTATATTTTTATTTTACTAAATAAATAAATAATCTATAAAAGTACAATTAGAAAAAATATTTCAATTATCTAAAATATTAGGCTCAACAATAAATAAAATAAAAATGATTAATATTATGAACTGAAAAGAAATCAACTCAAATCCGTATAAAGGTGGACCATCTGGTAAAAATTATACTAGAATTTTTTTTAAAGAAATTTAATTATAATTTATATGATTTTCGTCTATCTACCCACCCCGTTTTTTTAATCTATTCGGCCATTCCGTTTTATTCCTGGCTCCGCTCTTGTTGTCCTGTAAACATTCAACTTATTCATTTCATATCTTTAAATAATTTAGGTAAATATTTACACTATAGGAAGAATATAAATTCTGGAACGTAACATTTATAATTCTATAATTTTTGGATCCAAAATCCATTTATGAATAGAAATTGAAAATTATAGTAAATTAATAAGTAATTTATAATGTGAATCATTTTTATTTTATTTATTGTTGAGCCTAATATTTTAGATTATTTTTTCTAATTCCACATAAGATGCCAACTCAAATATTTCTTCTTCAAAATTAAGTTTTTTAAAAAGATAAATGCTTACATCACCCAACAGAAAGATTACCTATTGTGAAAGCAGTCACAGACCAAAACTCAATTTCTTCCACTTAAAGGACTGAATCCAAAGTTGAAAAAAAATAAAGGACTAAATCTCCAAGTGCGCCCACTTAGAGGACGAAAAAAATAATTTTGCCCTATTAAATAATACAAAAAACTAAAATCAAATTTGAAACGATTGAAATCTGTAGCTAAACATGAAATTAATTGTTTACTTACTATTTATTACGTGACGAGTTAAGCATAAAATGTCGAATCAATAAATTTGCTATCATAATTAAGTCTTCTTAAGATTTTATTTAAAAGAAAAACTTTATAACAATGGAAAGAAAAAGCCCTCAGTCATTTTGGATGCCATGCCAACTAGAAATAATCATAGAAATAACATAAATGGTCCCTTTTTTTCCACATGCTTATCACAACTTGCAAATTTGTGATCTAGAGAAATTATTTGATTTTAGAAAATTATATTACCAAAAGAAACACATAATACCTAATTTCTTTTATGAGAAGATTTCTCTTTTATCTTGTTAAATAATTTCGTGCAAGGTGAAGAGACTTAACTTGTCAATTCTCATGTGGATTTTTTATTTCTTTATAATATTTTATCTTGTATTTAATATATTAGATTAAGATTTCGTGTAAAAATGATGTTAGTAATCAGTATTGTCCATGTGATATATTCATCTAGTATTTTGAAAACATCATGCAAATAATAGTAGGGATAAAAGCTAAGGCTGTGATTGGATGTGAAAAAATTTCACAAAATTTCCCCTCAAAATTATAACACAATTTATGATTGGTTGTAAAAAAATTCAAAAACAAATACACTATTGACTCATTTTTATTTTTAAAATCATCAATCACATCAATTTATTATTTTACTAGAAAAACATCACTAACCTCATTACATAATTGCATCATAATCACATTCAATCATTGTTTTACTTGTATAATGTTTGAAGCTAATTGTTTTGAAAATATATAAATTTTATGCTTCTTTATAATCACAATAATAAAAAATTAGTAATGCTACACCATTATTTTGATTTGAGATTATGAACTTATGCAAAAAAAAAAAAAATCAAGTTTCAATTTGGGAAATTTTAGATAAAATACAAACCATGAATTTAGAAATGATAAATCAATATGTTTCTTAATTCATTTTCTGCATTGCCCTCGAATATCGGACAATAGCCAGAGTTTCTGTTGTAAAAATCCCCGCCTAACCCCGATTAATTTCCACTTAGGCGTTAGGTCCCCCTTGTCCGCCTACGATTTTTTTCCGATTAGGCCCGTCTAATCCCGCCTAGGTCCCACCTAACCCTCCTAGCTCCGCTGACACTGCAATGCCCTGGTCTGCTTGCTGGCGCAGCCGCTTAACGCTTTCTACAACATTGGGCCCAGAGTATAACAAAAAAATTCAATCGTGTTATCTTTTTTATTTTTAGTACAAATCCTGAGGAGAGAGGTATGAATTGAGGCCAAACACATGATTGAGTTTTACAAATAACTTATAACCGGCTACCAAACGATTCTCGAATTTGGGTTTAAACTTTAACCAAATACATTTGTACATTTACTCCATTATTTTCTCCATTCTCAAGGTGAAAAAAAAAAAGAAAAAAGAAACATGAATTCTAAAAGAATGGAGTAACAAAAAAGGATGTCCAATCAAATTCATTTATGGCAAAACTATCGTCAGGTGACAATGTGGTCTGCAAAGTGCCATGATACCAATAGCATTTTAAGAAGACAAAACCCATCAATCATATTCATCACATTTTTATTTTTTTATTTTTTTAGAAAGGATAAATACATAAGAAAAACAGCCATCAAATCAATCAAGGTCAAATTCACGAGTGATGTTTGATGATTTTATAATTGTTGGGAGGGGTCTATAATTAGTGATAATTTTAATTTGTTGTTAGAAATTTAATTTGATATAAAATCTTCAATAAAACTTTTGGAAAATTGTGACTGTTTCAATACAGAAAGACTTTTAATTATGAAATATGTAATATTAATTAGAATTTCCAAATCTCTAAAAATGTCATAATATTTATGCCTTGTGACAAAAAAGACATGACAAATAAAACCTGCAGATGTCTCCAACCTTTAACTGTAGTGTGAGATTGTTACGTTTTTTTTTTTTTTTTAACTAATAGTAATTAATAGCACCTAATTATTTAAATTAATTGGGCATGTGTTAGATAATTAAAACAAAAACTTGGATCCCCTTGGATTCTCTACGAAATAAGATGGGCACAGCTTGATTTTGTCGCTTTGTGCCTTTGAATGTCATGTGTTCCAAATTTCAAGACATTTGAAGAATAGATTAATGATTTCAACTTCGGACCATAATCATCAAAATTGTTCTTAAATCTTAATTATTTTGACCACCCTTGGCTTCCTATTTACTCTGTTGTAAAAATTCACGACTAATTCCGAATAGTCATCATCTAGGTGCTAAGTTTATTTTATCCACCTATATATATTTTTTTGATTAGGCTCTATTTAATCTAGCCAAGACTCCGTCTAGACGCTAAAAATCCAATCTGTTCTCCGACTAACATCTAGCGCTTTTCACAACATCTCACAATATAATAACCAATAAGTATGATTTTTGACCGATCAATTATTTTTCAAGAAAAGTGACGTTTTCAAGACCAAGTAAATATGTTAATTATGTATCATTTTCCAACTAACATCAATTTATAACGGTATATCAGGTAATTTAGCATGTTCATTAATATGTGTGATTTTTTTCTTTCTAAAATGACACTTATAAAACCTGAAGTAAGGTTTTTCTTTTCCTTTTTTTTTTTGCTGTGATATGTAAGCCTCACCCGACTATTTCAAAAAATATGACATTCCTCCGATTCATCCAACCACATTACACGCCAAAATTAGATATTCGACTTGTTGAGATCTGCTAACTAACTACTGATCTTTCAATCAATACCCCAGCGCTTATCCATTGTGCCATTTAAAGGTGCATTATTAACTAATTTTATGCTCTTAAATCATTCTTGAGTCTTCCGATTACCTTTTATTGATCCTTAAACACTTTGATGAGCTACAAATAGATGAACTAACTAGCATTACACATTAACACATAGGTTAAATTATTGAACCTAACTAAAGTCATTACAATTAAATTTGAGACGCTATAATATTCATAGGACATAGATGGATCGTGTTGACAGCTTTCAAGGTGCAAAAGGACAACATAATGTACAAACCCTCCCTTGAGATGTCTGGACCTTAGAAAGTACATCTATGGAGCCGTTGAGTTTCTCTTCATAGTTTAGCTTCCCCCCATCTAAGCTTAGCCATGTGAATTGGACAGCTCTCGGCAGGTAAATGTCCCTTTTCTTTCATCATTTGGTGTTGACATATGTGATGGATTTGTTATTTGGACATAAGTTATGACTCAATACAAACATTATTGTAAGGTTTATTAGAAGAAAGTTGGTATACTGATTGACAGGGCCGGAAAAACGAACCAAAGGTCTCGATACTTGACTCAAGATCAATTGCTAAAAGTTCGTTTCAACTCTATTTGTTAAAATTACGAACCAAAGTTGAACACATTTTTTCTTTTCGTGAAAAATTCGTCTAAAGCTCGTTCAATTTCGATTTAATTAATAATAAAACAAAACTGAAATGTAATATTTAAAGTTCGATAAAAATTTAAACAAGTTTGAACAATATTATGTTGGCCTATATTCAACTCGTTCACACCCTACTGATATTATTCATTTTCTTGCCTTTTATTGGTAAAAAGAATGAAGGTAACTTTCCTTTAAAACAGTCCAAAAAAAGTTATAAAAAGTTATTAAATAAAATCTTTCCTTAGTAACAATCAAACAACCATAAAGTTATTCTCCTTGCACGCGATGTTATGCGTTTTTTCCACAACTTCATCTATTATAAATTCAAGTTGTCAATAAGTTACTTCACGTACTTTGAGGTGAACTACTTACATTCGACCATAGACCCTAAGAATAAAAACTAAAGTTTATACACTTAAAGCTATCGGTGTACTTCTGAACAAAATCTTGATCTGAATAAGATTTTTTTTTTTTTTTTTTGAGGCAGAACGAATTTCATTCATTAAACAGAATAAACTTACAACTGGTTACAATAAATGTAAAAACAATTGCAAGCCTACGGATTATAGACCTATACAGATCTAAAATAAGATTTTAAACTGAAACAGATCTGACTAATCCATAAATTCAGAACTTCGCAACTAGGCGCTGAACAAAACACGTACAAAAAACTTGATCTCGTTTCTGTCATATATCATCCGGTAATGGTACATCTGAGTCTTCTGAAGAAATCCACAAAAGAGACAGATAAAAACTGAAAAGGAAAAGCCACTATTGGGACAAGAAGCCACCTATTGGGGACATTAAAAAACCCAAACGACAAGAAAACCAAAAGATAAAATAAAAGGAGGAAACAAAACAACAAAAACGGAAAAAAACATATGGCCTCTCCCTCTCCTACACCACCATCCACGTCCATCACCACCTCCACGGCCCGTACAACAACGGATATCATGTCCAAAAGGAGGAACGAGATCTCTGCCACACTAAGCCATCTCTAAAAACCACTGCACCAATTCATTTGGAATATGAGCACCCTATCCAGATCTGAAATTGTTCATGGCGAAAAGAGAAGAGGAGATGGTGAGGGAGGGAGGGATGGAGAGAGGGAGGGGGAAGAGAGGTTTTTTTCTTTCTAAGAGAGAGAGCGGCGGGCGAGAATTAGGACAATTGTTTTTTTTTTTTTGAGGCAGAATGAATTTCATTCATTAAACAGAAGAAACTTACAACTGGTTACAATAAATGTAAAAACAATTGCAAGCCTACGGATTATAGACCTAGATCTAAAATAAGATTTTAAACTGAAACAGATCTGACTAATCCATAGATTCAGAACTTCGCAACTAGACGCTGGACAAAACACGTACCAAAACAAAACAGTTGTATTACTTACAAAGAGTCAATAAATGTATTACTTAAGTTGTCAATTGTATTACAAAAACAATTGAATTAGGCGCTAGACAAAACACGTGCAAAGTTATCATAGATAAGTGTATTACTTAATGTTAGGCAACTAAATCTTAAGTAGTGAAAAATAATCATGGCATGCTTTACTAAAGATTCCTTTAGCTTCTTGACCCCACAAATAATAGAAAGGGGTGAAGAACATGATAGATAATAGTGGTTCACTAGAAAAAGCTCATTTCATTGTCTAGTTCCGAAGTGACATTGTCTTGGATATTCGTAACAATCTCAATATTTTTTTTGACTTCCAAGTTCCAACGTTGCAAATTTAAGGCCTCGGCTCTAACGTTGGATATAGTATAATTTTACTAATATTACTCACATGCAAACCTTTACGGCGGCCGTCGTTTACAGCTTTAGGATGAATTAAATCAATTTCCGAGCATTGATACTCTCCATTTAGATGTGTAAATTTCTTATATATTTAGAGAGAGAAATACACATACATATCTATACATATATTTATATATATGTATATATGTATATGTGTATATATAGATGTACATGTGTCTTTCTCTCTCCAAATGTACAAAAAATTTACGCCCCTTAAATAGAGAGGATCCATTTCTATCAATTTCCTGTCAAATTATGCTAATATGTGTGACGAATGCGAGGTTATAGTTTTCTTTGTCTCAAGTTTTTATGCCCTCACATTCATGTCACATGATAGAATATTCCCGAATATTCCACCGCAATGAGTTGGACAAGGCAAGGTAGAAAAATCGTGTCATTGAGAGGTTAAATTAAAACAAAATAAAAGTTTAGTAGGTAAAACTGAAACGCCCATAATTTAGGGGGTGAAATAAAATTTCCTCTAATAATATATGTGCTGCTTTAGGTGTTCCAACTTCCAAGAGAAGAATACAAAATCTGCAATGAGGAGGTCTTATGTGAGACAGTCTTATGGATCTAAATTCATGAGACGGATTCTAAAACACATAAAAATATGGATTGATGTCATGGATACGGGTTTGGGTCGAAATTCAATATATGCATAGGATCCGTCTCATGGATTATATCCACGACGCCGTCTCATACAAGTTTTTGTGATCTGCAATTTGCAACTTGCACGCATTTGGTATGATGCCATGCTACAAATTTAATCCAGATATAATTGCGATTAATTATCAAATCAAGTAGCAAGTGCAAACATCTTCATATGATTAGGTTCAGCACTATAGCAGGATTTAAAGATGAGATGAGTTTCAAAAGTAAGAACAAAGAGACCAATTTAAAGAATATATACAGTTTCTGGGAAGTTACTTTTCAACTATCACGGATCAGATTTGTAGGGTCACTCAGAACATACTTGGGTAACTCGTACTTGGCACCTGCAATTAGAATCTCAGATTAAGAGGAATACTGGAAGGACATTGGATTAGAGAAGCAAAAAAATCAAGTGCCAACCTCTTTCGTCGTAGCAGATCGTTAAGTCGGGATTTTGAACAATAACACCAGCACTATCCACAATTGCTTGTGCGAGGCTCAAATCAGCTTCAGCTGCGGCTCGGAGTGCATCCCAGATCTCTGATAAGAGTTGAGGAAAGAAAAAGGAAGAGGAGATGAAATAGCAATTCGGATAGATAAAATCTCAACAAATTGCCAATTGGGTTTTGATTATGTATTTACACTTTACCCCTTCATAAGCAAAACAATTTCAAACACCCCCTTACTTTGTAAAAATATTACAATTACTCCCTTACATTTAACTCATATTCAAACCTCAAGGGATTTTTTTTGGTTATTTTCAAACATATCTGGCTTTTTTGTAATTACCGCAAACTACAGGGGTAGTTTTTGTAATTATCCCATATTTTATATAGTGTCTCAACATGAGCAAAATAGTTTTTAATTGGTGGACAATTTTGAGTTAGCCTTGGAAAAAAGGTTAAGACAATTGATGAACAATTTTGAGTTAGCCTTGAAAATGATTATGTTCGACCAATTATATGCAGAATTGCAGATTCAGTTAAATGTCTGATGCAGAACACATTCAGCTGTATTGTTGAATTAAACCCTTTATCCAAAGCAATTTCTGTTACAACACTGCAAAAAGGTATATTGTAGACAAGTATTAACATAGTACTTCAAAAACGTACCTTTCCGACCACCGTAATGTGGAGCAGTATCCCAGAACTCCTCACGCATCTGCATAAGTTGAGCTCTGGTTATTGCCTCTGAATGCTTCCATGCCTTGGGTTTCCGGATCTTCTTTGAAGTTTCTAGAAGATAAAGAAAATCAAGAACTTAAAGATCAACTATCAGGAAAACAGCATCAAGCTGTGTCTGAACAATTTATGCTGATGATTAACAAGGGCAATCAGACATCGGAGATGTGAGAATAAGCAGAAAACAGAGAAATTACAGCATTTGTGAATCACAAGAACTGAATCTTAGATATTCAACAACTTGGTGCACTTTATCCTCAGAAAAAAGGAAAAATAACTATTACTAATTAATTATATTACTTCCTAAACACTATTATGCTGTTTGTGTTCACAATTTTCTTATTTTTCTTGGGTATTTTTTCTGGTTCATTTCTCAGTGGCTCAGGTTTCAGCATCCACAATGAATTTTACAAACACAAATCAAGGCAACCAAAGTTCTAGAAAGCATCTCCCCTGTGAAGAAATAAAGTGGGAGCCAAAATTTACTTAAGAACATCATTGAACCAACTTTCTGAATTTATCAAAGCGTGTGAATTACAGACATTCTATAACACAAATTCACTGATTTCGCTCCAAGTGAATTCATCACACTTAAAAGTACAAACAATGTAAATAAAATGAAAATTAGCAGATATATCAGCCTAAAAGGTTCTCCATCACATTATCACTCATGCGACAAGTAAAAAAAAGTGATGGCAGCATGTGTACCCACATTGTGATCTAATCCTCTCACAAATAGGACAACTAAACCAGGATAAAACAAACATATCAGGATGTTCTCTGAATATTAATCACCCTTTTAGTCTTCCATTTGAAGGCTGAGGAAAAAATGGTACACACACTCAAATTGACAGAGCCAGAGATGCATATCTGAAAGAAAGGGAAACAAATTTATGCCCAATCTAGTGAAGCTCTTAGGTTTCTAAAACTGGTTGAGGAAGTCAAAATCAGTATGGTTGTGAATATGCCATCTAAAGAACTGCTTACTTCACATCATCAACATCTAATGTCACAATGATCTGAAGTAGATGGGTTATTGCATTTGTCACCCCATATTGAATTGACGAATCGGACAGTCACTTGGGGATTCTACTCAAAGAAGCTAAGAATAACTACAACCATTTCCTTTTAAAGGCAACTCATAATCCATTTTGGATATCCACAAAATAGTGTCCTCTATATTTAACTGGTAATTTATCTGTCACTCCAGGGTCATGCAGAGATTTGGCAAAACCAAACAAGTCCTACTCTCTTTCTTCTTAACAGAAAAGATGACCAACTTTGCCACAGAAACAGAAACTTATTCTACCTAAACTTCCCTTTTCCCCGAGTATTAATGTTTCAAAATCGAAGCCTCACTTGTCAAACAGTTCAGAGCTAGTTTTTCTAGCAGCAACTGGAACAGGTTATAATTTATAAACAATCTTGCTTGAATCCTTGTTCAGAAGTAAATTTCCAAGTTTCCCAACATTTGGTTTAAATAAGGAAGCACATGAGCGAAAAAAGTTTTCTGCTAGCATCAAACTAACTTAGTCCCGTCCAATATGACTGAATTTTATCGTATCACAGGCCGGAATGAATTTTTGTCAGGCCATTGATGCCGAATCTATCAAAAAACACTTTGATATAGCGTAAAAATTCACCCAAAAAACGAAAAAAATGGATAAAACAAGTTTACAAGCTCAAGATTGAAACCAGAAACGATGGACATTAAATTATTGATCCAAAACACAGACATTAATCAATTAGAAATTAAATACGTACGATACAAGCAGGGGAAACGGAAAACATTATAATTATCGCCACAATTTTGTCAGGCGATCAGAAAACGAATTGGCGAACAATACGAGTCAAAGAATTACCTTTTTTTTCATCGCGCGATCCAGCGCAACCCATACCGCGCAGTCCCACGCAATCGTCGGGTTTCTTTCCGGTCACAGATTTCCAGTGCCTACAGCTCCAAAATTGAGATACCAAAACGAATATTAATCAATGTTAATACGTATAAAAAAGGAAAAATAATCGAACTAATTTTGAAGTTTCTGAATGGGCACAGTTCTCTCTCTCTCTCTGATACAGCTGTTTGTGGGTGTGAGTGTGTGTGTGTGTGTTTTCCAATTGGAATGTCAGGGAATCTTGTTCTTTCCTCTGGGCAGTTTGGGGAGGGTAGAAACATGGTAGTCTCAAGCGTCCAAAATTTCAACCATCTGCAATTTTTTTTTGGGATAATTACCGAAAAGCCTCTGAGGTTTGGCATAATTACAAAAAGACCAAGAGGTTTTTGAAAATGGCGAAACAACCATTGAAGGTTGATTTCCTCTTATATTTTCCGTCTCCATAAGAGAAAAAACATGTGATATTTCTAGAAATATTACACAATTACCTACTTAAAATTAATACATAATCAAATCTGAGAAATTTTTTTGCAATTTTGAAAAATCTTTGGGTTTTTTTTTTGTAATTAACCCAAATCTCAAGGTGTCTTTTGTAATTATCCCTTTTTTGTGTGAAATATATTTTACGTCTTTGGGTCAGATTTGATAATTTCTATAATTGATGAAGAAGTATTATTATGAAATAAATAGCAATTGTACCTTGAAAAAGTACAAAAAAAGCGAGAAAAATTAGGTTGCTCCTTTTCTTGAAGCATCTTTGTCTTTATCTTTTATAATTGCTTTCTTATAAAAAATTAAGCCCTCAAATATAAATAACGAAAGAGGTCATCTATTTTTTTTTCAAGAAAAAATATTCCTTTCTATTACTATAATAATTATGCAGTACTCACTCAAAATTCTTATCACTATTTTATTTGAAGTTAGACTATTTTTTTCCTTAATAAAAGAAAATCATGAATATTATGTCATTGTTTTTACAATGTTTATGTGGTAGGTCATAACGTAGCATCATCTCGATTTTTTTTTTAAAATAAGTTGGGAGTAATAGTTGGAGGGAAGGGAATAAATTTCAAAAAAATTGAAAGATATAGATAAGAGATATTTATACGCAAAACTAGGTGAATTTTCACGAGCTTTTGGGCCTTAATAGTTGGTCTTCATGAGTTTTTTTTGCTGTAATCAGCTTAACTTAGGTGCTATTACCAAATTAATAAAATTAATTGAATTGGACTTTTATTTATTATCCTGGTCCATATTATCTTGGACTTGGTTTAGTGGGCCTATCTCAATTATAGCCCACCTGTTTTATAATTTATTATCATTAGGCTTACCGTGTTTTTTCATCGCATAAGTAGAAAAGAGTTCATCATATTTGTTTTATAAATCTCATTTGATTCTGAAATTCAAGCAATGTTCTTAGGTAGTGCTACACACAGTTACGGTGATAGTTGAACAAATATTAAATATCGTTCTGTCATTTATCACTACTCTAAAGTACCAATCTCCCAATTTTTACTGTAAAATGGTCGCGTGCTGGTGAGGAATTTTGAATTTATCAAGAAATTTGATTTTCTTCCCATAATCTTCAATGATTATTTGGATTGGTATCATATGGTTATTGGGCCTCTCACTTACTCAATCACTTATTCCTTTCTAATTTTTTTTATGACCCAACTTCAGATCTTGTTTCCGACTTTGTTATGTTAAATCGTGGGATGTGTTTGACTAAAGTTTATAATTAGATTAACATATCGCTACCAAAGTCTTACCCTAAAAAAATGGAATTCAAATCCAAATTGATAACCTTAGCACAAATATTATTTCGCTCCTTTGTTAGTCGAGCTATGCCCTCAACTCTCGTTAGTCATTTCACTACTCTTGAAATCACATGAAACAAAATCAAAAAGCAATTCAAATCCCTCACTAAAGGCTCCTAATCAATCTCCGACAACATTCAATACATTACGTTTTTTTTCCTCACTTAAATTTCTCCCTGGCACACCCAAATATCGTTATCAAGACACCATGTCTTTGTTGACCAATTGGGCCCCCTTTGAGAGTCTTTTTCACAAAATTGATGGCAACACTAGTAAAATTCAATTTGGCAGCTAAGCTAAAGTTTGAATTACAGTTGTGGGGAAAAGTGCATCTCCAATGCAGCAGGGCACCACCACTTTTAACCGTTCATCAACTCTCACTCACACTGAGTACTGTACCCCATCCCCTACACAGTACGGATCTAACGCATAAACGCCCTTTGCGCACGTTTTTTTTAACTTAACTTTTAGATTTACGTCTGACTATATTTGAGTTTTTTTTTAATAAATTGGGAGTAGCGGTTGGAAAAGATGAGAGAAATTCAAAAAAAAAACTGAAAAATATTTTTACAAAGGGTAATTGATACCACTTTACCTATAACCTCGTAATTGACTATGGTTGAGGTTAACAACTCCCCAGAACGTTTTAGTTTATTTATTACTAGGCAAAAACTTGCGTGAGACGGTCTCACGGATTTAGATCCGTGAGACGGAGCCTTGTGAAAGTTTTAAAGGGTTTTTTTTTCCAGATTTTATTTTTCTTATGGTTTACATTTATTTTTTTAGGGTTTATTTTGTTTCTTGAGTTTATTTTTAATTGATTTGGGTTTTTAAGATTTTTAGTTTTTTTTAGGGTTTATTTTTTATTTTTTGGGTTTATTCTTTATGGTTCATGTTTTTAAGGTTTATTTTTGTTTCTTCATGGTTCATTATTATTTTTTAATTTATTTTCATGGTTCATGTTCTCAAGACGGAGCCCATAAGAGGTCCGTCTCACGGATTTAGATCCGTGAGACCGTCTCACAAGAGACTTGCTCTTATTACTAAGGAGAACGGTGGACATCAATCGTAGCTATTGGATTACCTACCTTACATTTACATTTCGAGTGTTTTTGTTTGAATAAATTATAAATGTTTAGGTAAATTAAAAAAAAATCATGATTGTTAGTTTAATTATAATAAAAATTACTTATCTAATTATCTTTTTACAAAAAACCCTTCAATAGGTATTGCAGTCCTGGACTTTAATCTATTTATAAAAAAACAATATTTCTTTTCCCTTATTAGAAAAAATAATAATAACAAAAATAGTAACATGAAAATAGTTTCATTCATAAGGTGTATATCTTATTATTATATTGCTGGGTTTTTTTTTTTATGCATTTATAATACGATAAGAAATAATCATTTGATGATATTGAAAGAGTACTATTTTTTGAATAATTGTTACTTCAAAGCAACGTACGTGAAACGTAATTGTAGATATAAATAACTTATAAGGAATGGTGTTTTAGAATTTAAAACAACCAAATCATGCTTTTCTTTAGGTTTTCCTCTTATTTTTTTCATAATATTTTTTTTACAAAAAAATACGTTATCGAATTATTCGTAGGTGTTATTTGACAGCATCAAATTGAAAATATTTCGTACATGTCTATTAATAGCTTTTTGCAAAATTGCTATAGACTTAGATAATTTATCTAACTTTTGCTTGCCGTAAAATCAAAATGTTTACCGAACCTGTGAGAAAATAGTGTAGCAGAAGCTGAATAATATACACCAATTAAGATTATTGTCATTGTAAATATTGCTAGTAGACTTCATTCCCACGGTAAGTAGAGCAATTATAATGTTTCAAACTTACCCTCCAATCAACAATTTGAAATCTAATTAGTAATTAATGTATTATTTCACAATAGTTGCCAGCATAATCCACACAATTAATTTGATCTATCTAACAAACAATTCATCGAACACTTTAATTTTCTGATGGATAAGTTCAATTTCTTTATTTCAATACGATATTCATCTCCTATTATACATTACAAATGAATGTTTAAGTATATAATTTTTTCTTCATAACTATACATTTAACATAATCAGAAACATTTGGCGCGTCTCTGGAATATGATATTCAACAATGGATAAAGAGAAAATTATATCTAAAACTTTAATGCAATCAAATCATTTAATATTTGTATTTTATATATCATAAATATATATAAAATAAATTAATATTTTATTAAAAATGTTCCAAAAATGGCGCCTCTCCAAAATGCACTATTAATGATTGATTTGTCTAATGTTTTCAATTGAACCACTTTTATTCAAACTTCATAGCCCAAGGCTGTTTGATAGGAAACATGTGTGTCTAGGACTTTGTCTGCTAAATAATGCTAATGATGCCTAGAGCTCCAATATTAAAGTAGCTAATCCCTTTTTTTTTTCCCCTTTTTGAAACTAGCTAATCCCTTTTATCAAGATCTATTAAAACTAATTTAATTAACCCACAATATGGAGGTTCGAGTATCACTGAACTCAGCCTATGACAGCTTATTACTCTGACTTGTTGAAACACATCATATGATTCACCTCCTTCACAAAACTCTAGGATAGAGGCAGTGGAAACCCTCATTAACGAGGTTGATTCTTTTTTTTTTATAAAACTAATTTAGCCACTAAATCTTTATTTAATCCAATTTTATATAGCATCTAAAGCCAATTGCCAGATTCTACTATCAAAGATGGGAGACATGCAATGCCCTAGAAACCGCATGACAATGCCCACCAATAATTTATCTTATAGTATCATCATTTTATTGTTTTTCATAACCCAAGAAATATAAAAATGAACCTTATCAGAAGGCCTTAGGTATTAATTAGTGGGGAATCCCAAATCCCAAGTAGACAGATTCTGCAACTTGAAATTTAAAACCATGTCAATAAGTTGTCCCCACTCATTACATAATTTTGCTGATTTTTAATTTTTAATTTTAATTGTCATTCATTTATCTACTTGAGTCTTGAGGCAAAGTACTAAAAGAGGAAAAATAAATTGATTTATCAGTGGTATGAGAATTGATCACACCTCCCAATTTTCAAACTTGTGTAAGATTTCAGTATTCGGACAGTGGCATATTTTCAGATTTCACACCTTAAAGTCCACAAAATACGCATTAGGTTACATTAAAGTCCACAAGTTTGATACTCCAATAAAATCTGAAAAATGGAAAAAATGGAAATCAAATATAGTTGGATTAGGGGAAAAAAATTGGACTAGGTATGGCTGAATTGGCTTTTTTTTTTTCTTTTTTTTATGATCCAGAGTATCCCCACACCAGATGTGGGCACATACCCATACTTCATGCGGACTATTGGACATCCGTCCTTCCCGGTCCTAATTTCTGGGGGAGGAGGGACAAACTCCAACCCCTCACTCCGCGATAGTCAATGTTTGAACTCATGACCTTGAGGTGCAATTGTAATCTTAAGGCCACTAGACCAACTCTTGGAGGTGTGACCGAATTGGCTGCGCGCCTGATTATGGAGGGAATTCTAAAATCGAATCATTAATGAACTAATCAGAAATTTTAAAAACGAACCATATATAACAAACTCGCTGTCAAGATATCCCATCTAATATAACAGTTAATTAGTTAACTGTTATATTAGATGGGATATCTTGACACTCGCCCATCCAGAACGAGCTCAAACCTAATGAATATATTTTGGACAGATAAATTTTTTAGGATTAGATTGGTTCTTAATGAGTAATTTGGGACCATACAAATTTATATAAGTTCTTGTACTAAATGAACTATAACACTGTCACTTTTGTCTTTATTTGACAAATAAGATTTAGTTGTCTCCAGTTTGCCTAGTAGAATGACAGGTATGTGGATTCCTTAGTTTTGTTGAATTATAGTCCTTGAGTGTCAAGTTGGTCAGATTCATTAAATCCATTTTTCATTCCCAATAATAATAATAACAATAATAATAATAATAATAATAATAATAATGAATCGTGCTAACTCAGTTTATTGGAGTAATTAATATTATATGTCATAATGTTCTCTACCAACTACACTTGAAAATCATAGTATGAGTCTTCCTTGAAGGATCCCCATGCTTAAACTTCATCTCAAATCATGCAAGAAGATTCTTAGGTTAGATATAAAACTTCTCGTATATAGTAATTCAGTAACGCGTTCTTTCGAATAAACTACGTTTTCTTTTTCAAAATTATTGAATTGGCTTAATTTTATAAAATCTTTAAAATAAAGGATAATAACAAAATAATTACAAAAAATCCCTAATGGTTTGAGCTAATTACAAAAAAAAATCCAGAGATTTTTAAAATTACGAAAAACCTCTTCAGAGTTTGATTATACTTCATATATAATGGGGTAACTGTAATATTTCTATAAATATCAGGGAGGTTTTAGAAATATCTTTTGGTTTATGAAGGGGTAGAATGTAAGACGCAATCAAACTTCAAGAGATTTTTTATAATTTTAAAAATCTGTAGATTTTTTTTCTTTCAAAATTGGCACAAATCTCAGTTTTTTCTTTGTAATACCCCTTAAAATAATTTCAGAATATGTATATGTGTTTGGATTCCCATTTGCAAATAAAGAATGATTCTTGTGAGCTAACAATCAACATATATTGGATTTAAGGAAGATAGGACATAAATATGTAAAACCGCTTGAAACTTAGGGGGATGTATGAATGTGTTTCCAAGTCTAATTTTCAGTTTCTAGTGTTGGAAAATGAATTTTCAAATGTTACTGATTTTCGTGTGAGAATTGAGAATATGTTTGGTTTGTTGTCTGAATTTCTGTTTGAAAATGAGAATATGTTTGGTTATAGTTTTTCAAATTTATTTTTGACATAAGTTTGCGTGATTGTAGTGTATTTTTTACCTAGGTTTGCGTAATTGGAATGAAAAATTGTTTGGATGTGTTTTCAAAAGAATATTTTCCATAAAAAGTGAAAAATAGAAATGACTTCATTCCTACTGAAAAACTTTTGAAACAAACATAAACCCATTTTCCGTAATAGTTGGAAAGTGGAAAAAGGGGGTTGGAAATACAACCATACATGACCTAAACATCTTGGATATATAGTTCTTTAGCTCGGAGCAATAAGGCGTTAACCAATTTTGAGTCATAAGTGCAAATATTTATAGGTGAGACTTCTCTCATGCACAAGTTAAGCAGCTCGACTGACACATTGGTTTCAAGGAAAAGATGTGTTAGAGATGAGACTTGAGAGATTGAAATGACTCACGTCTCACAAGACTATCTTCTGACTCCACTGGGGCGGGCGTGTTGAGACCTGATAGCCTAATTTATCTTACTTCTGTTAGTGTCTAGTACCACGTGTCATGCCACATAACTTATTCTCGTCCACATATTCGCCTAAATCTGTACACGTCAGTACGTATACAACAATATACAATAATTATCATTTAATAGCAAAATGAAGACTCTTGACCCAAATTTATGGCTTTTTCTCTCACTACCTCTCTTTTCTCCTCCTACTCTCTAAAAATCCTAAAACTTTAACTATTCCCCCTCCCTTCTCATCCCAGCCGTCCCCTTCCCTTCCCCTCTCCTCCCCTCCATCTCCTCCTTCCCTTATCCCCTCCCCTCCCCAACCTTGTTTCATGATGGAGCCAATGAAGGTATATCCTTTGTGTTATCCGGAGGTGATCGGTTTTTCTGATCGATAGTGGAGGCAAGTCGAAGGTCGGAGCTACAAAGAGGAGAGTTGGAGCCGGGTAGGTGATGGGTTGCCGGTTGCGGTTGAAGATCGGGTGAGGAAGAGGCTTTTTTCTTTTTCTTTTTTTTTCGGTATTTCTGTTTTTTTTTTGTCTTTTTTTACCGGTTGATTTGCGAAACTCGTAGGCGGTCGGTAATTTCAGGCTTGCAGTGCGTGTAGTAGCTCGTGCCCGGATTTATTCGAGTTGGATAGTCTCCTCGAGTGCCTTAGTCCTCCTTTCGGAGGTGGTTTAGTTTCCTTTGGAGTTCTTAGTTTTTATTTGTTGTTTAGTAGTTTCTTGTTTTGCTCCCTCGAATTACGATGGTTTTACCTCTCGTACAGAGTTCTTCCCTTGACATGTATCAATGTATGTATGTTCAAGGTGACCATTTGCCAGTTGGCAGTATAAGTTTATTTGAGTAATGAATATATTTCTATAGTTTTGGGGAAAAAAAAAAAAGACTCTTGTCTCAAAATTTATAAAATTATGCACAAAGTTAACATGTTTGTGTATACATGTGTCATCTGCGCGCATGCACAATGCTGAATTTTCTTTTAATTCTTTTCTTCCTTTTAAGCGCTTTAGATCTTTACTTTACTCATCATAGCACCCCTAAAATCTCTGCTTAAACCACAGAGACACAGAGTCAAACCAGAGTCCCTTTAATTTATTTTAATTTTCCCTCAAAACCCGTTTGATTAATTGCTAATCAACTTCAGATTATTCATTTCATTTCATGCCCTGATCAAGAAAAAAAATTCCCATTTTTCAGATTTTCAAGAAATTTCAATGGATTCAATCCGACCCTCTCCAGCTCCAAACAGAAGTAGAATATCCAAAACGTTTCGAAAAGTCATTAGCCTGAAAACCTACAACAAAAATTACTCAAACCATGGATTTTGCCTTCCAATTTCACAAGAAAAATTCAGAGAAAATGCAGAGGAAGCTATGGAGGAGTCCAAAAACAGAGCCTTTCTCGCAAAAATTTTTGCCAATGTTTCGGCTATCAAAGCGGCTTACGCCGAGCTGCAAATGGCTCAATTCCCTTACAACAACGACGCCGTTCAATCCGCAGATCAAGCTGTTGTTGATGAACTGAAATCACTTTCGGAGCTCAAACGGAGATTTTTAAAGAAACAGATTGATTCCTCGCCGCCACACGTGACGTTAATGCTCGCGGAAATTCAAGAACAGCAGTCTTTGATGAAGACTTATGAGATCACAATGAAGAAAATGCAGAGCGAAATTGAAAACAAGGAGAGAAAAATCTCTGCCATTAAAGAACAGCTGAAAGAAATTAATCAGAATAACAGGGCCATGGAGAAGAAGATGAACGCGAGCGGATCTTTCTCGATTTTTGACAGTGTTAAATTCTCAGATGTGAATCCGAGAGATTTTGTTCTGGTCTTGCACTACGCGTTGAGATCTGTTCGCAATTTTGTAAAATTTTTGATTCGAGAAATGGAGTCTGCAAATTGGGATATTGAAGCTGCTGCAAATGCGATACACCCAGAAATCGTGTTTAGAAACAGGCATCATAGAGCTTTCTCTTTTGAATCGTTTGTTTGCAGAGAGATTTTCGCCGGCTTTAATAACCCCACCTTTTGCGTTCGAGAAAATGATCAGTTTTTGCCCGGAGAAAAATATCAGAGACGGGTTTTCTTCTTCGAGCAGTTCAAGAAGATGAGGTCAGTAAATGTAATTAATTTCCTCAAGCAAAACCCTAATTCCTTATTTGCGAAATTCTTAAAATCGAAGTACCTTCAATTCGTGCACCCAAAGATGGAATTCTCATTCGCCGGGAATTTGAACCAGAGAAAAATGGTGAATGCCGGGGAATACCCTGAAACTGAGTTCTTCAAGGTGTTTGCTGAAATGTCTAGGAGAGTTTGGCTTTTACACTGTTTGGCATTTTCGTTTGAACACGAAGTTGGGGTTTTTCAAGTGAAACAGAATTCAAAGTTTTCTGAAGTGTACATGGAAAGTGTTGCCGACGACGTTTTCGCCGCGGCGGCGGCGGCCGGGGATTTTAGGGTGGCGTTCACGGTGGTCCCGGGGTTTAAGTTTAATCATACGGTGGTGCAGAGCCAGGTATATTTATTCCCAGGAAAATCTACGGCTAAAAGTTAGTGTGGCCCATAAAACGCGCTATCTGGAACGTCGCTTTTTCATGAATTGTCGTGCCAACACGACTTTCAGGTCGTGTAGGGCTCGCAATTTTGAAATGGGATCTCGCTTTTAATTGATAACTGTGACTCCTTATTATTGGGATAATTACAAAAGCCCCTGACCTTTTAGCTTATTACAAAAAAACCCAATTGTTTTTAAAAATTATAAGTTTGATTTCATCTTACATTTTGAGAAAAATAAAATTCAAAACTTACCTTATATTTAAAAAATCATAACAATTACCTCCTTACATCAATGTAGTTTATGTAAGTTTCAAAAACCTCTGGGTTCTTTTTGTAATTAGCCCAGGCTTTAGGGTTTTCTTTGTAATTATCCATGTATTTCGAGAATGGAGTTCCAGAGGATTCCTTCTTAAGGAAAAGGTCGACGGTGGTGGAATCGCCGGCGTGCGGCGGCGCGTGAACATGAAACTATTATACGGTCTCATAATATGTGACACGGAGACCAAGTCAAACAGTTGGCAGCACTAAAGGAACATTAGGGCCCACACGCGAAAGCAATTCAAGATTTAAATTCGAATTGAATTTTGGAGCATAGTGAAATTACATTATTACTGTTTGAGTTACGGGGAAGGTGGGAAAAGACAGATCAAAGCTTACAAGTTGGATTAAATAATTGATTTATGTAATAATTATGTACTTGTAGAGTGTAATATTTGAGTTAGATGAAGTCATGAAACATGATTATGTCTTTTCTTCAACCTTGTGTGTGAGGAGGTCATGCAACTATATATAAAATTGGGGTTGTTTACAAAAAGTTAAATATTTTTTATATGCCCATGTTTCAATAATTATAAGAAAACATGCTTAAAACCAAAGTAACATGATTAATAATTTTCTTGAAAGCTTGTGCATGTATCATGTATGTTTTTAGCGACAAAACGTGTCTCTGGGATGAAAAACGAAAGCATGTTTTATTATTGTTTGAAATGGCCACGGTTCATTCTTTGCCCAGACAACATCATATGATGAAATGCTGTTTTGGGAAATGGGGATATGAGATATCACCTCTTTGGTAGATTAATTTATCTTGTCTCGACTCCACGTATATACAAATTAATCAATTTTATTATTTTCAATTATTGTATGTTGTATACTCACTATTTTGTCTTTTACCTATGTCGCATACAGATTCTACATTCAATTTAAGATTGGAATTTCTTACTATTCTCGTTTTGAGGACAGTTTATTTTTTTTTAAATACAAAAACTGTCTCCTAATTATAAGAGCTGAAAGTAAATGGGCCAATTGCGGTAAAAGGCCCAAAATAACATGCCCAGCAGTCCAGCACCAAAGTATAGAGAAAATGAAATCATAACGGTGTTTCCATTTATTGTTCAAGCAAATACATATATGCCTCCATTTATTAAATTGAGATTTCATGTTCCACAATCATATTCCACTTTCTATTCCAAATATTGGATGAATGACACATGCATACGATAATATGATAACCGTACACGTGTTGTAATCTAATAAAGTGGAACAAGAAGTGAAATATGATGTGGAACATGAGATTTGTTCCCCTTTTATTCGAGTTAAAAGTAAAAAAGTTCAAGCAAATTAGATTGAAATACATTCAGACCATATAATTAGCTCTATGTGCGCGTTCGCACGCGCTCGCTACTCATTTCAAGGAATTTCTATAATGCTCGAAGATGGTGCATCTGCTGCTGGTGGCGGAGGAGATGGTGGTGGGGGTGGGGGAGTCGAAGGTGGAGGTGGTGGAGTGCGTCTTGGAAATGGTTTTCTCGGACAAAAGTGATGCCTCCCTGGAAAAGGGAAAAACCCAAATCTGGGTTGTAAGTTTGAGGTAATAACCGGTCCTATTGGTGCCGGCGGCGGTGGTGGGGCCGCCCCTATTGGTGGACAGAAGCGAAACCAAGGGAAGGCACGATTTTCCACCAGCGGATCATCAAATGATTGTTGAAGCTGACGAGCCTCACCTTTGAGTCCGAAATTAGCAACCAAGATCATTAACATAACTACTAATACAAAAGCTCTTGGAGAAGCCATTTTAATTTGTATGTTGTATTTGAGAAATGATGGTTGGTTGTGTTGGCATGATTTGCAATTGCAGTGTTGGTTTATATAGAGAGTGCAATAGGGGATTTGCATGCATGTAATGATATGTAAACAAAATTTCTTATTCATTGGCTAATTTAATTGAGATATGCAATTTGGCTGTCCAAATAAATGAAATTAATGAAGGCTAATTTAATGAATAGCTTAATTTTCTCGTCGTCTTCTTATTCTTCTTCTTTTTTTTATTTAAAATTTCCTTGTTATGTTTTAATTTTTGTTGTAGGTTTGCTGATAACTATTGTTTTAGGGCTTTTAGACTTTTATTTACAAACAAGTTGCGACTAACCTTCCTGTCCACTTCTTTATTGACTTACTAATGCAAATAACATTCTTATGTATTTATAATTTATTTTTTATTTTTTTGTGATGATGATGATGGAAAAGGTGTCTGTTTATTAATTGTTTTTTTTTCCTACCAATGAAATTCTACCAAACTTTCAAAATAAAACGAAGCCAACTGGCTGACCAGTGATCAGGACTATATTAACTACACGAAAAGCCAATGGGGAAATTGACTAGACCATTTTAAATTCACGTCAACTAGTTTCTAAATGCAGCAAGAACATGCCATGTACTCATTCTATATTTCTATTTTATTAATTTCTATAAAAAATTGATCATTATATCAAATATATTATTTCGTGAAACTAATTAGTAAATCGTAATATATATCTCATAACCAGATCGAAGAGCGTATTTTAAAGGCTAAGATAGCAAGTTGTCCAATAAGATGAGTCAAAGTTAATTTGCTGTTTTTATTTATTAAGTTGGGTTAACATAGTACTATAGCTTTCGGAGAATTTAGGCCATAAGGGCGACGCAATTACCAGTCAACAAAGATATAGTTTCATTATCACACTTTTACTTTAGAAGGCTTTACGAATAAATAAAATCCAATTAATTATCCATATGTTGAGAAGACAAGAGAAAACAATTCTTTAAAAATAAACATTATATATTAGTTTTCTGCTATTTTTGCTAATCATTCGGAAGTACATCGTGTTTACGTGTCCTTCCCGTGCGTCTATATATTTAAAGTGTTGGTTTAAAAAAGAAAATATATTATAAACACGTACGACTTTATGTAAATATACAAAATACGACACAAAATTGCAATAAAATATTAATGTTCAACACAGTGTTATATATTAATCAATTAAAGATCCAGGATAATCGTATATATTATAAGATGGGACTTTAGTGAAACTCCATCTAATAAGCTTTGAAATTAAATATAAATTATACTCCAAAAATTACACAAAGTATACATTGCAGTTGTCCAAAAATTAATGGAAAAATGTGATAGCTGATTGAGTAGCTTATGCAGTTATGGATAGATTTGCAAGAAAATGTGCTTTTGGGATTACCGTGTTACATTCTATGGGTGGCAAAATAGAATCGAAACCGAGTTCCAAACCCAACTGCACAAAGAGTTAATAATTTCGGGAATAGTTGACCCGTCAACGATTCCAAAATCGGAACTAGAACCGTGTAGGCCGGTTCCGGTACTTTAGTTTCAAAAATCGTAGAACCGGCAACTTTAAAGGTCGGTTAGAACCATCGGTGGAACCGACAATTATATGTCAAGGTAATTAAAACCAATGATTTTTATTTTTATTTGGTAAAATATGATAGAAGAAATGTTCAATGTTTATTATGATATTTTATATACGTAACCACATGAGACACATTTTAAACTAAATGTTGTAAGCGAACTTCGATTTCTCTATGCTCTAATAGTGTATATAGACAATTTAATATTATTATTAATATTATTAGTACAAAACTCAACTGAATATTAAGTCCAAGTTTTTTCTTTATTTTCTTTTCTTTTTTAGTTTAAATCGATAAACTATTTTAAAAAAATCAAAAAATATCAATTAATATACTCCAAATTGTATTGCATGGTTTTGACACTAAGGCCGCAATTTGGTAATATATATTTATGCTACACTCAAAATAATATACGTAAATATTCATTTTCTTATGAAATGTGACTTTTATTCAATTATCCAGATTCTCAAGTTTCAATTTACATTGTCACTGAATTATATTATCAATTATGACACATATAGGTTTTTATTTTTTTGGGCTTAAGATACCATGTTGCAACATGATCAACCTTACTTGGAAACTCTCTTCATATGCAAAATCCGTCTTGTGGAGTATAATAACTCAAAATCATGTATAGTTAGCACATATAACCAAGACTTGTAAATCGAAATTTATAAAAATTACCTACCTAATATTTTCTAGATAAACTAGAATTTTACTATATATTCTCCAAATCTTTTCAAATTAAAGTTTTCTCAATTAGATTCTTAAAAGCTTACCCAAAATGATTCACATAAACCAAACAAGATAAATTACATCAAAATCTTGCATTCTTATTTAATCAAATCTGCATAAATGGGTTTAACAATGTAGTTTAGTTGTTGGAATGTACAGGTTGAAAGAAAATTAGAAAGGACTACTGTCTACTGGGTTACTAATATAATTTTGTACGGATTTCTCAATTTAAACAATAAATTTAGTCTATTAATTAGCCGAATGTACTAACCGGACCCATTGCATAAGAAAGCCCAAATTCAACATTTCAATCCCAAAGTATAATACAAATGAAACCATGCATAACGGATGTATTTCTTTATTGTACAAGAAAATTAAATACGGATATGTCTCCACTTATTCGAGTTAAAAAGAAAAAAAGTTCAAGCAAATACTGAAATACATTCAGAGTACTACATTAGTTGTAGCATATGCGCGCGCACACACACTTATTAAGGAAATCCAATAATGCTTGGAGACGGGGCATTTGCTGTCGGCGGTGGTGGAGGTGGCGGAGTACGTCTTGGAAATGGTCTTCCTGGACAAAAATGATGCCTTCCTGGAAAAGGAAAAAACCCGAATTTGGGTTGTAAATTTGAGGCAACAACCGATCCTGGTGGCGGTGGTGGTGGTGGGGCCAGTCCTATTGGTGGACAAAAGGGAAACCGAGGGAAAGCACGATTTTGATCCATTAGTGGATCAACTGATTGTTGAAGCTGACGAGCCTCAATTTTCTGTGTGAAATTTGCTATGAAAATCAGCACAAATATCAATACAAAAGCTCTTGGGGAAGCCATTTTTGTATTTTGTATATTTGAGAAATGTTAGTTTGTTGTGTTGGTATTATTTGGCTATTTGCCAATGTAGTATGTGTTTATATAGAGAACACTTTGATGCATGTAATGATCATATGCAAACCAAGTTTTCTTAGTCGTTTGGCTTCATTGTAATTTAATTAATTAGTTGAGATTTGCAATTTGGCTGTCCTAATTAATGAAATGAAGGCTAATTATTTATTAATGAATAGCTTTTCAAGGTCTAATTATAAAGATTCCATGCATGTGGAATCATTTTCTCTGTTACTTTTGGGTTTCCGTTTTATGTTTTAACTTTTTTTTTTTACATATGTTTGCTCTTTGATATCTACTGTTTTAGAGCTTTAAGTTACAAACAAGTTGTATTGCTTCATGTAGACTACTTTATTGACTTGCTAATGCAAATGGCATGGCTTTTTATTATTATTACACCGTACGGATGTTTGACACGGCTATAAAAACTCTGATTAATTTTCATGCATATAAAACTGTGAGTTTTTATAAAAAAAAAGTGATAATCCTTAAAAACACACGTGACAATCATCTGTGTGTTAAAATATGACATGAAATATCATTTTTGAATACAATATTCACATCTGGTGGTTTCTAGTCGTCATACATAAATTACCCATATTTTACACCCATAAATTATTTAGAATTTGTAAAATAAAAATTGGTTTTTAATCTTTATGTAGATTTTAAAATGCTTCGAGAGCACACCATGTGGCCATTCTATTTTAATTATTGCCCCCAAAATAAAATTTTCAAAAAAAAATCTATCACTGTATCAAATATTTTATTGTGAGAAACTAGTTAAATTTTATATATCTTATAATTAATGAGAATATCCCGCTTGGTTTTGTAAAGGCTAAGATGTCAAGTTGTCCAATTAGCTTTGTAGGTCATAAGCCCATAAGGCGGGGCGAGGCAATTACCAGTCAACCAGGATATAGTTAATATTTGGGCTGGAGATTGTCAAATTAATAAGCCCAGAACCTATCCCACTTGAACATAATAACTATTCCACTTGAACACCCAGTGAAAAGAAGTTACAGCCCATCGGCCCATTGATACTCCAAAATTCATTATATTAAAACTAAAATGACCAAAATTAATATGTACAAATAAATAAAAATATGGAATTTTTGATGTGTTTGAAGGGGATGAGATTTTCTATTTCAGGATGGTGTTTCATCTCCTATTCCACCGCACGGATGATTGACACGTGTATATAAGTTACCATATTAATTTTGGAGCAAAAATCAAGCCTAAATTGTGGGGTTTGAATATGGTAACTACTATACACGTGTCAATCATCCGCGCGGTGGAATATGAGATGAAACACCATCCTGGAATAGAAGATCCCATCCGTGTTTGAAGACGCCCTTGGTCACAACTCACAAATAAGTTAACTTAAATAGAGAATGAATATCGGGGAAAATTATCAATTTGTCCTGTAACTTAGTTTATGTTTTGGTCCCGTGAGTTGTCATGAATATTTGGTTTTAGTTAGGATAATTAATTGGAGGGAAAACAAAATTATTTTTGGATTCTCGTCAAATTTTCATTTTTTCGATCTAATTTCTCTCACTCATCTCTTGTCCGCATAGGTACGAGCTCTCCCGTACCTACAAAATTTCATTCTCATCACCCTCTACTTGCAGGGAATTAAGGGAGGCGTGTGCTCGAGGCTGCTGTTAAAAAAAAAAAAATTGGCCGATTTATCTTTTTTTTTTTTTTTTTTTTTCTTTTGCTTAATCTATGGAAAATTAGGCTTATAATTTTGCCCATTTTTTCCTTCCAATTTTTGCTTAACTTAATTTGTCCTAACTCGTCTAATTTTCCCCTTCCAAATTTCTCTTAAAGTTTACCTTCTTTGCCTCGATTTTTTTATTCCAAAATTTTTTGTTTAACCTTCACCACCTATGTCCACAAATGTTACTTGATATGTGCCTGTCTAAAATTACTCTTCTACCTCGCCTATTCGAGGAATGACCAACCGAGTCATGGATCGGTCGTCTACCCGACCCAGGCTAATAGAATGAGTTCGAGGCTAGCCGATACACTACGAAAGAAGCGAGGTCACGACCGATCCGAGGTCATGGATCGGGTCGTCTACCCGATCCAAATAATAGAAGGAGTTCGAGCTAGCCGATACACCACGTGCAAGCGAGGTCACGACCGATCCGAGGTGGTCGTGCGGGTCGCCCAAGCGACCCGACCCGTGATATACGATAGATGGGTTTAGCCAGTGGACCAATAGGAGGCCGGCACGTGGGTGAGGTTGTGCGGATCCGCACACCTCGTGCGGATCCGCATTTAACCCGTGCGGCCGGATGAAATAGTGCTTAAATACGCCACTGTTCCATTGCTATAGGTATGACATTTATTGCTATTCACCTCGCTTACATTCACTAGCGACCTAAGACCACATCTTGACTTAAGCATCGGAGGGTCTTAGCTGGAACCCTCCTCACTAGCCTTTAACGTTTATCCTGTTTACAGACCCGAACCAAAAGTACCAAGGCTCGAGACGACCCGACCAAGACATCCTGATTTGTTTACGCCCAAATCGGTTGGCGCCCGTCTGTGGGAAACGCAAAAGTGAATATGGACGAGACCCCAAAGTGAAAGCAAAAGGATACCACCTTGTGGACTAAACATGGAGAGACACCAATAAGAGCGAAGAAACAACACCTCGAGGAGATCCCCCGTTGTTAATTCAAGAGCAACATCAAAGGAAGCGGAGGATCCCATGATCAATATGCGAACCAAATGACTTTGAGAAAATGTTGGAAAGAATGTTAAACGATAGGGAAAGAAAAGCGCAAGTCTCCCATGGTTTTTCTCTCCGGGGGTACCCTAAGACAAGAACCAACAAAGTTGGCGGAGATAGAGAGCAAGGCGTGCGGAGGAGGTGGCTAGTCACCAAGCGCCCGAACGAGCAGCCCGAGGCGAGACTAGGCGCGAGCTCCCTAGGGTGGCGAGATATAAATGAACTCAAATGAAGCAGATTGAGCAAGCTACTCGGAAGCTAGACCATTTGAAGAGAAGAGAAGAGGGCACCACCGCATTACAAAAAAAAAAAGAGGGTCCCCCTTCTCCCCGAAATTTTGGCGTGTCGTTACTATGAGTTTCAAGCTCCCGGATCTTCCTAAATACGATGGGAATAAGGACCCTCGAGAACACTTAATGACTTTTGATCACGTAATGCAGCTTTATGGACAATGGATGCCATGAATGCTAGGATATTTATCACCACGTTAAAGGGAAAAGCGCAAGAATGGTTCACGGGGCTACCCATGGGAACAAAATGGTATCCTATGAGCAATTGGCAAGAAAGTTCTTATATCGATTCGCTAGTCGTAAGCGAGCTCGAAGGTCGGCGACCCACCTCTTTACAATCGAGACAAGCGAAAGACGAGCCACTTCGGACTTCATTAATCGGTTTAATGACGAGGCGCTCGAGGTGCAAGATATGAGGATCGATATGATGACAAATATATTGGTTCATGGTTTGAAAAAGGGGCACTAGCTTCACCTTTAGCTCGTAACCCCCAAATGGGATAAGGAGGAATTGATGGGGATGACCCAACAATATATCCAAGAAGAGAGATGAATGAATCAAGGATCATGAATGGTCAAGAGTGGGTCGGGAGGTGCACGTAAGAAAAGATCCGAGAGAGACCTCGTTTTAAGTCCGAAAAAGACCATGAGCGAGGTCGAGATCGGGATCGATTGCGACTCAATACGAGTTAGCGATATACGCCGCTAAATGTTCCCCGAGTACATGCCTTGATGTCCATCGAGGAAAAAATATGTTAAAGTGGCCAAGAAAGATGAAGGCCATACCGGTAAAAGAGATGAAAGAAAATATTGCCATTTTCATAAAGATCATGGCCATGATACGTAAGAATGCTTCCAATTAAAAGATGAAATAGAGCGACTCATCCAAATAGGGGTACTTGAAAAATTTTGTTAGAATGAGCAAAACGAGGATGAGGAGCGAGGCCGAGGAAGAGTGGCGAGGTCGGGTTCTCCCCGAGGCATAAGGCGCGAGGAAGGTCTCAAGCTCGTTTCCCCTAAAAGGAAAGAGTAAATCAAAGATCGAGAGCGATCCGAGGCGAGACCGACAAGATGAAAATTTGCCAAGGAGAGGGTGATACATATGATCGCTGGAGGCCCGAGTGGAGGTGACTTCGCAAAGCGCGAGGCGGAAGAGTATGCTGGTCTTGCTCATACTCCCAAGAGGTTCTCAATATTTTTAATGTCCAGAAGCAAACCCAATTACCTTTGATAATCGTGACCTTGTGGGAGTAGAAATAGGTCAAAATGATCCAATGGTGATAACAATGGATATTGCGAACTTCGAACAAAAGACCTTGATAGATAATGGGAGCTCGGCGGATGTGATCTTTATGCAGTCTTAAGGAAGATGGAATTGACGTCACAACATCGCAAATCGGGTGGATACACCATTAATCGGGTTCGGGAAGCGAAGTGATCCCGCTTAGGTACTATCGACCTTCCGACCTCGCTAGAATGGTCCCATGCCGAAAAACAAGCTATGGTTAAGTATTTAGTGGTTGACGCTCCGCTTGCATACAACGTCATTCGGTAGGCCAGGTTTAAATCGGTTCAAGCTATAGTTTCCACATATCATTTGAAGATGAAATTCCCAACCGCAAGTGGGATTGGTGAGGTAAATGGAGATCGAGAAAAGTGCAAGGAGTGCTATAACTTGTCACTCAAGAAAAAAAAGAAGGAGAGCGGGAGATTAGAACAATTAGGCAAATTGAAAGGGAGGAGGAGGCATGAATGAGCAAGGAGAAGGAGAAGGAGAAGTATAAAAGGCTCGAGTGAGGGAGTATAGAATCGAGCTCTTGAAGCGAGACAAGGTAGTCGAATGGATCCAAGCGACCCGAGCAAGTCGACCACTGAATAGGCTCCCAGGATGGATCCGAGCCTCGAGCTCCTAACTATCCAATTTTTGAAGGAGAATGCGGATATTTTTGCATGGAAGGCTACGGATTGCAAAGGTATTAGCCCAGGTCGTAGTGCATCGCTTAAATGTCGACCCTGGTGAAGCCTATTAAGCGAGAAGCGAAGTTTCGGAGGAGAGAGAATAGGATCATAGAAAGCGAGGTGAATAAGTCGCTCGACGCGGGGCACGTTGTTGAGATCCGAGTTCACCGAATGGTTATCTAATGTGGTGATTGTTCCCAAAACAAAATGGTGAGAAGTGGAGGATGTGTACAGACTTTCTTCGACTTAAATAAAGCATGTCCAAAGATCCGTACCCCTTGCCTCGTATTGATCTCCTAGTGGACTCCACGGTGGGGTGTGCTCTATTAAGTATGATGGACGCGTATCAAGGGGTATCATCAAATTTTCATGGCGGAAGAGGATCAGGACAAGACCTCATTTGTTACTGAAAATGGGGTGTATTGTTACGTAGTGATGCCGTTCGGCCTTAAGAATGCGGGAGCAACTTATCAACGCCTAGTCAACCTCATGTTCAAAAGCGAGATTGGACGAACCATGGAGGTTTACGTAGATGATATGCTGGTCAAGAGCGAGAATCAGGGGGACCATCTGGAACATTTGAAGCGAGCTTTCAACATCATGCGAAATTATGGAATGAAGTTGAATCCAACAAAGTGCACTTTTGGGGTGCGAGGTGGAAAATTTCTCGGGTTCATGGTTAATGAGAGGGGGATTGAAGCAAACCCAGAGAAAATTAAAGCTATACTGGAGATGGCCTCCCCAAGGACCGTGAACGAAGTGCAGCAGCTCACGGGGAAGCTAGCCTCGCTTAATAGGTTCATTTCGAGGTCAGCCGATCGTAACCTACCTTTCTTTGCTACTTTAAAAATATGAAAAAATTTCAATGGACGTAAAGAATGTGAGAAGGCCTTTGATGAATTAAAATCATATTTAAGCTCACCACCATTATTATCAAAGCCTCAAAAGGAAACCACTTTTTTGTACTTGTCAAGTTTTCTAAGCGGTATGAGCTCGGTGTTAGTCAAGGAGGAGGGGGGCATGCATAAGCCGGTTTATTATGTGAGTAAGATGTTGCAAGGAGCGGAAGAGAGATATTTAGAGACTGAAAAGTTGGCATTAGCCTTGGTGGTAGCAGCAAGGAAACTACGACCTTATTTTCAATCGCACCAAATAATCGTCTTAACAAATCAACCTTTGAGGCAAATTTTAGGGAGACCGGAGTTGTCAGGTCGCTTGGTTAAATGGGCAGTGGAGTTGGGAGAGTTTGATATCAAGTATCAATGTAAATCGGCAATTAAAGCCCAAGTTCTAGCTAACTTTGTTAGCGAGGCAATCGTAGAAGAGTTGGCGCCCCAAGACGAGGTCGCGTGGCTTTTACATGTGGATGGTTCGTCAGTGGCTAGTGGAGGTGGAGCTGAATTTTGTTACAAGGACCTAACTTGTTTGAAGTAGAAGTAGCTCTAAAGTTGGATTTCGAGGTTACAAATAATGAAGCAGAGTATGAAGCCCTAATTGCTGGGATGAAGCTAGCACATAAATGCGATATAAGAAGGCTCGTGGCATATACTGACTCTCAGTTAGTCGCGATGCGAGATGGAAGGCTCTTTTCGAAGCCAAAGATAAGTCTATGTCCACCTACTTGAGTAGAGCTAAGAAATTAGTAGAAAATTTTGAAGAATTTCAATTGAAACAGATTCCAAGAGAAGAAAAAATGAGAGAGCTGATGCATTAGCACGTTTCGCTAGTGCCGTCTCAGGATCGAGTTCGAGGAAGGTGATAGTGTTAGTGGCGAAGCACTCCGAAGTGAACTCAGAAAGCGAACCTCTTGACCAATTCTCAAAAGAGACCTTAATTCTTCATATAGGGATTCAAGTAAAGTGGATCGAGGGGATTAAAGAGTTTCTTAAAACGGGAGTTTTGCCAACGGATCCAGGCGAGGCTAGGAGGATACAGGCTAGGGCACCTAGGTTCCAAATAATAGGAGATGAAGTGTATAAGAGGTCCTTTGGAGGACTCCTTTTGAAATGTTTGTTGCCTGAGAGCGCGCAGTATGTGATGAGAGAGATTCATGAGGGAATCATGGAAATCATTCGGGAGGTCGCCGCTAGCTCAAAAATACTAAGGCAAGGATTCTTTTGGCCTCTTTGTGATGGAGGATGCGATTGAGTTCGCTAAGAAGTGTGACAAGTGTCGATTCCGTTCCATGCTAACTTAACTCATCACCAAAAGCATACCCTTAGAAACAATTCCTATTGCATGCCCTTTCGACCGATGGGGATCGACATTCTAGGTCCTTTTCCCCGTGGCAAGGCGCGAAGAAAAATTCGTGATAGTAGCGATTGAATATTTTACGAATTGGGTCGAGTGCCGAAGCACTAGCTAAAATAGGTGAGCAAGAGGTCATGGACTTTGTATGGAAAAATATTTGTAGCGGTTTGGTTTTCCTAGGATCTTAATTTCGGATAATGGAACGCAGTTCTGGGAAGAAAAATACGAGCATGGTGCAAGGAAGTGAAAATCCAAGAAAATTTCACTAAGAGAGGGTAATCCGCAAGCTAATGGACAAACCGAGGTGGCCAACAGGATAATTCTCACAAAGACTTAAAAGCGAGGTGGGTGCGGTGAAGACGTATTGGGTGGAGGAACTCCCGGGGTCCTTTGGGCATATAGGACTACCCGGGCGAGCTAAAGGAAAACGTAAACCTGCCTCAAGGCTAGGCAAATGGAACGACATACAACGGGGAGGTGGTTTGTCTATACGGTCATTCCTACCGGGGATAATTATTTGAAAATTTGATGGAATAAAAAATCGGTCTCTAATCTCGGCTATTTGGTTCCTGTTTACAATAGAACGAATCAAAGCCCAAGGAGCTGTAAACTCTAAATTAGGATCTATGGGGGCATCCTCCTCGGATTCGTCGGTAGGGTCCAAGTCGAGGACAGGATCCCCTAGGGGAGGCACGGACCTAATTGGGCTAGCATCTAGAATACGAGCCCCATTTAGAGGACCGATGTCAGAACTAGACTCCGAGGTGGAGCTTGAACTCGAACTCGAACCGCTCGAGCCCGAGTCATGAGAACCTAACGCACGGTCGGAAGGCATAACAAGAAGAAGGAAGAAAAATAAATGAAATAAGAAAAAATATTAATAAGCGAAGTGAAACTAAGGGCTACCTCGAGGTGGGATCTGACTACGTGAAGAAACCTCGGACGAGGGCTGGGAGCTCGCTGCGAACTGGAAATATTTTTCACCGCGATGAATGAAGAGTAAAAAAGTAAACTCCAAGACTTAAAGTATATATATAGCGGAATGGGCGGGAAGATCGAACGGTTGGGATGAAAGAAACTTTTCAAATTCAACGGATCAGATTCAGAGTTACCATAGTAATTAATTACTAAAGTAACTGGGGGAGTAATGATATGTGCCTGTCTAAAATTACTCTTCTACCCTCGCCTATTCGAGGAATGACCGAACCGACCGTCATGGATCGGGTCGCCTACCCACCCAGGCTAATAGAATGAGTTCGAGGCTAGCCGATACACTACGAAAGAAGCGAGGTCACGACCCGATCCGAGGTCATGGATCGGGTCGTCTACCCGATCCAGCCTAATAGAAGGAGTTCGAGCTAGCCGATACACTACGTAAGAAGCGAGGTCACGACCTGATCCGAGGTGGTCGTGCGGGTCGCCCAAGCGACCCGACCGTGATACGATAGATGGGTTTAGCCAGGTGGACCAATAGGAGGCCGGCAAGACGTGGAGTGAGGTTGTGCGGATCCGTACACCAGACGGATCCGTACGAACCCGTACGGCGAGATGAAATAGTGCCTATAAATACGCCACTGTTCCATTGCTATAGGTATGACATTTATTGAACACAAGAAAACACTAGTTAAGTAGTTATACATAAAGTACCCTTCTCTAGGGTTTCCCGTATCCTACCCGGGTTTTTCGTTTCCTTCTTAGGAATGTCAAGTGTCCGCCGCCGAGAGTCGAATGTTTTTCTCGTTAGTCATAGGATACCCAAACTTTCAATCAATTCGACCCCCTTAGCTAGAACCTTGTCCTCCTCTGTTTTTGTCTTAAAATTTCCCCTGTCTGTCTTTTCCTATTTCTTCTTTGGTCTGTTTTGTTTTGGGACTTTTTCTCGGAACCTTTGTGAGTCTCCTCACCATTTCTGTCTCTTTCGTAGTCTTAGTTTTTTTCCTTTTTGTCGAGAATCTGTCGTGTCGTCGGATGGAACAAACCGTGGAAAAATAGCTTGGGATGAAGACGATGAAGATGACCCGATTATTATCAAGGTAAATGAAGTTTCAAGCAAACACTCATTTTGCCTCATAGGGAAGATGGCAACAAAGAAACCAATCAACGATATGGCTTACTCGAGACGATCGTAAATATGGAAGCCAGTTGGAGGCTTACGCAAGAGAAATAGAATCAAATGTACTGTTCCACTTCAACCAACGCAAGGATATGGAAAAGGTCCTCGATATGGAACCATGGCATTTCGACAAGCACCGCCGTGCTTAAACGACCGGAAGATGGAGTACAACCCTCTCGCAATGCACTTCGATACAATTCCTTTTTGGATCAGGTTGTATGACCTCCCAATGCTTGGTAGACAGAAGAAGATATCATCAAAACCATGGCAAATAAAATAGGCGAAGTCCTCGAAATCGATAATACTACTATCGGAGGGTGGATCGAAGTGTCCGAATAAAGATCCTCCTAAACACTACGAAGCCACTACGACGAGGGGTAAAGATCTACACGGATACGAGTAAACAAATGTGGATTCGGTGAAATACGAAAAGGCTACCCTCTTTTTGCTATGCTTGTGGATACCGGGACATATTAAGAAAGATTGTGAGTTCTTGGATGAAAATGAAGATTTCTCCACATTGGCAGAGGAGGAATTCCCTTATGGAGATTGGCTTCGAGCATCTCCAATGACCAAACACGCCTTGATCATAGCAATGCGATGGAAAGAATGGAGGTAAGTGGAGTTCGGAAAAAATTGTTTGAGAAAAATATGGAGAAACTGAGTAGAAATAAGTTGGTGCATACCCAAGAGAGCGATAATGAAGACACTTATCTAGATAAGTCTCTCTCTACAGCAGGAATGCAAGAACTAACCGTGGGCTTGAACCGTGTGAATGTGCGATTAAAGGAATCTGTGAGAAACCCAAAATAACAACTCGAAAGTGACCTTGCACCCTTGATATTACAAGCACCGAATACCCTAAACCCCAACCTACCCAACCCCACCATTGACAAAAACGACCTCCCTCACCCAAACCAAACCGCCTTGACAAGCACAACCACCCAACCCCAACCCAATCCCCTCCACCCCCAAAGAAAGACCTACCAATGACGGTGACCACCCAAAAAATGACCAACACATATATGGACACAAGAGACCCCGACGCGCTAGCAACAACTACCAATAAAACCTCACAAAAAACTCCCTTGGAAACTTTTCACCCTCTACCAAATATTTTCCAGCCGAGAAATAACCAACGCCTTGCTAGCCCAAACATTACCACACCCCACCCCACGCAACCTTTGAGGAAAATACGTCTCAAAAACGAATCGAAACCCGAAACAAACCACTGAAACACCTGTAACCCAAATTGGGGAAAAAAGGATGGAATGTCATGAAAATACTATACAGTGCATTGAAGAAAGGAAGAGAATGAGGTTTAACACGTGGGAACTCGACCTGAATGATATTTCAACGGCGGAGGCTGGCACCCAGCCCCGCCGAGCACAATGAGGATATTAAGCTGGAACTGTCGCGGGCTTGGGAACCGAGCGACAGTCCTAGCATTAAAAAAGATCCTACGCACTGAGTGCCCTAGTATTGTGTTCCTTATGGAAACAAAAATTAGAAGCGCTCAAATGCTACAGTTGAATCAGAAGTCACTACGGTATACAAGATGTTTTGGAGTTGATTGTGAGGGTGATAGCAATAATAAACGTGGAGGCCTGTGCGTGCTGTGGAAGGAACCTTTTGAATTATCTTTGATCTCTTACTCTACAAATCACATAGCCTTGCGCGTCACCGAGGAGGGGGTAAATAAAGATTGGTTGTTTTCTGGGACTTACGGATGGGCTGCTTCAACACAAAAATGGAGAACTTGGGAACTTCTAAAAGTTATAGCATCAAACAATAATCTCCCGTGGCTTTGCGTTGGAGATTTTAACGAGATCTTGTGGTCACATGAAAAGCAAGGCGGTAATCCTAAAGCAGCTGCAAGCATGGACGATTCGAAACGTGATAGATGCGTGCTCACTTCGATCTTGGTTACACTTTGTACACTTTTTACCTGACAAACGGGCAAGGCGAGAATAATATTATGGAAAGATTAGACAGAGCACTCGCTACAGAATCTTGGAAAATGCTACACCCCTACTGGCGAGTTTCACACCTGTGTCGAATCCGATCAGATCACTGCCCACTTATTGTTGATTTCGACTACACCGATAGGAGACAAGCCCATAATAGAAAGAAAAAAAGGAAAATCTTCAGGTTCGAACATGCTTGGCTGGAACACAAGAATTGTGAAGGAATAATTGAATCGGCAACGATGGCAATATACATCACCGGAACAAGCTTTGAAGAAAAATATCAACATGTGCCGTTGCCGTTCTTAAAGAATGGGAAAGATCCAATTTGGCAATATCCGAAAAAAAGATCACGTAAAAAGTGGACAAATTATCAAAGTACCAAAGGGAGCCCCAAACTGAAGCAAATATCCAGAAGTGTAAGAAGATACACGGTGAGATAGAGGAATTATATAAAATGGAGGAGATTTTATGGCAAAGCGGTCCAGGGCCTTATGGTTGAAAGAGGGACGAGAATACTCGATTCTTTCATCAAAAAAGCATCTCAACGCCATAAGCGTAATACAATTGACCGTATAAGAAATCCCGAGGGTGATTGGAAGGAATCGAGATGAAGAAATTGCGGCAGTGATGGTGCGATTTTTTACCAACTTATTCCAAAGATGTTACCCCATCCCACTAAACTAGTATTCTTGACTCTATGGAAAATCGGGTTACTGGGGCGAGATGAACAATGGATCATTGGAACCTTACACTCATGCGAGGAGATATATCGAGCCCTACAAATGCATGCACCCGGAAGGCCCGGGCCTAGGATGGTATGTCCCCTTTATTTTTTCGAAGTTCGGACTATTGTTGAAAAAGATTTTGTCTCTGCGGCTATTCGATCCTAAATAATGGTCATGATCCTTCCCACTGAATAAAACCTTTATAGTGCTTATTCCAAAAATCAAATCCCCAAACGCCCAAAGATTTTCGACCGATATCCCTATGTAATGTCATCTTGAGTGATCACAAAGACTATTGCAAATCGTTTAAAAATGTTTTTACCGAATATCATCTCTATAAATCAAAGTGCTTTCATCCCGGACGACTCATTCTTGATAATGCTATATCCGCTTTTGAAATTTTTCATAGTATGAAACAAAAAACCACCGCAAAACCGGTTATTGTGCTTTAAAACTTGACATGAGTAAGGCATATGATCGGGTTGAGTGGAATTTTTGAAACAAATTTTGAGCAGACTTGGTTTTCATCAAAAATGGGTTGATTTGATCATGCGATGTGTTAGTTCGGTTTCTTATTCTATTTTGGTAAATGGTTCACCTTCGTAATATTTTCTCCCGAGAGAGGTCTCCCGGGGGACCCGCTTTCACCTTATTTGTTTCTTCATTGTGCGAAAGGTTTTCTCATCTTATCGGGAGGCCGAGAGATGTGGAGAAATCCATGGCTTTAAAGTAACAAGAAATGCCCCATCCGTCTCACACCTATTTTTTTGCATGATGACAAAGATTCTCTTTTACAGAGCTACACCACAGAGACAAACATCATAAAACGGATTCTCGCATCATATGCCAACGAGTCGGGGCGGAAGATTAACTTGGAAAAATCGGAGCTAATGACAAGTGCGAACGTTGATAATGAACAGAGAGGACTCGGCTAAGCGACATTTTGGAGGTCGAGGCAGTGGATCATCATGATAAATACTTGGGATTACCGCTATGATTGGTAAATCAAAGAAAGTGGTTTTCCAAACGATTCAAGATAGACTAATTCAAAAACTCGAGGATGGAAAGAAGAGACACTATCACAAGGAGGAAAGGAAATACTCATTAAAGCGGTTATACAAGCAATACCCACTTATGTGATGAGTTGTTTCCTCTTGCCAAAAATGATATGGGAAGATATCGAAAAAAGAATTGCGCAATTTTGGTGGGAACGGTGATGGACAGAGAAAGGTTCATTGGGCTAATTGGAATATATTAATGAAACGCAAAGCGCGACGAGGATTGGGATTTCTGTCACTGCACCATTTTAATCTTGCTATGCTTGCCAAACAAATATGGAGGATCCTTGAGCAACCTACATCAATGGCGTGAGCATACTAAAAGCAAAATACTTCCCACGATCATCGATTCTACGAGGCGGGACTAGGATACAAACCGAGCTACCTATGGAGAAGTATATTAGCCGCGAAACCAATTATTGAGAACGGAATGGGATGGAGACTTGGTAACGGGCAGCAAATCAATGTAATAGAAGACGGATGGGTGAACTCATAATCCAACAAAGCTCGGGGACTGACAAATAACATCCCCATCGACTTCAAGGTAGAATCTCTAATTGATATCGATCAAGGAGCATGGAAGAAGGAATTAATAATCCAGATTTTTGAACAAGTTGATGCGGACAGATTTTACGCATGCACATTAGCCCACGGCTACCACCGGATAAGAGAGTGTGGCTCTATTCCAAGTCGGGTGAGTATACAGTCCGATCCGCATATCATTTTGCCTCTACTCATAAGGACTGTATTGATACACAAACATCAAGTAGCTCTAAGAACTCAGCATGGAATGAGATGTGGAGATTGAGAATCCCCCCCAAAATCAAGCAATTTATTTGGCGCGCTTGCACGGACACCCTACCCACAAAGGTCAACCTGTTTAAACGATGTATTTCGGTTGACCCCATCTGCAATTTATGTGGAGAAGAATCTGAGACGTTAGCTCATCTGATGTTGGATTGTGAGGTAGCTCGAAAGGTATGGTATCTCAGCCCTCTACGTATAGATTTGAGTACGCTAAATTTTGGCTCTTTTAAAAACTTTCTGTGGACAAGAATGCTAAATCATCCAATGGAGGTGAGTGAATTGACAGCTATCATAGCCTGGAAAATATGGTGCGCGAGAAACCGTGTATGTATGGAGGGGGAAATGTTCAACATTGAATCGACCATAAAAGCGGCACAAACTCTTTTCATGGAGTTCCTCTCTTGTAAGCAAATTGATGATACCAAGGGAAGGAAAAACACACAGGTGAAATGGCAAAATCCAAGGCCTGGAAATCTGAAACTTAATACGGACTGTGCAAAATTTAATGATGGATCAGTTGGATATGGCTTTGCTGTGAGAGATAGCCAGGGAGATGTGTTATTGGCTGGGACTAGGCGTTTAAATATGGAAGGCAGCAGTACTTTTATTGAGGGCTTAGCATTACTGTATGCAATGCAAAAATCACTGGAAGCGGGATTCACTGATCTATGGGTGGAGTGCGACTCGAAGGAACTAGTCGATATTTTACAGCAGCGTACAAGGCCGAAAATAGGAACATATATTGTGGCAGAGGACATCAGCAAACTGGCCCACATTGCAAGAGTTAGAGAGTTTTCTTTTATTAGAAGAAGTGCAAATAGCTTGGCAGATGGGTTAGCCCATTTTGCAAAAAACCTGCAAGATGAATTTATTTGGATTGGTTTGTTGCCAAATAGCTTAGAGCAAATCCGTATTCGTGATGTAACCCATGTTTCCTCTAATCAATAAACTTTCTGTGTTTTGAACCTCAAAAAAAAAAAAAAAAAAAAAAAAAAAGGTATGACATTTATCGCTATTCACCTCGCTTTACATTCACTAATGACGACCAAGACCAGATCTTGACTTAAGATCGGAGGCTTGGTGAACCCTCCGGCTAGCCTAACGTTTATCTGTCTTCACAGACCCGAACCAAAAGTACCAAGGCTCGAGACGACCCGACCCGAAAGTACATCGATTTGTTTACGCCCAAATCGATTTACTAATTAATTTATTTGTTGGATATTTTATAATTTTTTTTAAAAAAAATAATAGTCATAAGAAGCATCGCGATAAAGCCTTAATTTCATACATGTCAATATTGGTCAGCCAGATTTAATTTTTTTGGCCAAATTCGAATATTCAGGCGAAAATCATACTAAATTAATGTGCAAAATATTATAATCTATACATTGAACATAGACGAAACCTTGGCAATCTAAAAGACTATTTATCTAGATATATAGGTCAAATTACACTAAATTGACAATTCTCCCATATTCAAGCATGAAGTTGGATTAAGGACTCACCGTGTTCGCCAAAATTATCATAATTTACAAAGTACCTATATAGGTCGATATATGTTAATTCTTTTAATTTACAAACTTTTAATATAACATATAGAATCCACATTTGATTGTAAATTCAAATTTATTATATTCTGATTTAGTACATGGTTGAACCGTAAAAATTGACTCTCTGAGCCAATTGCATAAGTAAAACCCAAAATTAATTACATGCCCAACACCAAAGTATAGAGCAAATAAAAACATAACGAATGTATTTCTTTATTATTCAAGCAAATTAAATACGGATATATCTCCACTTATTCGAGTTAAAAAGAAAAAAAAATACAAGCAAATACTGAAATACATTCAGGCTATATTGTCTATAGGAATATGCGCGCACGCGCACACACACTTATTAAGAAAATCCAATAATGCTTGGAGACGGAGCATTTGTTGCTGGTGGTGGCGGAGGCGGAGGTGGCGGAGTGTGTCTTGGAAATGGTCTTCCATGACAAAAGTGATGCCTTCCTGGAAAAGGGAAAAAGCCAAATTTGGGTTGTAAGTTTGAGGCAACAACCGATCCTGATGACGGTTGTGGTGGTGGGGCCGCCCCCATTGGTGGACAAAAGCGAAACCAAGGGAAAGCACGATCTTGATCCACTAGTGGATCAATTGATTGTTGAAGCTGACGAGCCTCACTTTTTTGTATGATATTGGCAATAAAGAACAACATAAATATCAATACAAAAGCTCTTGGAGAAGCCATTTCGTGTGTTGTAATTTGAGAAATTAATGATTAATTCTTTGTTTGTGTTGGAATGATTTGCCAATGAAGTGGGTATTTATATAGGGAGGAGTTTAAATAGGAGACTTGCATGCATGTAATGATATTTAGACCAAAATTTCTTAGTCATTAATTAATGGCTTCATTGCAATTTGATTAATTAGTTGGGATTTGCAATTTGGCTGGCCAAAATTAATGGAATGAAGGCTAATTTATTGAATGGAATATCTAAGTCTAATATTATAAAAAAAAAGCTACAATTAAACAAGTTGCAACTGGTTATTCATGTAGACTTCTTTATTGACCTGCTATATGCAAATAACCTTCTATGTATAATGTACTTATAATTTATTTTATTATTATTATGATGGTAATGATGACCATGATGTAAAAGGTGCTCGTTTAATTGTTATGTCAAGGTTTCATGCATATATCCTTGCATATATTCACAGATGTTATACCCATAAATTAGTAGTCAAAGTGATAATTAATTTAGTTTCTTGATTTATAGTATATACATGTAGATTTTAATTTGTTTCCAAATGCAGCACGAACAATACATGTTCTCATTCTATTTTATTAATTGCCCCAAAATTGTTTCAAAAATCGATCATTAATACAACAAACTGCATAACCAGTTACTAAAATATTGTAATATCTCATAACCATAAGAGCATATTTTTTTAGGGGTAAGATAGCAAGTTGTCCAATTCAATGGCAGGGTTAATGTTTAACCAGTGTTATTAATCAATTAAATATCCAGGTATTAATCGTATATATTCCGAGACTTAATATTTATACAAAGAATACATTATTGCAACTGTCCAAAAATTAATTAAAAAAATTGATAGCTGATTAAGTAGCCAGCTCATGCGACGTCTAACACAAAAAATTGTCAATGTATTTCTTCCATTTTATTTTTCAAATTAACAAATAACAAAGGCATGACGCTTTAATTGAAGCAGTCGAGCAGAAATTTCGATACTTGAAAGATTACCCTGTTGTTATATATATATTGATAATTTGATATCTGGAATTTTTTAGTTCCCAGACCTCCAAATTGGATTGCACAATTCCTATACCGCAATTGATAATATTTATGCCACACTCACTATAGTCTATATATAATATACGCAAATATTCATTTTCTTATGAAATGTGACTTTTATTCAGTTATCCAGATTCTCAAGTTTCATTTTTTTTTTTGAAAAGGAAATAACTATCATAAATTACTGGAAACGGTCCAGTGCCGAATGAGACAAGAAGTCAGGAGGGACATTCCAAGAGGTCCCGTTACAAGAGTTGGATTTTGCAAAATGAGCAAATTCATGAGCAACTAAATTATCCGTTCTAGGAATCCAATAAAATCCAGAATGAGCGAAAGACTTAATGAACTCATAAATATCTGCAAATATAGCATCAACTCCATATAGAAAGTCCGAGTCGCCTTTTGTTGTTGTGATGACAATGGATGAGTCTCCCAGGAAGGAACAATTGTGAAGGGACAAGTCAGAGGCCAAGGCTATAGCTTCGCGAAGGGCCAAAGCTTCAGCAATATTCGAGTCGGAAATGCCTTCGAAGCTTTTAGCGTAACCTCGAACAAATGAGCCGTTAGAGTTTATGATCACAACACCAACCCCTGCACAATTACGAGAGAATGACAGGGCTCCATCGAAGTAGATGTGATTTCCAGGAGGGGCGGACCGAATGAGGTCATGGTTGTTGATTGCAGGAGATGGCCTTTTCGGGTTGAGGTTAGCAGCTTGGAAGGATACAAGAGTAAGAGAGGATGACGCTACTATGGAGGAAGGCAATGTTGACGAATTTTCGAATATTTGTCTGTTAAGAGCGTACCAAATATTGCTGCATATGGTGAGGATAAAGGCTGACATATCAGTTGAGGTAGCTAGGAGAACGTCTGATCCATAAGTCGGCACAAGGTTGCTGGAACTGGAGTACGATGTTGGAAAGGCTGGCTAGAGACCAGACTGTTTGATACATGTTTTTATCTTAATTTTGATGATTTTATTTTATCACCAAAACAATGTTTTTAAAGGTTGTCCAAATACTCCTAAAGGATTTAAAATGGTTTTAATATTTTCCGGAGTATTTTCTCAAGTTTATTAAAAATGGACAACACTTTTATCAATGAGTTTTTACTCCTATAACAGGTTCCTAAATGTTGTCTAAATACTCTCGATCGGTTTAAAATGTTTTTACACAATTTTCGGAGTATTTCTTGAGTTTTATTTTAACAAAAATTGGACAATATTTACATCTTCGTGGTCGACCAAATATCCCTATAGGGCAACCCGTGCACGAAGATGTTTTTAGAAATGAAAAATGAGACGGAAGCAAAAACAAGCAGTCGACGGCCGCTTCGGCGCCGATCGGCCGGCCGACGGCCGCCCAGTGCGGCCGACTGCAAGTTTCATGTTGAAACGAAACTTAACCCCCTTCGTTTTTTGTTTAGGGGACCGGTTGAGACGGTCGGCCAGACCGGCTCACGCCGTCGGCCGCCCTGTTGTAATTTTCAAGTGTTCTCATTTTCTCTTATTTCGTAAATGATCCGCCTGCATATTGACAAAGAAAAATTATGACCGTTTGACACACACATTTCCTTAAATTGTGGGATTGATTTCTAACACTATATTCTTGATTTTAATTGTATTTTTCTCAGAGATTTTCAATCCCCAAGAGGAGCCTATGCTTGATCAATCATCTCCTATAAATAGAGGAAGTTTTGGAGCAACCAAAACAACAATTGTGATACAACACAACAAGATACACTTCAAGCAAATACTTGGTCTTTCATTGTTATTATTCTTGTTGTAAATTTGCCTAGCTTATCACTTTCACATCCTTGAGGTCTAGGCTATTCTTGATTACACTTTGCACTCAAATTGTATTATTCATTATTGAGTTGTAATCTTGATTTTTGGTTATCATTCAAACACAAGATATCCTTGTGAGTGTTCTTGTGGTAAGAACATACTTGGATGATCTAGGTGATAGGTGAAGAGGATTGTGGTAATCTTCTTATTGAGGTGTTGAAGAATTTGGTATTCTTCAAGGTTGAAGATTGTGGTAATCTTCACAAGGTGCCGTTGAAGGAAGATTGTGGTAATCTTCAAAGGGAGATTGTGGTAATCTCCAAAGGTGGTGTCGAAGAAGAGTGTGGTGCTCTTCAAGTTGTTGTAAGTTGAATTTGTATTAATTTTGGTAATTAATAAAATTCTTTTTCTTTTCGAAATCCATCCCGGATATACTGGGGTGGTAGAGGATTAGGCCCTAGGTGGGTTGAACCTCTTTAAATCGTCGTATGTTGTTTACATTCCGCACCTTTGTTATTATCTTTGAGCATTCGGTTGAAAAAGAGGGCGAAATTGAAAAGATGGAGATAATCTATTCACCCCTCTAGATTATCGTCGAGCGCTGACTTACAAGTGGTATCGAGAGCCAAACTCTTTGGCAAGCTCGTTTCACATCGCGAGTGAAGAGAAACGATCGACGGCTACGAACGAAGCTCATCTATCCCAAGACCTCCACCACCAAGCCACCACTATTTGACTCCAAGAATTTTAATTTTTGGAAAGAAAGAATGGAATGCTATCTACAAGGTTGCGGGTTCGACATTTGGAACACCGTCATTAATGGAGAATCCATTCGACGAAAGATACACCATACACCTCAAAAGGCTTCAAAAAGCTCAATGATGAAGAAAAGAAAATCATCTCCTTAAACGGTAAGGCTTTAAATATTTTGTATTGTTCATTTACTAATTTAGAATATGAACATATTGTAGGAATAAAGTCGGCACATGAAGTATGAAAAAATTAGAAGCCATCTATGGAGTATTTGCAAATGAAAGGAGTCAAACAAAAGCATCTACTTCCATTATGAAGAAGTTGAATATTGTTTTATGGGCATCAATGAAGAAAATGAGGTATGTCTTAAACCCTCTACTTCCTATGATATTGTCATTCAAAATGATTATAGTGATTTACAAAATGATTATGATGAACTTCAAAATGAATTCCAAAGCTTACTTGTTAGATACAAAAATTTGAAAAAGGAATTCAATATTTTGAAAAATGATAAGGATAGTTTATTTACTTCTTATGAATCACTATCATGTGCTCACACCACCACACTTGACAAGGTTAGAAACCTTGAAAAAGAAAATAGTACTCTTGTTGAGAATATTGATTGCATGAAAAAGGATTTATTAAAATCCAACTTGAGTACCAATAAAATGTCCAATATCGTTGATATTCATAATTGTGATAAAGGACTTGATCATAAGCCTAATGTTGTTAATCATATGAAAAAGGATCAAATCACTATGCATATTGGTCATTATGCTCCTAGAATTATTACGTGTTTTTATTGTGGCAAAAAGGGTCATACGGCTAATTCTTGTCGGGCTAGAAATAGCTCTAAATATTGTTGGAGACCTAAAAGTCTCAAAGCTAATCTTAAAGGACCCAAACACATGAGGTACCACAAAACAATGTGCTATTAGGTACCCGGCAAAGCAAAAATCGGAGAAAATTCATGCCACCAAGAAAACATCAAATGAACGTTTCATTTGATCAAAGAAGGAGAAACTACTCTCAACAAAGCCAATTTCAAGAAGAGCGTATAATCAAAAATGGGAAGAACACAATCCTTGAAATGGCAAAGACATCATCAACAAGATGATTTTCAAAGAAGAAAAACCATCAACCATGGGAAGGTAACCAATCTTGGAAATGGAGAAGTCATCATCAACAAAGTGACTTCTCAATGGGAAGATATCATCAACAATGGGAAAGACACAACCCATGGAAACGGCGTAATTGGTAAACCGTATCTCCCCATTTGTATATGCATTTTATTTTTAAATCTATGCATACTTTTAATTGTGTCTTAATTGCAAAATGAATCTTCAAGTATTTTTTTTTAAGGTCTCTTATATATTTATGAGTTTCAAATTTTTTAAAAAGAGACCTTGCATGATTTTCTAAAACTCTTGAGCATTTTATTAGACTTATGTGACTTATTATCTCCTATGAAATCTTATAGCATAAGCTCTTTTTGATATCTCATATTATTTGCCTACACTTGAATTTTCTATGAAAATGTTGTCTAAGAATTGTGTAGGATACATATTTCATACTCATTGGCTATTACGTCATCAAGTTTCTTAAACCATCGAGGTATGTCTACTCGTATTTTTCTTTAAACTCGATATTATGCTTATGCACATATCTTTCAAGATATTTCATTTTGACCCCTTAAGTGCCCCTAATTAATCTTGCAAATATTTTCTTTTAAAAAGGCACTACGTGTTTAGTCTCGATTTTATCGTTTATATGTTTTCCCAAACCCATATTTGTTGGATATAGTCCAAACTTATATTTTTGCAAAGTTTTAAAACTTTTTGGGTGAAAAATCGAATTTTGGAAAACTCGGGAGAAAGAAAAATCACCTGGGACGGTCATAGCGGGCGGCCGGCCGCCGCCCGCACCTCGACCGGTCGCCTGGCCATTTTTTGCACTTAAAACTTTCTGTCTTGACTCTTAAAACAGACGCAGACATATTCTTAAAACCCTATAGCAACGATTTTTCCCCTTTTCTTCAAAATCTCCAATTCTTCATCATTTTTCACGATTCTTGTTGCTAATCTTCTTATTTTCACAAGAATCTTACATATATGGCTCCTCCAAGAAATTCCACCGATCAAAATCCCACTTCTAAGAGAAGAAAGGGCGGAGAGGGTACTTCGAGAAATCAACGAGACGGCAATTTCGAACAAAGGGATATTCGAGCCGCTCAAAGAAACGTGGCTCAAGAAGGTGATGATGTTAAAAATCCCATTCTCTCTCGGGCCCAAATTACCGAGCTTCATGGAACAATTTCGCTCGAAAATTGCCGTTAGGCGAAAGGTAAAAATCTTTTGTTACTCAAGCTCCTAATTCCCGCAATGCTATTAATTTCATCAATAAGTATGCGGAATGGTACTATGAGGATTCGGGGATGGGAGGTAAATCTATTGCTCGGACTAAAATGTGTCGTTTTAGTTCATTTACAAATGAGTATCCTACTATAAGAGGATTTTTTGAGGAACAAGGTTGGATGTATCTATGGGAGCATGCTTATGTTTTGTATGATGATGATATTATCCAACATTTTTATGCTAATATGTGGGTGCAATATGATAATGAAAGAAAGCCGATTGCCGTTAATTCGCTTATAAAGGGTCGTCATTTTAGATGGACTCTAATGATATTTGCCGCTTTTACATGTTAGAGAAGGTGGTTGGGATTATTTCTCTTGTGGGACTTGGAATGATGAAATGTTGGGGTGTCGATGAAAGAAGTTAAGACGTATTTGGGAGTATGGCCAAAGTATTCTTTGTTGGCAATGACACTTGAGCATCGTATTTTATCGGTCATTGTCGCATATTGCATTTGTGGTAAGTCGGGAAAGATGCCTAGCAATATGGATTATTTTTGACTTATAAGATTGCTAGGAGGGAACCACTTAACTTTGGTGCCATACTTATTCAATGTCTAATCGAGTCCATTACTCAAGGTAATAAGAAGTTGGTTATGGGAAATTGGATTTGTAAACTTCTTATTCAATCGGGACTACCTTCGTCGGAGTGTAACTCGGAGGTATTTCAAAACGACTTTGATATTGATAACATCGCCCAAATAGTCACTATGCGCAAGAACATGGAAATCCGACCAACCAAAATGGCGAGGAAGAGGTCAAGAGTCTCCCGATCCTAATGACTTCTTTGATGACGCCGGGGCCGCAAGATTGGCGGAAGAGGGCGAACCGAGCAATCCGGAGGGTAATACCGGTGCTCAACCGCCTAGGAGGTATACTCAAGCCGAATTTGATGAGATGAGGGCTTTTCATGAGACGAGTATGAGGCTTTGGAGCAAAAGACCTCCAAAATGCAAAAGTCTATCGGCAAGTTAAAGAAATTCATCAAGGACTTAATTCCCGGATCTTGCTTCTCCTCGGATGAGGAATGATGTTACCCCACCCCTTTACTTTCTAGCATTTTCATTTAAGTTGCTTTGTACTTTTATGAACTTTTGTAAAACTCATTTGTACTAATGATATTTGCTTGTTTTCTTAAAGGGTTAAAATTGCAAGTTGATAATGACTTGTGGATGATCATGATTTTGATGGAGTATTTGATGGTAAAAATACTTTAATTTAAGCATTGTTTGATAATTGGTGTGAAGTACTTGATGGTAAAAGTGTTTCTCTTAATGCTTTGTTCATTATGCTTAGTTGGATATGTTGGGACATTTGATACATGTATTGTTGAAAGTATGACTTATTACTTGATGGATGCTCTAATTTTTGGTATTTGTAATACCTTGATCATTCTTAGCTTATCTCAATTGGGTTGAACCCTTGAGAATCTATTTTAAGCCTCTTATTTGTTGAACAAATTGTTGCATATGGTGCATATGATCTTTTTTTGAGATTTGGAATGAGGTTGATTGATGATATGAAAATTTTTGGCTTGAACCATTTACAAATGTTATATACAACCTCTTCTATTTTTAAAGCACACAAGGTGTTTGTTAAAATGTCGCAATGAAACTTTCAACTTCTACATGATTCTCTTGCTTCAAAATGTCTTAAAATCTTTTTTGAAATCATGTTTTTAGCTTACTAATAAGCTCATGGATCTTTTATGTTTCAATTCTCCAATTTTCCTTGGATTATTATGCCTTAATTGCTCAATCAAGTATTAAACCGCTCCTTTGGCGCTTTGATATTATTGTATGGTGTTTTCACCATCCTAACATTCTTTTTGATGATTCCAAAGGGGGAGAAACAGGATATTGGCTCATTAGCTCAAAGAAGCTAATAAAAGCTTGTCATAAAAGCTATAAGCTATGGCTCATAAAAGCCATAATTTGTGATTTGTTCTTAGTCCAATTGTTGCTTGATGGACTTATATTATTGTTTAATGTTGTTTTGTGACAGGGGGAGCTTATAAGCTCTTGAACAAATTGTAAAAGCTAAAGCTTTTAGCTTATGGATTATTGCTCTTACATTATTCTTGATGTGCTTGTTGATAGGGGGAGCTTGTGCTTATTATTGAAAATATTTACTCCCTACTTGGTTGCTTTAATTTTTTTTTTTGGTTGCTTCCAAACGGTCAAATGTTTTTACCGGAAAATCATTTCTAAAATTGCTCTCTTAGTTTGTGTAAAAATTGTTTTGGTTTGTAATCATCAAAAAGGGGGAGATTGTTTGATACATGTTTTTATCTTAATTTTGATGATTTTATTTTATCACCAAAACAATGTTTTTAAAGGTTGTCCAAATACTCCTAAAGGATTTAAAATGGTTTTAATATTTTCCTGGAGTATTTTCTCAAGTTTATTAAAAATGGACAACACTTTTATCAATGAGTTTTTACTCCTATAACAGTTCCTAAATGTTGTCTAAATACTCTCGATCGGTTTAAAATGTTTTTACACAATTTTCGGAGTATTTCTTGAGTTTTATTTTCGACAAAAATTGGACAATATTTACTCGTGGTCGACCGGTCGCCCATAGGGCAACCCGTGCACGAAGATGTTTTTAGAAACAGAAAAATGAGACGGAAGCAAAAACAAGCGGTCGACCGTGCTCAAGGCGTCGGCCGAGTCCGGTCGGCCGCCGCCAGTGCGCGATGCACTGCAAGTTTCATGTTGAAACGAGAACTTAACCCCTTCGTTTTTTGTTTAGGGGGACCGGTTGAGACAGGGGTCTGATAAGCGTGAATTTTGCATGTGTTTTGATGTGTATTTCGAGCTATAATGATGAGTAAACATGCATATACTCGCGTTAAACGTTACATATTCACTCCTTGTGGAAAAGATATTACACTTTGCTTATTTTGTAGGAATTTCATGATATTTGAAGCTAATTGAATAAGAATACGAGGAAAGCAAAGTGGAAACACGGAGAATTGAGTGGATATACGAAACGTGAAGCCTAAAAGAGCGAAAATTGAGCGTTCACGGAAGAAACAGGGGGCACACGGGTTGGGCGTGCCTCAAGACACCACCCGTGCACCCCTGTAGAAGGTGGATTCAAGCTGCAGCATGGCGCACGGGTAGGCCGTGCTCCGACGCACCACCCGTGCGCCTACAGAGTCGATTTTTACCGGAGTGGCGCACGGGTAGGCCGGTGCTCGACGCACCACCCGTGCGCCCTACGAGAGGAGTTGGGGTATTCCAAAGAGGTGGCGCGCACGGGTAACCCGTCGTCTGTACTGAATCCCATAATCTGCTGCATTAAGCCCTAAACATGATGGGGAGTATAAAAAGGCTTTTTGGGGGGCGCACACAAAGGGGATCAGACATATTTTGGGATCTACAACACAAGACAAGGGTCTACTCTTGGAAGAAGACACCAAGGAGACAATCGGGTTGCATCGGAGCTTAAGGAACGGAGATATATCGAGAGATTGTCGACTTTCCTAAGTTTTCTTGCTTCTCTTTTAGTTCCAATCTTTCATTTTAGTTGTAATGGCTTTGAACAATTTGTTTATGAGTTGTTTAGAAATCATGTGTAGCTAAACTCTTAAGATTTCCGGGTTTTGGAAGTAGATTAATGAACTCTTGTTGGATGTTTTAATCTTAGTTGAAGTTATTATCTTAAAGCCTATTTGAGTATTTTGAGCTTATTCTTGTTTTATCACTTGATCAATGATTTAACTTGTTTGATATATTGATTCATAATTCGAGAGATGAGTTTCAATATTAGATCTTGAATACTCGACACAAATATTTGCATGAATCGAGAGGTTTGCGAATAATGTGAGGACATTTGATCTTTGATGCTTTTGGGAGTTGTGTATCTATTGTTGAGTAGAGATGCTAGCATAGATATTTCAATCTACGTTTTATATACATCTCGAGAGGGGGGATAAAATAGCTTTGTGATCGTCTTATAGGAATATCGATAATAACTTTGGCTTTGATTTAATCGGACAATAAGAGGATTATTAATCGAAACCTTAACTCGAAATCCATTCCATTATCTTGATACTTCTATCATTTGTATTATCTCAATCTTGTGTTTTAGTGATTTAAATTGTCTTAATCTCAATACAACAATTATCAAATTTCGATCGTCTAAATAAAAATAAGACTATCTTGGTTCAATACTTAGCGCATAAATTTATTAGTCTCCGTGGATACGACATTGCTTACCCTATTCTATAAACTACACCGTACACTTGCAGTGAAGCTAAAAATAAGGCGAACAAGTTTTTGGCGCCGTTGCCGGGGACTAATACAATTATTGGTGCTAATATTGCGATAGATAGAATTATTCTTAATTTAGACATTTTTCTTTATTATTTATTTTGTTTTTTTTTTGTGACTTGAATTCCACATTATTTGACTTGTGTATTCTAGTTTGGTCCAGGTAGTGTATGAACACGCGCTCTAAGCAGGGGGACTTAATACCGCTTATACCGGAAGTTGAGGCTTTTCGCGAGGAGGATCGTCTACCACTAGACGAGCCGAAGACAACACAATCCGATAATGGGGATTTGAACGAGTTACCAATACCGCCAAATAATGGTGGAAACGAGTTACCGATACCGGTTCAACAGCAAGCCATTCGTGATTACTTTCGACCACAAACGAATCGTAATTACGGTGGCATTGCCCATATTCCCATCAATGCCAACAACTTCGAGCTCAAACCGCACTAATCAATATGGTGCAACAAAATCGATTTGGGGTTTGCAACGAAGAAGATCCTAACTCTCACCTTGCGCATTTTATCCAAATATGCAATACGATCAAGATGAACGGAGTCTCGGATGACGCCATAAGATTGCGCCTATTCCCATTCTCTTTACGGGATAAGGCGAGAAATTGGTTAGGTACTTTGACGCAAGGAAGTGTGAGCACTTGGGATGATTTGAGCCAAAAGTTTTTGTTTAAATTCTTTCCACCAAGCAAAACTTTGCAGGCTCAAAAGTGAGATCACTCAATTCCGACAATTTGATTCCGAGCCTGCATGACGAGGCTTGGGAAAGATTTAGGGATTTGTTAAGAAGATGTCCACAACACGGCTTTCCTGGAGGATCAACAGATTATGTTTCTTCTACAATGGTTTAATGGGGCAAACGAGGGCCTTTGTCGATGCCGCAATGGAGAGAGCTTTGTTGGCAAGGTTTCCACAAGATGCCTTAAATCTTCTTGAGGAAATGGCCATGAACGATTACCAATGGCCATCCTGAAAGATCCAATGTACAACGAGTAGCCGAAATCTCGATTCGCACCCTATCAAAACATTGTCGGCACAAGTAAGCGGCTTTGACAACTCAATTGAATGTATTTACGAAGGGCCGAGGAAGCGAGATCGAGCACGGGTAGTGAAGCTCTTCTATATCCGACGGAAGAGGTAAATTATGTGAATAACCGGAATTTCAAAGAATTTCCTAATAATTCAAACCCAACGACTACCATCCAGGGTTGAGAAATCATGAAAATTTCTCCTATCGAATACAAAGAACGTGTTACAACCTCCGCCGGTTTAATGCTTCGAGTGGAGGTGGTAATGGAGGAGGCAAATCGTCATTGGAAGATATACTCACCTCTTTCATAAATCAATCTAGTGCTTTCATGAATGAGACGAGGAGCCGCCTCGATAAGCAAGACCTTAGGATGGATAAGTTAGAACAACAATTGGCAAGCTCAATAAAGAATGCTGAAACTCAAATCGGTCAATTGGCTGCAATTGTGGGGAGTCAACATCAAAAGGGTCAATTTCAAGCAACACGAGGGTCAACCCGAGGGAACATTGCCATGCCATCCATGTGTGGGGTGGAAAAGAAAATGAAGAGTCCGAAAATGCCGATATTGGTGTGACGCCGAGTCACGCACGACCGTATATCAACGCACGACCAGGGCGTGTGTGATGCCGAACCTACCATTCAAATTCAGGGAAGTGAAGTGACGAAACGAGGCCCAAGGCAATATGAAAGCTAAAGGAGGAACCGAGCAACAAATAGATAAACAAAAAAGAGCCAAGAAACGTGAATCGTATCCTAACTCTAATTTGTTGAAATATAATATTCCTCTTCTCTTTCCCGATTGTTTCACAAGACTAATCAATAATCAATTTGCTAAATTTGTGGGCATGTTTAAAAATTGCACATTAACGTTCATTTTGCGAAGCAATGAAACAGATGCCAAATTATGCGAAGTTTTTAAGAAAAGCGATGTCCAACAAGAACAAATGGGCGGAGAATGGGATTGTAAACTTGACGGAAGAATGTAGCGCACTCATACAAAGGAAAATACCGCAAAAGCTGAAAGATCCGGGGAGTTTCACTATCCCTTGTACAATAGGCGATTTTTTCTTTGATAATGTACTTTGTGATCTAGGATCTAGTATTAATTTGATGCCACTGTCCGTTTTCAGGAAGCTTGGACTCGGAGAAGTGAGACCATCCACGGTCACCCTACAACTCGCGGATAGATCACTCGTATATCCAACGGGGATACTAGAAGATGTGCTCATAAAAGTCGATAAATTCATATTCCCCGTGGATTTTCTAGTGCTAGATATGAATGAGGATTGTGACACCCCTCTTATACTTGGGCGTCCATTTTTGGCAACCGCGGAAGCACTAATAGATGTTAAGAAAGGGGAGCTTACATTACAAGTTGATGATGAGCGTATTTCATTTTCCGTTTTCCGGAATGTGAAAGGACATGATGATCTTAATGGTTGTAAAACAAAAACAATTGCTAATTCCTGTACTCAAGCTAATAGCTTGAATAATTGTGTGCATTCTAAAGATAATATGCAGGGATTAACAATGAAGAAGAAGGAAAGGCACAAAAAGCCTGAAGTTGAACCAAGAGCGTACACGTACCATTCGCACGATGGAGAGGAGAACATGTGGATAGTTGACGAGCATGAAAAATCTCCTTTAGTAATGATCAAGGGAAGTGTACATCCAAGTGAGCGGGATTGGCATGGAAAACTGCACGATGAGGTGACAAGCCTCATTTCGCAAGGATCATAATCGGAATCAAAAGGCGTCAAGCTAACGACGTTAAATATAGCGCTTGTTGGGAGGCAACCCAACGGTTTTTCGTGTGTGTTTAGTTTCAAAAATTTTTTGTGTGATTTGAGTGCTTTGATATGCGAGTTTTTCTTAATAAGTGTGATTAGTGTGTTTTTGTTGAATTTTTGTGTGTTTTTTATAATTAAAAAAAAAAAAAAAGAAGAAGAAATTTGCTGTACAGGTGCGCACGGGTAGCCCGTGCGTTGGCACCCCACCCGTGCGCCCTTCCTTGAGAGTTGGGCAAATTCACCGGGTGGCGCACGGGTAACACGTCGTCGTCGACGCACGACCCGTGCGCCTTGCGAAGAAAGATAAATTGACGGTTTTAAAAAACTGCTTCTTCATTTCAAACCCCTCAACTCGCGCGCTCTCTCGAATCCTCCCTAGTTTTCGAAAATTTCTCCTAGTTTTCACTTGAATTCATCTGCATAACACCTCCCCCATCACAATTGAGCTTCACTTTGCATCAAATTTGACTTTGCTTGAAGAATTGTGAACAAAAGGACCTAGGGTTCAAATCTTCAATTTCGAGTTTAACTTAGAGAATTCCGGTAAGAACACCGTTTCTCCTTGTCAATTCGTTGTTAATTATGTATTAAGGAGCATGGTAGGTGTGTATTTTGATATTTTTGCTATAAATGATGTGAATTATTCTTTGAGGCAAATTATCAAACACCTTGTGGGCTTGTATAATTGAGGAGATGTAGGTTGAATTGTTGATGAATAAGGCATGGCTAATGTTTATTTGAGCTAATGTTTGTCGAGAATGGCCATAATTTTTGTTTGTTTGGGGTAGTTGATCGATCAAAGTGACTTGGGCATGTGAATTTACATCACTTAACATGTTAGCTTTACTTCCTACTTTGTTGTTGCCATTGATGATATTGGGATGCTAATAGAATGTATTCCAGGTACAAATTCCTTATGGCGAGCGAAGAAACCCACAAGGTGGAAGGAGACGTGCACGCGGGCGGCACAACGCGACTTGGCACCGCCGAGGTCGACCAAAACAGATCGGCGGCATATGGGGTCAACTTGACAAATGCCGATGATCTAGAGCGATGGAATCGCTTGATCGGTCGCCAAATAGCTCCATCTCGCTACGCCGACAATGATTGTACCCAAACTTTGGGGATACATGAGGGCGTGTGGCGTCTTTTTCGGCAAGGTAGGATGGACGAACTTCGCATGAGCCGCAGTGGCCGACGTTTAAAAGTTTACATTGGAGTTCTTGAGTACCGTGGAAGTACTCGGACAAGGCGGGACCTTCGAACCGTATATGATAAAATTTCGGTTGGGGAATGTTCGTAGACAACTCTCTATGACCCAATTGAACACCATTTTCGAGGTCCCAACAAACGCTCGTACCCGCCGATGCCCCATTATGATCAATACGACTTTCTCGGAGAATGCTTGTGAAACACCACAAACGGGGCCAATGTTGTATGCCGCGACCGCCAAAGCCTCCTGGATCCGAATCCCGTTTTCCCCGGTATATTCAACGCGTGGATCGCATCCTCCGTGTTCGCCCGAGAAAACATTGGAGGTATGACGACTAAGGAACTTTATCTCCTTTGGTGTATGGTTACAAACACCCCTACAACACCGTCAGAAATTTTGCCGAACAAATCGAACAGTTAGCCGGGCGGGAAGGGGGCACGATTTCTATAGGGGCCTCATTACCCCTATTGCCTGCATTTCAATGTCGATTTTCGAGGCTTGGAGCCTATCCCGGCAGCACTCGGGTTAATTTGGCATCGTTGCACCATATGAAGTTCATAGCGAATGAAGACAATGATTGGTGCTTCTACAAAAGAAAGGTGCTTCATTTCCGTTGCCTAACCCACCATACACCACCGTTGATACATTGACGGACACCACCAACTTCTTAATGAACTCTGACGCACATAACCGAATTACCGAGGCTATAGAGTCAAGAAAGAAGCGCATAGTTGAAGGTTTCTTGGATGAAGAAGATATGGAGGAGGAGGATGAGATACATGGACGCGAAATGGGGATGGAACCTCATCATCCCCAAATTGGGTATGATATACCCGAGTCCTCTCACGGAGGCGATTATCCTCGACATTCTCAAAGCGGAGATCACCCCGGTCCGTCTCACAGTGGAGGACCCCATCGCGACGCCAATTTTCAAGACATGTTTTATGCGTTTGGGGAGAACTTGCGTCGGCAAGAAGAGGAGCTGAGGCGACAAGGAGAGGATTTGAGGCAAAGATCGGCCGATTTCTCACATTCCGGAGGACTATGATCGGAGGTCCGAGGAGACTTGGCAAGTGCTCCAACAGTTACAAATGTGGCATATCTCCCAAGGCCATTTCCCACCACCGCCGCCGCCGCAGTGATTCAGGTATATCCCCACTTTTCGTTATTGAAATTCTATTTTTCCCCTTCGGACACTATAATTTCATTCAAGTTTGGGGGAGAGGTAGTATTTTAATACATGAAAAGTGTGGATACATACATAAAAAAAAAAAAAAAAAAGTTCATGCATTTTGTGTTTTCATATAGTTGCATTAGAGCATGCTAGGTTGCATTTGCATTAGAGCACGTTTATAGCTTTAGCATGTTTATTGATTTAGTAGTGGTTAGAGAGTGTGTTGATCAAGCATGTTGCAACTTGTTGTTTGTGTGTTGATTGAGAATTCATATTGTTGGGATTGGATGCTGGTTATGGATTGATTGAGCCTCGAATAGATAACTTTGAGCATGTTGATATGAAAAACTTGGTGTGATGCTTTGAATTACATTTGGACAAGCCTGTGAGCTTTGAGCCTTTACTGCTTATATCTTGTGCAGTCTTGTTGTAATTTGAGTGTATCATTCATGTTGATTAAAATTCTAGAACTTGCTTGGGTATCTCTGTCAAGGCCACATGTGTATGTGAATTGTGAATGTGATTAAATGCCATCTTTGTTAGCCTTTCATACCTTTTGCCTACCTAAAAATGTGAAAAATCCTAGTTAGCCAAGTTGAGCCTATAGCCTATTTCTTTGATAACCACAAAAATTTAACCCTTGATCTTACTATATTTCCATCACCTTAAACTCGAATGTATAACGTTGAGTAAAAGGGAAATGAACGAGGTTGAATGGGTGGGAATTGAAAAAATAGAATAATTGGGCATACTTGGTTAAATGGAATAAAAAGAGGAAGGAAAGATGTTGAAAATGTGCAAATGAAAAAAAAAAAAAGATTGAAAAAGTGGATAAACTTGGGGGGCGAAGGATTGTGAATGGAGGTGATTCTCAAAAGAAAAGATGGAAATGGAGAATAAATGAAGTTGATAAAAATGAGGGGTGATTGGAGTAGCATATGGGATTGGAATGAAAATGATTGATATGCTCATAGGTCTATACACTCGAGTTTGAGTCACTTTATCCAAAAATCTCCTACCTAAACCAAAGAGCCTTCATTACAACCAAATGAGAAAGTCCTTTATGATTCACAAATTGCATACACTCTAGTGGCGGAGATATGAGACGAATTGCAAGCCTATGGTAATTTTGCGACATCGAATTGATTTGAGCGTAAACACGTCCTATAACCTCGTGAGATGAGAGTATACACTTAACTTTGAGAGTTGGATTCGCATTTCACTTTGTTTTATTTGAGGCGTGTTAACGATTAGATATTTGAGGCTTGATTGAGTTGTACTCGGCATTCGTGACAAACAATTTGGATTTTCTTGTAGACTCTTGGTGTGCGTTGTTATCTTTATCTCCTCGTTGTACTTTATCGTGTTCTAAATATTGTTGATCGGACGGTCAACGCTTTAAGTTTGGGGATTTTGATAAGCGTGAATTTTGCATGTGTTTTGATGTGTATTTCGAGCTATAATGATGAGTAAACATGCATATACTCGCGTTAAACGTTACATATTCACTCCTTGTGGAAAAGATATTACACTTTGCTTATTTTGTAGGAATTTCATGATATTTGAAGCTAATTGAATAAGAATACGAGGAAAGCAAAGTGGAAACACGGAGAATTGAGTGGATATACGAAACGTGAAGCCTAAAAGAGCGAAAATTGAGCGTTCACGGAAGAAACAGGGCACACGGGTTGGCGTGCCTCAAGACACCACCCGTGCACCCCCAGAGAAGGTGGATTCAAGCCGCAAAGATGGCATGGCGCACGGGTAGGCCGTGCTCGACGCACCACCCGTGCGCCCTACAGAGAGTCGGGATTTTTTACCGGGAGTGGCGCACGGGTAGGCCGTGCTCCGACGCACCACCCGTGCGCCCTACGAGAGAGAGTTGGGGTATTCCAGGGTGGCGCACGGGTAACCGTGTGCGTGGGCGCACGACCCGTCGTGTCTGCTGAATCCCATAATCTGCTGCATTAAGCCCTAAACATGATGGGGAGTATAAAAGGCTTTTTGGGGGGCGCACACAAAGGGGATCAGACATATTTTGGGATCTACAACACAAGACAAGGGTCTACTCTTGGAAGAAGACACCAAGGAGACAATCGGGTTGCATCGGAGCTTAAGGAACGGAGATATATCGAGAGATTGTCGACTTTCCTAAGTTTTCTTGCTTTCTTTTAGTTCCAATCTTTCATTTTAGTTGTAATGGCTTTGAACAATTTGTTTATGAGTTGTTTAGAAATCATGTGTAGCTAAACTCTTAAGATTTCCGGGTTTTGGAAGTAGATTAATGAACTCTTGTTGGATGTTTTAATCTTAGTTGAAGTTATTATCTTAAAGCCTATTTGAGTATTTTGAGCTTATTCTTGTTTTATCACTTGATCAATGATTTAACTTGTTTGATATATTGATTCATAATTCGAGAGATGAGTTTCAATATTAGATCTTGAATACTCGACACAAATATTTGCATGAATCGAGAGGTTTGCGAATAATGTGAGGACATTTGATCTTTGATGCTTTTGGGAGTTGTGTATCTATTGTTGAGTAGAGATGCTAGCATAGATATTTCAATCTACGTTTTATATACATCTCGAGAGGGGGGATAAAATAGCTTTGTGATCGTCTTATAGGAATATCGATAATAACTTTGGCTTTGATTTAATCGGACAACAAGAGGATTATTAATCGAAACCTTAACTCGGAAATCCATTCCATTATCTTGATACTTCTATCATTTGTATTATCTCAATCTTGTGTTTTAGTGATTTAAATTGTCTTAATCTCAATACAACAATTATCAAATTTCGATCGTCTAAATAAAAATAAGACTATCTTGGTTCAATACTTAGCGCATAAATTTATTAGTCTCCGTGGATACGACCTTGCTTACCCTATTCTATAAACTACACCATACACTTGCAGTGAAGCTAAAAATAAGGCGAACAGGGTCGACCGGTCGAAGCCTACGTCGACCGGTCGCCCTGTTGTAATTTTCAAGTGTTCTCATTTTCTCTTATTTCTGTGCGACCGGTCGCCCTGTGTATTGACAGCAAAAATTATGACCGTTTGACAGCAGACACATTTCCTTAAATTGTGGGATTGATTTCTAACAGCTATATTCTTGATTTTAATTGTATTTTTCTGTAGATTTTCAATCCCCAAGAGGAGCCTATGCTTGATCAATCATCTCCTATAAATAGAGGAAGTTTTGGAGCAACCAAAACAACAATTGTGATACAACACAACAAGATACACTTCAAGCAAATACTTGGTCTTTCATTGTTATTATTCTTGTTGTAAATTTGCCTAGCTTATCACTTTCACATCCTTGAGGTCTAGGCTATTCTTGATTACACTTTGCACTCAAATTGTATTATTCATTATTGAGTTGTAATCTTGATTTTTGGTTATCATTCAAACACAAGATATCCTTGTGAGTGTTCTTGTGGTAAGAACATACTTGGATGATCTAGGTGATAGGTGAAGAGGATTGTGGTAATCTTCTTATTGAGGTGTTGAAGAATTTGGTATTCTTCAAGGTTGAAGATTGTGGTAATCTTCACAAGGTGCCGTTGAAGGAAGATTGTGGTAATCTTCAAAGGGAGATTGTGGTAATCTCCAAATGTGGTGTCGAAGAAGAGTGTGGTGCTCTTCAAGTTGTTGTAAGTTGAATTTGTATTAATTTTGGTAATTAATAAAATTCTTTTTCTTTTCAAATCCATCCCTGGATATACTTTGGGGTGGTAGAGGATTAGGCCCTAGGTGGGTTGAACCTCTTTAAATCGTCGTGTGTTGTTTACATTCCGCACCTTTGTTATTATCTTTGAGCATTCGGTTGAAAAAGAGGGCGAAATTGAAAAGATGGAGATAATCTATTCACCCCCTCTGATTATCGTAGCCGCTGACTTACAAGTGGTATCGAGCCAAACTCTTTGGCAAGCTCGTTTCACATCGCGAGTGAAGAGAAACGATCGACGGCTGAACGAAGCTCATCTATCCGCACCTCCACCACCAAGCCACCACTATTTGACTCCAAGAATTTTAATTTTTGGAAAGAAAGAATGGAATGCTATCTACAAGGTTGCGGGTTCGACATTTGGAACACCGTCATTAATGGAGAATCCATTCCGACGAAAGATACACCATACACCTCAAAAGGCTTCAAAAAGCTCAATGATGAAGAAAAGAAAATCATCTCCTTAAACGGTAAGGCTTTAAATATTTTGTATTGTTCATTTACTAATTTAGAATATGAACATATTGTAGGAATAAAGTCGGCACATGAAGTATGAAAAAAATTAGAAGCCATCTATGGAGTATTTGCAAATGAAAGGAGTCAAACAAAAGCATCTACTTCCAATTATGAAGAAGTTGAATATTGTTTTATGGGCATCAATGAAGAAAATGAGGTATGTCTTAAACCCTCTACTTCCTATGATATTGTCATTCAAAATGATTATAGTGATTTACAAAATGATTATGATGAACTTCAAAATGAATTCCAAAGCTTACTTGTTAGATACAAAAATTTGAAAAAGGAATTCAATATTTTGAAAAATGATAAGGATAGTTTATTTACTTCTTATGAATCACTATCATGTGCTCACACACACCACACTTGACAAGGTTAGAAACCTTGAAAAAGAAAATAGTACTCTTGTTGAGAATATTGATTGCATGAAAAAGGATTTATTAAAATCCAACTTGAGTACCAATAAAATGTCCAATATCGTTGATATTCATAATTGTGATAAAGGACTTGATCATAAGCCTAATGTTGTTAATCATATGAAAAAGGATCAAGTCACTATGCATATTGGTCATTATGCTCCTAGAATTATTACGTGTTTTTATTGTGGCAAAAAGGGTCATACGGCTAATTCTTGTCGGGCTAGAAATAGCTCTAAATATTGTTGGAGACCTAAAAGTCTCAAAGCTAATCTTAAAGGACCCAAACACATGAGGGTACCACAAAACAATGTGCTATTAGGTACCCGCAAAAAGCAAAAATCGGAGAAAATTCATGCCACCAAGAAAACATCAAATGAACGTTTCATTTGATCAAAGAAGGAGAAACTACTCTCAACAAAGCCAATTTCAAGAAGAGCGTATAATCAAAAATGGGAAGAACACAATCCTTGGAAATGGCAAAGACATCATCAACAAGATGATTTTCAAAGAAGAAGAAACCATCAACCATGGGAAGGTAACCAATCTTGGAAATGGAGAAGTCATCATCAACAAAGTGACTTCTCAATGGGAAGATATCATCAACAATGGGAAAGACACAACCCATGGAAACGGCGTAATTGGTAAACCGTATCTCCCCATTTGTATATGCATTTTATTTTTAAATCTATGCATACTTTTAATTGTGTCTTAATTGCAAAATGAATCTTCAAGTATTTTTTTAAGGTCTCTTATATATTTATGAGTTTCAAATTTTTTAAAAAGAGACCTTGCATGATTTTCTAAAACTCTTGAGCATTTTATTAGACTTATGTGACTTATTATCTCCTATGAAATCTTATAGCATAAGCTCTTTTTGATATCTCATATTATTTGCCTACACTTGAATTTTCTATGAAAATGTTGTCTAAGAATTGTGTAGGATACATATTTCATACTCATTGGCTATTACGTCATCAAGTTTCTTAAACCATCGAGGTATGTCTACTCGTATTTTTCTTTAAACTCGATATTATGCTTATGCACATATCTTTCAAGATTACACTTTGCACTCAAATTGTGAGGAGTCTCCAAGAAAAATGAAGGATACGTCCGGGGATTTTGAGATTCCATAATTTCTTCCAAACCGGAGAAGGGCCAGAGCTAGAGTTGCCGTGTGGGTGGATGAAAGGGAAATCGCTGGGATGATCCATTATTATGTGGTAGGCTGACTTCACGGAGAACTTTCCACTTTTACTGGGATACCAAGACCATATGTCCCGTTGTGAGGTACGACTTATGGGTGTGCTAGAGATCAGTCGAACAATATCTTGCGGGACAATATCTGAGAGTAACTGAAAGTTCCAGGCTTGAGATTGCGGATCAAACAGTTCGGCGACTCGCGAATTTGGTGTGAAACCCGGTGGAACTGGGGCGGTGATGGTGAAAGGTGGCTTCGGAACCCAAGGATCACCCCAAATTCTAGTGTCTCTTCCCGATTGGATGCGCTTGAAGCAGCCCATAAATAGTACCCTTCGACTCTCTAAAATACTACGCCAAGTCCACGAAGGACGATAGCCCAATTGTGCTTCAAGGAAAGAACAATTGCTGTGATATTTGGCCTTGAAGACTTTAGCAATGAGTGAGTTCGGATTGGTGATAAGACGCCATGCTTGCTTTGAGAGAAGGGCAAGGTTGAACGCACGGAATTGTCTGAACCCGATTTCTCCTACAGATTTTCCACGAGCCATCGAATCCCAAGCAACCCAATGAACCTTACGTTTTGTTGTTGTGCTGCCCCACCAAAAAGCACTAATAAGAGATTGAATATCGGAGATGATCGAGTCCGGGAATTTGAAACAACTCATAGCGTAAGTTGGAATTGCTTGGAGCACTGATTTTATTAAGATTTCTTTCCCCGCTTTCGAGAATTGAGATTTCGACCATCCTTGAATTTTCTGCCAAATCTTGTCCTTGATAAATCCGAAAATCTCTTTTTTATTTCGACCCATGATGCTCGGGAGACCCAAATATTTGTCGTGTGATTCAACAATCTGAAATCCCAGAATGTTCTTAATTCTTTGCTGCATTTGTGGGCTAACCTCCTTACTGAAAAGAATACCAGACTTTTCGAGATTCACCAGTTGGCCAGAGACCTTCTCAAATAGGTTGATTGCAAATCTAAGATGTTTTGCCTCTTCAACGGTGGCTGAGCCAAATATGAGGGTGTCGTCCACGAAGAATAGATGCGAGATGCGCGGCGCTGATCTATGGACAGCAATACCATTAATTTTCTGACATAATTGCAAATCCTGCAAAATACAAGAGAAAACTTCCGAGCATATTATAAAGAGATAAGGGGATAGAGGGTTGCCTGCGTATACCTCTTTGGGGGGATAGATTACCAAATTCTGTGCCATTTAAGAGAAAAGAAAATTTTGGGGATGAGACACAACTCATGACCAGGTTAGTGAAATGGGGATCGAGGCAAAGTTTAAGCATGGTGCGGTGGAGGAAATTCCATTCGATACGATCGAACGCTTTGCTCATGTCGAGTGTAATCGACATAAGCCCCGTGTTCGAAGGCTGCTTTATGCGCATATAGTGGTGGATTTCATGGGCGAGAAGGACATTATCAGTGATGAGGCGTCCGGGGACAAAGGCGGATTGGGTTTCAGAAATGACAGCCGGGAGGATAGTTTTGAGGCGGTTGGCTAGAACTTTTGTGGCTAATTTGTAGGTCACGTTACAGAGGCTGATAGGACGGAACTGACTCACTAACTCCGGGTTTTTTACTTTCGGAATAAGAACAATGTGAGTAAAATTCATGCTGTGATTAAATTTATTATGGTTAAGAAAATTTAAAACAAAACGCACAACATCGTGTCCTATAATATGCCAGAATTTTTGGTAGAAAATCGGGGCTCATACCGTCGGGGCCGGGGGATTTGAAGGGATGCATATGTTTGAGGGCTTTGACGATCTCACCTTCAGTGAATGGCGCCGAGAGTAGTTGGTTCATAGCCGGAGTGACCTGAGAATTTAGCCTGTCCAGAGCTTTGGAGATGTCGAGTTCGAGAGGGGATGAAGATGCGAAGAGGCTACCAAAGTGGTCCTATATGATTTTTTCGAGGCCTTCGGGGGAGCTTTGGATGTGACCAGATGGGTCTTTAAGCTGAGAGATGAGGTTGGTTTGTTTTCTTTTACTGGCTCGGTTGTGGAAGAATTTGGTGTTTCGGTCCCCTTCTTTGTACCAATGAAATTTTGCCCTTTGCTTCCATTTAATATCCAATAAATCGAGGCAAGTTTCAAGGGGTGGAGCTGGTGAATTATCAAGGATAAAATTCGATTAAGGATTTCGTTTTTTTTTTTTGGTATGGAATTTATCAATTTTAAAAAATAAATTTAGTCTATTAACTAGCCGAAACTAACCGAGCCAATTGCATAAGAAAGCCCGAAATCAACGTATGTTGCCACTACAAGAAAATTCACTTTACCAACAAAATTACCGATAAAAATATTTTGTCATTAAATTTTACAATTATTACATAATATATAAGAAATATTATATTCTCCCAAATTATTCCGATAAATTATAGATAATTTTTATATTTATCAACGGAAACACTGTAGGTATTTACTAACAGTTTTATACGATTTTGTGGTAAATATTTATACTATTTTACGGTCTAGCAGATGCTACTCTGAAGGAATACACCGACCGAGTGTAGTATTTACCATAGATTTGCACGCAATACATGCCTACTATCAGTGGCGTAGCCAGCCGATTCTACTACCCCTAGCCCAAATTTTTGGTCCTAGCCCAATTATTTTTTCCCATTAAAAAAACATATAATTTTTTTAACTTAAAAAATAAAAAAAATTTTGGGGAGCAGGGCCCAGGGAGTCCCCTAGATCCCCCCTGCCTACTATGTGTGATTGTGTGTGAATTTGTGTATGTCCATAATAGATTTGCGGTAGTTATTCACATGGAATATTCTTCCAGGTGTAGAGAATAAATAAAACCCGATTTTACCTGCACTTTACAATTATTTTACTACACAAACTAAATTTTTTCTTGTAGTGCCAACCGACCCAAAGCTAATTTAGACCCTGTTTAATCATATATATATATATATATATATATATATATATATATGCACTCCCCTAAACTATGTAAATGTCACATGTACAAACACGACGTCATCATGTACACGTGACATGTATTAATAATACCGCTAAAATAGAAGATGAAACACCAAATGGAAGAGAGGGTCCTGTCTGACCCAAAGTATAGAGCAAATTCTAAAACCATAACGAATGTTTTCCTTTATTTATTCAAGTACGTACATACATGGATGTCTTCACTTATTCGAGGTAAAAAAGGAAAACGAAAAGTTCAAGCAAATACTGAAATACGTTCATAGTACTATATTATTTGTATACCGCACCTATTAAGGAAATTCAACATTGCTTTGAAATAGAGCATTTGCGGCTGGCGCTGGCAGAGTGCGTTTTGGAGATGGTGGACATAATGCAGGATTCGGCTTTATTTTATTTCTACAAGGGAAAATAAAGAAAGGAAGATCTTGATCCAACACTGTTGGTTGTTGAAGTTGACGAGCCTCACCTTTATGTGTGAAATCTGCAAAAATTAAGGTAAGCATAAACATCAATACAAAAGCTCTTGTAGAAGCCATTTTGAATTTGTAGTGCATGTTGGTGAGTGGAGTTTTCGTTTATATAGGTGAACTTTGGTGAGTGGAAATTAATAGGAAAATAACGTGGATGCATATAATGATGATATGTTAACCAAATTTCTTAATTAATTAGTTAGTTAGGATTTGGATTTGGTTTAATAATTAGATGGGATTTGGAGTTTGGCAGCCCAAATTAATGAAATGAAGGCTAATTTGTTGAATAACCTTTCTAGCTACGTCTAACATTATACAAAATATTACCGAGGATCGCGTGAACCATGAGGCGATTGAGATAATTGCCTCAGAAAAAATGGAAGCCTCTTAATGTCAAATCTATATGTACATATATATTATCTAAAGAGTGATATTATTTTTGGTTTCCAATACTAATATATTAGCTGAGTAATTGATGATATTGGAGATTAAGAATTGGATATTGCAATTTTAATCAGTTGACAATTAAGTGCCTAAAAATTAGTTAAATAGGAATTTTGTACTCTTCTGAGACTTTAGTTATCTTACAATTGTTCTTTCATTTGGTTATATATATAAATATAAAAGCATAATTTATATCTTAATCTACCTCATATAATTTTGTTATTAATGTTTTCCCAGAGGATATCCTACTCTCTTATAATTTTGTTGTTTCCTTTACTATCTATTGACTTATCTTAGATATCAAAAACAAAATATTAATCATATAATTTTGCGACTGAGAAAGCAAGATAGCATGGCTATTAATTTTTTACTATAAGCAAGATACACAAATTTCTCCAAATATTTTTTGTGGTTTAAATAGATTTTTTTTAAAAATGTTGCCTCGGGGCCAGTCAACCATAACACTGCCTTGTCAAATGACGTCTTATGTTTTAATTTTTTTAATAGGTTTGCTAACAACTATTGTTTTAGGATAATGTAGCCATTAGCCATAAAGGACTAGAGCCACTAGACAATTACCAGTCAAGAAATATATAGTTGATAACTGGGGTTGGGATGGAGAAAATTAAATATCTCTAATCTCTATAAGCATAAATGTGAAATTAATAAGAAAAATTAACAAGTCCAAAACCATACCACTTTAACATCCAGTGGAAAAGAAGTCCAGGCCTGATTACAGCCCTTCGGCCCATCTTATTGCTTTTGTGCCAAAATGATCATCATACATATATTGCGTAATTTACAGAGGGGAAAGTCTCTTGTGAGACCGTCTCACGTAGCCCCAAATACTAAACTCGCCCAAAAATCCGCTCCTAATTACTGAACCCTCAACTCATAATGCAAAGCTCGCTGCCACGTAACAAACACCCCGCTGAAAAATAGGTCCAACCCTCAACTCAAATTGAAGTATTACTTTTCTAGTAAAAAATATCACTTTTTCAATAAAAAATATCAGATTTATAACAAAAAATATTACATTTATAGATGTTGTCACAATTATTGCTTCTAGCAATGAGGGTGATAAAATCAGTAATTCAATGAGTCTGGAGGGGATAACTTATTCAACAAAATTTGTCAAAATAGGAGTTGTGGGAAAAGTTCAACAAGATAGCTGAAAGTTCTCATAAACCGAAGGATTGTGTTTTCATGAACTATTGTTACATTCATTGTTTTAGTATTGAATTCTTTAGCTTCATTATTTCAATATCTTTTTATTTGATACATTGATAATGTGGGTGATACTTTTAACCCCAAAAATGATATTTTTTTAACAGAAAGTAATACTTTAATGAGGTGATGCTTCTGCAATTTTACGTTATTTGATATTTATTTATAATAGGAAGTGATACTATTTGAACAAAAATTGATACTTTTAAACCAAAACGTGATACTTTTCCAAGTAAAAGTGATACTTTAATGATGTGATGCTTCTGCAATTTTATTCTCTTTGATATTCATTTATAATATGAAGTGATACTGTTTGAACAAAAAATGATACTTCTAAATAACAAATCGATACTTTTCCAATATAAAGTGATACTATAATGAGGTGATACTTCTGTATTTTCATGTTCTTACTTTCATTATACTATATAACATAACGTAATACTTTTTGAATAAAAAGTGATGCTTTTTTCCTCAAAAAAAAAAAGTGATGCTTTTAACCAAAAAATGGATACTTTTTGGGATATTTCCATCACTCGATATTCTGCAATTTTATGTTCTTTCATAATCATTTATGACAAAAAAAAATGATATTTTCATTATCCTATATCACATAACTGATACTTTTTGAGCAAAATGTGATACTTTCAACCCCAAAGTCGATACTTTTCAATTAATGAATGATACTTTTCACTCAAGCATGTTCTGGCCAAAAATCTCAAGCCTTTTGTTAGCATCCTCAAATGAAAGCCCTCCGTCGTGCACCTCAGATTTTCAAGCACCTCGGCGATCGGTATGGTCTCCTACAAACAAGATAAAATTATAGATCAAATTCAAACCAAAAACATAGAATAGAATAACCTTGAACCCAACAACATATAAAACAAAATTCAAAAGGAAAACGTGATACTAGACTGTTGAGCATGGAAATATGAGCAGTTCACAGGTCCTAACATCAAAGCAGCAAAATAACAAATTCTAGAGAATTTTTTAGGTTACAAAAACATCGAAACATAGCAGAGAAATGGAAGAAAAAAATCGCAAAAAAACTGAAAAAATACCCTATTCTTGGTCGAAGAGAGCCGAACTTGGAACAATTGCAAGTAAACTGAAGAAAACACTCTGAAATCGCAAGAAAAATGGAGAAATAGCAAATGAAACGACAAAAAATCGGAAGAAAACTGGAAAGAGATAATTGTAAGAGAGAACAGAGAAAAAAGAAAGAGAGTTGGGATGGGTATTGGGTGAATTTCGGGTTTTCAGTAGGCTGGGTAAGACTAATGGGTTTTAGGGCATGGCTGGGCATTTGGGTCTCCGTCTCACGGATCTAGATCCGTGAGACAGTCTCATATAAGTTTTTGTGTTTACAGAGTACCTTGGTCGATATTAATTCTATTGCTAACTCTTGATACAATATGATATATAAAATCCACATTTGAAGTAAGATTTGATCAATTCATCATATTATGATTTAGTACAAGGTTTTAACATTAAAAATTATCTTTTAATTAACTTAAACTAACAGGGCCAATTGCATAAGAAAAATCCAACATTAACATGTCCAAACATATAGAGCAAATAAAACATAAGAAAAATCCAACATTAACGTGTGTTTTTTCGGACTTTATTAATTTTAGAGTAAATCTCACTTTACCCTCTATACTCTCCTTGAATATCACTTTACCCCCTTATACTTTCAATTATATCACTTTACCCTCTTATACCAGGGCGTAGCAAGCCGGCTCTATTACCCCTAGCCAAACTTTTTCTCCCCTAGCCCAACTATTTTTCCCATTAACAACACACACACACACACACACACATACACACACACATATATATATATATATATATATATATATATATACCTTAGAAAAAATGGGAAAAAAATTGGGGGAGGGGGCGGGGCCCAGGGAGGCCCCCTTGGATCGATCTCTACCTCATACTCTCAATTAGTATCACTTTACCATTTTATACTATTAAAATATTATTTTATTATCCTATTTTTTATTAAAAGACCTAATTATCCCGACTATTATTTTTAAATTAATTTAATCGCACTAAATTCATATTTTTGTTTTTTTTTTCGAAAACTTATTTGCTATTTATTAAAGTTACTATAGTTCATATTGGATAACTATAATAAAGGTTGTTTTCTGTTTAGTAATATATTATATAATTTTAAGTTTGTGATGAATAAAAAATAAAAGTATAAATTCGCAAATAGAAAATATCATATTAAATTACTATAAAATAGGGACTATATTAAAGTTAAATAATTAGCAAATAAATATAAAATACCATAAATTTTAAATAAATTTAATATTAAGTATTAATTAATCAAGTTGTAAAATTTAATTTAAAACATATGTATAAGTTAATTTATTACTATTAAATACTTTTAAAATAATTTTGTTATTTTATTAAACCTAATAGGTATGGATAAGATGGTCATTTTTTTTAGTATATATGTGTGTAAAATAATATTCTAAAATATAAGAGGGGTTGAGTGATACTAATTGAGAGTATGAGGGGGTAAAGTAATACAATTGAGAGTACGATGAGGTAAGGTGATATGCAAGAAGATATAGAGGGCAAAGTGAGATTTATCCTTAATTTTAAACAATAAATTTAGTCTCTTAACTAGCCGAAACTAACCGGGCCAATTGCATAAGAAAGCCCGAAATCAATATATGCACACAACTACAAGAAAATTCTACTTTACCGACATAATTTCTGATAAAAATGATATTGACATTAAATTTTATAGCTACTTACAGTATAAAAAATTTTATGTTGCCCCAAATTATATCGACGAATTACATATAATTTTTAAATTAACCGACCAAAAAATTGCAGGTATTTACTAACAGTTTTATAAGATTTTGTGGTAAATATTTATACGATTTTACGTTCTAGTAGATGTTATTCCAGGATGAATACACACCTACTATTCGTGTAATATTTACCATAGATTTGTAGACAATACACGCCTATTATTCGTTTTGTGTGTGAATTTGTATATCCACAATAGATATACGGTAGTTATTCACGTGGAATATTCCTCCATGTGTAGAATGGATAAAACTCGATTTTAGCTATAGTACTTTACAGTTATTTTACTATGTAAACTGAGTTTTTCCTTGTAGTGCCAACCGACCCAAAACCAATTTAGATCTTATTCCATTTAAAATTTCATCATACACTCCCACGAACTGTATAAATGTCACGTGTACAAACATGACGCCATCTTATACACATGACATGTATTAATACTATTATAATAGAAGATGAAACAACAAATGGAATAGAGAATTCTGTCTGAAATAGAACAACTAAAACCATAAGGGGTGTTTTCCTTTATTTATTCAAGTACATACATACATGGATGTCTCCATTACTTATTCGAGTTAAAAGGAAAACGACAAGTTCAAGCAAATACTGAGATACATTCATAGTACTATATTGTCTGTATGTGTGTGCGCGCACACATGCTTATTAAGGAAATTCTATAGTGCTTTGAGATGGAGCATTTGCGGTTGGGGGTGGCGGGGTGCGTTTTGGAGGTGGACAGAACGGCCAAAGCTTCGGCCCTGCTGGTGGACAAAATAGAGACCAAGGGAAAGAACTATTTTGATCCACCACTGTTACTGATTGTTGAACTTGACGAGCCTCACTTTTGTGTGTGAAATTTGCAAATATTAAGGTTAGCATAAATATCAATACAAAACCTCTTGGAAAAGCCATTTTTGTATTGGTAGTGTTGGCATGATGAGTTTTCGTTTATATAGGTGAACTTTGGTTAGTGGAAATTAATAGGGAATTAACTTGGTTGCATGTAATGATATGTAAATTAACCAAATCTCTTAGTTATTACTCATTGGCTTCATTGCAATTTAATTATTAGTTAATTAATTAGTTGGTTGGGGTTTGCAGTTTGGTTTCATTAATTAGATGGGGTTTGGAGTTTGGCTGTCCAAATTAATGAAATGAAAGGCTAATTTCTTGAACAACTACTTTTTTTTTTTTTTTTTGAGTACAATGGGGAGAGCTTGGGAAGGGGACATACGCACTCGTATGGGATTGAACTCGGATCATTCGATCTTTCAACACACGTCTTAGCTACTGGAGCACAAAGTTGATCCCATACGAGACTATTGCGTCTGAAACGATTGCGTCATGCTCCGAAAAATGAAGGCCTCTTAATGTCAAATCTATGTGTACATATATATTACTCCAAAACTAATATATTAGCTGAATAATTGAAGAAATTGAAGATTAAGGTTAAATGTTGCAATTTTAATCAATTGATAATTTAAGTGCATATAAAATAGTTAAATAGAAATTATGTACTTTCTTTAGACTTTAATTATCTTGCAAATGTTATTTCGGTTGTTTACATATAAATCTAAAAGCATAATTTATATCTTAATCTACCTCATATAACTTTTCTATTAATATTGTTTTCCTTTAGGATCTCCTACTCTCTTATAATTTTGTTGTTTCCTTTACCATCGACTTATCTTAGATATCAAACTAAAAAAACATTAATAATATAATTTGCAACTGAGAAAGTAAATACCATGCCAATTAATTTTTTACTATATCAAGATAAATAAATTTCTCTAAATTTTTTTTCTGGTTTACATAGATATTTTTTAAAATGTTGCCTCAGGGCTCAGGCACCATAACACTGCCTTGCCAATTCCGTCTTATGTTTTAATTTTTTTAATAGGTTTGCTAACAACTATTGCTTTGGGAGAATGTAGACATTCAAGAAGGATATATAGAGTTGATATTTGCACAAAGAAAATTAGAAACGAACAACTGGGCTTGGGCTGGACACAATCAGATATCTCTAATCTCTATAAGCATAAATGTGAAATTAATAAGAAAAATTAACAAGCCCAGAAAAATTGACAAGCCCATTTGAATATCGAGCGAAAAGAAGTTCAGGCCTGATTATAGCCCTTCGGCTCATGGTATTACTTTTGTGCCAAAATGATCATCACACACGTTTGTGTAATTTACAGAGTACCTTAGCCGATATTAATTCTATTGCTAACTCCTAATACCATATGACATATAAAATCCACATTTGAAGTAAAAGTTGAATTTATCATACTATTATTTAGCACGAGGTTTTAACAATAATACTTGTCTTTTAATTAACCGAAACTAACAGGGCCAATTGCATAAGAAAAATCCAACATTAACATGTACAACTTCAAAGTACGTATAGAGCAAATAAAACCGTAACGGATGTTTTTCTTTATTGTTCTAGCAAACATACACATATATGCCTTCACTTATTCGAGTTAAAAGAGGGGGGAAGTACAATCAAATATTGATGGACTGAGATTTCCTATTCTAGTTTCCTTGTTCCATTTATATTCTATTACACTCGGATGAATGATATGTGCATGTGTTGATGTCATAATTGTACACATTCATTCATGCATGAAATATGTAATGAAATAGAGAAAGTGGAACATAAGACATCTCTTCCCAACACTAAAATACATTCAGACCCAATTGAGTTGTATGTGTGCGTGTACACACGCACTTGTTATTAATTTTAAGGAAATTCAATAATGCTCGGAGATGGAGCAATTGGTGCTGGTGGTGGATGTGGCATTCAGACCCAATTGAGTTGTATGTGTGTGTGTACATTCAGACCCAATTAACGAAAAAATTCGGGAGATTTTGTCACATTATTATTTTTAAAAGATATATACGGGATTTTAACGTCATATGAAAATATCGTGTTTTATTCGAGTATTTTTCAAAAATTCGGAGAATTTTGTTACTATGCTTGTGAGTAGGAAAATTGGGGACGGCAGCTGGTATTGGGCTCAGGGATAATCAGATATCTCTATAAGTCCAGAGCCCAATACGAAGCGCATTGCGGACAACCTTCCTACGTACATCAGTGAAAAGAAGCCGAGGCCTGCTTCAATTGGGCCCTTGATATTTATCCGGACCAGCCCATGGTCCTATCTTATACTGTATTAAAGCCCTGACATTTTGCAATCAAAAGCCCAAGACCATGACGTAACAGTCTCTGGTTGGGTTCGATCCAGTTAAATTTATTTAATTATAACGGGTCCATTTTGTCATTCATGTTTACCATATGTATTACAACACAAGTTAACGATTGCTGATGCTAAAATTCTGAAATCCCAGGAGAAATTATAGTTGGACCAATTTAATTAAGGTTTTTGGCTGTACATGAAAGTGAAATATCATAATGTTAATATTGGAATAATCAAAGATTAGCACCAAGAAAAATGTTCCACGCAAATATTCTTTATGCTAAGAAATGATTGATTGGACTAGGAAATAAAACATGAACAATGTATTCAAATTTGACAGCTTGGAAAATAAACATGGGCAGAGATTTCACCTACCACTAAGTCCATTTCTTGACAAGTCAAATATATATATTTTGGGTCTTCGATTTCAAATATTATTTTAATTTTTTTTTTCTTCTTCTTTTAACATTATAAATACACATCAAGTGAATATTAATAAATATTTATGTAGTGTTGTTAAAATATTGGATGAAATGGACATGAATGACTCCAAAGTAGAAGCGTCAAAACTAGTCTGGCCCGATGATAGGGTTAGATTGGACTGCAATTTCTCAAACCTAAAAAGAACCGGATTTATCCCTGCCCACTTGGTGCGAAAAGCCAACCAAACTTGGTGGGTCCGATATAATTTGCTTGTACTTTTAACGCATGACCGGACTGGACTCCAAAAATAGCGGTCTGAAGGAATTTTGGCCTGGCTCACTTTGAAGCGGTAAACATATTTAGAGGTCGACAAAACATTTACATAACCACTTGTACATAATAACCACTTGTACATAATAAATGATGAAAATGTCTAACATTTAGAATAGGTATTAAAAAACTATTTGAAATTATGCTTTGAATAATGTCTATGTAATTGCACATGGCAACACATCAATTCCTTTTGACGTATTAGGCATTAACTTTGCAACCCTGCCTACGTTTACTTCGTTCACATTTTTAGGGAACGAAACTTTGCAAAATTCCCAAAAAGTATATGTTTATCATATGAGTACTATGTCATCAAACTGCCAAATAAAATACAATTTGAACCATAAGATTTGAAGACTTGAAGTCCCTAATTGTACACACATGTACAGAATCCAAAATTAAACAAGATTTTTACCAACCCTTGCCTTGTCATCGTTATCTTATAGCTATTCATAGTTGTTATATGTCACATAATCACATTATTGAGTAAACAGTTAAAGGTATCGAAGATAACGTCCCAATTCCCAAAAGGCAAAAAATTAAGAGAAAGTGCAACTTTAGAAAAATAATTAATATTGATAACAAGACATGCATAACAAATTAAGATTGGAAAGCTCCAAAAAGTTGGAAATATGTGATATATCTCTAATGATGACCCATTGAAAGACAACCAATTTATATGCTGGAAGTGGAGGAAGGGGTCTTTTGGGTTGCTTTAATCCGTCAATATAGAGTAGGCGCTAATTGGAATATCGCCTAATGATGGTGAAATTTGTCAATCAACGACCATTAAGCTCCTGTTTGTTACTGCATTGATGTCATAATGATGATGGGAAGTAATTAAATACATTGGGGTTTGTGGTTTCTGTGCTAAATGACACATTATTATATTCGTTGTTTATTTATGGACTTTAGGGGCCTGTTTGTTTATGTTTCCATAATTCATTTCCAGTTTCTGGAGTTGAAAATATAATTTTGAGAATTTATTGGTTTTTGTGTGAAAATTGAAATTATGTTTGGATGAATGAATTGAAATATGTTTTATTTAGTGTGGAAATGAGATTGTGTATGGTTGAGTAGTTTTGAAATATTATTTTATATATATAATAATTGAAAAGTTGATAGTAATGAGGTCTAGTTTAAATATTTTAATTTGAATATATAATATTATATTTGTAAGACTGTAGGTGGTGAGTCTCATTTGATAGATATAATTTAAAAATTAGTAATATTTAAGTAGATATAGTTGATAGTAGTGGGTTCCACATGTATAACTGGGTTAAAATATGAGAATAATGATTGATAAGTGATGTAAGATAGTGTATATGTTTGAGAATAGAAATTATAGGTTTGAAATGTTGTTTTATGTTAAAACTAGAAAATAAAAATGATGATTTATATTGGAAATTTTATAGAAAAACATGATTCAACTTTTATGAATAGTTGGAAAATGGAAATAAGTTCTTAGAAACATAAACAAAGACTAGAGTTTTTAACTTTTTATATATTCTATGCCGATAGAAAACGTAATAGAAAAGGGTACATATATAATATATTAATTGTAAAATTACTATGATCTATAAACCAAAAGAAAAAAGCGTGAAAAGCGCTACCTAAATTTGTTGAATTTTAGGTTTCAGAAGATGTGGAGAACGTGTTTATGATAGCAATGTGTCACGGACTTGTTTCTTAACAATGAACCGAAATGCGGCCTTAGCGCTTCTTCCGCCCCTCGCGGTTGCTAAGTCACCTTCTCGAACGTCTTTAGTGTGTGAAGAAGTGTAAGAAAGATGGCAAAGAAAGAACACAAGATAGTTGGGAAAGAACACTTGTATATTCACTCAAACTTGCTTACAAGACACGATGGTTTGCAAATGAAACCATGCCCCTATTTATACTACTCCACCTCCTAAATGGACGGTGGTGATGCATTTGATCCTACGGTTGGGAGAAGTTCTCTAGAACTCTCCAAGGAATGTCCCTAGAATATTCTTACAAGATATTTACAAAGGAATGCTCTAGAATCACCCTACATTCTCTACAAAACTCTACAGGATTCTAGAACGTTCTATGTACAAATGGGCCTAAGTATTTAGGCCATTGTGTGGGCTTGATTAAGGCTAGCCTCCAAGCTCAATGCGGCAAAATTGGGCAGCCCGTTACATTCTCCCCCACCTAATCGGCGGCGTCCTCGTCGCCCGTACTGGCGAGTTGTGGTCGAATCGCCACAAGTCTTCTTCAAGTTCCCATGTTGCCTCGGACTCGGGCGGCCCCTTCCATTTGATTAAGTATTGAGTACGGCGTGGAACACCTCGCCTCCGTCACGATTCTCTTCATGAGCACCTCTTCAACGTCCTTGTCATACGACTTGGTCACCACAGAGGTGCTCGTTGCGAATACCCTCGGCTTGTCTTCCTCGTCCACGTGATATGGCTTCAACATACTAACGTGGAAGACCGGATGAATTTTTCAAAGTATCGTAGGTCGACGCGATAAGACACCTTACCTACCTTACCTGTGATGGTGAACGGCCCTTCGTAACGCCTCACCAAGCCCTTGTGCATGCCCCGTAGCGCGCTTGAATCATTGCGGTAGGAGCTTGATGAAGACTAGATCGCCAATGGTGTACTCCTTTGGCCGTCTCTTCTCATCACCCATTTCTTCATCTTCATGCGGGCCTTTTCTAAGCATGAATGGGCTAAGTCGGCTCTGCTTCCTCCCATGACTTAGCCATCTTCGCCGCCCCGACTCCGCCATCTTCTAGGCCTGTGGCCAAGGTGTGTGGAGTCAAAGGTTGTTGCCCCGTTGCAAGCTCGAACGGGCTTCGTCCCGTGGCCTCACTCCGCTGCAAGTTATAGGAAAATTGCGCCACATCAAGGAGTTTGGCCCAATCTTTCTGGTTGGCACTCACAAAGTGCCTCAGGTAGCACTCCAACAAAGCATTCACCCGTTCAGTTTGTCCGTCGGTTTGGGGGTGAAAGCTTGTTGAGAAGTTCAACTCCGTCCCTAGGAGTTTGAAGAGCTCCGTCCATAGTCGCCCTGTGAAGCGAGGATCGCGATCACTGATGATATGCCGTGGTAGTCCCCAATACTTCACCACGTTCTTGAAAAAGGCCCTCCGCTCCTCCTCATTGTCAATCCTTTGTACAGGTATGAATGTCCCATACTTGGAAAAGCGATCGACCACCACCATTATCGATCCGAACCCCTCGGATTTGGGCAATGCACTTATGAAATCCATGGTGCTGGCACACAAGACAAGTTCTTACATAGAGCTCGACGCCATCCTCATCTCGTGGCCAAAAGTATGCAGCTTCTAGTAACGCTGCACGCGCTTTTGGCGGGATGACCTGCCCATTTTGTGTCGTGACATTCCTTGATGAGATCTTCTCAAATCGTCCCATCTCGGAACGTATAAACGCCCCTTGGTGTAGAGTAGGCCGTCCTCTACCCAAAATTGCTTGGTCCTCGCCTCATTGGCTAGCTTCATGAGCTCCCTAGCCATAGGGTCATGTTCCAGCCCTTGTCTGATGCGGTCCACGATCTCCCCTTTTCTTTGCGCTTATGGCAGCAAGCTCCACCTTGCGGCTTAGTGCGTCGGCTACCACGCTTGGCTTTCCCTGGTTTGTACTCCAATGTGTAGTCGAACCCGCCAAGAAGTCTTGCCACCGGCTTGCTTCTGATAGCTTCTTTTGAGTTTGGAAGTAGCTTGTGGCAACGTTGTCCGTCTTGATGGTGAAATGAGATCCCGTGGCGTAGTGTCGCCACACCCGTAGGCAATGAATGATGGCCGTCATCTCCTTCTCTCGCACCGTGTGGGCGCTTCGGTGTCATTGAGCTTGCGGCTCTCGAATGCTATTGGATGTCCTCTTGCATCAATACTCCCCAATAGAAAAGTCGGACGATCGGTATGCAATTCGAATGGCTTGCCAAAGTCGGCGATCTTAGGACCGGTTCCTGGCTTATCTGCGGCCTTCAGGTTGTCAAACGCCTTTTGACATTTCTCGGACCATTCCCATGCTTTCCCTTCTTAAGCAGTCCGTCAAAGGTGCGTCGCCGTCGTGCGAGTATCCCCTGTATAAAACCACGGTAATAATTAACAAGACCAAGGAAAGATCTAAGTTCAGCTTACCTTGGTCGGGGCCTCCCACTCCACGATAGCCTTTATCTTGGCCTCGTCCATCCGAAGCTTCCCATGCCCGATAATGTGTCCCAAGAAGTCACCTCATCTTTTGCGAACGAGCACTTCCTCCTTCGACATATAGTTGGTTTTCCCAATACCGGAAGATGGTGCGTAGGTGGTCGGCATGCTCCTCCATTGAGTTGCTATATATCACGATGTCATCCAAGTAGACCACCACGAACCGGTCTAGGTAGGGCTGAAAATCTTGTTCATCAACGTCAAAACGTTCTTCGGGGCATCGTTAGTCCGAACGGCATGACTAACCATTCATATGATCCATACCGGTAATGCACGCTCGTTTTTGGCTCGTCCCCTTCGGCTATGCGGACTTGGTAGTAGCCTTTCTCAAAGTCCATCTTGGTGTATACTTTGGCACCACCAAGCCTCAAAAAGTCAAGTCGGCAATTAACGGGATGGGATAAGCGGTTCTTAATTGTTACCTTGTTAAGCGCCGGTAGTCCACGCACATCCTTAATGATCCATCATGCTTCTTCGAAATAAGACGCGCGCCATAAGGTGCTTTGGAAGGCCCGATCTTCCCGTGTCAAGCAACTCCGTTAGTTACTGCGTAGTTCCTCGAGTTCGGGCGAAGCCATCCGTGCCGGTAAGTGCCATGGCGGGCGGCTTGGCACCCGGCTCCACTGATCTTGTGGTCCACCTCACGCCTTAGTGGAAGTTGGTTCGCACAAGCGCACATGACGCGTCCTTGTTCTCGTCCCAACACCTCTTGGATGAGCGGGTGAACGTCGTCCTCCTTGATAGTGGGTTGGTCCTCATCTTTGAGGTGGCTAAACGCCGGCTCCCCTTTTCACCCCGCGGTGAGTTGCATGGCCGACAAGTGCTTTGCCTCCGTTGATGCGTAGTGGATGACTCAACGGTCGGAATCATGCAAGGTGACCCTTTCTCCAAGATGCATACGTAACTAAATGAAGGCATAGGGATAGCGCTTACCTTGCGCAAGTCCATTCCGAAACACGACCTTGAAGTCATCCATTGGTGCCACGAAAATCCACTCGCCCTTCCAAGTGCCAGGTTGTAGCTCTACGCCTCGAGCTACACCGTTTAGTGGCCGAGCTTTGGCATTGACGGTCTTCAACCAACCGTCTCCATTCGTCCATCGTAGGCCTAACCTCTTGGCCTCTTCCACGGTTCTGAAGTTGTGGGTGGCCGTGTCTACCAATGCCTTGGTAGACCTCCCGATTGACAAGCGCCTCCACGCACATCACCCCCTTGCTTGATGGTGTCGGCACCGGCTTGGGCTTTGAGGCGTTGAGGAGTTGAAGGGATCCCATCTTGTTCGCTCCTCCTCAACAACACTATCCGTTTCTTGCTTCTCGAGCATGGCGGACAACGACCCAAGTTTTGGACAATTGCTCATGGCATGTGGCCCTTGCACATGAAGCATCCGCCGGGCACGGGCGCACGCTTCTTGTCTTCGTATTCTTTGTGGGAAGACCCCGTCGTCCCTCCTTAGTGGCGGCCTTCGTTGGTCTCGGGCGTCCCGCTTTCCCCCCACCTTTGCCCGAGTTCATCTTCTCCTTATTCTTCTGGAAAGCATCCCCGAATGTGTGCGGTTGGAACTCTGCAGTAAGGGATTATTCGCCGCAATAGCCTCATCGACCGATCAATGCCTCGTCGGTGAAGTTCTTGCTTTACCCATCCCTCGTAGTCCGTCACGAAGTAAAAAAATAAGTCCTCCCGCCATGTTGGGGATTTGAAGATTAGGGTGGTGAACTCCTTGACGTAGTCTCGGATAGTACCCTCTGCTTCAACTCCCTAAGTCTCTTTGCGGGCTTCGTGAGACAACGTTCTCTGGATAGAAGTGGCGTTTAAGCTCCTTCTTAAAATCGTCCCATGTATCAATCCGACAGTGCCCCGCCCATGTCGGCGTCTTCCCGCGCCACCATAACATTGCGATTCGGTAAGGTAGAGAGATGCGGTCTTTACCTTTGATAGCTCGTCGGTAAGGTTGAGTCCTCAAAGTCTTGCTCCATACACCATAGGTAATTCTCCACTTCTCATGGCGTCTCGCGCCCGCTAAACCCCTCTCTGTCGGCTTGGGCGATCCACCTTGACTAGATGTGACGTCTTAGCTCCCCGCTAGCAAAGCCTTCTTTTCGACAAAGGCTGCTTCTTCTTGCATCCCCTCGATGCTTGCTTGAAGAGCTTGGACAATATCAAAGAACTCTCGCCTCTGCCGCAAAACGTTCCTCCAACGTTGTGTTGGCATCAGCGCATTCTTGCACCGACTCCTTGGCGGTGTCAATCGTCCGAGACGTGGCCCTCCAACGTCTCGACATTGTGCTTTCGACCTCTCGAGCCTCTCGCCCATCTCGCCTGCAAAGAAGCTCCCCAAGGAGAAGATTCACCACGAGCCTCGCTCAGTCGTCACGCTTCTTGTGTCCTTGGTTGGCACGAGTTCCTCCCACGAACGTCCGTCACCCCCGACGCAATATCCTTGTCGCCACCGCCATTACGCTAACTTCACTACACTTGTGCCCGAACCGGCTCGATACTCACCCACCACGGACTTGTTCCTTAACAATGAACCGCGGCGCCTTAGCGCTTCCCGCCTCGCGGTTGCTTCGTCGACCTCTCTCGAATGTGCTTTAGTGTGTGAAGAAGTGTAAGAAAAAGATGGCAAAGAAAGAACACAAGATAGTTGGGAAAAACACTTATATATTCACTCAAACTTGCTTACAAGACTTGATGGTTTGCAAATGAAACCATGCCCCTATTTATACTACTCCACCTCCTAAATGGACGGTGGTGATGCATTTGATCCTACGGTTGGGAGAAGTTCTCTAGAACTCTCGGAATGTCCCTAGAATATTCTTACAAGATATTTACAAAAGGAATGCTCTAGAATCACCCTACATTCTCTACAAAACTCTACAGGATTCTAGAACGTTCTATGTACAAATGGGCCTAAGTATTTAGGCCTGTGTGTGAGGCTTGATTCTCGGGCCAGCCTCCAAGCTCAATCACGCAAAGAAAATTAGGCGGCCTGCTACAAATGTCCCACGTAATATACATTAAATGCTACCTTTACTTAAATTCTTTTCAAAGATTGTCTCTCCACGCAATGGCGGACCCCGAGGGCAAGGGGGCCATCGCTTCAAAATTTTCCAAAAATTTTTTTCCCAAAAATTTTTGAAATTATATTTTAAAGGGTAAAATAAATAAATTAATTTACAATTGCCCCCCAAAATTTTCAAAAAAAAAGAATTCCCCAAAAATTTTCCAAAAATTTCTTTTCCCCCAAAAAATTTTCCAAAAATTTCTTTTCCCCAAAAATTTTCCAAATTATTTTTTAAAGGTAAAATAAATGAATTAATTTACAATTTTCCCCCCAAAAATTGATAAAATTTTAAATAGTTGTCTTTTACAATATTAAAAACCATTAATTATGGTTAGTATATGGAAAAAAAATTTCACATAGTATAAATTTATAAACTCGGTCCGTTTTCCGCCCCCCCAAAGTCGAAATCCTGCGTCCGCCACTGTCTCCACGCATTCCCTCAATTACTTGTCCGTTTCTACATTTTTCAATGAAAAAAAATCTAACTAAATATTCTTACAACATAAGGTTAGCTAAGTCAAATTAAGAAACAAGTCTCACATTCTACAAATTGGGACAATATGAAATTGCTTGTTCATTGTAGATTGGAATTTAATTTCATAGTCACGTGAATGATATATTCTGGAAAATGATGTATGAGATATGCAAGCACGTGCGGTCAAACTTCCCCTTTTTGAATTGTTGAAAAAATTGCAGTAGATGAGTCGGATGCTATGAATGTAATTTGAAACTGGGGCTAATGCTTTCACATGTCTGTGTATAGCTCAATTACCAATTTATGTTATGTTCATATATTTGTAATAGGGATGTCAACAGGGCGGCGGGGGGGGAGCCATCCCCATCCCGTCCCATCCCGCGACCGGAATCCCCGTCCGTTAAAGAGACAAACGGGAAAAATTTCCCCCATCCTCCCCCTCGGATTCCCCGTCCCCGTTTCAATTTATTTTTTTTTTGGAAAAAAATAATATTTTTTTAAAAAATAACCATTTTTAAATATTTAAAATATATAAATTATATAAAATAACTAATAAAACACTAATTAATAAAATAAATTAAAGATTTTTGTCATTTTATTATATTTAATGTGTATATATTTATAATATATTATATATATTTAAAATATTATATTATATATAATATTCGGTTCCCATGAACGAACGGGGCGGATCTCATGCGGGGAGTATGATCCCCGTCCCCGCCCCGTCCCCGCCAACGGGGGGAAAAAATTCCCCGTCCCCGTCCCCACGGGGGAAAATTTCGGGGAATCCCCGCCCCGTTCGGGGCGGATCCCCGCGGGGAACGGGGATTCCCCGCCCCACTGCCATCTCTAATTTGTAAGTTATGCGTAACAATTAAGACATTAAGGGGATGTATGGATGTATTTCCAAGTCCAATTTCCAGTTTCTAGTGTTGGAAAATAAATTTTCAAACTTTATTGGTTTTTGTGTGAGAATTGAAAATATATTTGGTTTGTTGTCTGAATTTCTGTTTGAAAATGAGAATATGTTTGGTTATAGTTTTTCAAATTTATTTTTGACATAGGTTTGCGTGATTGTAATGTATTTTTACCTAGGTTTGCGTAATTGGAATGAAAAATTGTTTGGTTGTGTTTTCAAAATAATATTTTCCATAAAAAGTGAAAACTGGAAATGACTTCATTTCTACTAAAAAACTTTTGAAACAAACATAAACCCATTTTCCGGAATAGTTGGAAAGTGGAAAAAGGGGGTTGGAAATACAAGCATACATGACCTAAGTGGGTGTACATTAATTCCTCATGTAGTTTTAAGGAAATCGTTATTTGAAATCTTTAAATTCTTTGATGTACAAGTACTGAATTGTGCTTAGAACACAAATGTTCGTTAGGGCTTCGTAGTGATCCCAGCATAAATTATTCAACACTCAAGTCAGAATCAGAAAAACTTAGATTAGAAATTGAAGTGTTTTTTTTTTTTTTTGGAACGAAACACCTTCAAATGATTGAATATCACTATGAGCTTGTAACGCAAGTTATTGGTACCACTTATCTTTTGTAATGGTATTGATAAGTATTCGAATCTTAAATCTTTCAATTCATTTAATTTATCACATCCACTCCTAGTCTCCTCCCAATATTAACAAAAAAAAAAAAACAAAAACAGAAAACAGAAACTTATATGGGCTTTAGCCTTCTTGTTTGGGCCAACACAAAATAATATTCGGATCAATATTGAAATCTCATTCACCGACACAAAGTAAAACCATCTCACTTTTAAACATGAAAACGGTTACCAAACTTTTTCATAATAATGACACCTTTGTCCTTTAAATAAATTTCTACCAAATACTCAATTGAGATCATCAGTTCCATTTAGTGGTATCATATATTTCTATGAAATGTGCAAATACTACGTGTACAAATGTGATTATATACACGTGTCATGTATTGATATAATTAAAATAAAAAATGAAACACTAAACGGAACAAAAGATCTCAATTAACACTTACTTTATGTTATATTTGTTGATTGAGCTATTATTGAACTCAATATTAATAAAATGTCATTATTGTTGATATTAATGATTTCTCGTTTAAAAATAGTACATTTGAGATTAAAACTGAAGTCATTTAGCATGCTTGCTTACTTATGTTGGCTTACTTACTACAGTTATTTTTTATTAAGTGATTATCTAGTGAAAAGTAGTTAAGCTGTTAGAGATTTCAAAAATAATTATTTTAAACATATTTAACATGCACAATCAAGAGGATGAAAAGGTATTAAAGACGACTGTTAGAGACAAGAATGTTCCTAACACAAGCACATCGTCACTTACATGTCATCAAATATTAAATGCCCACCTACTTTAAAGTTGAAACTATTAGAAAATTTTAAAAAATAAACACTCATGATCAGTACTTTAAATATTTTTTATTACTATAATTATTTTAAAATGTCCTAAAAGAGACTATCCTTTTTTTTTTGTCGAACTAAAAGAGACTATCCTTTAAACTATAATTTTTGGGCAAAAGTATTTTATCACTTGTTATCTTTAGTAAAGACCAACTTAGTTATTTACCTTTCAGTCCTTATTAAATTTTTTTTGTTAAGTTAAACAATATATATACAGGATTTTGTTGAGTTAATTTACAATTTTGAAGTTTAAATGACTGGATATATACTATGATGAATCACAAATGTCAATCGCTTACTTCAATTATATTCGTGTCTTGTATTCATGGATTGACTCTTACAACCTCTAAGTTAAATAATTGCATTTATGTACACTATTATTCATTAGGGGTGACAAATCATGTAACCGCGTCGTGTTTCGTGTCGACACTATAAGGACACGACACTATAATGTCAAACACGAACATGTCACGATAAGGAACTGCTCCAACACGAAATCAAAATTTTCGTGTTGACACAACACGATTTGACACGATGAGTCAAAAATAAAAAGAAAATTAGTTTACGCGTTGATGCACGATAGCGAATTACACGATATTACATGATACAATTAATATACAAACATACAAAATAACAGGTAAACATGTCATTATCATGTCACTATCATGTACGTGCATGTCCTTATCGTGTTTAACGAGCAAAACACGACACAAAATTTTCTTGTCCTTATCATGTCAACACGATAAGGACACGAACACGATAAGGCTAAATACTAACCCATTATTTTTATATCATTTTCGTATTGTGTCAAGAATTATCATCCTACTATTCATGTCAAATATAGCATCAATCCTAGTGCATAATTCTGCAGTTGTAGTGAATTGTCCTCCACTCTTTTGCAACAAAGACTAAATACAATCATCACATGTTTGCCGATTAGTGATGTAGAACCATACTAAAAAAGCTTGGAGAATCTGAATCTATTCTTGTTAATTGAGAGCTAATGCAATCAAGGAACTAAAGTCTTGAGGTTGAAAATAAAAATATTATCTCTCTTTATACTTTTAATTGGAATAAATTCACTAATAAACGGTTCCAAATGAATGATTAATTTCAAGTATCCAAACACAAGGTTACTTGAGTTGTTTTAAATATGGCATTTTACCCTTTAAAGGTGGCATAGGCAATTTTTTTTTTTTTTTTTTTTTGAGGGAAGTGGCATAGGCAAATTAGGTGGAAATGATTCGTGGAACAAAAATTGAATCCACTAAAATTGGAGAGGAATACTTGAAGCATCTTCCATTCCAGGCCAGCTGCAAATATAGTGTAATCTACTAATCTCATATATGGGCGTTGTGGCCCTGCACATGCACTAAAATATACTTGGAAAGTTTTAGGATTAAAGTCGCACTTTACAAAAGCAGCCGACAACATGGACATGGGAATAAAAAGACTCAAAGACGCGTTTTTTTTCATCTTTTTAATTTCTTCCTCGGCTGACACTATATTCGGAAAAATAAAAATAAAAAAATGTTTATTCAAATTTCAATCTACACTCTGATCCGATTTCTCTCATTGGAAGTGGAAAAAGTACTTCAACTCTTACATTTTAGTATAACTACTTTTCTGTGTTTAAAACAACGTTTGTTTTTTCTCCCAATAACGAGAAAACAAAAATTATATTACAAATTAAACAAAAGAACGACTATTCTACACTATACTGCTCATGTTTTTTTTGCTATACACTTTCATGTGTACAATTGCTAGCCTAGTCCTCTCTAAAAAGAAAATTCCAAAATTGTCAAGGAAGATAGGATAAAATAAATAAAAATATTAAATTAAAAAAATTAAAGACAGTGGCCGAACCACGAAGTTGTAACACAACTGATATCGCTCATCCTTTGCAAGTGTGTTGATCGGGTTTCGAATCCAGTATCTTTCAGTTTCTTTGCCTCCCTCCAACCAGTAATCTCAACGTATTAAAGCTAGTGGCCGACGCCGGGACTAGGAACAGAGCGGAGAATCCGGTCGATGGCGCTGAGGTGGCGAGCGATGAGCTTTTCGTCAATGGTGACAGCGTGGCCTTTCTTGCTGGGGGCGGAGGCCGGCACTTTGCCCTTCGGAAGCGCCGCCAGATACAATCTGTCGAACAACGACGGCGTCGTTTTGATTTTCACGTTCATCAACAATTTTCGCCCATGCGTGGAGGATACTAAAATTGAAGACACAATCAAGAATAATAAAAACACTAGAGTTTTTCGAGCCATTTGTAAATTTAGGAATTGTAGAAATTAAGGTTTTTGAAGATATATAAAACAGAGAGATGGAGCAGAGGTTTTTCAGTGGGTTTGTTTGGTGTGTGAGAGAGATAGAGAGAGACAGGGGATTGATAAATGGGGAGTGATTTTGTGGCGTGGGGGTTTAATATATATATACGGAGATGAAGAGAAAAATATTGAGGGAATAGGGACGCGTGACGGGTTGGGAGAGGACATTGGCGCTCAAGTTTGTTGGGCCAAGTCAAATTTGAAGTTTTCTATTTACGTACATGTGAATGTCCAAGGAATGTGGCTTGATAACTGAAATTTTGTGGAAATGAGCAAATACCGTAATTTATTTTTAAAATTGTGTTTTATTTGAAATAAGTGAATACACATATATGAAATCTCCGATGTTTCATCTTCTATATTCAATTGAGCATTCACCACATGTATAAGATAAAACCATTCTAAAAAGGTTAGGTGATAGATTAAGACCTAGCGCCTAAGTTGTATATAAATATGATTAGATGGGGTATAATAGAAAAAAAAAATTGGCGACAAAAGGGAAACCTAGCGTATAACGGGGACTAGACAATGATTTTTAGAACAATAGTGCACATGTGACACTTACTTAGTATATTGAAATACTAGATGAAATCTAGTATGAAATAAAAAAGCTAAATTGCATGGTGGAGTTGTAAGCAAATGGGTGAAACAATAGAGTATGAGAGCTTCGAATTCGAGTTGAGGTAAAGTTATATTGTACATTGTTTGCTCTGAGTTATGTCATACACTATTCACCTCTTCAGGGGACCCATCCACATGACGTACAAGAGGAATGGCTTAACCGAGAGAGTCATTTCCTAAATGTGTAGCGCAAGCGTGGACCCTGTGGCAATTTTCGAATGTACCTAGTGGGAGACATCGGGGTTATAAAAAAAAATTAACATGTATTGGTAATTGTTGGAATTAGAGTTGTAAAATGGGTCGTGTTGGACTAAAGTTCCATCAGAACTAGTGTTTTTAAGGTTCAAGTTCAGTCCAACCGATAAAAATCACAGCTAAACCCGACCCAATGACTAGGTTAATTGAGTGGGTCGTCGAGGCCATCGATTTTTGATTTTCTAAATGGAGTTGGAATAAGAAATAAAAAACACTTAGCTGAGTAATGAAAGTCAGGTGGATTATATATTTATATAGTTTAAATAGGTTTATTTTTTTGTAAAAAAAAAAAAAAATCTTTTGCAAGATGGATCATATTAGAAAATAAATTTTGGTGACAAGGGTGTAGGGTATGAGAATGGTGGGGATGGTGGCACCAATGTTGGCGTACGAAGGCCGCGTGGAGGCTGAATTAGGTGGGGGAGTGAGCTAAGGCGCCGGCCAATTTTCGTAGCAATTTCTAGCATTAATGCACCGTCAACCATTGGAACTCAGATTTGGAATAAGACTTGAGGCTGACCGTGATTGGTGGGACCGTACACACGGATTTTGGCTAATTAATCGTCTTACCTGGGCGGCCTCGGAAATCAAATTCAACCACTACGGGCAATTTATTAACTAACTTCCTAAAAATTACTGTTCTAAAATCGTTAGGCGTAGTCGGGCGGATTGACGCTAAGATTGTCGGCCTCGACGGAGTTAGGTGGAACCTGAGCGGGGTTAGATGAGACCTAATTGAAAAAATAACTAGATGGACAAAGGATCTGCGCTTGGCGCTTAGCCTAATCTGGGTTTAGATTTTTGGATTTTTTAAACTCGTGCTAAAAACTACCTTCATCTTTTTCAGTGAAAAAAGGGTGCGGCCGTGTGGAACTCAACAATCAACATTCAATAACGCACCTGCCGTCCAATTTGGGTTTTTTTTAATTACTGTTATTAGTATTTTATTTACAATATTATCAATAAATGTTATGAATATAAAATGAATTTCGTACTTACTGAAATTGGGTTTCCACCAGTAGAAAATCTGCCACTAATAAAAGCAAATGGGATTCACAAATTGTTTTTTATTTTATTGATATCTAAAATTCATGGTTCAATTGTTTTTTAAGGACAAAAAAAATCTAATTAAAATTTGTGTACATATTGTGTACTAAGCATTATTTACCGAATAAAATTACAGAAAAAAGACTACGACAAGAGATAAAATTACACAAAATCCTTTATTTTGTAAACAGTTACCAACTAATTCCTCGTCTGATAATTAATATTAAATTGGACTCTACTTAGCCGATCGAGCTTATAAGCTATAAGCTCGAGCTACTCTTATGATTTTAAATAAAGTCAACCCAATTGGTCCTACCAATTGCCTAGAAATAGTGCACTTTTTTTCTCTTTAGTGATGCACAAAATTTTATTAAGTAATTTAACATTTTCAAGTTTTCAGTCACATGGCTCTGTCCGCTATCATAGTACTGTGTCTCATATATCATTGTCTTATACGTGGTGCGTGTACAAAATAATATTATTATTATATACACGCAAGTATGCAACCATCTATTAATGTATTAAACACCTTATAAAACTAGAGGTTCACTGGAGCTCGCAAGTAATATTACTCATTCAATCGACATTATATTGGAGAAAATTGCAGTTTTAGTCCCACCAGATTACATGAGTTGCACTTTTGGTCCCATGGTTGCATTTTTGGTCCCAAACGATTTTTTTTAAGCGCTTTTAGTCTCATATGATTCAAAAGTTGCGATTTTAGTCCCAACACTAACGGAAAACTTAACTGACCGTTAACTCTATTCTTACGGGACCAAAAGTGCATTTTTTCTGAAAATTAAATAAAAAAAGAAAAAAAATCTGAAAAATTATCAAACAATTTTATAAATTATAACAAAAATTTAAAATTATTTTCAATTTATTAACAAAGAAATAAAAAAAGTCCAAAAAAAATTTGAAATCTAAAAATTAAAATATAAAAAATATAATGATTTGTTTAAAATAATTGAAATTATTTTCAAATTCCGAAAATTACAAAAACAAGAAATGTGAAAATTGTTAAAAAAAAAACTATACATTGTTCTAAACATCTGAAATTTATTTAAAATATTTTAAAATTCTAAACTAAAATAAAAACTCAATATTTATTTTCAAAAAGTTACTTTTAAAAATAAATGATGTGTCAAAAATCTAAAATTTTGTTTAAAGAACTAAAGAAATAAAAATAATTTCCATTTTCTTCTACATCTTTTCAAATCCAAAAAATATTTTAAAATCTAAAAAGTAAAATCTAGAAATATGATAATTTGTTAAAAAAACAAAAAAAATGTAAAAAAATGGAAATTATAACAAAATTTTTTAAATTCCAAAAAAATATTTTAAATAAATTTCAGATGTTTAGAGTAATGTATAGTTTTATTTAAATAAATTTCACATTTCTTGTTTTTGTAATTTTTGGAATTTGAAAATAATTTCAATTATTTTAAACAAATCATCATATTTTATATACTTTAATTTTTAGATTTTAATTTTTTTTGGAATTTTTTATATATTTTTTAATAAATTTTATATAATTTTAAAATTTTGTTATAATTTTTAAATTTGTTTGATGATTTTTTAGATTTTTTTTCTTTTTTTTAATTAATTTTCGGAAAAAATGCACTTTTGGTCCCGTAAGAATAGAGTTAACGGCCAGTTAACTTTTCCGTTAGTGTTGGGACTAAAATTGCAACTTTTGAATCATATGAGACTAATTGCGCTTAAAAAATCGTTTGAGACCAAAAATGCAAATTGTGGGACCAAAAATGCAACTCCTATAATCTGGTGGGACCAAAAGTGCAATTTTCTCCATTATATTGAGATTTTATGTTCCACATTTCTATTTCACTCATGTCTATTATTCCACTTAATTAATGAATAATACGTGTATAATTATGACATTATTTTGTATATTAAACGAAATATGAAGTGAAATAATAATGTGGAATAAGAAATTTGGTCCCATTCGTTCGAGGCTGGTAAGGTTAGCATTTGATTATCATTTTGATTTCATGTTTTTCCCGACCGGCCTTGGTTCTTTAAGCTGATACTTAGTACAAAATAAAACTATAATTATAAATTATTTATGTCATTATACTTACGTTACGTATCATCTTTCATGAATGTTGAATTTGTGTATTCCATGATTTACATATTGCTTCTCTCTTTATGGAACTTCAAAGTGAAGGCCTAATTGAAAGTGGTATTACTCACTTATTATATTGTAAGAGTTTTTTTAAATAGGGTTCGAGTCTTATATCTTTCAATTTATTTGAAATTTATCTCATTTCATTTATTCACTATTCCCAACTTATTAATAAAAAAGGCATAATTGAAAATTCATAATTTTTTTAATAAATACTATAAAACTTTTGATTTATTTTTCTTTTTTCATCTGCTACATAAAAAGTTGTTATCCAAAAGACCCTTATTTTCCCTGGCCTGTCTACTCAAAAAGTTCATCAGTCTAAAAAAAAGTAATTAAACTGACGAAAGCCCTTTCCCTTTGTTGCTGGTTGTTGACTTGTACATGTCCAAATGCTGCCGTAACCACTAACCAGTGTCCATTCGCACCTTATCAGCATGGAAACAAATAATAAACTTCCAAATTAATATTGCTATTTCAGGATATTAAAATTAAAATTTAGTGTTTGTGGGAGAACTGCCATGCCCATTGGAGTATATTCGATTTGCTTTGGATAGGTTGGAAAAATTGTCACTATGTTAAATTTGATATATCTTGGTGATATATTTGTTTTTATTACTATTTTCGGGACTTTCCACGCGATCAAAATCTATTAGTTAAAATAGTTAAAAGTGGGTGCTAAAAAATTAAAATTAGTTAAAACTTGATTTTTTTCTGAATGTTTTTAAGTAAAAGCTAAAAAACAAATATAGAGTGATTTGTACAAATAACATCGATCACTAATTGGGGGATGGGCTCTTCTATTCCGTATTATCGATGATACCCGAGCCGAGTTGTAAAAATTAATCCACGCCATCAACCTCGACACATATTCGAATAGGTGACCTACAGGTGGCGTCGCCAACAATGATGTACAACAACACGCCACGAATTGGGCTCGCCCATTCGAGCCCAACAACAACCGTGCCGAAAGCCCAACCGCAACACCTGCGACTCACGAGCCCCGAGCCCAAGTTTCGAGATGAAAACGCACGCGCGACGCGGCTTTCGTAAAAATAAACACATGCCCATGTCAACACTTTATTGGTACCAGAAACCGCCACATGTCAGAGAATTATGAAGAGAAGTCGACAAGTGGCAAGTTTTGGCTGATATGCACAACTATAGAGGGACATGTGTCGTTTTTTTAACTATTTTATTAATTAGTGAATAGTTAGTGCAAAGATGACTATTGTAAACCCACTTACTCAAAGGGGTATAAAGAGTCGGAAAAGGAGGAAAGAAAGGGAGGGCAATTGTAACCAATTATAAGAAAAACCGACCCCGATATTCCGGCTCGGCAAAATACAAAAAAAGGCATAATTAGCCAAAAATAAACATACGTTACGCACGTTTTCATTTCCACGTGTTAAATCTTTTTGCTTGTTGACCAAAACGCACGTCAACAAATTGGCGCTAGAAGGAGGGCCCGTATTGGTCGATCCAGAGTTCGATCAAAAAGCAAGTGAAACAAAAACCGGTAAAATTTGACACCGAACCTTTTGATAAGGCAAGAAAATGAGTCAACTCAATCGAGAAATGCCCGTTTGATCAAGAGCAACATTTGAACAACCAACCTGGCCAAACTACGAATGGCCACAATATGCTCCAAACGGAAGGCGGGAGACTACTTTATTCCCCTTCGCTCGCTTAATCGCCAACCCAACCTTTGTACAACAAATGAACCAACTTATATCGCAAACTCTTGCCACCACGAACTCTCAAGCACCTCCTCCACTCCTTGCAAATACTAACCCACTCAACCCACAACTAAATGTTAACATTAATCCTCAAATTCCCGGATTTCCTCGCCACGGCCCAAGCTTGATTCGGGTAATGAACAACATGTCCGTCATGACGAAAGACGGCAAAGAGAAAATGAGGAGGAGCAAAGTCGTATAGCGAGTCATTTCGGAGCAAACACGACATCGTCGTGCCCACTCGATGTTCGCCGGACGACCGGGAGTTGATCCCTTTCGCCCGGCTCGATCGATAAGTTCCCCGTCTCGGGTTTCCTGATGAGCGGGAACAACTCAGGGTCGATCGAGTCCAAGGCCCTAGCTTATGGCGAACGGGATGTAGAAATACACCGCCACGCCGTCGTCAACGAATTGGAAGGCGGTCCGGATGGCGAAACGTCTCGAAGACCGCCCCCAGTATGGAGCCACCCCGGTTGCTTCCATCGCCATTTTCTCCGGAATCTGGCGATCCTTCTACGCCAAAGTTGAAAATCCCCAGGTCGGCCTCTATAATGGGAAACCGACCCGACCACTCATGTTCACAAAGATCTTAGCATGGATGGAACTATACGATCCAGCGATGCCATCCTCTGCAGGGCCTTCCCCGACTTTGGGCGGCCGTGCCCACTGCTTGGTTTAGGACCCCGCCACGGGGATCCATTCAAGCATGGGGATCGGCCTCCGCCTTTACGACACATTTCTAACGTCCAAAGTCCGAGCCGCTAAAGACTCCTTGTAAACATCAAACAAGGGAAGGACGAGCCCCCGAAAAGTTATATTTCTCGGTTCAATAAACAAGTTCGAGAGATGGAGCCGGTGTCGGATGACGCCATTTTGATCGCAGCCATGGCTGGGACTAGCCCCAGAGACTTGGTTCAATTACTCTATCCACGAATCGGGGCGACCTCGTACCAAGAATTTCGATCCGCGCGAACGCCATATTTGTGCGGAAGAAGCCATGGCAAGTAACCGCCCGAGCACCGGCAAGGGGCGTAAGAAAGGACGGAAGGAAAGAACCGATGGTTGGTAGGGTCGGATTCCGGCCATTCTCGGAAAATCCGACTACGGATTTAGAGCTCGCCAAGAGCGAGAGCCGAAGTCGCCGCGCGATAAGATTTTGACCCACACTCCATCGGCCATATGGAATGAAGTACAGGGTCTGAATTTGTTACCTCCTCGCCTCGAAAATTGAGCCGTCAAAATTAGATTCGCGTCGATTCTATGCATATCATAAATCGATAGTCACGATACTAACGAGTGCCGAGATCTAATTAGGAAATTATGCGGGTTGTTCGGCGGGGCGGTCTTAAAAGGTACGTTCATGAGCTACCGCCCCACCGGCATTGCTCAGCGTCAACCCGGAGCGCGTAATCAATCCAGCTCTCTGCTGCCCGCCCCACAAAAAAACCAGGAGAGAAATCCTCATGATGTCAAGTGTCACGGATCAATACCAACACAATGGAGGATAGACGCTCCAACAGGAAAAGAAAAGCCGATGTTAGATAGGCAACCAATGCCGAAAGACAAGTTCGGGTGGCGAAAATCAAGGAAGGCCAACCCACCGCCACTTTGTGTTCTCGGATGCGGATGCCGACCAGGTGGTCCATCCTCATTCGACCCTCCGGTCATCACGGCACCGATTCTGGGTATTCCGGTTCACGAATTTTAATTGACTCGGAAGCTATTCATCGGTCATTTATGTTCGAGCATTTCAAGATTAAACGTGGATGATAGTTATATCCGTCCATGTAACGATAGCATTCAGGGTTTGGAGGAGGAAGGATAGTCCCTTCGGAGAAGTTGATTTGCCCATCCAAATGGGACAAGGTTTGCATAAACGGATCGTCATGACAACATTCAAAATAATCAATGCCGATTCGGAGTACAATGCCATCATTGGGAGGCCATTGCTTTATCATATCAAAGCGCCGTTTCAATATATCATTTTTGTATAAAATTCCCAACGCCTCGATGGCGAAGCTATACATAAAGGGAATCAAAGGAGTCACGAGAGTGCTCTCTTAAACTCCGACCGGTGGAGATTAATGTGGTGGAACAAGGGCAAACCAAAGTGGAACCACACAAGTTAATCCTTGCCCGGGGAGGAGTCCGAGCATAAAGCGGTGATCGTTCGGAGGATAATCCAGGACGCCGGCCGGGAAGGAGCCAATGATGGAAGAAGAAAGCGAGCCGCAATCGAAAACGGCCGGCGCCAAGACGAATTACCCCCGCAAATCAAGGAGGGGCAAAGCAAGAAAAGAAAACGAGCGGAACCAAAAGAGAACGGGTTGATACAATCAATGTCGGAAGGCTGAAGCGGGGCGCCAACTACGTATTGGTCATGATCTCCCAGGAACCATATCGAAGTGAGTTGATCGAATTTTTGGGGAATAATCTTGACGTCTTCACATGGACTCACGCAGACATGCCAGGAATTGACCCCAAGCATGCGTGCCACCGCCTCAATATTGATCTAACGTTCCGCCCGGTCATCGAGAAAAGGCGCAAACTTGGCCCCCGATAGACAGGCGAAGACTTTCGAGATCGAGGTTAACAAGCTACTAGACAATCAATTCATCCGGAAGCCCTCTATCCCGATGGATCGCCAATCTGTTTTGGTAAAGAAAAGCATGGCGGTGGCGCTATGTCGTGGATTTTACCGACCTCAACAAAGCATGCCCAAAAGACGCTTATCCATTGCCGAATATCGATTACATGGTAGATGCCACGGCGGAGACACGAGCCGATGAGCTTCATGGATGCATACTCGGGTTATAACCAAATACGGATGCACCCGTAAGATGAAGAAAATACCTCATTTTTCTCTCGCCGAGGAATTCATCACTACAAGATGATGCCTTTCGGATTGAAGAATGGTGGTGCGACTATCAAAGGTTAGTGAATAAGATGTTTGAGAAAATGATAGGTCACACTATGGAAGTCTATGTAGATGACATGCTAGTAAAATCATCGTACATGTCCGATCATCTAAACGATCTTAATAAAATGTTTGCTTTGTTTTGAGAGAGTACAAGATGATGTTAAACCCGAGAAAGTGCACATTTGGGGTCGGCTCGGGTAAATTTTTGGGGTATATGGTCAGCCAAAGGGGAATCAAAGCTAACCCGGACAAAATCAAAGCCATCACCGACCTAGAATCCCCAAACTCGTAAAAAAAGTACAAAGCCTAACAGCCGATTGGCCGCCCTTAACCGATTTGTTTCTCGGTCCACGACAAGTGCAAACCTTTCTTTGAAATTATAAAGAAAAGCAAAAATTTCGAGTGGACCGAGCAAGCAAGCCTGAGATGGCTGAATCCCTTAAACAACACCTATCTTCAATCCCTATATTACAAAAACCGACCCAAGGAGGACTTGTATTTGTACTTGGCGAGATCCGAATACGCTATCATTTCGGTTAATCGAGCTAGACGGCTCTATTCAACATCCGATTTTTATTACACCCGGTCAAGCGTTACATGATGCCGAGCTCCGGTCCACCAATGGAAAAGTTGGCTTATTCATTGATCACATGCGCTTGAAACTCCGTCCATATTTCTTAGAACACAAGATTATAGTATTGACGAACTATCCGTTGAAACAAGTGTTACATCGACCGATACTTCCTATTCGAATGATTAAGTGGGCCGTCAAATCGAACTCGGCCAATTTGACATTATGTACGAACCACGTCTCGCAATAAAAGGACAGGCTTTAGCCGATTTTGTGGCCGAATTCACGTCTTTCATACAATTGGAAGTCAAGGAAGACCAAGAATGGAAATTATTCGTTGACGGTTCTTCCACCGCAGTCGAAAGCGGGGGCGGAATCGTGATAATCGATCCAAATGAAAAATGCTACTCTCGGCCGCGATTTGATTCCCGCAACGAACAACGAAGCCGAATATGAGGCGCTTAGCGAGCTTAGATATGGCGACCTCTATGGGCCTGAAACAACTATTGGTGCACAAAGTGACTCTCGGTTGGTCGCTCATCAAATCAACGGCGAAGACGGCGAAAGAGCAAAAATTGCACAATATTTGGATTTGGTCAAGAAGAGATTATCACACTTTAAAACAAAAGTCTTACATGTGCCCCGAGCCGAGAACATGCAAGCAGATGCCTTAGCTCGGCTCGGCTCCAGTCCAGGGACGGATGCCATCACGGATGTCACAGTCACACTGCTGTCTGCCCCGTCACTCGGTGCAAAGAAAATATATACGACCGAAACCGTCGAACAGACTTGGATGACCCCAATCATCCAATACTTAGAGAAAGGAGTTCAACCTGAAAACAAAGTTGAGGCCCGAACGCTACGAACTCAAGCTCGGTTTACGGTTTACACTAGTAGACGACATCCTATACAAACGAGGATATTCCATCCCACTCCTACGCCGCCTTTCCGAGACGGATCAGATTATGCACTTCGAGAGGTTCATGAGGGAATATGCGGCAACCACGCCCAGGGGCCAAACGTTGGCCTATAAATTAATACGGCAAGGATACTACCGCCATCCCGAAAGGGCCGCAACCGACCTCGTCAAAAGATGTGAGAGATGCCGGAGGTTTGCACCACAGTCGATATCATCCTCAATGCTTACTTCCGTATTTAGCCCATGGCCGTTTGCCAAATGGGAATGGACCTCATCGGACCACTACCCACCGGCAAAGGGGGCGTCAAGTATGCCATTGTGGCAGTGGATTATTTCACAAAATGGGCCGAGACGGAGCCTTTGGTAAAAATAGATGAAGAAAAGGTCGTGAGCTTTGTATGGAAATCTATTATCTCAGATTCGGGATACCACATTCGATTGTTACGGACAATGGGAAAGCATTCGACAACCGGGTTTCAAATTTTGTGAAAGTTTCCGCATAAAAACTATTTCTCAACTCCATACCACCCCAAAACGGACAAGTTGAGGCCGTCAATAAAATACTCAAATATACGTTGAAGGCGAGATTGGAGGAGTCTAAAGGCAATTGGCGGAGGAACTACCCGGCGTACTATGGTCATCTGAACGACACATCGAGCGCCACTTTGGAGAAACACCTTTTCTTTAGCTTATGGAGCAGGCGGTGATTCCTGTCGAGATTGGAGCCCCTACCTTCAATGCAAATTTTGAAGAAGATCGTAATGAGGCCGCGCTCCGAGCCGAGCTGACCTGCTTGAAGAAAAAAAGGTGCGATCTTGAGATGAAAAATGCAGTGTAAAAACAAAGGAGTGAAAGGTACTACAATTCAAAGTAAAGGAAAGAAGATTTCGGTCGGCGATCTTGTATTAAAAAGATAACGGGCATTCAACCCGACCCATTGAAGCCAACCTGGAGGCCCATTTCGAGTCGACCACGTCTTATCCGGTGGGCGTACCAGGCTAGAATATTTGAGTGGAGAAAAATTTATGCATCCATGGAACGTAGCATACCCGGCGGTATTATCAATAAAGATCTCGATCTACAATCCGATAGATTCCAAAGAATTATCCCTTCATCCGGTATTTCGTGAGCTCTTTAAAGGAAAACGAAGTTTTTACTCACCACAAAATAAAGACTTGGTTATGCACCGAAGCACCGAAATCAAGACTTGTTACGCACCGAGCACAATATAAAGACTCGGCTTACGACCGAGCACAATATAAAGACTCGCTCACGCACCGAGCACAAAATCAAGACTCGGTTACATACCGAGCACAATATCAAGACTTGGCCACGCACCAAGCACAAAATAAAGACTTGGTTACGCACCAAGCACCAAAATCAAGACTCGGCTACGCACCGAGCACAATATAAAGACTCGGCTACTGATAAGGGTCTTTTTATGCATGTTTCATGTGTATATTTGAGTAAAATTCGAGTTATTTTATTGTTAGTTTTGTAAATTTTTGATTGTACATAGTTCATATTACTCCGAGGTGATTTTATTGATGTAGATTGACCATTTGGGGCTAATGTTGGTGAATTTCGGACCATGGATTCATGTCAAAACATACCGGGGAGTTTAAGGATGCAAAAATGCTCGAAATTCCAAGCCAAACACGTCATTTCGGGGCCTTTTTAGTCCAACACGGGCAGGGGGTGTCGGGCAACACGGCCATGTTGAAGGGGATCAAAAGAGGAGGAAAAACCGCACAAAACAGGCCCGAACACGGCCGTGTCGCACAACACGGCCTGGCCGTGTCATACGACACGGCCGTGTCAGGCAATCCTTCAGCAAATTTTGTGCAGCACGGCCTGGCCGTGCTGCCCAACACGGGCGTGTCCGGGACCTCTTTTTGCAACTTTTCTTTGCGGAATTTGGGGAAAACTCACCAACCAACCCATTTTGGCCATTTTTGTACACTTTTAACACCCTATTTTGCTGAAACATGTCTCCATGTCCCCTCCCTCATCACTTGAATACATGAATTCACCAACCAACAAGGAAAATGTAGGCAATTGTTTAACAAAAGAGAGTACTATCAATGTATTGGTTGCCTATAAAAGCCAAAGGTTGAAGTTGGGAGAGAAATTCATTAGATACTCAGGAAATATTCATTGTACTCATCTCATTAAGTAGAATTGGGATCAAGGGGTCTTGGAGGAGAAAGCTTGGGGCAATATTGGAGAAGAAGGCTTGGAGCAACATCATCAAGTCAATTGAGATTTTGATAAAGATAAGTACACCATGTCTACAATGTTTACATCTTCTTGTGTAATTTATTCTTTGGTCAAAATCATGTGTAGCTAAACTCCTAGTGTTTGAATGTAATGAACTCTAGAATGGATTTGTGATTAAGGTGTGTATGTTTTTAATAAAATCTTCATATTTTGTGTGATTCACTTATATTATGCTTCGTTCATTCGAATTGATATATGCGCAATATTGATTTGAAGTTTATTTTTCATCCGGGAAATCGAGAGATTCATGGTGAAATAGAACCTATATAAGTGAAAAGAGTTGCATGCAATCCTAGATATAGGACGACATAAATCTTCTGGATTAGGGTCAAACCTAATAGGGGAATTCACAAATCGTTATAATCTTTGTCTTGGGGTTTTAACTAGAAAGAGATTTCGATTAATCAACTTGAGATTAGAAGTTTTTCGCCTTGAGAAAGGGTTTAACTTAAATTGGGAATTTCTACGGTCCACAAGACATGAGATTTTATTAAAAGAGGTTGGTTTTTGCTTAAGGGCTTATGGTTGAATCTTTTAACTTGTCAAATCACAAAAACATTCTAGAGGGATTTACACTCAAACACACTTCCATCTCTTGATTTCTTATTCTACAAATTTTACTTCATTTTTACATTTCGATAATTTAGATTCTTTATCAAACAAAAACTCTGAAAATTGTTAGATTAAATAACAAAAAGACGGTAATTATTAGTACTTACAATCCTCGTGGGAATGACACTCGGTACTCAATAATCTATACTATAAAACGATAGGTGCACTTGCCTACGGTTTTAAAGGTAGTTTTTGAGCCATCAAGTTTTTGGCGCCGTTGCCGGGGATTGTAATATTAAGAACACCTTATTTTTGTTAATTTAATCATTTTTTTTCTTATTTTTTGTCTTTCTTTTTATCTATCTTTGTAAGTCTTGGATTACACTTATCCTCTTTATTTACCGCAGTGATGCCTACTCGTCGCCGAATTTGGAAAGTCACGACACCACCTGGGTAGCAAACACGAGGAAAGTATTAATACGACCACGAGGAGGATATTAACGGGCGAAGGATCCCAATATGGCGGATGAACAACAAAAAACCATGTACGACTATGCCAAGCCATCTATGGACGGCACGTCGTCCTAGTATCGTAAGGCCATTTATTGCGACCAATAATTTCAAATCAAACCGAATGTCATTCAAATGGTGCAACAATTTGTTCAATTCGACGACCTACCGGACGAAGATCCAAATAATCATATCGCGAATTTCCTTGAAATTTGCGATACATTCAAAATAAATGGGGTCTCGATGATGCCATCCGTTTACGCCTATTCCCATTTACTCTTCGGGCTAAACAATGGCTAAATACTTTGCCAAAGGAACGATTACAACGTGGAACATCATGGCCGAAAAGTTCCTTTTGAAATATTTTCCACCGCCAAAATCAAGCGCACGATTGAGGAATGAAATCTCTTCATTCACTCAAGAAGATGACGAGACCTTGTAGACGACACTGGGGAGAGATTCAAAGAATTGTTGCGGAAATGCCCACACCATGGCCTACCTATTTGGATGCAAGTCCAAACATTTTATAATGGGCTACTTTCTTTGCAACAAGACAAATGATCGATCGATCTGCGGGGAACTCTTAATAACAAAACGCCTAAGCCGCCAGGATTTGATCAAGGGAATGGCCATGAACGGGCTACCAATGGCAATCCATACGAGGTAAAACTAACAGTCGGTTGGTGTGTATAATGCAGATGCGTAGTTACGCCGCGCCGCACGTGTCGAAGCATTAACCCAAAAGATCGATGATTTGGCAATTCCTAAACCACCACCGCACGTTTTATCTTGTGAAACTTGTGGGGGATTACATAATCATCGATTGCCCACACACAATACCTCACGCCGAACATGCTAATTACGTTGGGAATCGGGCGCGAAATTACCCAAGTAATCCTTACAAAGAACACATATAATCCTCAAGTGGCGACAACATCCTAATTTCGGTTGGGGAAATCAAGGCCAACCACGACCTAATCCCAATCCCGATCTACACACGTCTCCCGGATTTCACCAAATCAAGGTAAGCCTAACTTGGAAGATCTTATAACAAAGTTTGTGCAATCAACAGATACCCGATTCCAGCGGTGGAAACATCCTTGAGAAATCAAGAGGCATCTATCCATAATCCGAAAACCAAATAGGCGATTGCGAAGATGATTTCCGAAAGGCCACAAGGTAGTTTGCCGGGTAATCGAGCCAAACCTGGGGAGCACGTAAAGGCAATCACCATCGCTTTCCACATGAGCATGATTATGCCAATGCCGCCATGCGTAAATCGTGGAGGATGACATGCCCAAAGAAAATCTCATGAAAAAGGAGGTTGCGAATCACAAACCCAAGATCCTTACCGAGTCTAACCGAAGAAGATAGAAGGGAGGACAAATTTGGTAAGTACCTTGATTCTTTCAAACAATTACATGCCAATAATCCATTTGTTGACCCTCATTCAAAGCATGTTAGGGATCTTAATGACATCATTCCTAGTGAAAATAAGCTTAATAAATTATCGAATGTGCGATTGAATGATAAATGTCCTTCCAATGAACTACCACAAAAATTTAATGATCCGGAAGCTTTATTATCCCTTGCACAATTGATGGTTTACCTGTTGATAGAGGCACTAGCCGACTTGGGAGCTAGTATCAATGTGATGTCTTATGAAACATTTAAGCATGCGGGATTAGGTGAACTTAAACCTATTAGGATGGACATTCAATTAGCCGATAAATCGATTAAACATCCTAGAGGTATTATTCATGATGTGTTAGTCAAGATTGATAAATTCGTGTTTCCAGTCGATTTCGTTATTCTTGACATGCATGATAATATAGAAGTTCCCTTAATTCTAGGGCGTCCATTTTGGCTACCGCTAAATCTCTCATTGATGTGCATGATGGAAAACTTACTTTGAGAGTAGGGGTGAACAAGTTATCTTTAAAATTCCTTTGAGAAATCCTATAAATGATACTTGTTTTCCTATAAACTTGATTGAGACAAGGATAAATGATTCTTTGATTGATATGTCTTCTAAAAAATCCTTGAAAGTATGTGATGTTCAATGTGCAAAAGTTTCCACGAGATGAATCCCATTTTGAGAATAACATGCGGAAAAACAGGACCATGAAGGTCAATTGTTCGAAAATCGATCACGGTGACGATGTTGTTCAAAGAGATAAATTTTTTCATAAGTTCAAGGCTCCGCCCGATTAAATCTTCACATTTAGGTGAAATGGTCCAGCTATACGACGTTAAAGAAGCGCTACCCGGGAGGCAACCCGATGTTTGTGTGCAATTATTTTCATTTTATTTTATTTTCTTTCAAAATAATCACAAGTCCTTAGAGTCATTTTCAAATCATAAAAAAAAAAACTCTTGAGCTTCTTCTTGCTTGTCCTAATTGGGAATATTTGAGATTTCACGGTATTCGAGTTGTGTATTGCTTAACTTTGATTAGGTATGAAGATGCCGTTGAAAGTCCCGTACCAAAACAACCCAATGGTCGCTCAACACTGATTCCACTATTGTAGTAAGGTCGTATTTTTTCCCACCTCTTTTGTAACATTCTAATTTTTTTTTTTTTTAGTGTTTTGTGTGTGTTTGTCCATTTATTTCTTTCACATTGAGGACAATGTGAATCTTAAAGTTGGAGGTGGGTACAATAACATTTTCGGAATGCTTGTGTGTTTGTTTTCAAGAGATGTGATTTTTTTTTAACAAATTGAGTATTTGCTAGTCAATAACTTGGCCCAATTATACCTATATTAACTTGTTAATTTGTGTTTTCAATGTGAAGCAATTGATTGTCTAGGATAGATTGGCGTGGATGCAGCAAAATTTTGATGAGATTTCTAACACCATAAATACTTGATGTGTTAAGGCATATACGACGATACCTAGCGCTATGAACGTCTGAGAACTCGTGATTTAGTCTTGGTTAACGAGTTGTTAAACCAAGCTTGAAAAAAAAAGAAAAGAGAAAATGAAAAAAAAAAACGGACCAATCGAGGTTATACTCCTCTATTTGTTGTTGCTTAGTAACTAGGAGCATTCATGAGCCCCATGTTTGTCTTTTTTTACGTAAAACGGCGACACGAATATGAGTATGGGAAACCACCCTAGGAGTGTTTGAACAGAAATTCAAAATATAAACCTAGTGGAAGCATGTCTCGAAAGGTCCCAAAAAAAAAAAAAAAAAAAAAAAAAAAAAAAAAAAAGGAGAATGAATACTCCTTGACTTCTCATTCCAATAAAGTTCAAGAAGCTTGGTTATATGACTAGTAGGCTAACTACAATGATCTATTGAATTCTTGTATTTTCATGGCGTTATTGAATTGAAGTTGTTCATAACTATCGATATTTGTGGAGTGATGATTTCAAGTCAATAATGCTGCCGATATTGATCTTTTCTTGACAATGATCGCTTTACAAAACGATGTTTTTGCTTAATGGTTAATTCAGGTTGAGAAGGCCAAGAACTTGACCGCTTATGTTCAATATGTTGAAAAAAAAAAATCATCTTTGTATGTTGTGATTTATTGAATCCCTCTTTTTGATATAATGTTTTGCTTGAGGACAAGCAAAGTTCAAAGTTGGAGGTGGTTTGATAAGGGTCTTTTTATGCATGTTTTATGTGTATATTTGAGTAAAATTCGAGTTATTTTATTGTTAGTTTTGTAAATTTTTGATTGTACATAGTTCATATTACTCCGAGGTGATTTTATTGATGTAGATTGACCATTTGGGGCTAATGTTGGTGAATTTCGGACCATGGATTCATGTCAAAACATACCGGGAGTTTAAGGATGCAAAAATGCTCGAAATTCCAAGCCAAACACGCTCATTTCGGGGCCTTTTTAGTCCAACACGGGCAGGGGTGTCGGCAACACGGCCATGTTGAAGGATCAAAAGAGAGGAAAAACCGCACAAAACAGGCCCGAACACGGCCTGGCCGTGTTGTACAACACGGCCGTCGCACAACACGGCCTGGCCGTGTCATACGACACGGCCGTCGTCGCAATCCTTCAAAAAATTTTGTGCAAAGACGGCCGGCCGTGGCCGTCTTTAACACGGCGTGTCCGGACCTCTTTTGCAACTTTTCTTTGCGGAATTTGGGGAAAACTCACCAACCAACCCATTTTGGCCATTTTTGTACACTTTTAACACCCTATTTTGTTTGAAACATGTCTCCATGTCCCCTCCTCATCACTTGAATACATGAATTCACCAACCAACAAGGAAAATGTAGGCAATTGTTTAACAAAAGAGAGTACTTATCAATGTATTGGTTGCCTATAAAAGCCAAAGGTTGAAGTTGGGAGAGAAATTCATTAGATACTCAGAAATATTCATTGTACTCATCTCATTAAGTAGAATTGGGATCAAGGGTCTTGGAAGAGAAAGCTTGGGGCAATATTGGAGAAGAAGGCTTGAGCAACATCATCAAGTCAATTGAGATTTTGATAAAGATAAGTACACCATGTCTACAATGTTTACATCTTCTTGTGTAATTTATTCTTTGGTCAAAATCATGTGTAGCTAAACTCCTAGTGTTTGAATGTAATGAACTCTAGAATGGATTTGTGATTAAGGTGTGTATGTTTTTAATAAAATCTTCATATTTTGTGTGATTCACTTATATTATGCTTCGTTCATTCGAATTGATATATGCGCAATATTGATTTGAAGTTTATTTTTCATCCGGAAATCGAGAGATTCATGGTGAAATAGAACCTATATAAGTGAAAAGAGTTGCATGCAATCCTAGATATAGGACGACATAAATCTTCGGATTAGGGTCAAACCTAATAGGGGATTCACAAATCGTTATAATGTTTGTCTTGGGGTTTTAACTAGAAAGAGATTTCATTAATCAACTTGAGATTAGAAGTTTTTCGCCTTGAGAAAGGGTTTAACTTAAATTGGGAATTTCTACGGTCCACAAGACATGAGATTTTATTAAAAGAGGTTGGTTTTTGCTTAAGGGCTTATGGTTGAATCTTTTAACTTGTCAAATCACAAAACATTCTAGAGGATTTACACTCAAACACACTTCCATCTCTTGATTTCTTATTCTACAAATTTTACTTCATTTTTACATTTCGATAATTTAGATTCTTTATCAAACAAAAACTCTGAAAATTGTTAGATTAAATAACAAAAAGACGGTAATTATTAGTACTTACAATCCTCGTGGGAATGACACTCGGTACTCAATAATCTATACTATAAAACGATAGGTGCACTTGCCTACGGTTTTAAAGGTAGTTTTTGAGCCATCAGCTACGCACCGAGCACAAAATCAAGACTCGGTTACATACCGAGCACAATATCAAGACTTGGCCACGCACCAAGCACAAAATAAAGACTTGGTTACGTACCAAGCACCAAAATCAAGACTTGGTTACGCACCGAGCACAATATAAAGACTCGCTACGCACCGAGCACAAAATCAAGACTTGGCTACGCACGACCGAGCACAAAATAAAGACTTGGTTACGCACTAAGCACCAAAATCAAGACTTGGTTACGCACCGAGCACAAAATAAAGACTTGGTTATGCACCGAGCACCGAAATCAAGACTTGGTTACGCACCAAGCATAAATCAAGACTTGGCCACGTACAAGTACAAAATAAGGACTTCGTTATGCGCCGAGCGCAATAAAGACTCGGTTCATAAACAAAATTTAAACAAAATAAAGGACATGTTTATATCCCCAGTACAAGAATCGATTAAAGGCGAGCAGATCCCCTTACTCGAAGATCAAACCGAGCCCCGTGACTTGGGAAAATAAGAGGAAAAAGAAGACAGAGCAACAATCTTACAAAAAGGAAAGAGCGAGCATCCACAAAAAGCTTGAAATACATACACAGAAAGGAAAATAACAATTCATTTCTACTTCAAAAATAATTGCATAAGGGAGGCCGGAGCCCATTACATCTCGAGGCACGAAGCCAAATTACCTACCTAGGGGTACATATAAAAGCATCAAGAACGAGCGGGGGCGGGCCTGACACACCACCGGAACCAACTTCTTCCACGTCCGGGAGGAGGAGAGCCTGCGCATTAGAAGCCTCGGCAAATTTCGGCGAAGGGTATCGAGATCGGCCTCCCGGAGGGCCAGTGTCTTCCTCAGGTGAGCGCGAGAAGATCGCCCGCCATTAATCAAATCAAGAATTTTCTCGGAAGGCGATCGCATGGCCACAGTTAACATAAATGCATACTCCTGAGTTTTTGTAAGCTTTAATGGCCTCTCTACGAACTTCCTCGGTTTGCGTGGCGAACTTTCTTCACCTCACTGCGTCACATCGGCTAGACGCCTCTCCATTTCCCGGCCGGACAAATGGCGGCAAGACGTTCGGCTCGGCGACCTTAACCCCGAGCTCTTCTTCACTTTGCGGGCCGATCTCGTTCTGCGCTCGGCCTCGCAGCAATCTCTCTCTCGAGTTGGCCCGAGCCAGCCTCATCCGCTGAGTCTTAAAAGATTCTTGCACCCTTGGAGGTAGCATAGGCCTCCTGCAGATCCCCGTGCCGCTTTCCAGGTCGGCATATTTTTCTCCAACTCGCGGGTTCCCCAACCGCATGCCATAAGAGCCAATCATCCGCCCGGACATGGCCATAGATATCAATTTGTTCTTGGCTTCTCGTCTCCGCACTGCTCGATGCCTTTGTCCAGGCACGAGCCGAACACTCATCGCGGCCCGACCGCCTCCCCGGTAGAACTCTCGTTTGCTCCTCTGTCGGCGTGGCACAAACAACGAATTCCACAAACCATCGAGGCGTAGTCCGATCATCCCTCGCAATATTCATCCCTCACTTGACTTGGAGGGATGAAGTGACCTTTCCCCGCCGAGGTCATCCGAAAAAAGTTCGCGGACCTCCTCTTCGTGGGTCTTCGGAGATGTTCGGGTGCCGTCGACCAACCCCATCGGTCGGATCGACTCCTCCATCACGATTCCTCTTCTCCTTTGAAGAGAGAAGGCGCACCGCCTCCGCACACCGTCGCAGGACGTTTTCCGGCCCGGATATCTTCTCCGAGCCACCTCCACATCCGCATGGTCGATCGGCAACGCCCGAGTTAAATCGCCGCGCAGCCGTGTTTCTCACGCTTGCAAGACGTGCACGCAAATCTAAGCCACACCCCGCACAAAGCAACCGTCGTCGAAAGATCAAAAGAAAAGAAAGATATTTCAAAATGAAATATGAAAAACATAAGTGTTTACCTCGGGGCAGAGCGCCGCACTCGGCGCTCCGGAGTCTGTGTTGGCCCTCAGCGCGAGATGATCTCGCCTACTGGTTTGGCGTCGTCGCAGGGACGGCGTAGCTTGCTCTGTCTCTCCTGGCCGCTCCCGGAGAATGGGGCCGTATTTCTTCATTACCGGGAGGGTTCGGTTGAGGCTCTCTCAACCTCTACCTCCCGCCAACCCACCATCCCGAGCCGCCCTCGTCCTCGGGTTCGGTGGGCAAGGACCTCAAACCACCAAGCTAAGTTGGCCTCGTAGCCAACCTCTCAATCCGCCTATCCATTATGCCCCGAGCCTGGATGTTTTCCATCTTGAACAAAGGTAACCGACAGAGGCCCTCGACGCCTTGGTTTCTCTATAAAAGTGAAAAGAAAAGACAATTACAAAAGGAAACAATAAAAATGCAAAAGCAGAGAGGAAGGAAAAAGGTAAGACTTACTATAACCAAAAACAAAATTTGATGGAGGATGGAGAATCGACCTCCCTCTCTCCATCTCCCACGCGAGCTTGCCACTCGCCCACCCAAAACCATTTATCCTTCCACTCCTTGAGAGAAGAAGGAGACCTTCTACTAAACCATCCTGATACCCCATCGGTCTGTACATAATACCACCCGACGGTGACCCCGAGACGAAGGAGTTGCTCGCCAAACAAAGAGCTCTCGTTCATCTCCTTAAATTTGGGGCGAGGATACTTTTCCAGGTGAAACATCACCGGAGGCCGATGATCCCGCCCCAAGAAATCGGGTGCACTTGGGGGATGCATTCCCCACTTACAAAACCACCGCGTAAGGAAAGCCGTGATGGAAACCTCAAACCATATAAAAGGTCAGGGCGAATACAATATGCAACCTGCCGGTGGATCTTGGGAACTTCCGTGCTTGTCCGGTACCCAAAAATCGATACCACTTGGAATACGGTACCTCCGCCGGAATTCATCCACCTCCCGAATCATTAACATGCTCGGGATATCGTTTATGTCACTCGGCGTCCACCGAGGCTCAACACGGAGACGAGGACCTCCTCCATGCCGACCGTCGCCATTACGGTGGCCTACGGGCCCTAGCGGCCTCTCCGGCCCTGAATCGCCGGATGGTTCATCTACCCGCTCTACATTATCACGCTCCGGCTCCAATGGGTCCATATTTTCTTCTTCCGACTGGTACTGTCTAAAATCAACACTCGGTGATTCTTCACCAGAACTCTCTTGTTCGGTCCGGGTTGATACACTGCTTCTTCTTCAAAATCACATCAAGGCGTCGGATCAAAGATAGTATCGTCCGCTTTCTAAAGACGTTCCACCTCGATAAAGAGTCCGGAGAAGATATCCGAATGACACTCGGACTATGAGGCGGTGATGGCCGTCTTTGAGAAAGATCTGAAAGGTTCGAGGGGGATCTTCGATTTCAACCTCTACACTATAACTACGACTCTACTATCCTCAAAAGAAGACATTTATAGGTAAAGGGAGAGTATTTGGAAAAATACCTAAGTTTGAAGTCTCTCGAACTTGGAAAGCCGACCCGAAAATGCCGCTTTCTGTTCTACTTGCTTTAGCTCAAAGGTTAATGTTTGCGAAAGTGAATGATGAAGGAAACGAAGGTATTTATAGATAGGGTTCTCGATAGCGACGATTTTTCGAAAAACACGCCTTTTAAAAATTTAAAAGCCGTCAAACATATCAAAAAACGCGCGCGTCCCCACGCCCGTTGACAGAATCGGTCGTTTTTCCGGTTCTCGCAAAATTGGTCCAACCACAAGACGCCACGTGTCTGCTATTATGGCAACCCATTAATGCGCCGTTTCAAGCATTAATTGCTCGCGACAATGCCAGGAAAGAACAAAACCTTTGAGAAATCCGTTTTCCCATTGATTGTTCATCATTAGCATTAAAGTTTAACTCCGAAACAGGTTCCTCTCTCGAATCAAACTTGGGGCCTTTGATGATACCCGAGCCGAGTTGTAAAAAATTAATCCACGTCATCAACCTCGACACATATTCGAATAGGTGACCTACGGTGGCGTCAACAATGATGTACAACAACACGCCACGAATTGGGCTCGCCCGCCATTCGAGCCCAACAGCTTCTTGAAAGCCCAACCGCAACACGACTCACCGAGCCCCGAGCCCAAGTTTCGAGATGAAACGCACGCGCGAGCGGCCCGTAAAAATAAACACATGCCCATGTCTTTGAACACTTTATTGGTACTGAGAAAAACCGCCACATGTCGGAGAATCATGAAGAAGTCGACAAGTGGCAAGTTTTGGGCGATATGCACAACTATAGAGGGGACATGTGTCGTTTTTTTAACTATTTTATTAATTAGTGAATAGTTAGTGCAAAGATGACTATTGTAAACCCACTTACTCAAAGGGGTATAAAGAGTCGGAAAAGGAGGAAAGAAAGGGAGGGCAATTGTAACCAATTATAAGAAAAACCGACCCCGATATTCCGGCTCAGCAAAATACAAAAAAAGGCATAATTAGCCAAAAATAAACATACGTTACGCACGTTTTCATTTCCACGTGTTAAATCTTTTTGCTTGTTGACCAAAACGCACGTCAACAGTTACCACGTTAAAACCTCATAATTTAGCCTTGATTTATGCTCCAAAATTAATATGGTAACTTCTATACACGTGTCAATCATCCGTGCAGTGAAATAGGAGATGAAACACCGTATTGGAATAGAAGATCTCATCCGACTAACCGGTGGGTTTTGCTCAACTCTACCTTCAAAATAGAACATTGCAACTGACAAAATATTGTGAATTAATTTATATTTTCGACCCGTCACATATTTGTTCCAACTATACTTTAAATAATAGAGTAGTACAGAAACCATGATCAAGCGCAAAGCCATTAATTAAAGGAATAGTTGAATTGTCAAAAAAAAAAAAAAAAAAACAAATTGAGGAAGATGCCATATTAAGTTGAGGAATTAATGAAGGCGCATAAAATTGTGCATAGGCACAAACAACCACAATATCTAGTGAAAAGAACATGCATCCCACCATATGATATGTCCCCAATGTGTACAAATTTGGAGTGGTTCTGTTTTATTTTATTCTAAATAGGAAAGTCAACGACCCTGTCATATAAGACGATCATAGCATGGAAAGCAAATATATTTATTAAAAATTTGCCGTTGCACTCAACAGCAAAATTATGAGTTTTTAATTATGTTTTTGTTTCTCATCTCATAAAAGAATTAAAAACAGAATTCATTACAAAAATTTCAACATCCAATGAATCTTAATTACGGCCACAATTTTTTCTCGTATATTTTCAAAACAAATCTTGATTAGCCGTTGATGAGACATAAATTCACATTTATCTATGCGACAGTCTTAATAAGAAATGTTTGCATATTCTTTAAAAAAATGTGATTCTGGAAAAAAAGTTGATATTTTTTTTCTCCTTTAGACACTACAAGAGAAGTCCAGTTTATCGACAATATTTACTGAAATAAATAGTTTTATCACTAAATTTTACAATTTCCTACACACAAAAAAAAATACTGTTTTCTTTTAAATTATATTGACAAATTATCAATAATTTTTAAACTTAACGACAGAAATGTTGTAGACAATTACCAACATTTATAAATTATGTAGGTAAAAATACATATAGTGATATACAGTCAAAATACAATTATTTTAATGCTTACCTATGGATCTTTCTGTAGATACACTAAAATTTTCTTATATTATAATATAGTGAGAGTTTGCAAATATTTCCTATGTCTAAGTCCATTTTTAACTCTAGATTCTCTCTAATCCTTTTACTTTAATTGTGGTACTGTTGAAGTCTAACGTGTAGATTTCAACTTCATAATATAAACTGTTTGCACTAATTAACATTCACTCAATCTTGAATCTACCTTTGAAATTATAATTACTTGATTTTGCCCATAAATTTACTTACATATCAACAATATATAATTTTGAATAAATGCAAAATATTATTAAAAAGAAAAATATAGTGCACTGATTACCAAACAAGTAGTTAGCTTTAAAATAGAGGTCTCGTTAAAACCTATCAAAGTAAAACTCGAGCACCCCAGAAAAAAAAACATCAAAAATAACTTAAAATATATCGCAATTTAAATGTTAGGCGCCTATTTCTAGAGGATTTCGAATGACATTGTCATGTGTTTTTTTTTTTTTTGCATGGGCTTGAGTATCATCATGATGTCTGATGATCCCGTGGAATGCCGGTCCAGGATTCTCTAGCCACAATTGACTGAGCCTTCATAGTTTCTAACGAATCACATGAGTGAAAGACAATCAGAGTACGTGCATAGTTGAACAAAATGCGGGTGAATTCACCAAATTAATGTGACATCTATATCCCATAAAATATTCAAATAAATATGATCATCCGTCATGTCTTTCACTAATTTGAACGAATAAGGTATTATTTTGTTTCACTAACTTGATTCTAATCTCAAAACATGATGAATATTAACAACATAGGTGTGGTCCGCACTGTGGACTTTGTACTCTATAAATACATGAATAATAGGACTATCATGTATGTATATATGTGTTTGTACAAGCAGTGATGGAATGATAAAGAAACTACTGTGTAAGTGTTTAGAAATTCCTGAATTGTCGGCATGAAAGGGGCTTAAGGAGGTGATGTTGCCGGGATGAGACAGTACACTTGGCCCATAGACCATTCAACCTTGTTTGCATATTAGGTGTCTGCCCTCAGACAATATTTCCTTTGTGGGTGCCGAAAGTGTTTCTATTATTGTCAATGGATTATATTTCAAGTTACATCCTAACTGCAATAATATCTCCCCATACATAAATTTATTGTGTATATGTTGAGAACTTATGGATAATTATCCCTTATTCAAAATGTTTTAATACGCACTAGCGTTAGGCGGACATCAGATTGGACTCTAACGGCTATGTGGAGCCTAGACATAGTTAAGCAAGGTATACACAGGATTAGACGGGTCTAATCGGAAAATAAATATATGCATATAAGTATAACAAAACTGTGTATGGATTTAAGATGGATTTACTATTTAGAGTAAGCAAAAAGAACAATTCTGGGTTTATTGGGTATCTTTCATTTTTTTTTTTTTTTCGTTATGGGCCTTGGAGTATGATTAATTAGTAATCCAATAACTTGCAACGGGTTCGGATGAAAAGTTGAAAACAGATGGTGGCTATTATTCACCAGAAAAGGCTTATGATTTCGGATAAAGCCCATTTAAAATTGCGGTGTGGAAATACGTGACAGTTGGGTACATAAAGCCCAATTTAGAAAAGCGGTTGCGTTTGTTGGGCTGGCAACGCGTTTGGGCTTGTATGTATAGGTTAATACGTGCATTTCTTCTCACAAATGAAACTTTATCGTAATATAAATTTTAACCCTTCACTTTTTTTTTTTTTTTTTGAGGCAAAATAAAATTATATTACGATAAATCAAACGATAAAGGTTCAACAATACAAAGAGGTGGAAAATTCCACACTGATGGGCTATCAAAAGAAAATGATTCCTTCGCTAGCACATGAGCAACCTCATTACCGCTTCGACGTACAAAAGACACCGAAATATTTGGTTCTCCTTGCAATAAAACACGACACTCTTGAATCAAGTTATCATATTCCGAAGCACCCGAATCCATAGACGAAATACCTTCAACCACATATTTAGCGTCCGATTCCACAACCACTTGGTGAAAACACAACGACTTAATCCACGAGAGAGCTTCCCGAACTCCTATAGCTTCAGCTTCTTTAGGTGCAAAAACTCCTGGGAAAGTGATTGTTCTAGCCACAACAAAATCACCCTTACCATCTCTAATAACCATTCCAATACCTGTAGCATTACGGACCGAATTTAGCGCGGCGTCAACATTACATTTAAAATACAATTGGTCTGGTTTACTCCACTTCTTCAGCTGTGCATTATGAGTTGCTGCGCAAGCCTGGTTGTAAGCTTTGGTATTGAAATTTGCTGCACACCAATCTAATAATACACTAACAGCAACATAACTTGTATCTTTTGCTGAGGCATGACAATTGTTCCAAAGCTCATTGTTCCTTTCCCTCCACAAACTCCATAACAACATCAAACATTTAACCATTTTCCAATCTTCATCACATGACAGACACTTAGCCACAAAGCCTTGAACAGATTCAGTCTCCTCAGCCCATTCATCCACCACCTCTTTCATACCAGCAGCCCTCCACACTGAAGCACTGAACGAGCAAGAGAAAAACAGATGCCATGCTGTTTCCACTTGTTCATTACACATCACACATTTCAAATCCACAGCTATATGCCTTCGGCTAAGATTAGACCTCGTCGGGAGACAATCACGACACACCCTCCAAATAAAGTGTTTAACTTTAGCTGGGATTTTTAAATCCCAAATTTTACTCCAAAGACCAGAGTTTTCAGCTGCGCCACTAATATTAAAACTTGTAGCCACCCTATACCCACTCTTCACCAAATACTTACCCTTTTTATCAAAATGCCAAACTCTCATATCTTCTTCAAAACCATTAGTGAGAGGAATACTAGAGATCAGTCTAACATCTCTATCACAAAAAAATTCTTCTAGTAATTCCACATCCCATTGCTTACACCCGGGGATAAACAAATCACACACAAATAAATTTTCGATCCCTGGATTTATAGGGCTTGACATATAGAAATTTTCAGCATCTCGTAACCATGGTTCCCCCCACACTTTAACCTTCGTACCATTTTCAATTTTCCATCGAGTCCCTTTTTGCAGCACAACTAGGGAAATTTTCAGCATCTCGTAACCATGGTTCACCCTTCACTTATTTTTTAATAACTATATAAAAAAGGCATTAAAGGGGAACGTACTTTCAAAAATTGAAGGTGGGAAAAGCCCAAACTTGATATGAATGCAAATTTGTTGAAACAAAAGACATACACTGTAAAAGTTGCAGGGATCACTGCAGGCAAGAATTTGACAGTGCCAATGAAAACGTTAGTTATGTTTGAAAAGCGTGTTCAAATTTAAACGTACATGGAGCAGACTGATACTGATAAATTCCACTGCCTAATTCAGCAGACAATGTCAGGTGTAATATTCCTTTCAGCAGTGGGATTTATTGATACAACAATAATTAGTGCACTACATTCAATTGTCCAAGTTAATTAACTTCTAAATGATTCCTATATAGAAAAACTTTTTGTAATTCCTACCAAACAAACCTGAGGATGTTAAAAAAGAAAAAGAAAACAAGTTCATGGTGTTTAAAGTTTAAACTACTAACATGCATTAGCAATTGACTGCAATAGCCAGGCTGAGGTAGTTTCTTCGTCATATTTGAGCTCACAAAAAAATTTATTCCTGTGGGTCACATTAATCAATGAGATGGAATTTTAATTTACCTACACTACATGTACCGCAGGCAATTAATATTGCAGTGAGGCTGGACCTAGGATCCTAAATTTGTTGCATTTTATTGAGTCTTGCTGCAATTTGTACCAACCCTCGGAATGTGTATAAAATTTTAGAGGGTATGCAGCTGCCTCGATTCTTTAATTAAGTTGGGAGTACTGGTTGGAGAATTTAAGATAAACTGAAAGATACAAAGTTCGAACCCTGGTTAACACCTTTATAAAGGGTTAGTGATAGCACTTGAACTACAAGCTAGTGGTATAAGAAAATTGGATGTAACTATTGCTCAATGTAATAGCTCTCAAAACCAGCCTGGCCGGGATGTGATTTCGTTAGCTTGAAAAGAGCTAGCTCTATTTGGCATGCCCCATTAGGCTCGAATTACCAAGCCGACCCCATGCATGTCACATATGTTTTCAAAGCATGGGTCTGGCCAGGGTTCAAAAAATGGCACCAATGGAATTTGGGCCGAGTCCACCCAACTTTTCTTTTTGGCCCGGCAGGCCAGCAACGGCCTAGCCCATTTGACATCTCTAGTCACATCCCATGCGTTTGGGAGCTTTAAATGTAATTTTTTTTTTATATCTTTTGTGTCTCATATATGCAATCCGTATATACATTACATAAAACCTGCAATTTATCAACTAATTTTCATCACTACAAAGAAATTAAATTTTGCTGCTAAATTAATTGGTTTCTCCTAAGAAATATTCTACCTCAAAACTCGTGGCAATAAAACTGTCAAAATTAATTTAGTTGAAGACTTCTGAAAACTAGTCATAAAATTCTGTTGCTAATGTCACTAGTACTTTCAATTACAGACCAATATTCGTTTAATACACAGAAAGAACTATTGTACAATTCTAATAATTTGAAATGCAGAAGAGGAAAACCGAAAACGAGAAAAAAGGGGCCCATAAACATTTAAATTTTTATACACATATATAGAAATTAAAGAACTATTGTACAATTCTAATTATTAATAGCATTAAATTGCAGGCCCCGATCGACCTTCTATTCTCAGAATCTCTTTGGAGAACACAAACAAGCCTGCACAATAGTGTAAAAATCCATAAGCAAGCAAAAAAATAAGGGATAATTACAAAAGCACCCCAGAGGTTGGGTTAATTACAAAAAAACCCAATATGTTTCAAAATTACAAATAATCCCTTCAGGTTTCGTTTTCTCTTAAATTTAATGGGTAGTTGTAACATTTTTATAAATGTCAGGCGGTTTTTTGAACTGTTTTTGAAAATTACCAAAAAAATGCAACTCGAAATCGGGAAGTTCGATGCTACCCAATTGGGTAGCATCCAGCTCGATTAGAATGTTTGCATGTGTCCACTTATGACTTGAGCATGTGTATTTTTTCAAAAAAATAAATTAAAAAACGGACACTTGTAAAAATCCCAATAGAGTTGGGTAAATTAGGTAGCATCTAATTACCCGTCAGATCAAATCTCAAGGGTCTTTTCATAATTTTCAAAGAACTCTGGATTTTCATGTAATTAGCCCAACCCTTAGAGGTGTTTTTGTAATTATCCCAAAAAATAGATAAAAAAAAAATCGCAAAGACAATTTATACGTACGTTAAATGAAAGGCGTGATCTTCTTCTGGTATGTGTTTCAAGAGCGCTCCTCAACTTCTCAGCCATATCCTGTTCTGTAAAAATCTCTCCCGGAGAATTTAAAAACACGCTTCTATGAACCGGAGGAGACCAAAGCCCGCTTTGCGAGTAATCAAAGTCGTATTCCGTGACATCATAAAACTTAGAAAGCAATCTCTCCGATACAGACTTGGACACCAATTGAATCCTCTGTGAGGAGACTGAGAATTGATCAGGTGAGGATGAGGTTTCAGAGATGGACATTTAATTCACGATTTAATTAATGAATGTCAAAAAAGTGCAAGATGAATATTTAAACGAAAAGCGTGTCGATGAAAAGAAACTAATGGAAAAGGCTAAAAAAGGTTGTGAGATTGTGGTGGGGTATTTGAAAAGGAGATGACGGAAAAATTATTGTAACTTGGGACTGGAATTAATAGATTGAAATAAATGTATTTATATATAAAGAGTTTTGCATGATAAAGACTTGGAAATTTGGGTGGATGCATTGGTGCAATCATGGAGTGGACTACGTGGGTAGCATCATTGGTGGCCAACATTTGGTGATTTTTCATGTGTTGTGTTTGGGGTACATGTGATTTATATATATATATATTTTTTTTATAATCGAGATTTCATGTTCTTACATGACTAAATCCACTTTTTAGAAACAAACATGACCCATAAACTAAAAATAAATCGCGGTGAGAATGTATTTGTTGAGAAATTATATATATAAAAACACACACTATATGTGCTTACAAGCTTATAAACTCTAGTAAATTAGTAAAGTATTTGATTTTTATTCCTAAGAGAATGTGTAAGATCCTAAAATAGGTTGTTTTAGAGTTTATAAACTCTTTTAAGAATGCAAAGAGATCTTGATCACTTTTATTCTTCTTCAAAAAAAGATCAATTTAACAACTTCTTTCGATTTTAAATAGTTTAATTAAAAAAATCGACATTATTAACATTTTGAAAAGCTCCATCATCTTATTTTATCCAAACTCGTCGAGAATTTATTCAAAAAAAAAAAAATCTAACATTTTAGTGAGTAAATTACGTTTACACTCATTGAGACTTAGGTTTCTTTTGGCTTGTTCTTCTTGTCTTTAAGTGTATTTTTTTAGGTGGTAATGCTTGATTGCTTTATACTCACTACATAGTTTTGAGTATGCAAAAGAAAACGACAAGTGAGAGGTGATATTGATAGTTTGTTGATATTCATTTCTTTTTCCTCCCTTCAACATAAGCCTTTTTTCAGCAACTACTTTTCTTTGTTTGTTTTTTCCTCTTAAAGAATTATTCTAATTATTGAGTTAGTCCAATTATTAGTTAGTTGGAACATATCTAAACAAATGGACCCTAATCATTGTCAAATAATACAAACATTTAGAGTAATAATGTATTTATTTTTTAGGATCAGTATAATTGAAGCTACAATAAACTTTTATCATCTTATACCTCTTAAAATGAACTAATGTGAGTTTGTGATATCTAAGTTAACCTTTTTCTTTCAGAAAATTTTATTTGACAAGAAGTCATTCTACTTGATCTATTTGGGCCGAAACTATGTTCATGGGCCTTAGTTGGGCCTAAGTAATTATGCCAAGTACCATTCGCAGTCGTCTAATTATTTGGGCCATTACTACCCACATAATGAAATTGAGCGGCCCAATTTGAGTTTCCCGGCTCCTAAGTTTAAAAAATAAAAAATAATAAAAACATTCACGAAAAGCTCAAAAATATACAGAACCAAAATAAAGAAGAGGTTCATAAATTGGATCCTGATTCTTTCTAATAAGTAATTAAAAGTTTCAGAAAAAGTCTAATTTGCTTTCAAGATTCACCAGGAATAAGTTCAGCATTGAGTCCAAGTCCACCATTCGAGTTGAGTTTGCCACTAGAAGCTTGCATGTTGATGGTAAAGTCATCAAAGCTGGCTACGAGTATTACTCGCCATGACGAGGTTAGGGTTTGATTACCTGCAATGATGGGGCCAAATTTAAAAAAAAAACAAAAAAAAAACAGATTAATTATTCGAACTATTACTAAAATATGTTATTTGTGACAACTATATATAACATCATCACTTCAATTTATTTTTTTTTGGTAGTGAGCACTCGCCCAATTACAATTATCATATAATAAATAAACATCAATATGAAGATTAAAATAATGAGTATCAGGTCACTTAGCTAGGGACCCTCATGGGCCTCATCAAGACATTCAATAATACCTACCGCTTATATTAAATATCTATCGAGTAAACTGAAATGTCGTAATTAAATAGTTGACTTTTTTGCCATTTGTGTTCTTATAACTTTAAATTTGAACTTTGATTCACTCTACAACAGTTGTAATTTTATTTAATTATCAAATACAAAGTGTGTTCATATATAATAACCGAATGTCAATGGAGAACGTGGGATCCAACTATATATACATAATTGCCCAAAAGTCAAGAAAATTGAGTGTAAATGGTGTAAAAAGAAACAAATACATATGTAGTTCGTTCAAACACTACATAGTTAGCCAGGCTAATTTCATGGAAATTTACATTTGTTTGGACTTTCTCTCATTATAAAATTACGGTGTCCCATGGATTTCAGTATAATCGATCTAACTTCAATCCTTCAAACTCTCGAAAAATTAAGCAACAAAAATGTAAAAGTAAATACAACAAAGCCACTTGGAGATGCCTAGTTGTCCTATTTGTTTAAATAATTAATATACCAAATAAGCATGTTGCATAAGATTATGCGTAAGAATTAAGATACCCGTTAGAAGCCATCGACTAACATGGCGCCAATAACTGAAAAGATTATGATATCAATTATCAACCCACCGATAAAATATTTTTATCCTAACCAACACTAGGAGCGTGAACGAGTCGAGTAGTCAAGTAGATCCTGTACTGCTGTCAAACTTGTTTGATTTTTTTTATCGAGCTTTATATTTTTTTATTTGAGTTCCTTTTAGTTATTAATCAAATTGAGCTAAAACAAACTCGAGTGTGTTGATAATTTTATACACGTTCTATTATTATTTTGTAAATCTAGTTGAATTCAAGCATAGTTTTATATTTTACCGAACGAAAAAAATATGTATAAATTTAGTTTTTTATAATAACGCATTGAGTTTAAACAAACTCTTAATGATCGATTTTGAGTAATTTGATCTGTTTTTCAACCCTATCAACCACCGCTATGAAATCTTCTAAAGAATCAAATTATATATTACATTAAAATGTGAAATTAATCAACCCTTTTTAAACTACGTTATCTTGAGGGCGTACAATTATTACTCATCTCGTAACCAAAATCAGAAATAATAATCGGTCTCAACCGGAGGTCGCCAAGCTATGCCGCCGCCGCTCCACCATCCCACGGCGGAATACCGTCGCACACTCCGGCAACAAGCCGAGATCGGAGAAAAGTGACTCATCGTCGTCTATCATCGCGGTAAAAATCATAGCCATTTCATTATCCGTAGTAATTCTATCCTCGGTTAAATAAATTGGACCCTCCTTCTGAAATGTGGACTCAAAATCAGAAAACCACCCAAATTCACCACCAATATTATTAACCAGGGGTCCATCCCCAAAATTGGTAAATTTGTAATTGTCTTCTGAAATTAGATGATGAGATTGACTGGAACTAATTAGGTTTATAGTTTTTTCCTCTTCTAATTCATCATCATCGGACTCTTGTTCCGAAACTGAATTTGTGATGTTTGTAGTGGCGGCGCCGCCAGCCTTACGGTGGTGATTGTGATTATGATTCCTAGAAGCAATCCAAGGGTGGTTGTGTTCACAAGAATATGTGACAACTAGCGTGTTAGGGTCCAATTTGCTTCTTTCCACTTGTTTTCTTGCTGGGCATCCTTTTGAGCTACTACACTTGTAATATCCTCTGCAAGATTCAAGAAATTTCACTACAAATTCATCATCTTGATCTTTAAAATTGAACAACTAATTAATTATAGATTAATTAATTAGGGGTGTCAAAATTGTTCCTGCATTTTTCAGTTTTTAATTTAGTTATTGAAATTGTTCAATTTAGTTGTAATTTCAATAGAATGTTGCAAATTCACCAGAAATTATCACGTGATTTCCAAAATTTGGAGATTTCTTTTGTCTACTTCCCATGATTTTTGGTGACCTGACAATCCAATTGGTCTATATTTTTATGAATGATTCATTATTATATTTTTATGAATGATTCATTATTATTTGTTATTCAATTGGATTGGCAGGTCAACAAATATCGTCAGAAATAAAAAAAAAATCCGAAATTTTTAGGCCTCACGTGCCAGTTTCCCGTGAATTTGTAACAATTTGACGGAAATAATTCTAAAATTGAGCAATTTTATTAGTTATATTTTTTCTAATAAGTTGGAAGCACTGATTGGAAGGAATAAGATAAATTTTAAAGAAACTGAAAGATAGAAGATTAAATGACATCCTTACAAATGGTGAATGTCTACTCACTTGAATTATAAAGTTGTGGTGATTTGCCAATGAAGTTGCTTTAAACATAAATGGATTTTGGTTACCTGGGATAGGGAGAACCTTTGATGGGCTTTTGGCCATATTTTCTCCAGGCCCATGAATCGGAAGGTGGAGAACTGATCTGATGATCACCTTTCAGCTTAAATCTTTCAACGTCTTTGATTGGCACTGACACCACTCTCTTCTGTATGCCTCCCCTACTGTATAGTTTAAATCCAGCAAATTAACATTATAATTTCTAAAAAGAGATTTAAATTAGAATATGCGCGCGCACACACACAGAGAGAGAGTAAATTATACTAGTGTTAGTTAATTTACTAAATTAACCTGCGTTTGGAAGAGGAAGTAGAGGCAATCTTGGTATCCTTTGAGATGGCAGAGCTTGGAGAGATATCTCTACTGTTTTCAGGCGAATTCTCAGAATCCTCTCTAACAAAGTGGTTGATGTTTAATCTTTTATTCATGGCCTTAATTAATTGTAAAGAACTATGAACTATGATTATGATGATGATGATGATGATGATGATGATTGATACCACTAATGAATGAAGGTGAAGGTTTGGTGGCCGTCAGTTTTAATATGGATCTGAATGCTGACAGATGTATGCAATAATAGTGTATATTTATATACTATAGAGGACGTGCAAACAACTGTTGAAGTAATCAAAGGCTGATTATATTTTATTACAATGTGAAAGGGACCCTAATATTTCTTTTAGGGATAAAAACGGGCCCTAATACTAATTACTTTTTTTTATATGGAGGTTCATGTTTCCATGATTAGTCATCGTGGAAATAATATTTGCCCCTTAGATTGCCCATGTAAATTACTAGAAATGCACAATGGTTCACAGGTCCATAATATCTCAACATTGTACACAAGGAGTCGTAGTGATTGTTACATGTTGAACTCATCTCTATCTAGCCGTAGGTTCCCATAGAGTTTTAGCCTCACACTGCTACCTAAATCCCTCAATATTAATTGTTCCACCATTGTGCCCGGCTGGGGGACTAGAACCCTTAATCTCTCAAAGAGAGACTAAAAGTAATTACTTTGTTGATGTGATTTAAGAGAGATCCTTGTAATATATTGGAATTTATATAGCGGCTAAATGCTAATATGATCTGTATAAAGGAGATATGACAAGAGTTTTAGGATGGTTGTCAATCTAATACAACCCTCTTCATTTATATGAGCCTCGGATCGGCTACATATATGCAGGTTAGATTGTCTATGTGCAAGCTGATTTAAAATTTACATAATGTGATATACGTGGATTTAATCATATCTGTGTGTGAAGTGCATTTTATATGAAATATAAGATGTAACGAAAACTAAAATAAATAATTTGCATTATTTATATTTTGTTAACAAAATTTTTTATATTTGAGATCATTTTTTCCGATCAATTATATATTGTGATATTACTCTGATTATTTTCGCCTCAAATCTATATTTTGCAATAATATAAATGTTTACTTCAAGTTTTTTTATTTTAATTTCGCGAGTGTCCTGTATATATAATTAACATTAATTGTATATTTATGCGCATGGTACATATATATTGTATGAAATACACACCAAAGAACCATATATATATATATATATATATATATATATATATATATGGATTAAAATATATATATTATCCCAATCGATAAATATTAATCGAAAATAAAAAGTGAATAGATTTGCATTTATATATATCATGAGAATAGTTCGATTCATATGCATCGTAATTTGGAAACCTAATGGAAATTAAAATACTAATGATGAGTTCATTATTCATTAACGAAAGGGCAGAATCATGCATGCTGAATTTTATTAATCAAACCCCATTCCCACTATATAAAATAGCAATTTCATTTTATATTTGGATGATGTTACAATCATGATAATTGGAACCTTTGATCATAAGAAATATCATATTTAATTTATAAAAAAAATTAAAAATAAATCTTTGGAAAATACTAATAAATTCATTGTTTTTTTATCATATTTAATGTGTACATGCAGCCAAAATTAAAGCTTTGTAATCGCCCATGGATCGAGAATCAACATTAAATGCAACACCATGTGGAGAAACTATTAAATCCATTTTTTTTACCCTGTGAAATGTGAATTATAGATCAGAGTTAATAACAAAAGTGCGAGATAATCAAGAACGAAGGGAAAACGTGTTATTTATAAATTAATTTATCGTTAACCCAATCGATACGAAATTGTGGAATTGGATAACTTAAACTATAATATAATTCTTCCTCTGACTTTTCTTTCCTTCTCTCATATATATATATATTCACACTGCCACAATAAAATACTGGGATTTATGTTGAGGCGCTTTTAATGATTGTAGCAGGAATATTGATTTTCTAATTGTTGCTGTCAAAAAAATGGTTTTCCAATTGTCATGGTCAAAAGGCAATTTTTCTATTCTAAAGTGTCTCTCGAGTCACGACTATTGAATTAATGAATAGGTATTTCTTGGGAGCTTCCAAAATTTACCCTTTCAAATTCATACGCATCTTACTTTTTTTTTTTAAAAAGAAAACATTCATAATTTGATTTAATAAAATTTAATATTGGTTTAATGATAAGACCAAGGTATGTGACTCCTCAACTACTCCGCTTGTCTTTCACTCTTGTGATTCCTCAGAAGCTATGAGGAATATGGCAATTGCAGCTCAATAATCTTGGGCGGACATTCCATAGGATACATCAGACCATCTAGATGATAATTGAGCACGAGCGGAAAAAAACAACTGGCAATGTCATTCGAAAATTCTCTAGAAATAAACGTTATTCATATAAGATGTGCCTTTAAGTTATTTTTGTTATTTCTTTTTCTTGAAGTTTAACTTAGTTTTTCTTTACTACCTGATCAGCTTATAATCAGGACTTTTTATATATTTCCATTTATTCAAAAAACAATGTGACGCGAATAAATTATTCCTACATTCAAATTTAAAATTTTAGAAAAATAATGATAGGTTAAAGAGAAAAGATGAGCTTTGTACACCTGGAGGCCCACTTATCTCCAGGCCCATCTGAAATGAAACATGGAATTGTACAGGCCCATAAACTTTTTGAATAGAATTATAATGTATATTGCGATATTGTGTTAAATTAATTATTATTCCAGGAATTAACATTGTGCTTTAGTGGTAGAGGTGGACAATTAATCCGGGTACAATTATATATGAGTGTGTAGTCATTCCCCTATACTGTACTAAAAAAATTATTATATTGTTCCACATACATATATGACATAATTATCTTTTAATTTTCAAAACACCTAAAAAAAACCATAAACAAGTGGAGGAAACAATATGCTTTAGCCTTTTTCAATGATTTCACACTTATAGCAAGCCGAGGGCAACATGGGGGGTCACTTTCTCACTTTTTTCACTCCAAAATGAAAGTGACCTTTACAAGCTTCCAATATAATATCACAGGTTGACAAACTAGGTAATAGTACTAATACTACTATTTAGATAAGCGAAATTCAACCTAAGAATTAATTAACTAGATTTTTCAGTTTGTGTTTTGATAACCTTGAGAATAGCCTCATTCAAGATTGTTGCATCAATATTAGCTTCAACAATGGCTTCCATCCCAAAGAAGTGTTTGCATGTAACCCTTGCTTGGACTACATTCAAATTCATTTTCTCAAATGCCTCCAAAATTAAAACCAGCATTTCTCCACCTTTCTTGCACGTTACCATTACTAATAAATATCCTGTCCCAAGCTTCTCTACTTTCACTTCCTGTTCAATAAATATACACACAATATTGTCTTAATAATGGCCATCAAAATATTGAGAAACCCCAAAAGAACACTATTATTATTATTATTATGTGGAAAGAAAAAAATTGCAACCTAAACTTAGCCCATTTTTACACTTTGCAACCTGAATTCTTTTTTAACAACCTAAGTTATGCGAGCTTTCACTCTCCAACCTTCGACCACTGGCGGATCCAGGTTGGACCACCCATGTTTTTTGGAAAAAAAATAAATTAGTGAAAATTTCTTTTTTTTTTAAAAAAAATATTTTTAGTACTAATTTGCATGATTTTTCTTGGGTTTTTTATTCAGTCCACCCTATGTTCCGTGTATCAGTGCCAACTACATTAAGGTGTCCTAGCTCCGCCATTGCCTTCGACCAGCCGGAGTTGGAATTATTCATAGTCATATAGGCAAATATTGTTGGAATATTCCAACTCTGGTCGAAAGTTGCAGAGTAAAAATATTGCACAATTTAGGTTGCTAGTTATTAAATAAAATAACGTAGGCTGAAAAGTGGAAAAAAAATGACCTAAGTTTTTTTCTTTTTGAAACAAAAATGACATAAGTTCCCATTGCAAAAAATTTCCCCTACTATGGTCTATGTGTGTGTTTTTGTGGGTAATATGAGAGAGGGAAATACTTGGATATGGTCTATAAGGTATTGGTACTCTTTTTTGATGGCTTCAACTTGGAGCTTCAACTTGTAGATATAAAGAAAAGCATCCATGATAATGGAGCTCTTTTTCACCTTCACAACCAACAAAACAAAATATGCATCACATGTTAAACCCTGTAAATTACAAAAAAAAAAAAAAAAAATTGTCTTGAAAAAGAAAATCAAATAATAATTACTGATTTTGATTTGGTTAGAGCTCTCAAAATTTGAAGCTTTTTGCGCAGTGCCATTCTCCTTTGCATTTTAGATGCCATATATCTCTCTAGTATGTGTTTGTGTGTGTATTTCTTTAGTGTGAATTATTACTGTATTATTGAGTGCTAATGGGGGCATGCATTTTATAGAGACTGAAAAAAAGTGTGAGGAATGAATGAATGATGTGTTTTGGTCCTTTTGGAGTCACGGAATGTCGAGATATGCACTGACAAATGTTGTTGTCCTCATCCTAAAATTATTATGTGTAATAAATTTGAAAAGCACTTTAATTATTATATCTAATCAATACATAATGATTGCGACTGATCAGGCAGGTTATATAAACCAACGAAATTTAAAAATTAAGTGAAATACCGAAATTGACAAGGGAGAAAATATCACTTCAGCATGTACCTTCGTTACTTAAATTGGGAGGTGAATTATACTATTACCTTATGTGAAAAATGAATAGAACAAAAAAACTTTGAAGGGGTAAATTTCCATATTATGCAAACTTACGGTATGGGTCAACCTGTTTATGCGACCTAAAAGATCAGACCTAACTCTTCACGATTGATTCTGATTTGACCTATTATTTAAGTGGTATAAATGTTATTTATATTATCAAAAAATTGGTACAAATGTCACCTTTTGCTCCCAAAAGACAACCCGTTTCATCTAAATGTTTTCCCAACACATATATAAAAGCTGGGTCAAATTAGGCCCATTCATTTTTTGGCCTCTAAAAATAGAGTCCTAACTCATCTCTATTTACTAATTGGGCCAGTCTATTGGGGCAGGCCAATTTTACAAAATCTAATTTCAACATGCAATTAGTAAAGCTTATATGATTTTTTTTTAGTACAAATCCTAGGAGGGGAGAGTGGTATAAATCAAATTGGGCTCAAAATTACATTATCCCTTGAATTACTGCCCACAAGGTCTAGTCCAACATGTAAGACTCATGAGACCCAATGTCCGTAATTTAAATAGTCTTTTTGTCTCATTTGAAAGGTACATAATTACTCTCTATGCTCTAGTCCTTTCAAATTCCCTCTTCATTCAGTTGTCGACTTAAGTATCAGATGGGTTTTTTTAAGACAACTTTGGAATGCTTCTAACGTGTGTTCGTATTACAGATCGAATCTCCATTGAGAATAATGCTTCAGACATACACGTGAAGCTTTGTGGAGTTGTGGGCGACCAGTCAAATCACCTATGTTATTTTTGGTCAAATAATTGTTGTTTTATTGGCCAACCTAACATTAGAAATTGAACGTTCCGAACATTTTATTTTCTATAGTATTTCATCTAGTTTTTCAATACACGAACGACTACTACGTACATAATAATGACATTATTATGCACGTCATTTAGAATTGAAGATGAAATAGAGACCCCAAAATCGAATGAAGCCCCTATAGTCCTTGCACAGTCAAATAAAAGAAGTGTCAATATCACTAATACAAAAATGCAAGCTGAGCTGAAAAAAGTAGCTGCATCATATATGGAACAGTAGAGACCAAAATGCAGGCACCAAAAGCATGTATCGGGCAGATATATGCAGGCATTTAGGAGTAGAACCTAATTTGTGTAGGCCCTCATCAAATTTGGAGTATCCAAATAGCAATACTTCAATTATTTTTCAGGGACTAGTACGAATCAAATGGGGAATGGGCAGACTGAGATTCAGAATCGTACCATATATACCAGCAATTTATTTTAACTTTTTTGTTTTTCCAGTCTAAAAATCACGAGCACCCACATTCTATTTCTGTCCTTTTTGGTGTGGTGGTTTTTGATTTTGTCTATCAAAAATCTTTTGCCAGCGCCTCTGAATAATCACATGACCTGACAATTATTAATAGACAGCCTATATGCTCCCACTCGGGCCTTAATTTTATTTGGTTCTTGATATTTATTAATTTAAGACTTTTAATTAATTATTTAAGTCCCGTGCTTTTTTTAATTCTAATTTGTTGGTTTGAAATGATCATCCAACTACCATGCTTCTCTAAGTCAGTCCAACAAATGAACGAAATATATGATGAACTTTTGGATTACTAATTTAATATGATCGGCTTGTGATCATCATTTTTTTCATCCATTTTATGCATTTCTGTTTAATTGAAAGAAAATTAATATGATGTATTAGTTAAAATTCTTATCAAATGTGTAGTGTAATTGATATTTAAAAAATAATCAAAGAATGGGATTATAGATTCGATGACGCCTTGAGCCAAGCCGACAAAAATACATCCACGTAGTCATTCGTGTGATGATGACGTAAGCCGCTCAGGATGACGCGGACCGACCAAGCTGACGTCAGCAACCGACCTGATGACGTGGACCGAGCTACTATAATAAAAATAATTTCAGTAAGTGCTCCACTCAACCAGTCTTTCACTAAGTAGAGTCAACTGTCAACATGTCAGTGGCAGACCAGTATACCACTTGTCAATGAGCCAAAGTGATAAGTCAATAAGTTCCCCTCAACTAGGGGTGGAAATAGGCGGGGCCGCCAGCTTTTGCGTCGACGCCTGGGCCTCTGTTCACGTTTTTTTACCTAAGCCTGGCCTATTAAATATAATAGGATTTTTTTTGGCTTGCCTGGCCTGTTTAAAAGCCTAGGCCCTACCGAGCCTATTAAAAGCCTACTAACCATATTTTTATTTTAAAAATATATTTTATCTATTATAATAATTAAATAGTTATATAAAAAGAATAATATTAGTAAACTATATAAAATATATTATATTTTTTATACTTATAGGTCATAAATAAAGCGGCTATTGTGCTTAAAAGGCTATTTTAAAAGTTTGAGGCCCTACTATTTTACATAAATAGGCTTAAAGAAAGGCCTTAGCCTGGCCTATTTATGAAATAGGCCAAAGCTAGGCCGGCCCAAAGTAGGCCAGGCCGTAGGCCCCTGTCGGGTAGCCTGGCCTATTTCCACCCCTACCCTCAACACATGGCAGACATGCATCCCATGCACACTGGGGAAAGGACAAGTGTCCAACTATTATCTTAATATAATAGAGATTAGTTTACTAATGGTATTAGTATAAATAGATAATATTTATTGGGAAAAGGGAGAGAGAAAAATTAGAGAGACTACATGTAAAATTCAAGGTACGTGTAAAAAATCGACCAGACACGTTCTGCTCGACCATCGCAATAAAAATGCAGAATTAGACACTTTAAATATTCTCTAAGTGGCTATTTTTAGTTTCTAAGTTATAAATTTTCGATATTTATTCGCTTGTTGACCCAAGAAGCACGTCAACACATTCCTCCTCATAGGTGAGATGAGTAATTGATATTTGTAATACATCTTGTTTTGCATATTTTATTTATAAATAATAAAATATAAGTTCTATATGATCAATCTTAAATTGATTTCAACCCTAGTACGACAAGATCTTTGGTTCTTGATTCTCTGTGATGCTTCTTGTCATTCTAAATCAGTAAATAGTGAATATACCCGAGCCATGTAACTTTCTTCATTTGGTTAAAGGAGAATTTAGAATTTGGTACAACGAATGGATGAAATATTATTTTATTTATTTGTCAGAGCCATGTTCCTTTTTCCCTTTTTTATTTTTTTAATTAATTAGACAAGATTTTATTAAGCATGGAGTACTCCAACCTTACAAGTTACGATTTTAGATTATGAAATTTATTATTAGAAAGTGGTGACATTCTATTTTTAATATTCCAAAAGATACGTGAAAAGATTGATCAATATTGAAAACCGTTGGACAGAGAGAATATATAATGTCGTCAAAAAAAATTAAACATTTCGTTCTCTTTGAAGGAAAAAAGGCCAAAATAGTACTAGTTGATGGAAATTTGACAAGACCTCTCGTCTTCATTTTTCTTGTGCTTCTTCAGAGAGGCATGCATAAAAATGGCAGAAGCAGAAAGAATAGCACAAAACAAAAAAAGCAGAGAAACAAATTGGAATTTAGCAGTTACATACCTCCTTAAATCACTCTTCTAAGGTTTTGTTCTTTAGTTATGTACTATAAAACCCTTTTTCTGAGGTGTGGTTTTTTAGGTCACTTTCTGTCTACTCATTTTCTGATATTTCAATGTTGTAACTTCATCTCCCTCATCCCTTTCTTTTGTCTCTTTCTTCTTGACACCTCTCTCTCTCTCTCTCTCTCTCTCTCTCTCTCTCTCTCTCTCTCTCTCTCTCTGGATCTCTCTCTCTCTCTCTCTCTCTCTCTCTCTCTGGATCTCTCTCTCTCTTGAAATCTGGCTGGTGGATGGATATTCACATGACTAAACTAGACATTTGAGCTTCAATTTTTGAATTCCCTCATCTGGTCAAATTATTGAATATTTTCATAGCGATGTTTGATTATTTGATTTCAATTAAGTTGAATTTATTATTGAAAATTTCAAGAACTATTGGTGAAATGAAAGGGTGGCATTATTGACACCTCCAAAATTGATGAGCACACCCTTTTCATATAATTGCAACAATGTCATTCACTTAAAAGACTATATTACCATTACTTAAAAAAGTTCTAAATACACTCACATCATTCACCCACATTCTTCTTCTTCTCCAAGAAAGCTCAATTTTTTTTTTTGTATAAACCCTAGATCTTTCCAACGCCCAAATTGTTGAATATTCGAACAATAAAGTCTTCATATCCCCAAATAATGAATGTATATTCTTATTTTATAGCATAAAATATGTTATTTCTCAAATTTTCAGGTTGAAAAATACCGTCGCATAGTAGCAGTGCGGCACTTAGCATGATCACGCGCTATGACAAAAAATTCATTGTGTCATCGTGCTACATGGCACGATGGCAAAAAACACATCGTGCCATCGTGTCATGTGGCATGATGGTGAAAATGTCATTGTGTCATGTGGCATGATGGCAGAAAGCTCATCGTGCCATCATGCCACCTAGGGTTTTTTATGAAAGGGTAAAATTGGAAAAAATGGGGGTATATTTAACAATTGTGTCATATTTTAAAAAGTAACGGTCGACGGATGGTGTATTTAGAAGATGTGTGTGTTTAGATAAAAAGGGAGTGTCAATAGCGCCACCCAATTCTCAAATCAAACATGTCTCTGTTTTTAGGAGAGTAATAATTGTTTTATATATTATCTATCATTAGACTAATTAAGTATATTTATTAATCTCTTAAAATACATATTGTTTTTAAGAAAGAATCATCAAATGGGTATTGCCCAATGAACTCCGACTTTTCTGGCCCAGAAATAAGTTTGGGCTCTCTTGAGTTGAATATGCCAAGCCCCATTTGCGCGCTCGAGATTAATTATGACTTTGTAGCACGTTAAGAAGTTAACAAACTTTTTTTATATAAATAAATTCAATTAACCACTTGATTTATTACATTACATATCAAATGAAATTGAATAAATTAGTCATTTTAAACTAAAGCATATATCTAAAGCTAGCACGGACTTTCAATTATTATATACAATTTTTTTTTTTAAATCTGTTTGGCGCAATTTTTCCGATTTAAATGGACTATCAAAGGACTGAATATAACTTATACTAGAAACTTTAGAAATTGAATGTAACTTGTATTTTCTTTATTCTGAATAGTTATACATTCATTCCTATAATTTGAAGTTAATTACAAAAACCACCGTTTAGCCTAATTATAAAAATATTCAGTTATCTTTCCCTAAAAAAATTATCTCATTCGCATTTTTTTTATCTTACATATTGCCCATCAAAGCATCCTTAAGAAGTGTATTTGTGATTTTAACAAACGATTGATTTTGTTTGCAATTAGACTAAACTTCAGGGGTAATTTTTGTAATTATCCCTATCAATTTAACCTCCCCCTCCCCAACAAGAGAGAAAAAAAATGAAAATCAGAGACTTTTTTGCTTGTGTATGTGGTCTTAACTCTTAATCATCGTGATTCGTGAAAGCACAAAATCATAACAGCTCTCTCTAGCTCCGGCATAAAATCAACCTTTTTGGAGCCTTTGTTTACGACTTTTTTTCGGGCCACAAGAAAATGTACGCGTTTCAATGAATCAGCAAGCGTTGGCGAACTTGCTTCTGGATATGCCATCCGACAGATTTCTCCAGAGCTTTTGCTGTAAGTTTGCTTGGAATATTTTATTCCGATGATTCATCCATGTAATTGCTGCTGGAAGTTCCGATTTATTCTGCAAAACGAGATTCTCCCTATTTTCGGAAATCCTTTTAACCTAATTTAAATATTTATTCATCTTCCCCCGACTTTTCTTGGTAAATTGGGGATTTGACCAGTGAATCGTCGTTTTGAAGCGCGAGTATTTGCATTTTTCCAGATGAGTATGAAATGGTATAATCTGTGCTTAATGTGTTTGATATATTAAGTATACTGACGGTTGATATAGGGAGAAGAAATAGTGTTAATTAGTATTTGCATCACTGTTCTTCTCCACATCCTTTAATCTGTTCCTGTTTTGCGTTTGCCTCTGATGAGCTTCAATGGTGCATTTTATTAATTCTCAACTATATCAAATAATTATGTGGATATTCGCTATGGTATATGCTAAGGAACAATGCCTCTAAGCTTTCTTTCACTTTTGTTGTTGCTATCATGGTCCCCTGCCTGGAGGGTTTTTCCTTATTGTTGCATTGCTTTCTGCTGGTTATTCATACTCTGATTACTTATGTTTTGCTTTATAATAATACAATATATACTTGGAGCAGATTTTGTAAAAGCTGTGACTTAAGTTCAATAGCTTCCTAATTTCCTGTTTAAAAAGCTCAAATGCATGCCTTCAAGACAGTGATGTATGCACATCATAACTCTATGGATCTTAAGATGCCTTCATATTAATTAACATGCATTAGCCTAATTCAAGGCTTTGAGAGTAATTTTTGGAGTGTTTTAAATCTTTTCATCTTTCAACCACAATTAATATTAGGTCACTTTAATGGATTGAGGCAATTGTAGTGGAGATGTAAAAGCTTTTTATGATTTTTTCATACTTAGTAGTTAGTACTAACTTTGGACTGTGAAACAATGGCTTTGGTTGACTGATCTTTTTCTTTAGAATGCGCCTTCGGGATAATTTTAACCTATAGATGCTCACACAGAATATGATGATCGGCCATGCTATTAATATAACTTTTATCTGAAAATGTGAAGTCTCTATAGGAAGGACCGCCAGCCTCGAATGCTAATTAAGCACTGTTAATTTCAAGATTAATCATCTGTAGATGGAATAATTAGGGTAATAGATTCTAAGATTTTCAATCTCCTCTCCCACATTGCACTCACTGATTACAATATTATTGCCTAGCTATGTCAAAAGGTTGTATAGCTTGGCAAGTTCCATGATAAGAAGAATAGGAGAAATCCTTTAATATTCACTTTTTTTTAACCAATAAATCAGTAGTTAAACCTGTAGGGGCATGAAAATATAACTAAGTTTCCATCTTTTTGAAGAAACTACAGCCTTAAAAAAAGGTTGTAATCCTACTCGGGGATAAAAAAATACTTTTATTTTCAGTCAGAAAACTTAATACAGTGCTGTCTTAATCATAAAACAAAAATAATGATAAAACTGAGGTATAAGACAGCTTAAACGAAAAAAAAAGGGATACTCGTGCAACACTGAAGTAATGCAGCATTGTGAGAGTGAATGGCAGGGCAATTCTCCTTTGGCAAAGAAAAAGAATGCAACTGCATTTTCTCCCTGCCAAAGGAGAATCACACTGTTATTTCTTTTCCCACATAGTTAAGTTTCTTCCTCAAATCAGACTCCATGCATATGTGTGTGTGTGTGTGTGCGCTCGAGTTCTTATGTTGAATAGTACAGAGAGCATGGTTTATATATATATATATACTTCTTGGTTTGGCCCTTGAATTTGGATATGCTGGAGGAAGAATGGCATATGCTTGGGACTACTATTCCTCTGGGGCTTTTCCTTTTGCTCAAGGTCAAGCACCTTTTCATAAATGGATATGCTATTTTAATTAGTTATGTAGACTGATGATACATTATACGATTGAGGCACTTTATAAGGAGTTTGATCTTTTTGCTTTCATATGAGCAGGAATATATATACGATTCCTCTTGTTTATGTTTCTACGTACAGAGATATTGATTTGTATAAGTTGTCACATTAACCAAGAACAATGCAATTAATATGAGCTAATGTTTTGGGAGAACTTCTTAAACAGTGAAAGGATTAATGTTATGGCAGTATTTTGGGTGAGGGGGGTTAATATTATGGATTTTTCATGGGGCAGATCATATATGAACATTTTGTAATATAACTGATTGTTAATTAATTACATTACTCTTTTGCATAACTCTGTATTAAACCAAATTATACAGAAAAGATAGCAGATAGGGACCACCCAGAGACCACAACTTGTCTTAAAATTATAGAGCTATCACTTACAAGAACGTTATCTAGTATATTTAAGGGTAATTACAAAAAGTACGCCTGAGGTTTGACCTAATTACAAGAAAACCCAGCTAACTTTAAAACTTACAAAAAGTACCCATGAGGTTTGAAATATATTTCAAAATTCCCCTTCATATTTGTAAAATCATTGCAGATTACTCCTTAATTTTAACACTAAATCAAACCTCAGGGGTACTTTTTGTAAGTTTTAAAGTTAGCTGGGTTTTTTTGTAATTAGGTCAAACCTCAGGGGTACTTTTTGTAACTATCCCTATATTTAATAACAATAGATAAATCATCATCATCATCATCATTAACACTACGAAATTCACACAAAAAGCAAAGTGGCAAAATTTTACGTCGAATGCCCTTCCTGACACAACCTTCATAGAATGAGAGATGAGATGAAATTCCAAAATCATCATCATCACAACTTTTTACATGCAACTTGCATTGAAAATAAGATGAGACGGCGATGAGTTGAGATAGTTGTTCTAGTCATAATAAATTACATGATTGATATTGTAAAATCAACATGTACATCATGGAACATGACCATAATAACAATAGATAAATATGTATTTTAAATTTTTTAGGGGGCGGAATTTCAAAAGTTAATAATTATTTATAAAAGAAAAAATATATATACTATTAATCTAAAAAATTTGGAGGTGAGGGGGCCTGGCCGTCGCCGCCAACCCCAGCTCTGTCTCTTCTGTTATTCTCTGGTGTTTTAATACATTTGGTAAATGTCACATATATAAGATTATGTCATTATTTGTCACTCGTTTGATGTATTGACACACTAAGAGGAATTAAAAGATTTCCGATGTGTGCATGTGTAGTTTCGTTCCTCCATGCCACTTTCATCTTAATCACCCCTCTTTTTGGCCTACATTATTTAATCAAACACGCATGCTCGAGTTGCCGCATATTTAAACCAGAAAACAAAAAAATTAATTGAAATTGTTGGCACCAAATATTTGGGATTATGCCAGAGAAAATGAGACGCATATGCGGGGACAATTCCTGCATAGAAGTTTACCTTTTCATAAAGTGATGGAGGTCAAGGTATCAGTTCTAATACCCCACCAATAATTATCCCTTACTCGAAGACCTTTCGAATCCACTTTATAATTTTTCTTTTTTACTGTCTCACTACTTCAAGCAGTCAATGCCATGCTGCCACCTTGATCATAAATGCAATGAAAATTTTAGTAGATTCTTGGGAATGTGCTTTGGAATGGTTGTTTTTTTTTTCAATTTTTTTATTTTTCTGATTGTCTTAGATGGATACATATGATTAGATTCATCAGCCAGAGAAAGAAGTGAGACACAGGCTGTTGATGCTCATCTTCCAATCTCTTTTTACATATTTACGCCCCTTGGAGTAGTAAAAGGTTGCCGCTCAATTTATGTTTTTTGAACTATTTGGATCCATCTTCCAATTTCGTATTTCGTTATGTATTTCATATAAAAAAATTATGCCAAGTGCGTAAAATGTATGCTTAAATATATTTTGTGTTAATCATATGTACTTGAAAAAAATTGGAGCAAGAAAAGTCTCTAAATCTTTTAGAACAACATTAATCAACTCAAAATAATTAAAAATTCCTTTAACTGCAACATACTCATCAATTGCTAGCATTAATGGTGATCTTGAAGACATTTTTCCTCGCTAGAGGTAGACAAATTTTGTGGAAAATTTATGTATAATTTTTTTTAAAGAAAGTTTTATGGAATATGGGTGAGGAAATTGTGCCATTGGAACCAAATCTTTCCTTTCACAAACTTAAATATAGCATAAAGAATGATTTCAGAATATACTATTTGTACGAAGTAAGAGTGATGTCTACGCACCCTATATATATACACATTGTGTGCTTCTATGTGTTTCATTGCAATACAAGTTGGATTAGAATGTATGAATGCATTACAGGGTAATTACTCCTCTGGCAGATGCTAAAATATTGCTACTGCCAAGCAATTAAGCTAATTAATTAATTAGCTGAATATTGCAAGGAGAGTAATATTAAACTTAAGCTCACTGCCAAAGGAGATTTGCCCGGCAATGCACCTCTACAAACAAATAATATCAACTCAGTACATGATTTGTGATTATTTCCATTTGTTGTTAATCTTCAAGGTAATCCTCATTTTCTTGTTTCTTTATACTTTATCTGGTTAGGTCTGAAATTTATTACAACTATTGATTTGTTAGCTTTCATTCCAGTGTTTTGGGGAATAGGCGAATAGCAGTAGGTGGGCCGACTGGAGGCCGTGACAAGAATTTAGGCCCAAAAGGCCCAAAGAACCACTGTTGGATAATCACCCGTTGAAAGCCCTTGAGAGTTGAGACATCATATCTCAAATTAATACACTAAAGACTTTTTTTTAAAAATTAAATATCATATTTCATATTAAAATACTAATTAGTATTTTGATCCCTTTAACAATCCAACTCAACGTGACACAAGCAATTTTCCCGCTAAAATCGAATATCGCCCCAAATTTTGATCCACGTCAACGAACTCCAGCCAATTTTCTGCTTAGTCAGCGTTTTCGGCTGAAATTGCAATTATGAAAAGTTATAGCACGTAAATTGCAATAAAGTTAAAAATCAGACTAAAAGCCAATATAAGCCACCACCAATTTTGCTTATCATCACATCTCCATTTCCAGGTGAGAAAGAATTAGGTTGATAAAAATAATCCAGGTCTTATTTTTGTAAAACATATTACGAAACCTTTCTTTGAATCTAAGGTGTATTCGGGTCTTCTTTTTGTAAAAATATATTACGAAACCTACCAACATTCATATAGGCCCGCTGACTCACTAAAATTAGCAGGCTCAGGAAATAAAAACATTTCAAAATTAAAAAAAAAAAAAAAGTGTTCCATTGCCGGGACTTGAACCCGGGTCTCTCGGGTGAGAGCCGAGTATCCTAACCAACTAGACTACAACGGAATGGTGATAGAGTTTAAAAATTTGTATAAATGACCTAAGTTTATTTTTCCATCAAATTAAAAGAAAGTTGCGCTTTAAGTGGCTTCTTTATGATTTTTTTTTTGAATTCCTCCTTGCTCAAAACAATAAAAAAAACTCCAAGATTGCAGTGACTCCAAGATAGAAATTACTTATTATTTACTTTTAAACAACAAGGATAGAAGAGTAGAAGACCTTTGGTTCCAGGGTCTCGACTCATTAAAAAATTGCTTTAGGTGATAAAATTTTATTGAATTATTATATTATTTCAAAGATTAAAAATTCAATGTTGGTTGCAGAAGATAAATTGAACTACCATACAGGTGATATCTTAGTGATATTTTCATAAAAAGGGTGTCGTCATAAGAATTAAAACTCATGATCCCATTTTCAATTTAGCTAATCGAAAAATTCAAATCAATAGAAAAGAGAGTCTAGTCTAATTAATACTCAACATCTATTATCTACACGTCACAGAGCTCTTAATGTCATGTTAAATAATGTCGTTTAAAATTTTCTTTTATTCGAAAAGAAAGAAAATAAATACTCGATATACACCGTTGTGTGAAACCTAAAACAGCTCGACGAAGCTTTTAACTATATATCATAAGCATATGTGATAAAAAGTTGAAACATCGCCGTGTTGAAGCATTTCTCATGTTGTTTTAAGCATATGTCAGGTTGTATATAACCAGAACTTCATCTTATTAACAAGTCAACTGGGAAAATAGCCAAAAATAATAGCGAACACAACTCAATTATATGGATCAAGTGAAATGCAAAATTCACATTAAACACTCTTCTAATGAACTTTTCAATTAGACCAAAAATCACTGGCATCACCAATGCAGATCAACTGTCAATAAATGTAGTTCATGATACAAACAATCAATTTTCAAGAAGAACGATGTTCGTTTTCTGAAATTTTAATTATTTTCACTAAAACATATTTACACGGAAAAACCACGGGAGAACAAATGCTATTACCAAACATGCCATTAAGAAGTTACACAATGGCTGGCCACGCAAGCACCTTCTATTTCCATCTGATGAGGTAGTAAAAGTATCAGATCTACTCTCATTCCATTCTTCCATAAATCCAGAATCACCAACACCTGTGATATTCTTCGCAGTCTCGCCACATATTTCACACAATCTGCATGTAAAACACAAGTTGAAGCTAATTACATATTCCCGAAAAAGAGGAATTTATTTTTATTTTCATCTTTTGCGAAAAAATGGTGAAGCAAAAGTACAACTCATGAACCCGTTTATAATGTTGCAATCAAGAATGAATACAAGAGGCAGAACCATAACTTACAATTCGTAAAACCTGTTAAACCTAAAAGGGGCTGGTTGCAAAATCTTAAAAATTATTCTTAGCTTCTAGTTGAAAAAATTGCCCATTTTTTCGGGCTAGAAGCTGAGAATTCATCACTTGTTTTTAGAGTTTGCAAACACTCCCACAGCATACTAATATTTAATATATTCCTAGAAACAAATTTATTAAAAAGCATAAGCATGAGAAAAATATGCATTTATCATTTCCAAATGCGCAAGTACAGATATAGTGAGTTCCAGTCTAATGTATTATGCATATGCACCAGCAAAATCCAGAAGTTGATAGAACACTCAGAGAGCAACAACATTTCATCAATATGATTTCAGCACCATACATCATTGATAAGTGAAATAAAACTATTTATTTAGATTTAATAGAAAAAAAATAGAGCAGCAGGAGTCATAAATTAGCAGTTTGTTTCAGTTTTTACTCCTCTACAATAGATAAAAGTCCCAAAAAAATATTCATGGATTTTTTAGCAAAGATGAAAATGAAATCCATAAAATCTATTTAATATATTCTTGGTTGAAAAATAGAGCCAGCAGTTGTGTTTCACGCAATAGAAAATACAGCAAGCTGTTGCATTTGGATTTATGAATTTGAAGCTAAGGATTTCATATCCACAGTAGCAAATTAATTGAACTTGTTTGGATACAATGCATTTCAAATCCTTACGCTCCAGTTTTTTAGCTCTGTTTTGAGTCACTGTGGTGGATTTCAAATCATCTTCTTATTTGAAGTCATTTGAAATCATTTCCACAAATCCTCCCCTTAAATCAAAATCATTCCATCAAAATGCAACCTTAAAGAATAACGAATGCCAAAGAGACCGAATGTGGAATAAGATTCACAGGATCCTAAAGGAGGGTAAGTGTTGGCTACTATTAAGAATTTAGCAGGCCAGATCACGAAAATTGCCTACTCTAAAACTCAATCAGAAAAGTCACCCCGTGCCAGTCAAAACTCACATGTGATTCAATTGAGAAGAATTTATTGCCATAAGAAATCAAATCATCTCACTTCCTTAGTCACACATTGGAAAAATCATCCATGAGATTCTCTGGGTATGGGTCAATAATATCAAGAGCTGCCAAAGCATGGTAAGAACCTCAAGATTTGCAGAACATGACCTTGTTTCGTAAACGCAGTCACTTTCTTTTGTAAATGGTTTCAAATTCGCTCGTTTAGCCAAAGATTCATAATTCAAACCAAGATTTTGAAAACTACAACGAAAAATTTACTAATTTACCTTTCATTCTTCAAGTCATAACCTAATTATGATCCATGACGAGCTATGAATCTTCATTCTCTCCAATTACTAAACTACTTTCATGTTTAAACATCAAAAGAAGATCACCAATGGCAGACTGAAAAAAAGGGGGAAAAACGAAAAACCTCCATGGATGGACATAATTAAACAGAACATAAAATACCAATTCGCCAAAAATTTAATCAATCAAACAATGTAATAGCCACATAAATTAGGAAATTCAGATAAAATTGAATTACCTATTACCCCTGACCCTAAACCACGCCTCGGCGCAGTGAGAATGCGCCACTCCGAGCTCCCCTTTACATCCACAACCAAGCTCGATCAACTCAATCGAGGTTTTACCACTTTCTTTTGCATTCAAATGGCATATTCTACAAACCCTCTGATTTTCCCCCACAAAACCGTTGCTGTTGATATCAATAACACAAGATGAAGGTTTATCTTCCCCCTTCATTTTTGCCTCCTCATCTTCTCCTACAGCCGTATTCAGCGCAGACCCATTCGACTTCGCATTTGAATCAGCAATTTCATTCGCTCCTATCCCGATCGCAGTCTCGGAACCCCTTAAATTATCACTCACACTAGATTGCTCGACTCTCAGATTAATTTCTCTCATCTCTAGATCCATGAATCCCTAATTAGCTGTTCACAGTAAAACTCAAAAACCAGAAATCGAAAAACCCCACAAAAATCCCGATATATCTACAAACAATCCAACACGGCGCGTATTTGGGGGTATCGTCTACTCGAAGAATGAGGCAGGGGTCGAACAACGGGAAGGGGACAAGTAGAGGGCATGAGGTAAAGCTCCATTAGAATTAGTAATCATTGATGAAAGACCTGGGCATCTGAACCTGATTAGGGATTTTCAGCATTTCCCTCACGAAAATCGCTGTCAATTACCACTTCTTCACCACCTCCAGTTGACAGTTGACTCCCACCTTCACCTACTATTCTCGCTCGCTCCCTCTCTGATTCTCTCTCTAGAAATTAATTTAGTATTAGAGTATATATTGACAGTATCGTTATACTAATACTTAAATAATACAGTGGGTTCGAGAGAGATTGGCGTGTATAGATATGGAAGCGCGTATGCGTAAGTGATGGTGATGATGATAATGGCTTTCCATAAAACGGGACGGCCACGGCTTGTCTGATTTTTCAAGAAATAAAATTATCTCTTGCTGTGGCGGAAATATTGAATATTCATGACGTTTAGCCGACGCAAACTAATAATCGTTTATCGTTCATCACGCCGGCAAGGACGATTTTCCTTTTTAACTGTTATTATTTTCCATCTTATCCAATTTGTTTTCCATATAAGTTTATTTACACTGTATTTAGAGTTTTAGACCTTGGAATTCGATTAGGACTGAAAAATGAATCAAACTACTCGTTATTTAATCTAAAATCGATCGTTGAAAGTTCGTTTAAGTACGATTTGTTAATATAATGAACCAAGCTTGACAATTTTTTCGTTCAATAGGATGTAAAGCTCAGCTCGAACTCGACTCGATTAGTAAAAAATGAAAAAATTAATATGTAAAAATATCAAGCTACTCGAGCTCGGTCGTGATCAGCTAGACTAAGGCTTGTTGAGGTCGTTAATAATCAAATCAAGCTCAAACACAATTTTTGAAGTTCGATTAAATTTCAAATAAGCTCAAACAACAATATGTTTGGCCGACTCGACTCGTTTGCACCCACTGGCGGACCGAGGGGACAAGGGGAGGTTATTCCCCCCACCACCACCCCAAAAAAAATTCCAAAAGTTCATTTTCCCCCTAAAATTTTCAGAAAAAAAAAAGAAAAAAATTGTAGTTAAAATATATGAATTTGCCCCCAAAAAATTTTGATAAAAAACTTCAAACAATTTTTCGCTTTGCCCCTCAAAAGTTAAAATGCTACATCCGCCGCTGTTTGCACTTTGCACCCTAAATTTGGTAATCAAGAAGGACATGAACAATAATGTTTTAAATTAGAATTTTACTTCTTTTGTTATTTTTATTATTAAAATCCAAAATCGGATATAGTATTATTTTATGGGAAACCCCTTATCAGTGTATTACTTTAATGTGATTCACCACGAAATCTTAAATTATACGTTTAACGGTTTATTATGAAATGCCCAAATAAATAAATAGAATTATGAGAATGAACATGGTATATGGGCCTGTCCACATTAGACCATGCTGTCCCTTTAAATCCCATCTAAAGACCTAGCAAAAAAAGATTAAGTCATGTTCATTCATTATTTATATCTGATTTAATATATCCAAAAATCTCAGTTGAGATAATCCCAATTAATCTGTGTGGATTTGACCTCACTGTCTCACTGATAACCAAATTAAAATATTTTTTTTTTGTTCTCTTGCCTATTGTTAGTAATTTTAAGTAAAAGAAAAGGAAGAAAGTGATTTGTACTAAAAAAAAATATCGGATTTAGGACCAGATTTCCTTTTCCAAATCCCAATTCATTTCATATTCCACTATATTAGATGAAATGACTCGTGTATTAATATGGCATCATTTTGTACATGTAGCAGGACCAAATCTTCTGTTCCACATTTCTATTCCACTTCATATTACACTAATATTAGATGAATGATACATGTACAATTATGACATTATTTTGTACACGTGACATCCATTGGATTTGGATACAATGGAAATGGGTAGTGGAATACAAACTTGGAAATAGGAAATTTTAATTCGTTAGGCAGCCCTAATTTTGGGGGGGAAATAAAGCACTCGAGGTTTTCTATTCCAGTTTGTATTTCATCTCGTGTTCCAAATATCACCCCTATATGCCAAGTGTATTGATGACATCATTAATTTACACTTGACATGTATCTAAGATACTTGGAATACGAGATAAAACACAATTTGGAATAGAGGATCCTATCCGGAAATAAAGATCAAATTTTGTTCTTTAAAGTCCAAGCCAATTCAATGCCCCATAGTTTGGTCTTAATTTCCTTAAAGTAATGTCGGTTACCACCATAAATGTGGGGGGCACATTACCTGACTTGATGGAGTCAACAAAGTGAAACTAATTTGTCTACTACATCAAATGGTTTGATTTGACCTTTCTACATCTTATCCGAAAGTATTCAAAATTAAATTTATACAACTGTAGTTAAATAATAAAAAATTCTTAAAACCACCCGCAAAGTTAGCTAAATTGGTGGAGTAGGTGAACGCAAGACTGAAAAATAAGTGTTATGAAGTGATACACGTCTTTCCCTTACATTTCTTCATTTCTCTCCCTCTCTACACAAACAAGAAAATAGACAGGCCATAGGAAAGGAAAACATAACACATGCCCTGTCATGCAAGAATAATAAGACACATGCGTTCTAAGAAAAATCAAAGTCTGATAAAAATATGCAATTTCAATGTTAAAAAGACAAACTAGTTTAATACATCTTTGTTCAGATGAGCTACCAGAGAAAGAAAAGGGACGTAAACGGTTCAGATTTCACTTACCACTTAACAGGAATACCATATGTTGGGAGGACCTAATAATAGAAAAGTCTACTGATTACATATATACAATCACAGACAGATAACTATAAGTACATTCAAATGAACCTCACCAAACTCAAGACATACTTCATCGATAACCATGATTTTGCCACTCTCACCATTCAACCGTCTTCTGTCTCTGTAAGATGATAAAATGGATTTTAACAAAAAGTTTGTCTTACAATTGTTTGTAAATAAATAGTCGATTATTTCTTCCGTGCCACCATTTTAGAAGTTATCGATAAGATTTGAATGGATTGTAATAGTAAATGTTCCCAAATATGTTTATGATTACCTTCCAAAAAATTTAGGAAAGCATACCTTGTATAGTTTCCATGTTATCTTCCTTATAAACTCCAAGGGGCGAACCATGTACAGAGAGAAGCATCTCGCCACACTTTGGAAGCCTGACAGTTTTGGGTGTCATCCCGATGGACAACCTATTATTACTCACCTGAAATCATAATACAACAAGCAACAAACTCAAGATGCCCGGAAAATGAAATAGACACAAACTAATATCCGATCAATGAGCAAAATTGGACTTTTAAGAAGGTAATCACATCTTGTGCCTCAGATACCCCATAGAGCTTATCAGCTTACCAATATCTTCTGAATGAAAAAAAAAAAAAGGAACGTACACATTTTCTGCTTTACCAGATTAATATTTTCAACTAACTTCGACTGATGTAGAGAGCAATTAGAATAAAGAATTGTACTGATTCAAAAATAATGTTTTGTTGCTGGAGACTTCCATGACAAATAATTTGACATACAAAAAATTGAGATATCCATCATTCCATCTACTTCAGAAGCTGCTTCATAGAGGGGAAAATTAGAATAACTTCATAAAGCATCTTTTAGTTCATAATTACCGGCTAGCTAAAACACATACATTTGGAGTTTGCAGGCCATCCTTCAGCTCTAACATTTGTGAATCAGATGGCTCTTCAAAGACCTGAAAAGATGAAAATAGATCAGCTAATATAAAGAAATTAAAGGCAATGAGTTATTTCCAGTTTTCACCCAAAAAAATTTTGATGACAAGTTGATAAAAAAGCAGGGGCATGTTAGAAACAAAGATTAGTAAATACAAACACTAAAGAATTGCCATTTAAAGTTGAACAAGGACATACAAGACTCCTGATTTGCAGTTTATCAGCACCAAAAATGCCTGTTTTTACTGCCAAAAAATGAAGAAATTGCGTCAGACATTAAAAAAAAAACATGGAAAAATGGGGACCATCAGATCATAATCTTGCCAACAAAACATTTTCGAATACCGGATTTATTTGAAAATTCAAAGCCACCGGCCAAAGAAGTGATTCCAGCAGAGTAATCTGGATAAGCTATTGACAGCCGATGTAGAAGAGAAGCATGTAGTGTTCTTTCATCAGCATGGTTCAGTTCGTGTCTCCATTTCACTTCACACTGGCCATCCTTCCCCGTCTCTCCGATGGATAGATTTGGAAGATTTTCCTTAAAAAACTGCAGTACAGGAACTTGCAACTGTTCCTCACTGAAATTGGATCGAAGTAACCTTATCATAGTCCGCAATTGTTCAACTTCCACATCCCGGATAGCCCTGATTGCAGCGCTTTGACGTTCAACTGATGAAAAAATTGTAAAAATCTGATCCTCGCAAATTACATGAACTTCCACTCTAAGCTATAAACTTCTACGAAATGAGCAACTTTAAAAGTTTTGCTCATTAGTCATTACCACATTATTTCCTTGAGTCAAACCAAATTTGATATTATAGAAGAGTAAATGACAAAAATTAATTTACTTTCCCCAGAATCATGAAAAGATCTGACATTTCAGGAGGATATAGCACAAGAAATTACTTATTAAAATAATGCCATCACTCATTGTCAACTCCAACAGGTTAACATATTTTCCAACTCAGCAACGCGTGCAACATATTTAGGGTAACAAATATTACATTGCAGAAAACTTTTTGTGCATCATTTGAAGAGCAAACTATACATTTGCTTCATTCTAAAGGTGTCTATTGCATAATATTAGCATAATATGTCGATGTGAGCATCTCAAAAAACTTTAGAAAATGTTCTGCAGTCAACCTTAGTTGAAAGCATAGCTTGTTGAGAATTAAGGGATTTTTAGACCACAGATCCAACAGACCAGTTGTGGTACATGTTAATTCTACAATAGTGCCAATCTACAATCCTACTCGTCCCTTCTTTTCTTCCACATTTTGCAGATAAAAAGATTGAGTTGACATATTCAAAAAATAAGTAAAAACTTAACCTATATATAGTAAAGGTGAACTTAACACCTTCATGGTCTTGAAATGCTTCTTCCTTCTTGCTCGATGGGACTCCATCTTGATCGCAAATGTCCTTGTCGCCCACGGGCTGTGTAGTAATTTTTCTGCCTCTTCGTTTAGGCATTGAGGACTCTCTGAAATTTAAAAGAAACAAACAAAAAAGTACCATAACTCCATAAGGGTAACAATATGTACTACCAATAATCTAAACTGGACAATCCCATCAAAAGATAGGCAACTAAAGTGAACGTGATTACATTAAACTACATCAGATCAGAAGAAAGCAAATTTATTGTCAGGGAAATGTGGGTTCTAATCCGAAGCTAAAATTCAAAGCAAATTGCCAATGTAGTGCTCTTAAAAGTAAAATATCCTTCTTCCTCTCACAAATTAGTTCCAATTATACCATCCATTTTTACTGGACTTTCATTTGAAATTACCTGAAAGAAACGCAATCGGGAGGAGCAGTGAAGTTTCATCGATTAATTAGTGCACGTACATCAGAAAACAAAATTTATTAAATCTGAAAAAAACGAATTTGAAGTCAAAAATCAATTTGTTACATTGCAGAATTGAAAACGAGCAACTACATTCAGGAAAGAAAGTGCTGGCCGGGGAATTAGCGTTTGTGGGTGTATTATTCTGATAATTTGCTCAAGAAACACACAATCCAAGGGATGCAAAGAAATTTCAGTATATCTCAAAGAAAAACATGCAATGTCAGGAAAAATTAGGGAAAATAGGGGGAGAAAAACCTTACTCTACCAGCTACTGAACCAAGCACCAAAAAAAATCGAAGCCGAGACAAGAAGGACGCGAGCGAGAGAGAGAACGAGAGAGAGGAGGGAAAAGTGGAAAACATGAAATTCAATTCGGCGCGATTGGGGATTGCTGATAAGGCTGGAAAAGGCTTGTAGTCCTTCCTTATTTGGGATTGTCTACAAGGGCCCAATACAACCAGTTCGGCCCATTCACAACTGAGGGGGTGGTATACTGGTATTATGTAATACCAAGATTTCCTGATGAATAAATTGACTTGTTTGCCCATTCAATCCTAAGAAGACGAGAAGTGTTTTTGTTTGGTTGAACGTGTTAATTGATTTAAAAAATAAAGGGGTAAGTTGGTCATTTCACAATATAATCCTTGATAATCATAACTATCAAACAAACAAATATACAATATTCTTAAAAAATCAACTACTTAATACTATATCAAAAACACAAAATTATACAACATTGTATAATCAACGAAGAGTGCAATCATACCTAATCCTAAAACTTTATCCAATCCATCAGAATTGAAAAGTAGAAAGTCTTCCGGGGAAAAAAAAAACAAGGGCTACATTTGATTTTTGTTTTTGTATTAAAAAAAATGAGATTCGAAAAGAATAAATTGAAAATATATTAGAAATGAAAATTTCAATCTTATAAACTAATTAGAAATTTTGGCTCGTACTCATGATCATCAAGTAGAACTTGCAAAATTGGTCTGACCAGCCTGCATTGGCCCTAATCCCGACTGGCCTGAACCGCCCGACTACATCACACGTGTTGTGATGAGTTGGGTCACAAGAAATGCGGCAAGATAACATTTGGACCTGACTGGATTTTATGACTTGCTCGTTGGGCTCGGTGTAAGTCCAGCGCTACGATAATCTAGAGGGGGTGAATAGATTATCTCCATCTTTTCGATTTCGCCTCTTTTAACAATCGAATGCTCAAACAAAATAATAAAGGTGCGGAATGTAAATAACACACGTCGATTTAAAGAGGTTCAACCCACCTGGCCTAATCCTCTACCACCCCAAGATATCCTGGGATGGATTTCGAAAAAGAAAAGAATTTTATTAATTACCAAAATTAATACAAATTCAACTTACAACACCTCAAGAGCATCACACTCTTCTTCAACACCACCTTTGGAGATTACCACAATCTCCCTTCAAGATTACCACAATCTTCCTTCAACGGCACCTTGTGAAGATTACCACAATCTTCAACCTTGAAGAATACCAAATTCTTCAACACCTTAATAAGAAGATTACCACAATCTTCTTGCACCTATCACCTAGATCATCCAAGTGTGCTCTTACCACAAAAACACTCACAAGGATATCTTGTGTTTGAATGATAACCAAAAATCAAGATTACAACTCAATAATGAATAATACAATTTGAGTGCAAAGTGTAATCAAGAAAAGCCTAGACCTCAAAGATGTGAAAGTGATAAGCTAGGCAATTTTACAATAAGAATAATAACAATGAAAGACCAAGTGTTTGCTTGAAGTGTATCTTGTTGTGTTGTATCTCAATTGTTGTTTTGGTTGCTCCAAAACTTCCTCTATTTATAGGAGATGATTGATCAAGCATAGGCTCCTCTTGGGGATTGAAAATCTACAGAAAAATACAATTAAAATCAAGAATATAGCTGTTAGAAATCAATCCCACAATTTAAGGAAAGTTTGTCTGTGTCAAACGGTCGAAATTTGTCTTTGTCAAAACATAGAGCGACGGCCGTCATGGAAATAGACGTTGAAAAGAATACACAAAATAACACGGGCGGCGACGGTCGACGTCTACCTCGACCGGTCGACCATCACCCCCAACCGTCCCCTCATGGATTTTGCAAGGATTAAAAGTTCTGTTTGAAACACACTTGCAGTACGCACCTCGCGGCCACTGGCGACGGCCGACGACGGTCGACGCCTTGAAGCGACCGCCGACCTGCTCTTTTTCCTTCCGTCTCATTTTTATGTTTCTAAAAACATCTTCGGTATGGGTTGCCCTATAGATGCGGCCGGTCGACCACGAGGCAAATATTGTCCAATTTTTGTCGAAAATAAAACCCAAGAAATACTCCAAAATATAGTAGAAACATTTTAAACCGATCGGAAGTATTAGGACAACATTTAGAAACATCGTTTGAGAGTAAAAATCCAATAACGTAAAATCATTAAAAGCGTTGTCCAATTTAGATTTAAAATAAACTTTGAGAAAATACTCCTTAAAATATTAAAATCATTTTAAATCATTTAGGAGTATTTGGACAACCTTTAAAAACATTGTTTTGGTGATAAAATAAAATCATCAAAATTAAGATAAAAACATTTATCAAACAATCTCCCCTTTTTTGATGATTACAAACCAAAACAATTTTACACAAACTAAGAGAGCAATTTTTAGAAATGATTTTCCGGTAAAAACATTTGACCGTTTGGAAGCAACCAAAATTTCCAAAAATATTAAAGCAACCAAGTAGGGAGTAAATATTTTCAATATTAAGCACAAGCTCCCCTATCCACAAAGCATATCAAGAATAATGTAAGAGCAATAATCCATAAGCTAAAAGCTTTAGCTTTTACAATTTGTTCAAGAGCTTATAAGCTCCCTCCACAAAACAACATTAAATAATAATATAAGTCCATCAAGCAACAATTGGACTAAAAATAAATCACAACATACGGCTTTTATGAGCCATAGCTTATAAACTTTTATGACAAGCTTTTATTAGCTTCTTTGAGCTAATGAGCCAATATCCTGTTTTTCTCCCCTTTGGAATCATCAAAAAGAATGTTAGGATGGTGAACACATCATAGAAGTATCAAAGTGCGCCAAAGAAATGGTTTATCAACCATTGAGCAATGTATGCTTAAAAAACCAAGGAAAATGGGAGAAATGTATCATGATGAGTTCATACGCTCGTTTTGTTTCCCAAAACATGATCTCAATGAGTATTGAAGACTTTGTGGAAGCGAGAGAATCATGTAGAAGTTGAAATTTTCATAGCGACATTTTAACAAACACCTTGTGTGTGTGAAAAATAGAAGAGGTTGTATATAACCTTTGTAAATGGTTCAAGCCAAAAATTTTCTTATCATCAATCAACCTCATTTCAAAGCTCAATCATATGCACCATATGCAATAAATTAAATCAATTAAGAAGCTCAAAGTAGATTCTCAAGGGTTCAACCCAATTGAGATAGGCTAAGAATGATCAAGGCATTACAAATGCCAACAATTAGAGCAACCATCAAGTAATAAGTCATGCTTTTAACAATACATGTATCAAATATCCCAACATATTCAACTAAGCATAACAAAGCAATAAAAGAAGCACTTTTACCATCAAGTACTTCATACCAATTATCAAACAATGCTTTAGAGTATTTTTACCATCAAATACTCCATCAAAGTCATGATTATTCACAAGTTATTATCAACTTGCAATATTAACCCTTTTAAGAAAAAACAAGCAAATATCATTAGTACAAATGAGTTTTACAAAAATTCATTAAAAAAACAAAGCAACTTAAATGAAAATACTATAAAGTAAAGGGGTGGGGTAACATCATTCCTCATCCGAGGAGAAGCAAGTTCCGGGTATGAGGTCCTTTATGAATTTCTTCAATTTGCCAATTGACTTCTTCAAACTAGAATTTTCCTTTTTCACGACCCGGAGCTCTTTTCTAAGAGAAGCCACATCTCTAAATGTTTCTCTTTCCACTTTGGCCATTCTCTCTTTGATATTTAGGTCTTCAACATCCAACTCGTCTTCATCTCCTTCCTCATTTTCTTCTTCCCTAATTTCTTGTTCATTTCCCACATTTTCTTCTTCATTTTCCTCTTCATCCCCCACATCATCTCCTTGTTCGTCAAACTCACCTCTTCCAATATTTTCAACCTCATTTAAAGAAATCATCCCGAGGTTGTTGTTGATGTCGGGCACGTCCTAAGCGGCTTTGGTAGGAACCGTGGTAAATGTCAATCGCATTCTTACCATTTGTAGAATATTGGCATTATCAAAATCATTGTGACGAATTTCGGTATTCATTTCATTTTCCGGGTATCCCGATAAGTATAAGAGTCGGCAAATCAAATTTCCCAAGGTGTATTTCTTCTTGGTAAGCTTTCTAGATTCTAACAAGCAATATACAAAAATTGCCCCATAATTTACTCTTTCTCCTCGAACAATCTTATAGGTGAGAAAGAGTTCGAGATTACTTGGAAGTTTTACTTCCTTTCCACAAACACAATAGGAGCAAATGATAGATATAATCCGATAATTTGGTGGCATTGCAGTATGTCACTTCGGGATATACTCCTAAAAAGGTTTTCACATCATCTAGTGAGACACCGAAAATGTTATCATCCCAACGATGGGTGCAATTCACATTGACTACTCCATCATTTGGCACGTTAAAGTGATCACAAATATCGCCAATGTCCATGAAAAATGCCTACCATTAACAAATGTGTGAAGTTCCAAAGGATTATCTATCGTAGCATCAACAATCCACATATTTGCATAGAAAAGTTTTATAAGCTCGTCATCATAGTGCAAACACGGATTATCCCAAAGTGAAACCCATCCTTGAATTTCAAAGTAAGCTCTAATATCCGGAAATTCATCATGAAATGCTTGAAAACGAACCAAACGAGTGCACGCAATTTTCTTATCATTCAATCCAATATTCTCATAATGTTCCTCCGCAAGTTTATTTAAAAATCGAAATCTATTAGCTCTAGAGGGAGGCTCGTAGAGGAGTGATAACTTACTAGAGTCCCAATGAATGCTCGATTTTGAAACCCCTGACTCTTAATTCGACAATCTCCTCTTCAGTAAGCCGATTTTGATGGTCTCTTTGTAGAATATCATCTTGTAGGGGATTGGAAGAAGATTCACCCCTTTGCCTCCTTCTCCTCTTTTTGAGGATTTCGTTCGTAGAATTTCTTGGAGGTGCCATATATGTAAGATTCTTGTGAAAATAAGAAGATTAGCAACAAGAATCGTGAAAAATGATGAAGAATTGAAGATTTTAAAGAAAAAGAGGTGAAATACGCTGATAAGGGTTTGGGGGGGATTTTTGTTCTGTTTACGAAAGTGAAGAACAGACCGTTTATAAGTTGAAAAATAACCCAGGGCGGCCACCGGCCGAGGTGGGGTGCGGCCGGTCGAGGTGCGAGCGGCCGTCGCCCTGCTATGACCGTCCCAGGTGATTTTTCTCTCCTCCCGAGTTTTCCAAAATTCGATTTTTCACCCCAAAAGTTTTAAAATTATGCAAAAAATATAAGTTTGGACTATATCCAACAAATATGGGTTTTGGGAAAACATATAAATGATAAAAACGAGACTAAACACTTAGTGCCTTTTTTTTAAAAGAAAACATTTGCAAAATCAATTAAGGGCACTTAAGTGGTCAAAATGAAATATCTTGAAAGATATGTGCATAAGCATAATATCGAGTTTTTAAAAAAAATACGAGTAGACATACCTCGATGGTTTAAGAAACTTGATGGCGTAATAGCCAATATATGTCCTACACAATTCTTAGACAACATTTTCATAGAAAATTCAAGTGTAGGTAAATAATATGAGATATCAAAAAGAGCTTATGCTATAAGATTTCATAAGAGATAATAAGCCACATAAGTCTTAATAAAAAGCTCAAGAGTTTTATAAAATCATGCAAGGTCTCTTTTTTTAAAGAAAAATTTGAAACTCATAAATATATGAGAGACCTATTTTAAAAATAAATACTTGAAAATTCATTTTGCAATTAAGACACAATTAAAAGTATGCATAAAAAAAAAGAAAAAATGCATATTTAAATGGGGAGATACGGTTTACCAATTACGCCGTTTCCATGGGTTGTGTCTTTCCCATTGTTGATGATATCTTCCCATTGAGAAGTCACTTTGTTGATGATGACTTCTCCATTTCCAAGTTTGGTTACCTTCCCATGGTTGATGGTTTCTTCTTCTTTGAAAATCACCTTGTTGATGATGTCTTTGCCATTTCAAGGATTGTGTTCTTCCCATTTTTGATTATACGCTCTTCTTGGAAATTGGCTTTGTTGAGAGTAGTTTCTCCTTTTGATCAAATGAAACGTTCATTTGATGTTTTCTTGGTGGCATGAAATTTCTCCGATTTTTGCTTTGTCGGGTACCTAATAGCACATTGTTTTGTGGTACCCTCATGTGTTTGGGTCCTTTAAGAATAGCTTTGAGACTTTTAGGTCTCCAACAATATTTAGAGTTATTTCTAGCCCGACAAGAATTAGCCGTATGACCCTTTTTGCCACAATAAAAACAAGTAATAATTCTAGGAGCATAATGACCAATATGCATATTGACTTGATCCTTTTTCATATGATTAACAACATTAAGCTTATGATCAAGTCCTTTATCACAATTATGAATATCAACAATATTGGACATTTTATTGGTACTCAAGTTGGATTTTAATAAATCCTTTTTCATGCAATCAATATTCTCAACAAGAGTACTATTTTCTTTTTCAAGGTTTCTAACCTTGTCAAGAGTGGTGGTGTGAGCACATGATAGTGATTCATAGGAAGTAAATAAACTATCCTTATCATTTTTCAAAATATTGAATTCTTTTTTCAAATTTTTATACTTAACAAGCAAGCTTTGGAATTCATCTTGAAGATCATCAAAATCATTTTGCAAATCACTATAATCATTTTGAATAACAATATCATAAGTAAAGGGCTTAAGACATACCTCATTTTCTTCATTGATGCCCATAAAACAATATTCAACTTCTTCATAATTGGAAGTTGTAGGAGGCTTATTCCTTAGTTTTGAGCTTGTATGATCTTGAGAAGTAGATGCTTTTGTTTGACTCCTTTCATTTGCAAATACTCCATAGATGGCTTCTAATTTTTGCCATACTCCATGTGCCGACTTTATTCCTACAATATGTTCATATTCTAAATTAGTAAATGAACAATACAAAATATTTAAAGCCTTACCGTTTAAGGAGATGATTTTCTTTTCTTCATCATTGAGCTCTTTGTAGCTTTTGGAGGTGTGTGGTGTGTTCTTTGTCGGAATGGATTCTCCATTGATGACGGTGTTCCAAATATCGAACCCGCAACCTTGTAAATAGCATTCCATTCTTTCTTTCCAAAATATAAAATTTTTGGAATCAAATAGTGGTGGCTTGTGGTGGAGGTGTCTTAAAGTTGAGCTTTGTTAAGTAGCGTCGATCGTTTCTCTTCACTCGCGATGTGAAACGAGCTTGCCAAAGAGTTTGACTCGATACCACTTGTAAGTCAAGCGCTACGATAATCTAGAGGGGGTGAATAGATTATCTCCATCTTTTCGATTTAGCCCTCTTTTAACAATCGAATGCTCAAACAAAATAATAAAGGTGCGGAATGTAAATAACACACGCCGATTTAAAGAGGTTCAACCCACCTAGGGCCTAATCCTCTACCACCCCAAGATATCCGGATGGATTTGAAAAAAAGAAAAGAATTTTATTAATTACCAAAATTAATACAAATTCAACTTACAACACCTTGAAGAGCATCACACTCTTCTTCAACACCACCTTTGGAGATTACCACAATCTCCCTTTGAAGATTACCACAATCTTCCTTCAACGGCACCTTGTGAAGATTACCACAATCTTCAACCTTGAAGAATACCAAATTCTTCAACACCTTAATAAGAAGATTACCACAATCTTCTTGCACCTATCACCTAGATCATCCAAGTGTGCTCTTACCACAAAAACACTCACAAGGATATCTTGTGTTTGAATGATAACCAAAAATCAAGATTACAACTCAATAATGAATAATACAATTTGAGTGCAAAGTGTAATCAAGAAAAGCCTAGACCTCAAAGATGTGAAAGTGATAAGCTAGGCAATTTTACAACAAGAATAATAACAATGAAAGACCAAATGTTTGCTTGAAGTGTATCTTGTTGTGTTGTATCTCAATTGTTGTTTTGGTTGCTCCAAAACTTCCTCTATTTATAGGAGATGATTGATCAAGCATAGGCTCATCTTGGGGATTGAAAATCTACGAGAAAAATACAATTAAAATCAAGAATATAGTCATTGTAGAAATCAATCCCACAATTTAAGGAAAGTTTGTCTGTTTGTCAAACGGTCGAAATTTTTTCAAAACATAGAGGCGACCGGTCGCACGAGAAATAGACGTTGAAAAGAATACACAAAAAAATAACACAGGCGACCGGCCGACGCGTCTACCTCGGCCGGTCGACCATCACCCCAACCGGTCCCCTCATGGATTTTGCAAGGATTAAAAGTTCTGTTTGAAACACACTTGCAGTGTGCAGGTCGCACAGGCGGCCGACGGCCGACCGGGACGGCCGACGCCCGAGCGGCCGGTCGACCGCTCTTTTTCCTTCCGTCTCATTTTTATGTTTCTAAAAACATCTTCGAGTATGGGTTGCCCTATGATGCGGCCAGTCGACCACGAGAAAATGTTGTCCAATTTTTGTCGAAAATAAAACCCAAGAAATACTCCGAAAATATAGTAGAAACATTTTAAACCGATCGGAAGTATTAGGACAACATTTAGAAACATCGTTTGAGAGTAAAAATCCAATAACGTAAAATCATTAAAAGCGTTGTCCAATTTAGATTTAAAATAAACTTTGAGAAAATACTCGGAAAATATTAAAATCATTTTAAATCATTTAGGAGTATTTGGACAACCTTTAAAAACATTGTTTTGGTGATAAAATAAAATCATCAAAATTAAGATAAAAACATTTATCAAACACTCGGGTCGGGTACTCAGTCCATGGACAAATCTATCATCAAGCCGTCATATCATCGACATTCCTATTCCACTCATTATTTCAATTAAAGACGCGTGTAATTATTGTATCATCTTGTATACTTGTCATTCATCTGATCCAATTAAATAGGAAGTTGATAAAATGTATGCAACGTGAAATCTAAGATACCTCAAAAATCAAAATAACGACCTAATTTTGGCACACTAGAATTATGCAAACACGAATGAATTCAAATGAACTCTCTTTACAAAACTGGACTTGCAACTAGAAACTGTTGGGTAAAATTTCTGGTGAAGGTTTCTGTTTGAAGAAAAAATGGCTGGAATAGAGTATTTAGGCTTAGTCGAGGCCTGATTTAGAATCAGTCTCCGCAAGACGAAAACGCTCCGTATACTAGTGCTTATGGTTCGGCGCTCGCCTAAGATACAACGACTTTAACAATTCCTATTAGCGGCCAAGACAAAGAAACCTAACAACAGCGAACAAGACAAGTGTTTGACTACTTTCAAGCTTTGAAGGAGGAAAATGGGCAAGATGCAAAATGCAATGCTCGATTTTATGTTATCTGATTAATATCGTCTTTTTCGTATGTTTTTCAGTCACCAGGGATCGACTTTTATAGGCCTTGGACGCCCCGTATGGAAAGAACATGTCTTTTGGCTCAAAAAGACACCTTTTGCATCAATGCACGCACCTTTTTCTGCGCAGAGAGCACGACTGACGCACGAGGCTTAAACCTTCGGCACCCAGCACGACCCAGACGCACGGGCGTGTAGGCGCAAACTCTTCGGCAGGTAGAGTTTTTGGTCCAAAACGAATAAGGGCCTTGAAGCCCAAGCCCAAGCCCACGACCGGACCGGCGGGCAGGCGGCGGCGCGCGCGTGTGTGCTTTTGACCAAACCCACAAGCATGTAGGTCCTCTCCCCTTTAAAAACTTGGGTGCCCCCAAGGGCCCAAACCCATTTGTCCAACTTAGGATAAATAAAGTGTGCAACTTTACCTCCTTTTTCCTATGTGGGATGGAGCATCTCTCCTCCCCCACATTTTCCATTTTCCATACCATTTATTTGTATTAAGTGGCTAACTTCTTGCATTAATTTCTCACTCACCCGGAATCGGTTTTGAGAAATTCCAAATGTCATTCTCATCTACTCTCTTAGTAGAATTTTTACAAATAATTTAATTCCATTTTTCACAAATGGAAACCACTTAATTAATTGGTCAAAATCGGGTCAACACCCTATTTATCAAAGACCAATTCCAACAGAAACGAGCTACATTAGACTCTAAGATATAATGAAAAATTCCAAAACATAGAATATATGATGACATATCCAATTTCAATATAAAATCCCAACTGCATTTCTACATCCACATAAAATTATACAACACGAGCTACAAAATACAAAAACCGCTTTCAGAGTCTAAATATTTTGGGAACGAATGTAATATTTACACTTAGATTAGGCTTATCTAGATTGGAGATCCTAGAAATGAACTGAAACCATCCTCAGTAACTGTCAAAACCCAAGATGATCACAGAGGAGTGAAATTTACACTCTTACAGTACAAAAACACTATCGGGGGCCGGAAAGTTCAATCGCCTCAATAATAACCGAAGACTCCTCGAGCATCGCTAAAATTCCAATAGAAACTAAACGTTCGCCTTGACATAGGTCCACTGCACCTTGTGTTTCTGGATGGTCCGTATGTCCGTTGATTCCTTCCAATATCCTCAACACTTCAGACATTTTTGGTCGAAGGTCTGGATTCGATTGAGTACATTGTAGAGCCAGTTCCACGGCCTTTTCTAACTCATCCGAGTTATAGCATTCCTTCAGATTTTTGTCCACAAGCTCTACAAGTCTCTTCTCCCCGTACAAAATTTTAACCTGTGATGCAAACACACACCAAAGTCTGAATACTAGGACAGAAATATGAAACGAAAAAAATTCACTCTTCGTATGACTAGGTATTTCCACAAATAAGAAATCAAGGATGATTACAAATACTGCACTTGAGGTTTAGCAAAACTACGAAAAAGCTCAATGATCTTTTAAAATTACAAATACCCCTTGACATTTGTTTCTATTTTACAAATTATCCACTCAATTGTAGGGATAATACCAAAACTACCCTTGGGGTTTGTATTAATCACAGAAAAAACCAGAAGTTTTCCAAATACAAAAAAACTTACGGTTCTGTATTACACTTTACTCCATTCATAAGCAAAATACTTCAAGCACCCCCTTATATTTGTAAAAATTATTACAATTATCTCCTTACATTAATTAACACAGAATCAAACGTCAAGAGGTTTTTTGTAATTTTCAAAATCTCTGGATTATTTTGTAATTAAACCAAACCTCAGGGTAGTTTTTGTAATCATCCCTAATTTGTATAATAAATACAAACCTAAGGGGGGTTTTGTAATTAAGCTAAATCTCAGGTATAGTCTTTATAATTATCCCAAAAACTTAATTCTTTCAAGCTAATTGGAATATTGGGGAAAAACCATCAGATTATACTTGTAACTCATCGATAATTTCTCTCCTCCAAATATAAGTAACAAAATTGTGTATTCGTTAAAGGAACAAAAATGCACTTACCCAATCGAGAATCATTCCTTTCTGAACCTGACCATTGGCAGCATCCAATGCCTTCTGACCCGTTATGAGTTCTAAAAGCAGTATACCAAATCCAAAGACATCAGTTTTCTCCGAAGATTGGCCAGTTGAGAGATACTCTGGTGCAATATGTCCTACAGTACCCCGGACTGCTGTTGTTACATGTGAATCCCTAGGATCTAAGAGCTTAGCTAGACCGAAATCTCCAACAACAGCTTCAAAACTTTCATCGAGCAAGATGTTTGCAGCTTTCACGTCCCGGTGAATTATTTTCGGATTACATTGTTCATGCAAATAAAGAAGACCACGAGATGCCCCAAGAGCAATACGCATACGTTTGCTCCAATCCAAAGATGGCTTCTCCTGACCAGGATCTATCATTTAAAAGTAGAAAAAGTAAATCCCAGCTCACAAGAGAAAATCTAGACACAATAAATTGGAAGGGATAATTACAAAAACAAAATCTTGTGGTTTAGCCTAATTACAAAAACTCAATTTATCTTTCAAAATTACTAATACCTCCTTAATATGTGATTTGTATTTACCTAACTCAAGAGGGTGCAATTCGTAATAGAGAAACAAATTTCAAGGGGATATATGTAATTTTGAAAAATAATCAGTTCTTTGTATAATCAAGCTAAAAACTCAATTTATCTTTCAAAATTACTAATACCTCCTTAAAATGTGGTTTGTATTTACCTAAAAAATATCCCCTCAAGAGGGTGTAATTTGTAATAGAGAAACAAAAATTTCAAGGGTATGTAATTTTGAAAAATAATTGGTCCTTTTTGTAATTAAGCTAAACCTCGGGGTAGTATTTGTAAGTAACCCTAACTTTGGTAACTAGAATCCTTTATCACACACACACAGATCTTTGAGGTCATGGGTACCAAATTGCAAAAATGACAAACCTCGCAAACGATCTGCAACACTCCCATTAGGCATAAAAGGGTAAACGAGTAGTTTTTCCTCGGGAGTCATACAGAAGCCGTACAAACGTAAAAGGTTTCGATGCAAAGCCAAGCCGATCATCTCAACTTCGGTCTGGAACTGCATCTCCCCAGTGAAACTAGGGTCTTTAAATCTCTTGACTGCTACCACTGTCCTATTTGGAAGAATACCTTTGTAAACAACTCCAAATCCTCCTTGTCCGAGAATGTTTTTAGGGTTGAAGTTGCTTGTTGCTATTTGTAACTCACGTAGTGAAAACCTTTTTAAGTGTCCGATATTGAACTCACAATCTTGTTCGCCTGCACATTATAATGATCAAGATAGTTTCGTAATCATACTTCCGGTGACTGTTAGACTAGAAAACAAACATTTGTGCAATTAGGAGGTACCAATACCATGTGATGTAAATAGGACACGAGATCTGTACCAATGCACCCAAGATACAAGCAGTAAGATAGAAATGGCAACTGCACAGCTAACTCCAACTATAACAGCAACCACCAAATGACGATGACCGGTAACCTTTGTATATGAACTTGTTTCTGACAATAAAAACACGAGTATTAACCAAGATATGATAAAACGTATAATTTTAAGGGATAATTACAAAAACTACCCTCGAGGTTTCAACTAATAAAAAAAAACCAGAGGTTTTGGAAAATTACAAATATCCCCTCAAGGTTTGATTGTGTATTACACATTGCCCCTTCATAACAAAAACATTTCAATCACCCCCCTTAAATTTGTAGAAATACTACAGTTACCCCCCACCCCCTACATTTAAGACTGAATCAAGCCTAAGGGAGCTTTTTGTAATTCTGAAATATCTCTGGATTTTTTTGTAATCACCCGGAACCTCAGGTTTTTTTAATTATCCCTACTTTTAATATGTTAAAAAAGGAATTAATAGTACCATTAACTGGTTTCGGAACAGCCTTACAAATTTCTGAGGCTGAAGAGCAAAGAAAGATGTTCCCTGCAACACTGGCAAAACAAAAATTCCTTCAAGGACTCGAAATGAACAAATTGAACTGCCGTAAACATGAATATCACTCCTAAATACTTTTGTTTCTTAAATTCAAATACTTGTGTCAATCAAACTGTTCTTTTGAAGCATAAGACCATACCAATATGCACAGTAAATTAATCCAGACTTAGCTATGCAGACTTAAGCATCTTGATGAAACAACACAAAAATTGCTATAAGAACCTCACCTGTAGTCTTTAGCAAGTATCTTAGGGATGGGACCACTTAGGTTATTGAATGACACATCCCTGCAAAAAATAGGTTTCTTTTTAGTTACATCCATTTGCTTCTCTTCGTACTTGCAAATAATACTCAGGGTTTGGATAAGAAACCATACAAGACAGAAAGACCTGTAAGGTTGGCGACATCTCTAGGAATTTGTCCAGACAACTTGTTTCTGCTAAGCCTCCTAAGAATTCATTTACACAATAATTATATTAAGTAAACTAAACCAACTCCGGCTTCATAACACAATAAAAGTTTGGATAAACAATATCAATACGTCCTTACAAGTAACTAAGTCGAGTTAGACGACCCAGAGAGCTTGGAATTTCACCATCAAACTGATTACCGGAAAGATCAAGTGTTTGTAATTCCGAAAGCTTTCCAATCTCGGCGGGAACAACTCCAGACAACTGATTATTTTGTAATAACCTGTGGATACCATCATTAGGCAGGGACATTCACACATTTTCTGATCTTGAAAGTCTTTGTGAACCATGTATCAGGCCAATAAATAAGAAATAGAAAACAAGTAACATACTGAAACTCCACTTTTGCAGTCACCCAAACATGAATGCCGCGTATTGGGTTGGGGTGGAGGAGGTAGTTTAATACAGATGCACCAGATAGTTGACAAAAGTTTAAACCAAAAAAAAGGGAAAAAAAAAAGGAAAAAAGATAGGCACTAGGATGATCTAAAAAAAAAAATCAAACAACATTTGACCCCACAAGCATACAACAAATATTATCATGAGCCACTGACTAATGATGCACAAAATTCAACAAAAACTAGGACTTACATTGTTCGAAGGTGAGATAAATTCCCAATACTTGGTGAAAGTGTGCCAGATAGTCCCGAACTAGCCATTTCTCTAATAACCAGCAAAATTAAAAACAAAAGAAGGCAAATGTATGTTAAAGCAACACATATAGAGAAAAGTAGACATATAGACTAAGTCAGTCAAATGCTTAAGCTGAAACATGAACATCTTTGACAAACTCACAAAGAAATAACAAAACCCTCCGCAGAGCAACCAACCATGTTCCAAGTACAAGGGTCAACAGAGTTGATATCCCATCCATCAAGAACATGATTTTCATATCTCATTTCTTTCTTCACGGACACAGGGCCGGACCTGTGCTTCACAGGGCCCTAGGCGCGATTCTGAAAATGGGCCCCTTGACCACCTCCGTCGCCTTTGACTGCTAGCTACCGCTGAGGAGTGACCAAGTGAGGAAGATGAAAGTGACGACTCACAATGGAGAAGAGAAGAGGGTTTCGTTCTTAAAAGTTGTAATTAAATTTAAGTCCCTCGTTTCATCTTGAGAATTGTGCATTTGAATAGTCGTGAACCACTTACTTTATAAAAGGTATGTACATATTTTATGTTAAAATTAATCTTTATTCTATATACAATTGAAAAGAACTTCAATAATAAAATTTGATACATATCTGACATTATATTTTTCGGAAAAAACTTATAGTGCTAAAAAAAAGAATGCATTCCTTCAAAGGAATATTTGTATTTTGGTCTTCAAATAAAATATTAGAATATTTGAGTCTTTGACCAAGGAATGGTAGAGACAATTTTTTTTTTTTTTTGAGATAAGAATGGTAGAGACAATTGAATATTAACGTGAATTGCATAAAAATTTGGAAGAGTTTGGGCCTTTTTTGAAATTTGGGTGTTGTACTTTGAAGTTGAAAGTCTTTTCTTGGGTGTTTTGGTCTGAGAATGAAAAAAAATTGGGCCAAAAATTATTTTTCATTAGGAATATAAAAAAAAATTGGGCCCCTAAAAATTTGGGGCCCTAGGCAATGGCCTACTGTGCCTATCATCAAGTACGGGCCTGCACGGACATAAGGGCAGCAACTGCTTATACCATTCAAGAAAACTGGTGAGTCGAAATAGAACAAAATATGCATGTAAATGGAAAGAAAACACAGTTTAAAAGAAAAATTAAAAAGGAAAGGAAAAAGAAAAACTAGGCAATGGTGCAATGTGGAGCTCACCTTCAAAGTTGACACCCTTAGGTGAAAGAAGACTAAAAGAAGAACCAGCAGTAGTCACCAGGAAGAAAATAAGTGACAAAATTAACTTTAATTTTCTCATTAGATCTCCAAAGTGAAAAACTAAAAAAAAAACTAAAAAATTGGAGGTGAAAGTTGGTTTCTCTATTTATCTTTCTGACAATAAAGTTTTATCAGATGCATTCACAAGGATTAGGATGTGCTTGGTTGAAGATGACAAGAGATATAGATTACACAGAAAACTCTTTTTTCCCTCATTTCCTTTGGTTGCAGGTCTCCACCCCAAGAACAAGACATGCAGACATGTGACTTTTGATCTAAAAGTAACTGTGGTAGCATCATACATGCACAGGAGACTCTATTGGAGTTAGTTGAGTTGAAATTAAGTTGCTTTAATCACTTAAATTTTTCAACTTTTCAAATTTTCAGCTTATTTGTCCAACTATACACTATCTTTCCTTTTCGCATTAAGTTTTATAATTTGAGCTGAGATTTCTAAGCTTTGTATGTATAGTCGAGTTAAACTAGTTTTTTTTAATACCATTAACACTAAAGAAAAAAAAAGTCATTAATAAGTCATAACGATCCCAACAAAAAGAAACAATCTTGGGAAAGTCATTTCATTATTTATTGTGAAAATGAGTTATCTGAATGGAAATGTATTTACTGATATCCCATCCTTAATACAGCAGTAGTCTATGGGGTAATACCGTAATAAGGCAAAACCCTCGAGTCACTCAAAATGAATAATTGAATAGGAAAATCCATTGGGCGGGTTGCAAAAAATTCAAAATAAAAATGCCAACGAGCAATAAATAATTGAATAGGAAACAAAGGCCTTGTATGGTTATGTTTCCATGGATCATTTCCAGTTTCTAGTGTTGGAAATAGAATTTTGAGAATTTATTAGTTTTCGTGTGAAAACTGGAATTATGTTTGGATGAGAGAATGAAAATGAGTTTTATATAGGTTTGAAAATGAGATTATGTTTGGTTGAGTAGTTTTGAAATATTATTTTATGTATATAATAATTTGAAAAGTTGATAGTGGTTGAATTTTTTAATTGTATATATAATATTATATTTGGAAGATTGTAGGTTGGTGGGTCCCATTAAATATATATAATTAAAAAATAGTAATATTTTTAAGTAGATGGAATTGGTAATAGAGGGTCCCACATGTATAATTGGATGAAAAGATGAGAAAGTGATTGATGAGTGATGTAGGGTATAGTATAGGGTTGGAAATTGAAAATATAGGTTTGATATGTTGTTTTATGTGAAAATTGGAAAATGAAAATGATGATTTTCATTGAAAAATTTAGAAACAAACATGATTCCATTTCTATGAATAGTTGGAAATTGGAAATTGGCCATTGGAAACATAAACAAACAAGGCCAAAGAAATCCATTACCCTTGAGATTTGGGAACTGTGGAGACTGTCCCCATTGTCTTCTGAAAGACGACAACGCCCAACGTATTCAATGTGGTAGGGCACACCACAGTCAATTACACCCAAATGGAGCGAACCATACGATCGAAATATTTCAATATACATAAAATATTCGCCGTCGATTCAAAAAAGAAAATGACTGCGCCAACCAATCGGCAAGCGGCCATCAAATTTGATATTTAAATTCCGATTATTGCGCGGCTTAGAATTGCGTGCTTTTGCGCTGGCGCAATAATCGTTGCAGCTGTCGGTGTTTTGACTATTCCAGAACGGAAAAGGACAACTTGGCCGTAAGCCTGTAATTACCCGAACGACGTCGTATAGGGAGCCCATGCCAGCTAGAGTTTCCCCTCGGGATGGGCATTCGGCTTAGAGGTTCCATTATTGTTGGGATGGGCAGTGGACGGTGGGCTCACATGATTGTCACTGAAAAATTATATATAAACCTAACCTTCTTCACATTTTTATTCGACATTTACTTGTAAACTTGGAAAAATCAATTTGCGTTTTATGAGTTTGATCCAATTGCTGGAGCTCTCACTGTCTCACATTTATTTTGGGACTTATCATAATATATAATTTATATTGACAACCTCATACTCAATTTATATAAGGTTCTATTTGGCTAAAAGAATTTTGGTCAGAAAGGAAAAACATATAAATAAACATTTGAAATCCACCATAATCAAAAAAATAATTCAAGACACATACTATGGTAGGGGATAAATTAAGCGGGAATCGAATCTCAGGCCTCTAGCCTAGACTTGATGATCATTAACGACTAGACCACTATCCGATTACGAAATTCTAAATTTACTACACTAGGAATAGTCCAAATATTGAATTTATCATGAGAACTCTTTATTCCAAATCTATCAAAATTTGGAAATCAGACGACAAAATCACAGTTGAAATAAATTTTCAAATACAATAATTAGAGTTTTATAAAAGCTAAAAATAACCATGCAGCACCAATGTGATTTTTTTTTTCAATTTCTTTTCGGATAGAATGGTTAGTGTTACTGCATTTAGATTTTCCAATCTCACTCTCAAACCGTCAAACAAGCATGCGATACATCATAATACAATTGAAATCAACTATACTGAGAAACTAACTTAGAAATAGGAATCGGATAATAGTTCAGTGGTTAAAGACTCATGCCCAGAATAGAGGTCTGGGGTTATTCCCACCAACTCCTCTCCCAGAATTTGTACTCTAAACAAACAAAAAGACTTGGAGAAGCAGAAAGATAGTAGAATAGATTTACTTGGGCACAATAATAAGCAACAACTTCTTTTCACACTACACAAAAGTAAATAAATAAAGCGCGAAACAAGTGGAAAAAAGAAGCGAAGCATATCAAAATATAAATATGAAAAAAAAAAAAACCGAACCCACCATTTTGGTTCCGGCTGGCTCCTTTGGGGCATCTATCTATCTATTCATACACTCCAATATCTTTGCCTGTTGCATGCTTTCTTGTCTGTAACCAAACATATACACAAATACGATCTCTTTCCCTTTCCTTGTATGCTGCTCAGAGAAGAACGGCCAATGCGTAGGAAAAAGGAAAAATAAAAACAGCCCCCTTCTGCCTTTGTCCGAGCTGGTCGGCCTAACCCTCAGTTAGAGGCGATTTAGAACCTGTTGCGTTCTTTAAACCCATAAAATAGCACTACTCGCCACACTACTCTATTTTCACGTCATGCCCTCATAGGATGCGAAAAACTGTAGACCCATTTGCCTTTTCACGTGGTCTGGTATAAGTTTGCTGACGAGATCAGGAGATGCACCAGACAACTACAACCAGGAACCAGAAAGATAAATTAGGTGATTTGAAACCTTAGTAAAGTTATTAGAACATCACAAATCTAGTAACTCTAGTCACCACTCCTGGTTACATGGTTGAAGCATAACGAAAGAATAATGTAAAGGCTTCATTTGGATGGATGGCTTGAAGTAAAGGATCTCAAATTCATAATAACAAATCCATTTTATGAGGAAAATAAGAACTTGGCAAGCTGACGAGAAAAGGAGATAGAGGCAGTTGAATTTATATCCAGTTGAAATATATCCCAAACTTTGTTTCAATTAATCACTAGTTAGAGAGAGCACATGGATCTAGGTTTTGCACTATAATACATCAATTTCTTTGGAATGCGATCCACCAATCTTAAATGATTTGGCTTCTGATAATATTGTTTTCATCATTTACTTAAATATAAACTAACACTGGTTTTCCATACAGAAAAAAATTTATCAACCAAAAATGAGGAGGCCTCAGGTTCACTTAAAATGCTTTCTCACAGAACATAGTTCAGATGATTTTTTTCATTTTAATATGCAAAAGAAGAAAATTAAAACAAATGCACTCACCTCCTGTTTGAAGTTGAATAGAGGAGGCATTGGGCGACCATTTGGCAATCGGGCACTAGGTTCCCGGAGCTCATCGAAGAAAGGATGTGCAATTGCTTCTAGCTGCAATAAGAAGCATCTTGTCAAAGACTAAATTAACAATTACACCTTCGTGAACTACATTGCAGGCTAATGTTACATTTGTAAAAATTTGAGTATCAGATACTATTTCTTTAACCAAACATCACATTACGTTTCCAAAACATCAATCACAATCAAGAAAAGAAAAGTGAAAGAAACTCACTGCAGTGCAACGGAGATTTGGAGAGTATTGCAACAACCTGGAAGCAAGATCTATTGCTTCTGGAGGCATCCGTTTTTGAAAAACCTGGCGAAATGGCATAGGGTGTCCAATAGGCAAGTCAATTTACAAAAACCCATGAGAAGTACACAAATTTACTTACTGCAGCTCCTTATAAAATACATATTAAAGGCAATTACATAATACACTATAAGAAGAAAGGATTAAATACATAAACTGTATATCACAATATGCACATGGGCAAGCAAAAAATAGACCTAGTTAGCAGATTATTTATCCTTTATTATTAGTTCTTCTTTGTCCCTTTCCATACCATTTTATCAAGCTTCTGCCCTCTATCATGGGCTTCGAGGCTGTGTGAGGCTAACTGGCTAGTGGCTATGCATGTCTGAGATGACATATGGAGACCTCAGGGTCCCAGGATAGCAATATGGCATAAAGGCTAGCCTAGCCACCATTGCATATAAATCCTTACACCTGAGGGCCAAAGATAATAGATATCTATCCTTTTTATGTGGAGTTTAGAATAGCTCGTTCCCCTATCTATATCCTCTTGAACAGACCAAAGTTTTGCATTTCGCCAATCCACAGCAACAAACCTTCTTGCCACATGCTCCACAAACTGACCACTTTTTATTGCAGTCTTTGTTACATGAAGTTCACTACCCGGGCATTTAAGAAAAACCACACCACCAAACAAATAGGTTATAAGATTATAAATGACTGTTAAGTCTTCATTAGGGTCGGACACTAGGAGAATAAAGGTGTTCAATGTTCATTTATTTCACCGTACTCTTGAAGCTCACACGTGGAAGCATGAGGCCTCGAAGTTCTCTAGATTTCTGCACGACATTCCTCAAGTTCGCACTTTACCTACTGTCCTTTTCAAATTGTTGTGATTATGGTTGCTTGAAAATTCTTTTTTGATATAAAACTGAACAGTACCAAATCAATATCCTTGTCCTAGATGCTCAGATTACGTTCTTCCAGCTAGCATAAAGTACAACAATAACAGGATGGAGACAACGATTCATAACAACAATGATGGTAAAAACAGGCAAGCAATATAGCTCTTCCTCCAATTATACAGAAGTTAAAAAGTGGAACATGTACCTTGTGCCAAGGGTGTGCCTTTATTTGTGGAAACCTAAAATCAGTATAATTTGGATTCATGCAACGAATTTCTTCCCGTGTTGGAGTTCCAAGAACCTAAAAGACAAAATAATAAAATCAAACAATAACACGATACTTTATGATTTATATCACTTCCAGAAACAATGATGACAAGTTACCTTGATAATTTCCACAAGCTGGCCCACGGCATTTTCCCCAGGGAACAAAGGCTACACAATAAGCATTATTATGTCAGATGAGAATACGTGAATAACCACATAAAAGGAAGTGTCAGTAGAAATAAGTAGGCTACTCACTTGGCCCAGAAGAAGCTCAGCAAGGACACAACCAGCTGACCAGATATCAATTGAAGTAGTGTATTCCGTTGCACCAAAAATGAGTTCAGGAGCCCGATAAAATCGTGAGCAGATGTATGATATGTTTGCTTCACCTCTCACCTATTAGGGGAAAAAAAAACGTCGTCAGAAATACACTAGCAGGCAGCAGAAGAAATGATATAACTAGCAGCACAGCTTCAGTCAAAATACTCAAATTGATAAGATATAAGCTACAATTCTCTATTTATCTTCACAACAACATTAATGACAAAGAGGTAATATAGGTACGGAACTCAAAAGAGTATCACTTACCAATACTTTTGCACTTCCAAAATCGCAAATCTTAACCTGATGGGTTTGAGGATCAACCTACAGAGAAAGAAGGTGACATTAAGAAAGAGACACTCCTTTAACTCAATTTGTCAGTCTTTAATAATCTTCAATGCATACCAAAACGTTTTGAGGCTTCAAGTCTCTGTGGCACACCCCGGCAACAGAATGCATGTAGGCCAACCCTCTGAAAATCTGCAAAAAAATCCTATTTATCATGTTGAAAACAGACAAACGTCAAGTTAGACGCAGCATATAGGGAAATATGCTACTTACTTGGTAGGTATAAAGTTTCACGTAGATTAGTGGCATTTTCTGGTTCATGTCACTATAATGCTTCAGTACACGAAACATGGTTTCTGGGACATACTCCATAACTAAATTGAGAAAAAGCTTATTTTGGCTTGTAGTTGAATAGAAACAATGTTTCAAGGAAACAACATTAGGATGATCCATAGTCCTCATTAACTGCAGTTCACGGTTTTTGTATCTTCTGTCTTGCAAAACCTTTTTATAGCCACAGTCTCTCCAGTTTCAATGCATTTTGCCTAAGTGCAATGGCATATAGCAAAACAAGTTAATGAATAACATAAGAATCATTTAATAAAGCAACTAGCATTAACAGTTCATAGATATGCATACCTGAAACACAATCCCAAATGAACCAGTCCCCACAACTCGCTCCGCCATGTAACTAACCGTCTGCACAATCAACAAAAAACAATGAGTTGAGATGTCAACATGACGTTTTTCCTTCTTCCATCATTCTTCAGTATTTCCTTCTTATCAAACAAAAGGAGATGTGGGTACCCCTTCCAATCTCAACCCCCTTCTACCAATTCCTCCTCAAACATCAATCTCAAATACCCTTAGGATGCTCGAACTTTAGATGATATCAAGAACTAATATTAAACCACAACACCCCACAACAAATGAATGAATAAAAAACTGAGGGTGCTCATAATCAGACAATAGTTGCAACAAAAGTCCCAAAAGAGAAAGGGATTACCTGCTTAGGTTCTCCATTCTTGCCACCAATGGTTGTTGAAATTATGTGACCAGTGACGGCATCGTTCCTATCTATTACAGGAGCAGACATCTCCTATAAAAAGTAGATTAAGATCATATGAAAAACCAGATTACAAGAATCATATCAATTCAAAAGCATTTAAGCGACTAAAATTAGTAATTTAAGCAACTACTTCTCTCTAAATGGATATCTGAAAATTGTGAGAATACACAAGTATCATAATCAGTCCTACTTTGAGAATCAAGTAAAGATCAAGTTAAGACTTCAAGAAATAAAGCAAAATCCACTATTTAGAACCTGCTAACTCGACCAGAAATTAATTATAAATTAAAACAAAATTATGTATGACAAGATCAGAGGAAAAACACGAGTGACAAAAAACTAATGTAATCCACGGAAGCCACCTAGACAAGTAATACAAACTTAACACAACCAGAGTAGAAAATCAAGAAAATTCAATAATCACGAAAGACCTTATGTCGGAAATCTAACCCCCCAACTTGGGTAACGTAGTTCCTTGTATATCTCATAAAAAATTGAGAAAATAAATAAATAAAATCCTTTCAAGAATTGAAGAATTTCTACACAGATCAGACGGGGATAAATACAGACTTTCAAGAAATGGTAACAGCAACAATAATCTTGAGCAACGAAAACTACATAAACTGATAAATTCAGGGTCAGGCTTGCTGATCGGAACACAAGCAGATCTGCAATCTCTAGCCGAATTGAGGACAGGAAAAAAGATCAACATCACAGCATGTTTCCCAGAAACCTTTCTCGCAATATGAACACAATTTTCCCCAAAATTAAAGACAAAAGTGAAGCAAGAAAATAAAACTTTACCTTATCGTCGGCCATGAAAAGGGAATTCAATCAAAATGAACAAAGGATAATAAGGGTTTTCGACGAACTTTCAACCCTGCAATTATAATTTTCTTGTTTATGGTTCAGAGCTCATAATTGTCGGTAGGAGAAAGGAAAAGAAAAACACTAAAACAGAGCGAGAGAGAGAGAAAAAGAGGAGGACCGAGGGGGTAGGGTGGGTGGGGATGGGCAAGGGTGCAGGGACCCATTAACCAAACAGCATCCCATGTGATTACAGCTCTCCTCCTTTTTCTTCTTTTTCTTTCTTTGTGGAAAGAATTTGAAAAAGGACCCTGGAGTTCTCCATTAATTACGATTGTCTGGACTTTGCATTATTTGAAGTTGTCTTATTGAGGTAAAAAACGTGCCATTGCCGAGTTTACGCTTATTTCCTAATGCTACTTTTTGGTTGGAAGTGTTTTTTAAGATGGGCTTTTATACTTAACGGGCTCACTATTTGTGACAAAAATTAGACATTGGCGCATTGGGCCATTGATCAAGTGTAGTACAATATCTAATATATGGGCCTCTAGCCCACATGATATTGAAGATATGTTTATGGCTTTGTGCAACCCATGGGCGGACCTAAGTATTGTTGGAGGGGGGCCAACATTTTCAATTTTTTTATGTATTTTGGGGTAATTTTTTTGGGGAAAAAAATTATATCAAGTTTTTTATTTTTTGAATTTGTAGGCCTATCTATAGCCTTACACACTTTAAATTCTCATTTCAATACACCATAATGTGTATACTAACTTGCTTGTTTTTCTGATGATATTCGTGATATGCAAGAGAAACATTCTAAATTTTAATATCTTTGATTTATAATTATGTATTTTGAGATGTTTGATTATAAATATTTACATTGTATCTGATGCAAAAATATAATATATTTTAAATTTTACTACGTGTAAATAGACCTTTTTAGTCATTCAGGTTTTCAAGAGATGAAAAATAGTCAAATTTTTCAAAAATAGGTTTTTAGCCATTTTAACAAGAAAATAGTAGTAGTACATTCCTTGTATTCTTTTGTGAGTTACTTAGCAAATTTGAAAAAATTGATGCGATGCATTTCTCGGAATTGAGAAATGTTTCTCGAGATCGAGAATGTTTTAATAAAATATCAGGATGGAACTCAAAATGGGTAAAAAATATTTTTGAAAGTCACGGCTAAAACTGTTTTTGTCATATATGGATAAATTATCAAAAATCCAATGGACACTGTTGGCCCCCCCGACTACCGAATCCTGGTTCCGCCCCTGGTGCAACCCATATTCTTAATTATATTTCATCACCGCACAAATAATTATCACGTCTATAAAATTATTATATTAATTTTTAAGAGTAAATTAAAACTTTTTATGAAACATAATGATTAGAAAAACATTTGGCAATCCAAAAGAATTGAGTCATTGCACTAGTGGTAAGGAGGCGGTCGTAGGATCATTGTGGTATTAAGTTATAGCCCCTAGGGCACATCTCAACCCAATGATAGGGTGGGGGTTCGAAATCCTAACGGTAAAGAGGAGGCCCCAGGATCTTTGTGGCCCTGAGTTGTAGCCCATAGGGCACATCTCGACCCAATGGCAGGGTGATGATTTGAATCCCACTAGAAACCAACGACTTCTTAAGGAGAGGCTAGAAGACGTAAGGACGATGATTTTGCGAATTCATATTAGTCCGACAGAGCAGGGACCTAAATCATTCAATAGTAGGGTTAGAGCTGGTAAAATTTGGGGTCAGCCTAACCTGTCATATATAGGGTTGGATTGGGCTCCACTATAACTAGATGACCGAAAAGGACCAGACTTACTTTGGCCCAGCCCAAATGACATAAAGCCCAACAAGCCCGAGCAAAATTACATGTGATTGACTGGGTTGAGCCACATGAAACGCGGCTTCATGAAATTTCGACCCAATCCGACCTAATTTTATGTTGCTTGGGCTGGGCCGGCCATTGTCACCTATAAGTAGTGTATATATTCCAACATTTATGGTATGAGACCAGTTCATTAATTGATTGTTTGAAGACTTAGAAAATCGAAAGAAGACCCAAGTCAAGTCTACTTGGAATTGCCTGCAATATTTATTAGTGTACAGCTAACTAACTAAATTGAAAGCCTTTTTGTTCTAATTTCCACAAAAATTTCCACACAATCATGAATTTTATTGTTCTTTTCAGCATCACATCGATTTTAAGCATCACCTCGATTTACCATCAGGGTCTTGTAAAATTTATGGTTAATTACAAAAATTACTCTTAAGGGGGGTTTGTAATTCTAAAATCTAACTGGATTTTTCAATAATTGTTCTAAATCTTATAAATAGTTTTTGTAATTTGCCTAAAATTTATGTCCTTGAACCAAGACTCATCACAATCATGATCCAAAACAATGTTTGCATTTTCCAGCCCGTTGTCTACAACCAAATCTCAGTTGACTCTAGTTAAGACACATGAGTCAAGCTAGCCATATATCATTACAACAAGAAGAAGTTCACCATATCAGCATTTCAGCTCCAGCAACAAAAAAATTCACAAACATGGACAAATCTTGCTATTACATTCTAGCATACACAATCCTACTATTTAACTTCCAAATCCCCTGTCTAGCCATAACCACTACCAATCTCACCACAGATCAATCTGCCCTTCTTGTCCTAAAATCCCACATCACATTAGACCCTTACCACATTCTCACAACCAACTGGACAAATTCAACCTCTGTCTGCCGTTGGATTGGCGTAACGTGCGGCACGCGCCACCACAGAGTCACAGCGTTAAATATTTCCGACATGGAACTTTCCGGCACCATTCCTCCACAGCTAGGAAATCTCTCCTTCCTCGTTTCCCTCGACTTAAGTTACAACTCTTTCATCGGTAGTTTGCCTCAAGAGTTGTCTCAATTGCACAGATTGAAATATTTTACTCTTAGAGTCAACAATTTCAGTGGAGAGATTCCATCTTGGTTTGGAAATTTACATAAACTTGAATACCTGTCTCTAAGAAACAACAGTTTCACCGGTCTAATCCCGAATTCTCTATCTAATCTATCGAGTTTACAAGTGCTCGATTTTTCGTTCAATTCTCTAGAAGGAAATATTCCAGGAGAGTTTGGGAGATTTCAGAGTCTGAATGTTTTGAGCCTACAATACAATCATCTATCAGGGACTATACCGTTAGCCATATTTAACGTGTCGACCCTGGAAACTATAGCTTTCACATCGAATGAATTGCATGGTAGTCTTCCGACTGACATGTGTCGTAATCTTCCGTTTCTTGGAGAGATTAACTTAGCTTACAATAAGCTACGCGGACAAATTCCACCAGGTCTGTCCGAATGTTCGCAACTTCAGGTTCTGTCGTTGTCTTACAACTCGTTTAGTGGAGAGATACCTGCAGAAATTGGGAGGTTAAAATCACTTCAGACTTTTACGTATCGGCTTTAATAACTTAAGTGGTATGAGTTCGTAGTCCTATTCGTGCAACTATCAATTTTAGATGATGATATATGTCACAGGGGTTTCTTTAGTATGTTTTTACTTCAAAATCTTGAAATTTAACTTTGACAGGTGTTATCCCACAAGAGATTGGCAACCTACAGAACCTGGCTGAGTTTTCTGTTCAACGCAACAAGATTACTGGAGAAGTTCCCCTCAATATCTTCAATATTTTCATGCTCAGATACTTGTTACTCTCAGAAAATCAATTAACAGGTGCGACTACTCGATTAAACATGGAAGACTTAGGGATCTTTGGTGGTTAAAAGTTTTTGTAAAATTTTCGCTCGATTTTTTTTTCCAATGTTGATTGTTTGTGAATTTTTTCAAAAAACACACTACTTTTCGCTCATTATCACTTTTCCAATCATCGGTCGCATCCAATTATAAGTTTATCAAAAAAAATACCACATGAGCTATCATTATTACACAATCATAGAACACTATTCGGTCTCTCTTATTTTTTTCAACTAATCAATATTATTATACTAAAAAAAACCATCACACCAACCATCGTCGTCACATTTTCATCGTATATCCAATCACATCGTCAAAATTCATTCTCATTTTTCCAAATAATGTTTTCACATTGACAATGTTCATTTTTCAATCTTGGCAGGTGTTCTACCCCGAGAAATTGGCAAACTGTATCAACTAGAGAAATGAGCATTAGGATTTAACAACTTAACTGGTTTAATCCCACCAGAGCTCTTCAACATATCTACTATACGATTTCTTTCACTTACTTCCAATGGCCTGTCAGGCAATCTTCCAACCAACTTGGATTACGGGTTACCCGTTATTGAAGAACTTAACCTCAGTATAAATAACCTCAATGGAAAAATACCCGAATCCATCTCAAACTGTACTAAACTCAGAGTTCTCTCACTGAGTTCCAACAAGTTCACCGGCTTTGTGCCTAAATTTCTCGGCAACCTAAGACTCCTCAAATGTCTTCAGCTGTTTGACAACAACCTAAGAATAGAACCATCTCCTTCTTCAGAATTGAGCTTCATTACTTCCTTGACAAACTGCAGATCCTTAAACCATTTGGCAATTAATGATAATCCATTAGACGGCATAATTCCAGCTTCCATTGGGAATTTCTCCGATTCTCTCCAAAATTTCTATGCCTCCAATTGTAAAATCAAGGGTAACATTCCTGCTAGTATTGGCAATTTAAGCAACCTGGTGACACTTGCTTTAGCCAACAACGAGTTGTCTGGTTATATGCCAACAACTGTCACACATTTGCATAATCTTCAAGGATTATTTTTAGAAAACAACAATATGAGAGGTCCTATTCCTGATGGTCTGTGTGATTTACACAGCTTAGTTGAGATACATTTAAGCCGAAATCAATTTTCAGGTCCAATTCCGAATGTTTAGGAAATGTCACATCTTTAAGGCTTCTTTTTCTAGATTCCAACATGCTGAAGTCTAACATTCCATCAAGCTTGTGGAACCTTAAAGATTTGTTGGAGCTAGACTTGTCCACGAACACCCTGAGTGGATTTTTACCTTCGGAAATAGGTAATTTAGTGACAGCAATCCGCGTTAATCTATCAATGAATCAGTTGTCAGGGACTATCCCGAGCACGATTGGGGATTTACAAAATTTGGCTAATTTGTCTTTGGCACGTAATGACCTAGAAGGTTCTATTCCTGTGTCGATTGGTAGCATGATCAGTTTGGTAACTCTGGACTTATCTTACAATAACCTTTCTGGTTTGATTCCAATGTCATTGCAAGAGCTTCAACATCTCGAGTACTTTAATGTCTCTTTCAATTCATTAAGAGGTGAAATTCCCACTGATGGTCCTTTCAGAAACTTCACTGTGGAGTCTTTTAAGGCCAATGAGGCATTATGTGGAGTTTCAAGATTTCATGTCCCACGTTGCCGTACTATTTCCAAACTTAAATCGTGGAGAAGGGTGTGTTTGGCTTTATTTATTCTTTCTGGAGTTGTTGCATTTATCTTGCTTGCCTCTCTGGCCTTTATCTTTTTAAGATACAGAAGGAAAGATAACTCAACCAGTAGAATTGATGGGGTGGTGTCCACTATACCAGAGAGAATTTCCTATTATGAACTCTCACGGGCGACTGAACAGTTCAACGACAGCAATTTACTAGGCAAGGGGGGTTTTGGTTCTGTTTACAAAGGAATTCTTGGAGATGGAAATGTTTTGGCTGTTAAGGTGTTTAATACGCTATCAGAAGCCGCTTTCAAGAGCTTTGATGTCGAATGTGAAGTGCTACGTAATATTCGTCATAGAAATCTCACAAAAGTCATAAGCAGTTGCTCCAACGAGGATTTTAAGGCGTTGGTGCTTGAATATATGCCTAAGGGAAGCCTTGAAAATTGGTTGTATTCACATAACTACTGCTTAAGCCTCGTGCAACGATTGAACATAATGATTGATGTCGCGTCCGCGTTGGAATATCTTCACCATGGTTATTCGACACCCATTGTTCATTGCGATTTGAAGCCTAGTAATGTGTTGTTAGATGAAGAGATGAATGGCCATGTAAGTGATTTTGGGATAGCTAAATTGTTGGGAGAGGGGGTGAGCATGGTTCACACCAACACTCTTGCAACACTTGGTTACATTGCTCCAGGTGACTTTCTTATTCTAGTTTCATTTATTTGTTCTTATCAATTGGGTAAAGAGTAAGTCTCTTGTGAGACGGTCTCACGGATCTAAATCCGTGAGACGGACCTTCTAAGGGCTTCGTCTTGAGAACATGAACCATGAAAATAAATTTAAAAATAATAATGAACCATGAAGAAACAAAAATAAACCCTAAAAACATGAACCATGAAGAATAAACCCGAAAAACAAAAATAAACCCAAAAAATAAAAAATAAACCCTAAAAAAAATAAAAATCCTAAAAACCCAAATCAATTAAAAATAAACCCAAGAAACAAAATAAACACTAAAAAACAAATATAAACCCTAAGAAAAATAAAATCTGAAAAAAAAAAACCTTTAAAACTTTGTGTAAGGGCTCCGTCTCACGGATCTAAATTCGTGAGACCGTCCCACGCAAGTTTTTGCCTTGGGTAAATTACAAAAACTACCCCTAAAATTTAGCCTTGATTACAAATAGTCGATTATTTTTCAAAATTACAAATACCCTCTTAAGGTATTACAAAACCTGCTAAAACATTACAAATACCATTGTATTAAGGACGTAATTCGTAAAATAGAAACAAATATCAAGGGGTACTTGTAATTTTGAAATATAACTACTGGTGTTTTTTTATTAGTTTGAAGGGTATATTTTGTAAATATCCCTATATCAATTGGTTAAATTACAAAACTACCCTAAATTTTAGCCTAATTACAAAAAGTCAGTTAGCTTTGAAAATTACAAATACCCTCTTACATTATTACAAAGATACATTACAAATACCCCTGTATTAAGGGTGTAATTTGTAAAATAGAAATAAATATCAAGGGGTACTTGTAATTTTGAAAGATATCTGGTGTTTTTTTGTAATTAGATGAACCTCAAGGGCATTTTTGTAATTATCCCTATTTCAATCAGACTTCACATCAACTTGATCCTGTTTTCTAACTGTGAATTGGTATAATCCATTATCATTTTTGTTCTAGCGTATGGTTTGGAAGGGCTAGTTTCCACAAGGTTTGGAAGGGTCATGTTAATGGAGATTTTCACAAGAAAAAGGCCAAGTGATGACATGTTTGGTGGAGATTTGAGCTTAAAGAGTTGGGTTGAAAGCTCAGTTTCCAAGTCATCAATTCAGGTTATAGATGCCAACTTGCTGAATCAGGAGAATGAACACATTGAGAAAAACCTGGAATGTGTATCATCCATACTGGAGTTGGCTTTGAAGTGCTCAGCAGAATCTCCTGGGGACAGGATAAACATGAAACAAGTTGTAGCAGAGTTGCTGAAAATCAAAGCTCAATTTTCCTGCATAATGCATTAAATAATAGTGGTAAGTCCTAAGGGTTAATTACAAAAGATACCCTTGAGATATAGTTTACTCTAATCACAATAAAAACACAACTATCTTTCAAAATTACAAGTATCCCTTGATATGTGTTTCTATTGTAAAAATTGCATCATCAGAAGAAAATACAAACTTCAAGGGGGTGTTTGTAATGTGTTAAGAAGATATTTGTAATTTAGAAAGATATTTTTTTTTCTTTTTGTAATTAGCTAGGCTAAATCTCAAGGGTAATTTTTGTAATTAACCCAAGTTTTATTACATATAACTCTGAATTCTGCCATGGTACCAATTATGTTGTTAAAATCTGTTTATGTTACTTTCACAATGTAAACAAGAGTTTCAGCTGAAAAACAATAATAAATTGTACTGTAATACAGGGAAGAAATAGCATACATTAGTGAGAAACTTGATTTGACAATTACTTTTCTGTCATTCAATTATGTTGTTATGCTGACAATCTGTTTATGTTACAGCTTCATCAATGTAAACAGGTTTCAGCACTGAAAAACGACTTATCCTCAATAAATTGTACTATAATACAGGGAAGAATTTCCATATATTAGTAAGAAACTTGATATGACAATTACTTTTCTGTCATTCAAGTGAAACCATCAGTTATGTAATAATATTCTTGATTTCCCAAAATGCTAACTAGTGTTTAGTTGTAGTATCATTTTGTAAATACTCCAATAAGTTAGCTAGCTAGCTAATTTTTTAGATTTCTTAAATTGAAAATATTCCATACATTACCAGTAGCAAAAATGTAAACCAAAGAGATGAACTTATTGGATTAAACTTGAATAACCCAAAGCAGATCAACTCAAGTACATGAAATAAATAATGACAGAGGAGGTTATCTGTCAATTTGCTCATGAGTCCAAAAACTTGTGGTTTTTAGTCAAAGATCACATATCCTTCTTCATCACCTGGATGACTTTCCTCTTGATATTGTCCTTCTAGAATGACGCTTGATCATGATGGAGGGAAGAATCGGTTGAGATTGAAAGGAAGAGTGTAAAATTCTTCGTTTCGGCTGTCTCCTTTAAACGTTCTGAACTTGAACCACCATGGCATTCCTCTGTCCTTGGCGCTGTCTTTATAGTCAAGCGTGTTGTCCATGAACACAGCAACAATGAAAGCAACGGTTGGAGAGGACGAAAATATGGTGTTGAGAAAATCGTTGAACTGCAATGGAATGGAAGTAAAAATCAAGAATTAAAAAGAAAAGGTCATATAAGTTCTAATAAAGTTCATGAAATTGATCGCACTTTAACAGGAACTGGTTCGAATTGCAATCTTCTTATTTATTTGTGCATAACACAACTAGCACATAACCAAGCTGTAAGATCTAAGAAATTCTCCATGGTACTTAATACACACATCCAGGATTCAATATTTTTGGGTAAACTAATAAAACTACCCCCGAAATTTAGCATAATTACAAAAAACTCAGTTACCTTTCAAAACTGCAAATAACACTCCCTTGAGGTTTGTATTTGTTTAACAAATTACTCCCCTCTTGAAGGAGCAAATTATAAAATAGATACAGATATCAAGGGCCAAGGGGGTATTTGTAATTTTGAAAGATAGTTGGGTTATATTTATAATTAGACGAAAATTCAAGATTATTTTCTGTAATTACTTGTTTTGGGTGAAAATGAGAAAAACTCACCCATCCGGCTTTTGTATGTGCAGGACCGTGATGAGCAGCAACAGTGTACTCCCTGAAGTACTTAGGAATTGAAAAACCAAGGAAGAGGGAAACGCCCGTGATGAAGAGGTTCCTCATTGAGTTCATGTTTGTGAATTGCAAAAATGATAAGCCCACCGAAGCTGGAAAGAGATTGATCAAATAATCATAAAACGGGCGATAGAGAAATTGGCAATAAAAAGCATAATGCAAAAAGAAAGCCAGAATATACTCACCAACCAGGCCGAACATAACACAATATAAGGCTGCAAATATTGTGAAAGGTATTGATGCAAATAATGCTCCGAATTTCCCTACACATGTAAAGAAAAGGTATATAATACATCAGATATCAAATATGTCTTACTATCTGAGATGTTAGATAGTATCACTTACCCAAAATTGAGAAAAAGATCATGAAACCAGCTGAGATTTGGATTACCCGCCGACTACCAACACGAGTGCTTCCAAGAAGACCAATATTTTCCCTGTTTTTCATAAAAATCCATTAGTAAAGGGATAACTCATATGTCAGGCTGAAGCAGTGAAGGCGGCTATAAACCACTTACACAGAAACTGTAAATCCAGTAACCGTCCCAAACAATCCGGCCAACAGGATTCCAATTCCCTGTAATTGAAAATACCTTGTAAGTTTCTTTACCAATGTTGTGCGGAAGCTGACATGATAATCTAGCTCATAATACTCCAATGAAACATAAATTGAGGTTCCATTTTCTAACCTGCCACCCTATTCCACGACTGAGAACATGAGCAGGAGGCGGCGTAGCACTTGCCAAACGAGACGCTGCCTTATATGCTCCTGTTGACTGCAGAAACAAAACCCCTATTTTAACACACTTGTCTTCGTTTTTATTACTTCAGAAATTTTCCGACTTTTATAAGTTTTACCTCAATCAAGGAGACAAACACAGCTGACATCATTCCAAATGCATGTCCAGCATCAAATGTAGGGGCACCCCACTGGAGCGGGTATGGAATTTTGATCCTAATCAGATAATTTAAAAAAGCAACGGTGAGTTCTCATGCATGTTACGATACATTCTCATAAATATAAGAGATATACGTGCAAATATTGGCAAAGACGAACAAGTCTTTCTATACGAACCATGGTGCAGAAGAAATGAGGTTGGCTCTATCAGTGCGACAGTTATTCTGGGTTAACTCGGGGTGATGCTTGTATGCGCCACTAGCTGTCAGGAGGTGTGCGTAAGCCCATATAACAGTGACTGAGATGATAAGAGCAAATCGCTCCAAAACGGGAAGTTGTTTCGTTTGGAAGTGCTTCAAGTACTGTGCAACGAAAATAGAAGCAGTCATCCATCAGCATAATTTCTAAAGACAGTTTCAAAAACAGAAAGCATATAGAGACTAAATCATCCTTAGAATTCAATATTAAGGTTATCGGCAGTTGGATGAGTTGGAAATGGGCTTAACTTGATTCATGTGATCGAAACAAATCAAGTGCTAATATAATGGGAGTGTTTGCAAATGCCAACTTGGCTGGAAAAAAACTTTTTAGTGTTTGTAAATTTCTGCTTTCATTTAATCAAAATCTAAAAGCGAGAGAGATGAGTGTCTTACAAACAAATAAGTCAAACATTCACAACTTTTTATTCTTAACTTCTAATTCTATTCGCAAATACTCCTAACTTTTGATTTTCAACTACTTTTACTTCCACTATAATAAATCACTTTTTCTAAAAGCAGAAGATTTTGCAAATACTTCCTATATACTGAAAATTTAGGGCTCCTTTCTTGAGTTACTTTCTTTTGTGGCCAATAATAAGCAACTACTAATATGGTTGGTTATCCTGGAAGTATCTAAGATTAATTACTATACCTGAGAGAAGGCAACAAATAAGATGAGCATTGGAACACCAATCTCCACGCATTGACCTACCTGGCAATAGTGCATCAAAAACAAACCTTTACTTTGAAGCCTATCATTGTATACTATGAGCATATACAGGTGAAAGGAAAACACAGGAAACTTATTTTTCGACCTACCACCGGAAAGCCTTTATCAAGCAAACCAAAACCCACTAAGGAAATAACCGGAACCATCCCAAGTGGACTGAAAAACCTGAAATTAAGAAACCTTTTTGAACTTCATACACAGAAGCAGCATCAATGTTTTGTTGACATAACAATGCAAGTGCAATGCTTTACATCTGAATTAAAACTATACCTGGAACATATAGCCCACAGCTGACTATAGCCCAAAATAATCTGTATACTTGATGCTACTATTAGTGCACCCTGCATTGCTCGCATTGTACTCAGAAATCTCTGTAAGTGGAAAATAATCCATCATCAATTTTATGTAAAGAGAATCAATTTATTCAAAATGATGGAGGCATTTTCATAAGTCTATAATTTTTTCAGCCATTTGACCCAGTAAACTGTTGGGAAGCATGGATGGCCGCGATTAAAAATAATAACCGCATACACAAATAATTATCTCAAATAAAATGAAGACCAAGAAAATAAGATGATAAGTCAAGACAACAAATTTTAACGTGGAAAACGCCAAAAGAATAAGGGGAAGCAAATACCCACAAAGGATTCACTAACAAATAGTGATTACAAAATAGCACAAGCTTTTTGCCCAAAGGTTATGTTAATTACAACAATACGAAAAATACTCTCTTTTGGTGTATCTCTCAAAGAAAACCCACAAATTTCCCCAAAGCTCACACAGTGTGGAGAAACTCAACCCCACTATTTTATAACACACAGTCAAATAAATAAATAAATATTTATAGTGATCTCTATGTCACTATTTTTGGAGCAAATACTCCCCCTCAATTGGAGATAACTCTCCAACTTGAGAAAACTCAGTCAAACTCTCTCTAGTTTGGCTTTACTCTGTTTTCTCTCAGTGCATTTTACTCTTCCATGAATGGTGCCTATTTATAGGCACAAATATGTGAATGCTACCAAAAGACAACATTAATTGCTCTAACATTTTGGCACCGAAAATGTGCCAAAATTTGCTGTCAAAATTGACAGCTTCTCTCACTCTCTTTTGTCAATGGTTGTGGATTTGGCCAACTTTTTTTCATTTTTCTTTGTCTTCTTCCAATTGTTTTTCCATGGGGTGGACTTCAACAATCTCCCCCTCCACTACACGAAGAAAAAGACATTCTACTTGTGTGGTAGAATAAATTGAATATGCACTCAGCATACTCATCTTCCGGGAAAGTTTTCTATGGTGTGGACCAGTGCGATGTGTCGCAGAGAAGTTTTTCCCAGAAGATGAGTATGCTAAGTACATATTAGGGATGACAATTTTGACCGGTCCGCGGATACATACCCGCAGTCCCTCCGCCTCTAATTTTTTAGTTTTAAAATATATTTTGTATATTATATATATTATAATGCATTTTTTATGTATTTTTATATTATATCTAATATTTATAAATTTATAATAATAGATTTTGTAAATAATATTTTATAAATATATATATATATATATATTTTAATTTTTTCTCATTTTTTAATTTTATTTAATTTAAAATGAGATAGAATGGATCGACCCGTCCCACGACCATGACGGGTCGACCCACACCGTTCTAGGCACCGGGCGGGTCTGGGTCCTGGCCGACCCGTCCCATTGCCATCCCTAGTGCATATTCAATTTATTCTACCAAACAAATACAATGTGTTTTTTTTCGTGGGGCGGGGGGAGAGATTGTTGGGGTCCACCCCATAGAAAAACAATTGGAAAAAGACAAAGAAAAATGAAGAAAAGTTAGCCAAATCCACTAATGAAGCCGGTGCCAACTATTGACAAAAGAGGGTGAGAGAAGCTGTCAATTTTGACAGCAAATTTCGGCACATTTTCAGTGTCGAAATGTTAGAACATTTAATGTTATCTTTTGACAACATTCACATATTTGTTCCTATATAGGTACCATTCGGGGAAGAGCAAAATATACCGAGAGAAAAGAGAGTTTGGTTGTGAGTTTTCTCGAATGGGAGAGTTATCTCCAATTGAGGGGGAGTATTTGGATCACTATAAATATTTGAATGTGTGTCAGAAAATAGTGGGGTTGAGTTTCTCCATACTGTGTGAGGTTTGGGAAAATTTGTGGGTTTTCTTTTAAGGTATTTTATATGTGAAAATTTTAAGTTCACTTGTCCATTTACCCTTATTTTCATTTCTTGAGAAACACCAAAAGAGAGTATTTTTCCCATTATTTTTCAATGGGGTGGACCCCAACACAAACATCTTTTTTTAAGAAAATTTTAAGTTCACATTTTGCCCTTATTTTTATTTCTTGAGACCTGTACATTTCTCGCGCTCGAGAATCATTTCTCGGTGCCAAGAAATGTACCGGATCAATTTTTTCATAAAATGGCCAAGCCATACTTGCCAAAGAATACAAGGAGAGCGTCATTTTTCAATCAAAATGGCTAGAAAATGGCTAAAAGATATGCCGACTTGGGCCAAATGGCTAAAGTAAACAGACCTATTTGCACCATTTTCATCTGCATTTACAATGCTTAAATTGTCATCATCATTCCAAAGATTCATCTTATTGAGCAAGATTTATTAATCAGGAGTCAATGTGATTAAATTGAAGTAGTATGGGTCCTTATTAGGTTATTCTTTGATCACTGGTGCAAGGGTTTCATCACATTGGAAATTATCATTCAATCTTGCTAGGCATGGATAGTAAAAATAACTAATACACTAATTAGTAACTACATTCAAATGAAACTGAGAGAAATACTACATACCACATGAGGGTCTGTTATACTTTGCAAGGATGAATCTTTAATTATTGAAATTACAGGCACCATGAATGCCCATGACCCTCCAATTACAGTCGGCAACCTTGTTCCAAATAGTGTTTGCAACAGTGTATTTATTCCTCCAACAAATAGCAAAGTCTGAACTACCCTCACTTTATCATCCTGATTTACCAACAAATCAATTTGAAAAATCACTTTAAAACATTAGCCACAAAACTTCAATTGTGCAATTAAAACCGCAAAAAATCAGAATATTTAGCTCACATCAGTTCCTCCCATCAAAGGAACAAGAAAAGAAGGAATCATCACTACAGTCCCTAATGCCAATATATAATGTTGAAATCCCAGTGCTATTGCCTCCCCTGTTTCCACATTGCAAAAATTAAAAACGAAACCTAAAAACGAATAAAAAGGGCTATTGAACTAATGCGATAAAATTGAATTAGTTACCCCAAGAAGGATTCGAATCGATGCAATACTCCAACCCTTGAAGTTGCTCCATTGGTGGATGACTTATCTCCTCTGGTTTTATTGCCGCCATTTTTAAACTTGCTTCAGTTTACCACTTTCCTTCTTCACTCAAATACGAGAAACTAAAGAGATTGAAACCAGAAAAGAGGGAAAGCGACTGGGTCAATGTGATTGGACAAATCGTATATATAGCGGTGGGAAGATTTTGCGAGAGAGACGAGAGAGACGAGAGAGAGCTTTTTTCTGAGTGTGAATGTTCCGTTAACCTTTCTGAATTCCAAAATTGCCCCTGAAGGAACTGCCAAGCCAGATGTTACCGTTGCTCCCTGGCTTTCTGGGCGGTTGTACTTTTTGAGGTGTATTTAATTTAAATTTTACCAACTTAGGGAGATTATGGAAAAAATAGCAGTAATTTTAATATTACAATTCATGAGAGATAATTAATTTGTAATCATATTACAAAAACAAATCTTGAAATGAAATCTTATGGACTATATGATGCATCCCATTTTTTACAAAATTTATTGACATTTATGCTAGTTTAATATTTGAACTAAATTTCATGTATCTTCTCCGTACCTAACCGCTCATTGAGGAACGAAAGGACTAGCAATCTCCATATTACCAAAATTTAAATCTCCATACATATTATTAGGGGTGTGAATGAATACAGACGGGCCAAACATAGTATTGTTCAAGTATGTTTGAATTTTTATCGAGCTTAAAAAATTGTGTTTGAGCTTAGTTTGATTATTAATCCAGTCAAGCTCGAACGAGCTTTAGTCGATCCGAACACGAATCGAGCTCGAGTAGCTTGATATTTTTATACATATTATGTTATTTTTTTGTTAATCGAGTCGAGCTCGAGCCAAGCTTCATATTTTTCCGAACGAAAAATTATGTTCAAGTTTGGTTCGTTATGTTAACAAACCGAGCTCAAACGAACTTTTAACGATAGATCTCGAGTCGAATATCGGGTAGTTTGGTTCCATTTTCACCCTAACTACATGTTATAGTTTATAAAATTCAACTAAACTCGGGAAAAAAAATCACCATTTGTCTAAATATTAATATTGACTGGTTAACAATAGATTTAAAATTTTGCAATAAGAGGTTTTTTTTATTTTGGGTGACCTTTTACTGAACATGTTTCTTGTAATTTATCAATTTTACCTGTATGAATGAAAGCTTTGAGTTTTACATTATTCAAACATTTATTTGGACAGTAAAAAACACTGTCTGCTGTTAAAATGAATAGCAGCGCGAGAAATATTTTACAAAATTGTAGGAGGAAATGAAAATGTGGAATATACTTATATACCCTGTCAGAAGTCAGAACCAGAAGTTGAATGAGATTCTTAACCAGTACTTTTTCATAATATATTTCTTTTAAAAACTGCATTCTCAATTTTTTATTTTTTTGTTTGATAAGTTACTGCATTTTGGATTTAATCACTAATCTGACTAAGCCCAAACGTGTGAAGCAAAATTATATGGGCCTATAGTAAGTTATGCTACCAAAACCAATATGAATCCCGTGATGGACCAACCAATTTGGGCTTGAAAATTTTGATTTCACTTTTACTTGGATCCACATTACAAGCCCATAAGAAAGGGACCGGGACTACGCCACAAATACCTGTCAGCTTAGCTGATGACTCACCACTGGTCTGTGACTCTGTCTTGCTTCATGCTTGCACCCACTGGGTATAGTATTTTTTTTTAATTAAATAGAAAAAAATTGGGTTTTCAGAAAATCAAAAGAACATATGATTCAGCTATATCGAGAAATTTTAGAGATTTGAATTGGAAATTTTCAGTTCTTTTAAAAAATTGATTTAGTAAAACAAATTGAATTGAACTCTTTATTTTTTTTAGTGCTATTTAATTTCAGTATTGGAGCAACTTTTTTTTATTTTCATTTAGTTGCATAAAACAAATATCATGATCTTTTGTGATAGATGTTGGCTTCTCCTATGACCAACCATATTCGCGTCTGCGTTAATCATTGTCCTTTATTATAGTTTTAACGCTATCCAGCTGTAAGGACGGTAGCAAATAGTTGTATTTTAAATTCATTTTTTCATTTGTTTTTTCAAATATAAAATTTAGATTCCGTGTTAATAGTCAAGCTCTTCCTCATTTTCATAGACCTCACGGAAAAGCAAGACGACAAACAAAAACACAGTCACACCAGCTCAAACGTGAAACTCGTGAATGGTCCGATTGGCTGGTAAAAACCTAACCCTATCTACTACAATCGTGGACTCGATCTGGTACTAGAACCCCCAAATGCGAAACCGCCATTAGCGCTCAAAAGCCGCATCGAAATTTCGCGGCAATCCATGGCGGCCGCCACCACCCTTGCGAAAGTTCCGAAGCAGAAGGAAATACAGGGGCTTTTATTAGGCCGATACGAAATCGGGAAGCTCATCGGCCACGGATCTTTCGCGAAGGTGTATCACGCGAAGAACGTAAGAACAGGGGAGAGCGTGGCGATTAAGGTGATTGATAAAGAGAAAATCTTAAAAGTAGGTTTAATAGCTCACATCAAGCGCGAGATCTCGATTTTGAGGAGAGTTCGCCATCCGAACATTGTGCAATTGTTTGAGGTTATGGCGACGAAGTCCAAAATCTTCTTTGTTATGGAGTATGTTAAGGGCGGTGAGCTATTCAACAAGGTAGCCAAGGGCAGGCTTAAGGAGGAAGTAGCTCGAAAGTATTTCCAGCAGTTGGTTTCCGCGGTGGCCTTCTGCCACGCGCGCGGCGTGTACCACCGTGATTTGAAACCTGAAAACATATTGCTCGATGAGGATGGCAATCTTAAAGTGTCCGATTTCGGGTTGAGTGCTATATCTGAGCAGATTAAACAGGACGGTCTTTTTCATACTTTTTGTGGTACTCCGGCTTATGTTGCGCCGGAGGTTTTGGCGAGGAAGGGTTATGATGCGGCGAAGGTTGATATTTGGAGCTGTGGAGTTATACTATTTGTCTTGATGGCGGGATACTTGCCATTTCATGATCAAAATGTCATGGCTATGTATAAGAAAATTCATAAAGGTGAATTTAGATGTCCCCGTTGGTTTTCCCTGAATTAATTCGTTTGTTGACCCGTATGCTCGACACTAATCCTGAGACACGGATCACAATTCCAGAAATTATGAATACTCCATGGTTCAAAAAGGGTTTAAGCATATAAAATTTTACATTGAGGATGATAAATTGTGCAGCTTAGATGCTTGTGAAAATGACGCTATAGCTTCTTTATCTGATCCGTCCTTCTCCGAGTCAGACTCCGAGTTAGAGACCAGAAGGAAACCGACTACTCTGCCTAGGCCGGCTAGCTTGAACGCGTTCGATATCATTTCTTTTTCGCGTGGTTTCGATTTATCAGGGTTGTTTGAGGAAGGATCCGATGGAGGGGCAAGATTTGTTTCAGGGGCACCAGTTTCTACTATAATATCGAAGTTAGAGGAAATTGCAAAGATAACGAGTTTTGCAGTGAGGAAAAAGGATTGTCGAGTGAGTCTTGAAGGATCGAGGGATGGTGTTAAGGGGCCTTTGACAATTGCAGCTGAGATATTTGAATTAACACCATCATTGAGAGTGGTTGAGGTTAAGAGAAAAGGAGGTGATAGAACAGAGTACGAGGAGTTTTGTAATAATGAATTAAAGCCTGGACTGCAGAGTCTTATGATGGGAAATGTTGCTAATTCTTCTTATTTGCCTTCGGACACCGAATAGAGAGAAAGAAGTCGAAAGAGTACGCCCTCTGTTTTACTCCTTTTTCTTGTAGCATTTGTACAATGTTTTGCTTTTGTTTTTCTGTTTTTTCTTTCCCACGACATACTTCCAATTGTGCTAATTAGAGTAAGCTGCTGTAATATTTGTTGGCTCCGTGATGAATTATGCTTTTGATTTGTAGTGGTAATTATATAGCTAAGTAACAAGTGGTTTATGCCAAGTGTGTCTATATTAAGATATGAACAATTTGTGTTTTGCAATGTCATGAAATTCCTCAATTTATTGTGTTTGTGTGTTGCATATTGCATAGAGCAAATATTTGCAATATTGCTATATAAGGGCATTAAATATATTTTGAAGATTCTGGCTTTCTGATGTATACAATCATGGTCATTTTCTTTAGCCGTTTCTATGCATGTCAGAAACCGTGCATGTCATACTGCTTTGATACACAGATGTTCCAACTCCGACCTTATATCTCGAATTAAATAAAAAAAAAGCTTAGAGCGGTTAAAGGTTTAAGATTGTTGGTTCATTTAGAAGAAACACCCCACTCTGGGGGGTTATGTATGGCAGAGTTCTTGACAAAATCTGCCTTTTATGCGCCTTAGCAAATTAGCTTGATAAGGAGTTGCCTTTTCTCAATTCCTTTTTGAAGAAACCCTGAGCACGGATAAAATCTATCATATATATTTCAGATACATGTAGAGAGTGGTGAACCTAGATGTGCATGATCACCATTGGAAGATTCTGTAATTGAAGTTGTCTCGTCCGTTGTCAGTACTCAGTACAATACATTGGTTTTTCCTACGATCATGTTTTGATCTAATGGAATGAATCTTCACCGTTGCATTCTTGTTGGGTAGGCTGCGCTTGTGTATTGGATAATATAGAGTTGCAATGTAGACGAAGATTGAGTTGCTTCTATTTTTCTTCCTTTACCGTCCCACAGTTCTCTGTTTAGGCATCATGGTTAGGAAAACCCTGTTTCGTATATGTCGAAGTAAAACAGTAGTTTCACCTATTGACCTTAACTTTATGTAAAGTGACCCATTCCCATATAACTACAATAAATTGTTCTTGAAGTTGATTGTATACCAGAAATGGATTTAAATGTCCACTATATAAGTTATCACATGGTAATAGTTATAATCATAGTTGGTTGTTATAAATTACTTGTTGGGGTCTTGTTGAATCAATTCATGTAAATTTTCAAGGACAGTGGCATGTGTATTCAGGTACACTGCATTCGAATATTTACCTGTCTTGTGGGCCTAAAATTATTTGCTGTCTCCTTTGGTTGCTCTGAACAATAATACAAATTTTAATGACATTAATTTACAAATTAGATTGAGCTTGAAAGAAGAAGAGCAGAGCTTATGATCACATTGTAATAAATGCATAATTGCATTTCAAAATATGTTCATTAATAAAATTGAACAAGAGGACAATGAAAATATACAAATTACAAACCAAAAAATCGTAATGCATTTACATCTCAAAGGCTTATTTGCAATCAGCGACTCATGCTGCTTGCCCCAGCACAACGGAAAATCAATCAACAAAACAGTCAAAAACACTAAATAAAAAATAAAATAAAAAAGTAACACAGAACTTAGCTTAATCAAGGTTCTGAATGAAAAAAAATCCTAGAAATTAATCCAGAATTAGAACACAAATTGAAAATTAATCAATAATATTACCAATTAAGTTAACTAATGAACATCTTCTTCTTGTACGGCCTGCTGTTTCTGCAAATCCTGCCCACTACCCTGCCAACTCCAAATCACATCCTTAAGCGAAGGCTTCAATTCTTGATCACGAAACTTAACATACTCCAACGTGTCGCCCGCTGTTTTCTTCACCTCCACCATGTGAAACGACGGGGCCACCTCGAATATCTCCGCGTCTATCGCCAGCTGTCCTTTTCTCCCCCCTTTGCTCCCTTGCATCTTAACGATTCCATCTTTCTTCTTTATCTTGAAACTCACCGTCACTGCCAGTTCCTCCAGCTTGGACACCACCATCGACGGGGGCTTTAGCGTCGTGAACCACGCGTGGGCCTTGGACGTGTTACGATCCTTCTCGAAAAGCCCCGACAGGTCGAATCCCTGGGAAAGTGATATGATATCAAATGCATTCAAACAGTGTGGTTTTGAGGAGGCTGTTTTTGGAACATCCTCGTTTTTACAAGACTCCGAATCGGAGTCGAAGGTTTCCAGAATGCTGCGCGGGGAAGTTTCTTCCTCCTTGTCTAAATCGATATCAGGCGATTCGATTCGTTTAAACCCCTTCTTGAACCAGGAGTTTTCCATAATCCTGGAAAGGGTTATTCTCGAAGACGGATTCGGGTCTAGAATTCTCGAGAGCAGTTTCCGGACCTCGGGCGGAAACCACTGCGGGCATTTGAATTCACCTCTGCAAATCTTTTTATACATTTCCATGAGATTCGAGTCCTGGAAAGGGAGATAACCCGCCAGGAGGACGAACAGGATAACCCCACACGACCAAATATCCGCCTTTTCTCCGTCGTACCCTCGTTTGTTTATAACCTCCGGCGCGACGTACGCCGGTGTCCCGCACGTCGTGTGCAGAAGCCCGTCCTGTCTCTTCGAGTCGAGCAGCGCGCTCAGCCCGAAATCCGACACCTTCAAATTCCCGAATTCGTCGAGAAGGAGATTCTCGGGCTTCAGATCGCGGTGGTACACGCCGCGGCTATGGCAGAAATCGACGGCCGCGATGAGCTGTTGGAAGTACTTCCGCGCCGCGTCCTCTTTCAGCCTCCCTTTCGCCACCTTGTTGAAAAGCTCGCCGCCTCTGACGTACTCCATCGCGAAATAAATCTTCGATTTGCTGGCCATCACCTCGTGGAGCTGGACCACGTTCGGGTGCTTCACGAGCCGCATTACGGAGATCTCGCGCTTGATCTGGTCGATCAGACCGACGCGCATGATCTTCTCCTTGTCGATGATTTTGATCGCCACGCTCTGCCCCGTTTTCAGGTTTCTCGCGTGATGAACTTTGGCGAACGTGCCCTGGCCGAGCAGTTTACCGATCTCGTACCTTTTCATCAGAATGTTCCCTTTTCTCTCCATTTCTCACCTCTCTTGATGAGAGTTTCTTTTTTGGTTTGATTGTAACAAATTATAGGGCCCCGGCACAATTGAATCGGGCCGTTAATCTTCTATCTTGGCACATTGATGCACACATTTTTGATGCAGAAGAAGAGATTTGAAAAAGCCTTGCCCTAAAGGCAAGGTTAACGAAAGTGTATTATTTGAGAGAAAATAAGAAAATTAACGTTAGAAGGAATAAAAAGGTCCCGAATTTTTTGAATAGAAACAATTAAGGCTGTCTCAAGATAGGGCTTTCTATTTATGGTAATATTTGGTATTGTTGACTTGTTGCAAATTATTCGGAGACAGTTGGTGTATGAGTGATGTATAATAGATATGTGTAAAATCAACGTTGTTTTGGAGAAATTTGGATGGCTCGTGATCCTTAAAGGGGAATATCCTAGGCACATATTTTTGTTTGTGGAACATGCATGAATGAGTATTAAGCGATGGAGAAGGGGTTTGTGGCTATGGATTTGAAAACTTTCTCACACCCTTTTTTCGCGTAAAATGATAATTAAATTGAATTGAAGTTAAACTGATGAATTTAACTACTTATTTATCTCCTATACAGAAATTAAGTGACTTCCCCCTCGTATGGAGTTAACCTGGTCTAGTACACTATCCGGGTTCCATTCCGTTCCAAGTAAAGATAGACGGATTTAGATTTTGTGTTCTATTTTTATGTTTTATCATTCGGATGAATGATATGGGTGGATGTATTAAAATATTTAACATCACATGTTATTCATCCAATTAAGTAAGAATATGTTTTATGTACACGCTCACCCTTTAAGGGTATTTATTGACTGCGCTCAAATTGAATCGTGTATCTTTCAGCTTTTTTTGAAATTTATCTCCTCTTCTTCAACCACTACTCTCAATTTATTAAACAAAATGAGGCTAGTAGAATATAGAAATGACAATGGGTAAGATCAATGGCGGAGCTAGGGGCCAATCTGGGCCCTTGGGCCCCCTTGTTTTTTTAAAAAAAGTTTACTATGTAATTTTTTTAGGAAATGTTTTTTATTTAATATTTATGTGGTTTTTCTTTTAGATTTTTATCTAGTCCACCCCAATTTCGTGTATAGGTCCATCATGGTTTTTTTCATGGCTACACCATTGGGTAAGATTTATGCGGCATTTTAATCGGGTATCAAATCAGATATGGTAGGATGTTCACAGACCCACCTCCATACCCAAACCTGAAAATCCCCATACACATGCACACATCTATTTAATTGGATCCCATAAAACCCTCTATACCCTCCTCCATTCGGGTCAGAATGTCAGATACCGGATCCTCCATCAGGTTTGGTCTGTCATCCTAGTGGAAATGGGAAACATATTCAGAATGAACATCTCCTGCTCTCTAATGCAGAATAAACACCAAAACGCTCCCAAACAAGCACAAATCACTAATAATTTACATTTTGAGGTTTGTATTTCCGTAAGAAATACCTCTCCAAATTGATAAGCTAGAAACAAATGGCATCGATGATTTGCAATTGTAAAATAAAACTGAGTTTTTTTTTTTTTTTTTTGTATAATTAGGCTAAACTTTAGAGACAGATTGTGTAATTAACCCTCATTATATTATTAAGCTTCCAACCTGGTCTACTACACTATCCAGGCTAATAGTAGTACAAAGCATCCCCTGCTCTCTAATGCAGAATTGAACACAAAAACATTAAATCACTAATAATTTACATATAGAAAGTTAGAAACTAAACCAAACAGGCTAATAGTAGTACAGAGCATCTACTACATAATTAATTAATCAGTTCCTACCATGATCGAGATCTCTTTTTTCCCCCAATCTTGCATGCACAGCCGGAGTTTCTTCCCCGCCGCCAGAAAATCCACCGCCTGCTGCGGCGTAAGTATCCTTATAATCTCCCTCAGAGTGTTCATCCTTAACTCATCAGCCTCCTTCAAAATCTCCGCCATCGCACGGCCGTGCTCATCCAGCGCCTCCTCCACAGTACTACCACCGCCGCCGCTCGATTTCACGGCAATCGACGCCAACGGATGGTCCAATACATCCTCCTGCAAACTCGCGATCCTTTCCGATAACTTCCTCTCCTCCTTGATCGTTTTCCTCTGCAACTCGTCCACCATGGAAATTTGTGTTCCAGAAATTTCCCCCAAATTCCCAATTCTCACGCCGCGAAGAAATTCGGAGAGATGCGACTCGATTTCCTCGCCGCAGAGAGCGTAAATTAGGCGGACGTAGGAGGAAGGCCTGCAGCCGCCGATCCAGAGGATCGATCGCTCGAGCGAGGTGCACCAGGTCGGGGCGAAGTACGGCGAGACGTCGATTTGCGCCATTAGGGTTCGTTTTTGCGTGTAATCCTGGAAATGGCTCAGGATTTTGTCGATCAATTGGCTTAGCTCAGTATTGGTGGTGCAGCCATTTGCGTTTAGAGCGATGGCTTGGTTGAGCTCTGAGAGCTCTTGCTGTTGGAGATTCATCCACTGCTCATAGACGCAGGCTTCCTTGGTTTGATCACTTGTTTTCGCCATTTAGAGAGGGGTTAACTGACAAATTCTGTAATTATTTGAGGAAGAGATAATTGGAGATATCAACAGTTATCCAGAAGCGCAAAGAATAATGTGAGTGTAAATAAGAAGATATAATGGTGGACAAAATTTATGATGCACCTTTGGATTTTGTTCTCTCTGTTTTTGTATATATCAATTAATGTAGAAGAAGCCAACATCTTCATTCAAGCACTTTTTCACAGATACTCTTTTTTGTAGTTTGTGCTGATATATGAGATCAGAATGGATAAGTCTTTTATATACAAGACAGTAACATGATACTTAAGTTTATGAGATACGTCCTATAAAATACAAAAAAATATGATTTATTTTTATTGATTTGAGTATGGATTGAATCTCTATTTAACGCATGAGATATGTCTCATACAAGTTTTTATACATGTCTGAAAGCCTTTTATTAGTCAGTCTCGAATTTTTTTTTCCTGCTATTTCATATGGTATTTCAATGAGTGAGTCCTACATATGGTATGCATGATAATTGATATATTATTCCCTCTTATTCAAAATAAGTGATGTTTTGATACATAAATTTTTTTTCAAAAAGAATGACGTTTTGACATTTCCAAGACTGATGAGATTTTTTTTTTCCAAATTACCCTTACATGTATCATTTATTCATTTCCAACTATGCTTAAATTTATTTTGTTCCAGAGCACCAGTTATAATTAATTAGAGTATACTGGTTATTTTAATACAATCCTTAATATGTGTTTTTTTTTTTTTTTAAAATGACACTTATTTGGTATAGGAGGGAGCATAACACAAGATAAAATATCTAAAAGGATAAGAGATTCAGTATAATTCTTTTTCTCTCTTTCTTGTTTGGAAGAGAACCAACATTCTTTATATAATTTGTAGGTAATATATGGAAACCACAAAAGATTCTTTTAAAATATACTTTATTTTTTTAATCAAAAAAAAAAAAAATATATACTTTATTTTTCTTTTGGATTTGGATTTGGATTTTGTGTTCCACTTTTCTATTTTATTTTTTGTTTGTTGGATGATTGATAAATGTAAATATGATAGATCTGTCTTGTTAACAATTTTCAATTCATATGTATGCATTAATCATTTGGATAGTAGATTACAAAGTTGAATATGAAAATTATAGTGAAATAAGAATTCCAATCCATTTTTTTAAGATATGATAAATTAGTTGGCCAATGTGCCGACATTCGGATGAGACCTTCTATTTCAAAATTATGTTTCATCTCTAAAAGTTACAATATTAATATATTGGCGCATAAATAAAATCTAGATAATAGATTTTTAATATAGTAACTCTCATACACAATCACGCGTGTGGAACGCTTTTTTGAAATAGAAAGACCACATCCGTGTGATATTTTTGTACTAAATGGAGTTTCATTACATATTTTAATATGATCATATTTGTCATCTGGACAATGTGATTAATTATGGCCTTGTATATAAAATAATGTCATTAATATATTTAATATGTATTGTTGTAAATTAAAAATAGAAAATAAAGCGCATACTAGACTCCAAAGTAATCTGTACAGATTCATTGCACCTTCACCGAGCCATTGCATATATATTATGGATTGTTTTCATATATATAATTGCATCACCAGTTTATTTTTCCTAGGAGAGTGCTTTCTTGTCGTTATTGTCCCATTCCCAGTCTGGTGCCACCCAAAAAGTGTAATATATTTTTTACACGTCAAGCATAATGTATGAGTGTGGATATCATTTTTTGACATAGTATTAGCAATTTACACGGTCACTAATATCTTTTCTCTGGCTAAATTGCAAATTCAGCAATGTAGTCACATGGAGTTGGCAATAATAGTCCACAAATCAGAAGTGCAAAAGAGTCTCTAAACAAAATCTCATGATTTCAGTTTTTTGTCGCCGGTAATTGAAAATTTTGGGCCTGTTTGTTTATGTTTCCATGGTCCATTTCCAGTTTCTAGAGTTGGAAATAGAATTTTGAGAATTTATTGGTTTTTGTGTGGAAATTGGAATTGTGTTTGGATGAATGAATTGAAATGTGTTTTATGTAGGGTTGAAAATAAGATTGTGTTTGGTTTGAGTAGTTTTGAAATATTATTTTATGTATATAATAATTGAAAAGTTGGTAGTGGTGGGGTCCACTTCAATATTTTAATTTAAATATATAATATTATATTTGTAAGATTAAGTTAGTGGGTCCCATTAGATAGTTATAATATAAAAATAGTAATATTTTAAATAGATAAAGTTGATAATTGTGGGTCCCACATATATAATTGGGTTAAAATATGAGAATAGTGATTGATAAGTAATGATGAGTGGTGTAGGGTAGTGTATATGTTTGAGAATGAAAATTATAGGTTTGAGATGTTTTATGTGAAAAATAGAAAATGAAAATGATGATTTCTATTGGAAATTTTATGAACAAACATGATTCCACTTTTATGTATAGTTGGAAACTGGAAAGAGGTCATTGGAAACATAAACAAATAAGGCCTATTTGCCACTAAGTCCACATTTCTAGCCAAACCTATTGATGTGGAACCAATTTGTTTATGCGAACATCCTCGAAGTTTGTATGTTAATTGGGATAAAAACTCAAAAAAAGAAAATTTCACTTAAGAGGAGTTGATTAGACCAAAAAAAATGGACACGTGAATTTTTCTAACAAAATTTTCAAATTCCGCCGATCAACGGACTGAAATAAAGATTTTATTTCTTTTTGAAAATTACATGATTTTTTTTTTTTTTTGCAAATGGGCGATTGCTAAGGGCCATTATCGCCAACTCCCTATATTGGGAGTGTTTGCAAACACTAAAAATAAGTGCTTTTAGTTTTTGCTTAAAAAACAGCTTTTAGTGTTTGCATATACCAATTTCTCGCTTCTAATTGCTTTCATTTAATCGGAATCTAAAAACAGGAGAGGGTGCTTAAGATTCTGTCAGTTTCTAATTTGAATTTTACAAATAAATAAGTATTTTTACTACTTTTTCACCAAACACTCTCAACTTCTCATTCTCAACTTTTAATTCTATTTTCAAACACAACCTACTTCTGATTCTCAACTACTTCTACTTCTGCTATAATAAATCACTTCTTCTAAAAGCAGAAGTTTTTGCAAACACTTCCATAAGTCCATTACATGACTCAATTTGCGATTTTGCCTCTTTTTTTTCCCAGTGATTCCACCTTATAACTTGCTCTGTGCAAGTTAAACCAAAATCGAATAAAAACCAATGCTAAATTAAGGACATCATCAAACTCAAGAAAGTTCCAACGGTCATCACATTCCTCACATGATTCAGCTCATCAACATTGAGTTTTTACATACATTGTTATAATAAATAAAGTATACACTGAAATTTTTGGACACAGCACACATTGTCTCAAGGTAACAACAACAAATTAGTAAAAAGAATCAAATAATTTGAATAGTAAGAATGGGATAATGAATGAAAGAAAAAAGATAGTTACAAATTATTTTTGGCGCTTTGTCGAAGCAACAAAGCAAATTATATAGTGTCCCCATCTTTGTGTAGTAAAAGAGAGAGAGAGAGAGTTAACTTACACTGAGGGCGTACGTGCAGTCAAAATCAAGGTGCCTCGGCTGATAAGATCTCAAGCTCGGCCCACCAAAGAGGCGAAAGCCTTGGAGTTGCTGATTCAGGCGATATATCGATGGTTTGTCTTAGTTTTTGAATCACTTCTATCATGGAGGGTCTTCTTCTTGCATCCTGTTGAAGACAACCCTCGATTACCTCACACACGACAACAAGCTCGTTGTCTTTAAAAGTCTTCAATGTAGGATCGATCAAGTTGCTGACGGTCTTCTTATCGTTCAAGTACTTAGCAACCTGACAACGGATTAAACAGTGGGATTATCAGAAACTGTCGATTGTAAAAATACCCTTGAGGTACAGTCTAAATGCAAGAAAACCCAGATATCTTTAAAAATTACAAATATCTCCTTAACATTCGTTTATAGGGATAATTACAAAAAGCCCCCTAAGGTTTGGGATAACTACAAAAAGAACCAAGAGGGTTTTGAAAATTACAAAAAAAGCATTTGAGGTTTGATTGTCTTAAATTTAATGGGGTAATTGTAATATTTTGATAAATGTAAGCGGAGCTTTTGAATTTTCTTTTGCATATGAAGGGGGAAAATGTAAGCTGGATCAAACCTAAAGGGCTCTTTTGTAATTTCCAAAAATCTCTGGTTTTTTCTTTTTGTAAGTAGCCCGAACCTTAGTTTTTTTTTTCTTTTCCTTTTTTTGTAAATATCCCTTTGTTTATATTTCACGAATTGCACTATTAGGAAGGATGTATTTGTTAAATAAAAACAAACCTCAAATTGGGTGTTTGTGATACTTTAAGAGGGTATCTTGTAATTTTAATTGGAGTTTTTCTTAATTCGGCTAAACATGTACGTAGTTTTTGTAATTTACTGCTCAAAGTCATGCTTTAAAGGACAAACACATATTAATGACATCTAATTAAAGTTACCAAGTTCATGAGAAGCCCTTGGTGTTCAGAATAAGGGAGCTTTCCAGAAATTGTTTCGAGCAACAACATTCCAAAACTGTGAACATTTGTTTCAACATCAGCAAGTGGGGGCAGTTCAGAATCGTCTGACTCGTTTTCTGCAGGTTTTTCTGACTTGGCTACGAGTTCTGCCCAGAAACTGATATCTCCGATCTGAAGAAGTTAAAGTTTTCTTTGTTAAAAACGGAATCGGTGAAAATTTATCCTAAATATCGTTGATTATATTATTTCATGGATAATATTAAAGGACTGATTTAAGGCAAGAAGCCTACTTTAGCGGCATAATCATCTGTCAGAAGTATTTCTTTGGAAGTTAAGTTGTAATGCGCCATTGGTGGATTGAGATCGTGCATGTGTTGAAGGCAATAAGCAGTCCCCATGATTATCCTCATTCTTGCATTCCAGTCGAGGTGTTCAACTTCTTTAACTGTATAAAGAGTGAACATATTTAACTTTGAGAAATAAGATAAAAGGTACCAACATATTAAGAATGGATAATTACAAAACCTACTCTAGATGTTTGGCCTAATTATAGAAAACCCCAACTGTCTTTTAAAACTACAAATACGCCCTTGAAGTTTGTGTTTTCAAAATAGATAGTTACAAATAAAATTAATGAGGTTTGGGCTAATTACAAAAATCCAAGAGTATTCAAAATTACAAAAAGTCCCATCAAGTTTGATTATGTCTTAAGTTTGAAGGGGTAACTGTAATATTTCCATAAATATTAGGGGAGTTTTGAAGTGTTTTTTGCTAATGAAGGGGAAAATGTAAGATAAAATTAAACCTAAAGAGTTTTTTTTTTTTAATTTTCAAAAATCTATGGAGTTTTTGTGTAATTAGTCCGAACCTCAGGTTCTTTTTTTGTAATTTGTAAAATAGAAACAAAGATCGGTGTTTGTAATTCTGAAAAATAGTTGGGTTTTTTCGTAATTAAACTAAATCTCAAAGGTATTTTTGTAGTTAACACATAACACTATTAAGAACTGATTAACACATGAATTTGCATTGCCCACAACATTTATACCATGAAGATGCTCGAAAAGAGTGCCGTTTGGAGCATACTCGAAAACCATCATCCTACTGAAAGGTTCATCGTCCTCGCAATAACCAATAAGATTAAGGAAATTCTTGTGGTTCACACGCGACAAGGTATCAATCTATGGCAGTGGCAAAAGCAAAATGAAAATATAAGCACAGATTCATATTGGATATGGTCACTTTTTTATCTATTATAATCCTGCAATTCAAAAAATCCAGCTAACCTTCTTCCTGAATACCAATTCTGCGCGTTTCGACCAATCTTTTATGGAAATTATAGCAGTTGAAGTAACAGCAATCTCTACACCACTAGAAAGAGTTCCCTTGTACACTGTGGCCACACCATCATAAGTAGTAATAATATTGCTGAAGTCCTCACATGCAGTTTCCAGCTCAGCTCTATTCAACTTAGGAACCCCTACAATGGAAACACGTTCATTTCAATACACAAGTTAAAACAAAGAATTTAACATTAATATTGCACCAGCTTCAGGCAAAACGGGAACACATATATTTTCTTATTCAGATGGCCTTACGCAATTGTTATTGATTTCAAGTGATCATTTTACTACTCATCTTACAATTACTTAATTATTTCACATGTCATTGACAAGTTTTCTGGGGAAGTATCCTCATTCCACCTCAAGCAACACTGCAACATTCAGTTTCAGAAATATCCAAACTAGCATCTGTGTCCTTCTTGATATCCAATTCATGTTACATATAGATGAAATTTAACATATACATAGAACACTCCGGCAATTGTAACTAGTTTTTGGCATACATGTGGCTAACTGAAATTATTTCATTTAAGGGATAATAACAAAAAACTACAACTATCTTTCAAGGGTGTAATTTGTAAAACAGAAACAAATATCAGGGGGTATTTTTAATTTTGAAAGATAACTCAGTTTTTTTTCAAAAATTAGGCTAAAGCCTCAAGGATTGTTTTTGTTATTAACCCTTCATATAATGAAAAACTGATTATGAAACGGCCCACTAAAAATCGAACAATTCACATTCAACTAGCAACCTAGATCTTGATATTTGAACTTTAAAGTCCCCAAAGATCACATAAGAAAAACATACCTGTAACAAAAGCTTTCTGCAACTGCCCACTCAATCCAGTCTTCCAAGGACCGATTGTTCTTGCTGCTCTGCTTCTGCAGACGATACACATGGCTACAGCAACCATGAGCAAGAAAACTGCAACTGATAACCCTACAATAAGCTTCACGGAATTCCCAGACTTTCCAGCATTTGGTTGACTAACAGAACCAGGATTAGTTGTGTCAGCATTTGTAGATTTTGAAGGTGAGAAAACAGGAGCAGGAGATAGTTTCTTTGCATATGATATAGCAGGAAATGAGCCACTGCTTCTGCTTGGAAGAGCAATGACAGGTTCCAATTGGACAGGGGTCGGAGGGATGGCGGCAAGGTTGCTGGACTGTTCGACTAATACGCGACGCACATTATTCACTCGGTTGTCAACATTCCAGATGACACCTGACTCAGGTAGATCAGGAAAACACAATAACCAAATGTATTACTCGTCACCCGTATATCAATGGAGCATCATAGATTTTAGGGTTAATTACAAAAATGCCCTTGAGGTTCAGTCAAATTAAAAAAATAAAAAGAAAAAACTATCTTTCAAAACTACAAATACCCCCTTATCTTTGATATTTATCCACTTCCCTTCAACCATACTCCCAACTTATTAAAAAAAACTATAAATACCCCCTTGATAACCTTGATATTTGTTTCTATGTTACAAATTGCACCCTCAAGAGGGGGAATTTGTTAAGTAAATACAAACATAAAGGGGTGTTTGTAATTTTGAAAAATACCTAGAGTTTTTTGTAATTAGGCTATATCGCTAGGGTATTTTTCGAAAATTACCCTAAATTTTAAGAAAGAAATGGCAAAATTCTTGTAGCTTACCTGTTAGATTGCTGCGACTATCATCGGCCTGATCATGTGACGATTGACTTCCAAACTTGAAACTTGATAAAAGAGGAACAATTAGAGGATGGCAAAGAAGTAACACAAATAAACACAAATTATGATTACTTACAGTGGGAATGGATTGAGGTAATTAATTATGGTCCCTTTAGTTGGTAACTGGAAGGAGTTGATTTCTGTGATTGTTTTAAAACGCTCTGCCAGATGCTGTTCAAAACATGCATATGAGAAAAATAGTACTAAAACAATTAACACAATCTATATATGCTTCTCAATGAGTAGTGGAAAAGCCAATGAGAAATTAAATGAAATTAAATACAGGATAAGTACACATTGTATATGACTCAACTGAAGCAATAAGAACCTATTGTGAACTACATGGCATAACTAAGTTTGCACATTAATAACTATGGACAATTACAAAAACTACCCCTGAGGTTTGGGATAATTATTGAAAAAACCAAAGAAGTTTCAATTACAAAAAACACCCAGAGGTTTGGTTCTGTATTGAATGTAAGGGGGGTAATTGTAATACTTTTACAAATGTAAAGGGGGTGTTTCAAATATTTTTGCTTATGAAGGATGTAAAGTGTAATACATAATCAAACGTCAAGGGGATTCTTGTAATTTTCAAAAACCTCGGGGGTAGTTTTTGTAAGTATACCTAATATGTATAATGAGACACATCATTTCACTTGTATATGTATAGGACAGATTAGTGCTGAGAGTATTTCAGCTAACCCACAAAAGAACACCTTTGCTGAAACCCTCAAGTAGATTTTCAATACAGCAATGTGAAAAACAGAACATATAGATCATCACAGGTGACAAGATCGAAATAATTAGCACCAGAACTTGATAGCAGATTACGAAGTCAGTAATATCTCACCAGTGCCCAAATTTTCTATTCACGCAGCCAACTTCAGCAGCAACAGTAGTAAGGATCTTATCACACTGTAAATCAGTTAGCAGACCAAGCATTCCAATCTCCACAGGAATGCTTCCTTCAAATCCATTATTACAGAGCAACCTAGAGCAATATACAGAAATTAGCTGAAGCAAATTGTATAGCTTGGAGTAATGTAAATATGTAAACAGTAAGAAGTGTATACATAC